>CM059444.1:18592321-19192321 GCA_030390025.1 Squalus acanthias | reverse complement strand
ACCATTACCTTTTGTTTCCTGCCTCTGAGCCAATTTTGGATCCAACTTGCCACCTTGTCTTGGATCCCATGGGCTTTTACTTTTGTGACCAGTCTGCCATGCGGAACCTTATCAAAAGCCTTGCTAAAATCCATGTAGACTACATCAAACACACTACGCTCATCGACCCTCCTTGTTACCTCCTCAAAAAATTCAGTCTAGTTAGTCAGACATGACCTTCCCTTACAAATCCATGCTGACTATCCCTGATTAATCCGTGTCTTTCTAAATGAAGTCATGATGTGGAGATGCCGGCGTTGGACTGGGGTGGACAAAAATGAGAAGTCGCACAACACCAGGTTATAGTCCAACAGATTTATTTAATTTTACAAGCTTTCGGAGCTGTCGCTCCTTCGTCAGGTAAGTTAGCAAACTTTTGCTAACTTACCTGACGAAGGAGCGACAGCTCCGAAAGCTTGTAAAATTAAATAAATCTGTTGGACTATAACCTGGTGTTGTGCGACTTCTCATTTTTTTCTAAATGAAGATTAATCCTGTCCCTCAGAATTTTTTCCAATAATTTACCCACCACTGAGGTCAGGCTGACTGGCCTGTAATTACTCGGTCTATCCCTTTCTCCCTTTTTAAACAGCGGTACCACGTTAGCAGTCCTCCAGTCCTCTGACATCACACCTGTAGCCAGAGAGGATTGGGAAATGATGGTCAGAGCCTCTGTTATTTCCCCTCTTACTTCTCTTATCCGGGCATTTCAAAGATGCTAAACCCCTTAATACTTCCTCTTTCACTATGTTTATTGCATCTAATATTTCACACTCCTCCTCCCTGATTGTAATGTCTGCATTGTCCCTCTCTTTTGTGAAAACAGATACAAAGTATTCATTAAGAACCATACCCATGTCTTCCGCTTCCACACATAGGTTACCTTTGTGGTCCCTAATAGGCCCTAATCTTACTTTAGTTATCCTCTTGCTCTTAATGTATTTATAAAACATCTTTGGGTTTTTCTTGATTTTGCTTGCAAATATTTTTTCATGGCCTCTCTTTGCTTTCCTAATTTCCTTTTTTAATTGCACCCCTGTACTTTCTCTACTCCTCCCAGCTTTCTGCAGTATTGAGACCTCGGTATCTGTCATAAGCTTCCCTTTTTTTCTCCTACCCTGTATGCCCCTTGGCATCCAGGGAGCTCTAGATTTGTTAGTCCCACCCTTTTTCTTTAAGGGGACATACTTGCTCTGAACACTCACTATCTCCTCCTTGAATGCCTCCCACTGCCCTGACACTGATTTACCTTCAAATTTCTGTCTCCAGTCCACTTTGGCTAAATCACCTCTCAGCTTAGTAAAATTAGCTTTTCCCCAATTGAGAACTTTTATTCCTGGTCTATCCTTGTCCTTTTCCATAACTACCCTAAATCTAACTGAGTTATGATCACTAGCACCAAAATGCTCTCCCACCCTTTCTACCTGCCCAGCATCATTCCCTAAAACTAGGTCCAGAAGCGCCCCCTCTCTTGTTGGGCTTGCTACGTACTGGCTAAAAAAGTTCTCCTGAATGCATTTTAAGAATTCTGCTCCCTCTATGCCTTTCACACTAATTTTATCCCAGTTAATATTAGGGAAGTTGAAATCCCCTACTATTACTGCCCTATTTTTGCACGTCTCAGAAATTTGCCTACATATTTGCACTTCTATCTCCCTCTGACTGTTCAGAGATCTATAGTACACTCCCAGCATTGTGATTGCCCCTTTTTTGTTTTTCAGTTCAACCCATATGGCCTCATTTGATGATCCTTCTATGATATCCTCCCTCCTCACAACTGTAATTGTTTCTTTAACCAATATTGCGACCCCCCTCATTTTTTATCCCCCTCTCTATCTCGTCTGAAAACCCTGTAACCAGGAATGTTGAACTGCCATTCCTGACCTTCTTTCAGCCATGTCTCAGTAATAGCTATAATATCATACTCCCACGTGTCTATCTGTGCTCTCAGCTCATCTGCTTTATTCCCTAGACTCCTCGCATTGAAGATAAATTAGATTTGTCTGTATATAGAAATCTCACACTAACCGTGCACAGGTGTTTTTTTCTGGCATGAAAAATTTGAAATTTCATGAAGATCTAATGAATTGGCAAGATGACGCAAGCTTTTGTCCATCTTTAAAAATATGTATTTAAAGTCCCTTATTTTTCAATTTGATTTTCCGTGCAGATTATAGTGATTAGCTATTGATGAAGACAACTTTAACAGATACTTCAGGAATAGCTAGTATAAATGAGGACATTGGCACTTAAAAAGACGGACTGGTTCACAATAGCACATTTGCCATTTCTCTCCTTCCTTCCCTCCCCTACCGCCCCCACTGTGCCCTCACAAGCATACTCAGTGTTGCCTCTGTTACATAGAAAAACAGTAACAAATACTTGATGTCACAAGGAGCAATTCGCCCAACGGGCCGTTCAGTCTGCATCACCCGTGACAAGGAATGGCTGTTGTTGTATTGCCTTTCCTTTAAGTTCACTATGGCGGTAAAGGATTTAGTGCCTTGCAGTGAGCTAGTGATCCTTCAACAATCTCTGAAGTGTTAAGATCCTTAACTTGCGGATTCATCTAACAATGAAGCTCCACTGATGCCACTGTGACTGCCCGGCACATTGTCTCTCAGGTTGTTTAGGCTTTAGTAGCCCTGGTTCAACATCTGGAAAAGTTGGTTTCTGCTGTGCCTGAAAATCTAATCGCAATGTTGAGAGACATCATGACAAGCATAATTGGAAGATATTCGCATTTGAGAGTCGGGGGTATACATAGGATTACATAGAATATACAGCACAGAAACAGGCCATTCAGCCCAACCAGTCCATGCCGGCGTTTATGCGCCACTCAAGCCTCCTCCCGTCTTTCCTCATCTAACTCTATCAGCATAACCCTCTATTCCCTTCTCCCTCATATGCTTATCTAACCTCCCCTTAAATGCATCTATGCTATTCACTTCAACCACTCCCTGTGGTAGCGAGTTCCACATTCTCACCACTCTTTGGGTAAAGAAGTTTCTTCTGAATTCCCTATTTGATTTCTTGGTGACTATTTTATATTGATGGCCTTTAGTTTTGCTCTTCCCCACCAGTGGAAACACTCTCTCTGTATCTACTCTATCAAAACCTTTCATAATTTTAAAGACCTCTATTAGGTCAAGAGCCCTGTTCATCCTTTCCTGATAGGTATATCCTCGCATTTCTGGTATCATCCTTTAAATCTTTTTTGCACTATCTCCAGTGCCCTATATCCTTTTGGTGACCAGAATTGTACACAGAATTTCAAGTGTGGTCTAACCAAGGTTTGATACAAGTTTAGTATAACTTCACTACTTTTCAAATCTATCCCTCTCGAAATAAACCCCAGTGCTTGATTTACTTTTTTTAAATGGCCTTGTCAACTTGTGTCGCTACTTTTAGTGATTTGTTTATTTGTACTCCGAGATCCCTTTGCTCCTCTACCCCGTTTAGATTCTTATATTCCAAGTAATATGTGACCTCCCTATTTTTCTTACCAAAATGTAATACATCACATTTATCTGTGTTGAAATTAATTTGCCAATTATATGCCCATTCTGCAAGTTTATTAAAGTCTTCTTGTAATTTGTTGCTGTCCTTCTTCTTCTTCTTAGGCAGTCCCTCGGAACCGAGGATGACTTGCTTCCACACTAAAAATTAGTTCTCAGGTGACTGATGAGTCCAATGCGGGACCTACAGTCTCTGTCACAGGTGAGGCAGACGGTGGTTGAAGGGGCAGGTGGGTGGGGTGCTTGGGTTGACGCGCGCTCCTTCCGCTGTTTGCGCTTGGCTTCCACTTGCTCCCGGTGAAGAGACTCGAGGTGTTCGGCGCCTTCCCAGATGCTTCTCCTCCACTTTGTGCGGTCTTGGGCCAGGGATTCCCAGGTGTCGGTGGGGATGTTGCACTTTTTCAAGGAGGCTTTGAGGGTGTCCTTGAAGCATTTCCTCTGCCCACCTGGGGCTCTCTTGCCGGGTCGGAGCTCCGAGTAGAGCGCTTGCTTTGGGAGTCTCGTATTGGGCATGCGGACGATATGACCCATCCATCGGAGCTGATCGAGCGTGGTCAAAATTTAGATGCTGGGGATGTTGGCCTGAGCCTATCCTGCCAATGGATTTGCAGGATCTTGCGGAGGCAGCGTTGGTGGTACCTCTCCAGTGCTTTGAGGTGCCTGCTGTACATGGTCCATGTCTCTGAAGCATACAGGAGGGCGGGTATCACTACAGCTCTGTAGACCATGAGCTTGGTGTTGGGTTTGAGCTCCTGGTCTTCAAACACTCTCTTCCTCAGGCGACTGGAGGCTGCACTGGCACACTAAAGGCAGTGTTGGACTTCGTCATCGACGTCTGTCCTTGTTGACAGTAAGCTCCCGAGGTATGGAAAGTGGTCCACGTTGTCCAAGGCCTCATCATGGATTTTGATAATCGGGGAGCAGTACTGTGTGGCGGGGGCAGGTTGGTAGAGGACCTTTGTCTTACGGATGTTTAGTGTAAGACCCATGCTCTCGTACGCTTCAGTGAAGGTGTTGACGATGGTTTAGAGTTCGACCTCAGAGTGTACGCAGACACAAGCGTCGTCTGCATACTGTAATTCGATGACAGAGGATGGGATGACCTTGGATCTGGACTGGAGGCGACGGAGGTTGAACAGTTTCCCGTTTGTTCTGTAGATTAGCTCCACTCCAGTGGGGAGCTTACTGAGGGTGAGATGGAGCATTGCAGCCAGGAAGATCGAGAAGAGCATTGGTGCAATGACACAGCCTTGTTTGACCCCAGTCTGTACGTGAATTGGGTCTGTGGTGGATCCGTTGGTCAGGATCACGGCTTGCATGTCGTCGTGAAGCAAGCGGAGGATGGTGACAAACTTTTGAGGGCAGCCGAATTTGAGGAGGACACTCCATAATCCCTCACGGTTGACAGTGTCGAAGGCCTTTGTGAGGTCAAAGAAGGCCATGTACAGTGGTTGGTGTTGTTCCCTGCATTTCTCTTGTAGTTGACGCGCGGTGAAGATCATGTCCATTGTGCCCTTTAGTGGGTGGAATCTGCATTGCGGCTCTGGGAGGAGCTCTTCAGCCATTGGGAGAAGGCGCTTGAGGAGGATTCTTGTGATGACTTTCCCTGTGGCAGACAGCAGGGAGACTCCTCTGTAATTACCGCAATTGGTAAGAGCGAGAGTCGGGGAGAGCGGGAGCGAGAGTCGGGGAGAGCGGGAACGAGAGTCGCGGAGAGCGGGAGCAAGAGTCGTGGAGAGGAGACCTGGAGTAATATACAGGTTATCAAGGCTTCACAAGATGGCGGCCAGTGACCCCACTGACCCGGGCGGTCACTAACCGGGGCAAACTTGAGGCCTGTGCAGTCCTCCTCAGTATTGACTATCGCCTCCAATTTGGTGTCATCTGCAAATTTAGAAATTGTGTTTTTGACAGTTAATATAAATTGTGAACAACAGTGGTCCCAGCACTGATGCTTGTGGAACACCACTACCCACATTCTGCCACTCTGAATCGCCACCCTTTACCTCTACTCTCTGCTTTCTGTCTTGAAGCCAGCTAGCTATCCATTCTGCTACTTGTCCCCTGACTCCGCATTCTCTGACCTTATTCATTAGTCTATTATGTGGTACGTTATCAAAGGCCTTTTGAAAATCTAGATAAATTACATCTACTGTACCTCTTCAAAAAATGCAATGAGGTTGGTCAAGCAAGACTTACCCTTTTGAAATCCATGCTGACTATTCATTATTATAATTTTGGTTTCTAGATGTTTTCTATTATTTTTCCCACCACCAATGTTAAGATGACTGGTCTATAGTTCCCTGGGCATGTTCTACCTCCATTCTTAAATATAGGTATTATGTTAGCTATCCGCCAGTCCTCTGGCACTACACCTTTTTCTAATGAATTACTAAATATGTGTAGTAATGCCTCTGCTATCTCTTCCCTAGATTCTTTTAAAATGCACGGATGTAATCCGTCCAAACCAGGGGTTTTATCCTCTTTGAGTTTTGATTAATTTATTTAATATTTCTCCTCTTTTTATTTTCAATGCTGTTATCTCATTTCTATGTCTAATGTCATGTTGACCTGTTCTGTCTCCCTGGTAAATACTGAAGCAAAGTAATTATTTAATATTTCTGCCATCTCTCTATCGGTACCTGTGGTATTATTCTGTCTATCCCTTAGTGGCCCTAGTCCCATCCTGACCTTCCTATGTTCATTTATGTGACTGGAAAATATTTTACTGTTTTGTTTTATGTTCCTTGATTATTTAATTTCATAGTTCCTCTTTGCCTTCCTAATTGTTTTTCTGACTTCTCTCCTAATCTCGTTGTATTCTCCATTGTCATGCTCTCCCCTGCTGTCCATGTACTTAGTACATGCCTCTTTCCCTACCCTCAATTTTTCCCTTATGTCTTTAATGATCCATGATGTCTCATTAATTTTTAGCTTGTTCTGTTGAACACCGTTTTAAATGTTTCCCATTGCTGTTCTACATCATTGTTTGCCAATATTGTTGTCCATTTTATTTCCCCAAGTTCTATTCTCAACCCCATAAAATCAGCTTTTCTCCAATCTGTTACCCTCATCTTCATCATATTATGTCCTTCTCAATTATTATCCTAAAGTGTATTATATTATGGTCACTATTGCCTAGATGTTCCCCTACTTTTACTTCTTTTATCTGCTCTGGTTCATTCCCCATTACTAGATCCAAAAGCAAATCCTCCCTTGTTGGGCTTCTTACATATTGGGTTATAAAGGAGTCCTGTACACATTGTAGGAACTCCATTCCCTTATCCACTTTACCTACCTCTTCTGTCCAATTAATATCGGGGTAGTTGAAATCCCCCATGATTATTATTCCATGTTTTTTACTCAATTCCCTAATTTGTTTGTATATTTCTTCCTCCACCTCCCTTCCACTGTTAGGTTGTCTGTAGACTACCCCTATTAGTGTGATTGATCCTTTATTATCTTTTATCTCTATCCACATGGATTATTTTTCTGTCTTTCTGATAGCTGCGTCACTTTTTTCTACTGCCATTATGTTATAAGTACAGCTACTCCACCTCCCCTTTTTCCGTCTCTATCTTTTCTAAATATGTTTTACCCTGCAATGTTTAATTCCCAGTCCTGATTTTTCTGCAGCCATGTCTCAGTAATCCTGACTATGTCTGGTTCCTCGCAACGTATTATTGCCTCCAGCTCCCCTGTTTTATTATGGACACTGTACAGATTTCTGTACAGACAGTTTAACTCATTTTTAATAGCAGTTCCTCTCACTTTATTTTTAGCCATCTTTTTACACTCCTGTTCTATAACTCCATTTATTCCCTTGCCATCAATGTCCTCCCTTACTTTACTCTTTCCTATGCTGTCCTTTCTTGTTTTGTTTATATTTAGGCTGGCTTCATTTCTTGTAGATCTCTCCCACTGTCTTACTAGTTTAAAGCCTTTGCCACGTCCCTATTTACCCTTTCCACTAGGACACGGGTCCCATCCCGGTTCAGGTGGAGCCCATCCAGTTTTGTGGGCAGAGATTAGTTCGGAGGGAGAGTTTGATGGACCGATGTTAAAGATCGAGGAGACTTGGACGTATTGTAGTTACGCACGTAACTTACTTACGCTCAAAATTCCGTGTTCTTTTCAGCCACGTAATTGGTTTGTGCCCAGATTATGGGTGCATCTGGGCGCAATTGCAGAGGAACTCTGGGCTTATATTTGTATCTCAATTGTTCTCTGTTCTACATGAAAAGTATTTTAAAAATGGTCATGTATCTCCATTAGACATTCCATAAGGACTAGCACTGAACATAGCTGATAAATTGCTTTCCATGTCCACAAGTCACAAAGTGAACCCCAATAGGGAATTTTAATATGATAAACTCGAGAAGCATATACTTACTCACTTTGACAGCGGAAATTCATTTTAGTCTCTGACCTACCTTCACTCAAGAAACATGACAGTTTAAAACATTTCTTAATTTGAGCCTCTTCCTAAGTTGTACTAACATATTCTATTTTTTCCTTTTCTCTTCTCTCTCATTCTTTGAAAAAAATAAATTCCTAAATCCCTTACAGATCCACAATTGTTTTCTATAGTGTCTTTTGTTTTTTCTATCCAGTGTTTCTACAGTTCTGCAATTACTGAAGACCAAAGCCACATCATCGTAATTCATTTTGATAGTGGGAATGAGAGCCAGCACCATTAAGGTCATATGTGGGAATGAGAGTCAGCCACATGTAGGGAGGGGCAATAAGAAACCAAATTACAACTCATATCTAGATCAGGCAATATAACGTTAGTAATAATATACAGTACATTAATTTATTTCAGACGGTTCCCATGATGAATATGACAAAATTTTAATCCTGAATCTCTCATTTTACTTTGAGACCCTTCCCCCTCCCAAATGCTGACATAAAGAAACAAGACAACAGCCCCGATATTTATGGGGAAATGGGGAGGGAAGTGGGGTGCATGTCAGCAGCTGTGAAACCTGGAAATACTGGGAAGGCAGAGGTCCTGCTGAATTTAAGGCTGGCTGGCTGTTGGGCAGGAAAGCTTGCGGTAGAGGTTTGGGGGAGGGAGGGGCGGGGGGGAGAGATTGCATGGGGGGGGGTAAGAGATCACGGGGCGGGAGGGCATCAGCCAATTGAGTGGTGGGAGAGATCATGGCCGAAGGTTTGCTTGAGGGGTCAGGGGAAGCACTCCTGCTCCTCCTGGCCCACAAGCAGTGCTCTAAAAAGCACTTAACTGCTGGATTTGGCAGCTCCCGCCTCCCTTCAGCTGCGGGGTTTCCGGACCCTGGGAAATCCGGCTGTCTCGCAAAATCTGAGGAACGGAGCTTCACTAACATATCATAATCACTGACCCATTTCTCCAGAGCAGGTTACTTGGACGTCTCCAAACCCGGCCACAGTTAAAGCAGAAGTAGGCGCGTTCGTGGAGGGTTGGGGTCAGGTTTCACAATTTTTAGCAATTTAACCCCCCAACCCTCTCCCGTCCGTCATGGAGGGTTAAAAATCCCCCCGACAATTCTACTAGAGTGGTTCACTTTACCAGCAGCAATTTTATTTCCCATAAATATGAAATATATTTTCTGAATGAGGCATTAAGCACAATTTTCAAAGGCACAATATGCTGTCTGATATATCGAGGATCATCCTCTTCGACACCATCAATAGCCTCCTATAATTTTTTTTGCTGCCTCTTATTTTATATCGTCAACAAAATTTTTGATTTTGTTATATTTGTTCTCACTCTCTCTATCTCAAAGTCAACCATGATTTCAGTGTTCAATATCAGCTAAAAATCCCTTTAGACCGGTCAAGGCCACAGAATCATACACTAAGAACATAAGAACACAAGAATTAGGAGCAAGTGTAGGTGATTCGGCCCTTCAAGCCTGCTCTGCCATTCCATAAGATCATGGCTGATATTCAACCTCAACTTCACCTTCCCGCACTATCCGCTTATCCCTTGATTCCCTTAGTATCCAAACATCTATTGATCTCTGACTTGAATATACTCAACAACTGAGCATCCACAGACCATTTGAGTGAAGAAAATTCTCCTCATCTCAGTCTTAAATGGCCGATCCTTATTCTCCTCTCCACAGATGCTGCCTGACCAGATCCAGCATTTTCTATTTTTATTTCAGATTTCCAGCATCCGCAGTATTTTGTTTTTCCTTATTCTGAGACTGTGACCCCAAGTTCTAAACCCCCCAGCTGGGGAAACATCCTCCCAACATCTACCCTGTCAAGCACCTTAAGAATTTTATATGTTTCAATGAGATCACCTCTCAATTGGGGAGAAATTCAGTATCGCCCCATTTGGGGCGCAATTATCGGCCGGGCGCAAAGATTAGCGCCTGCCGCTAATTATCGCCTCCGACTGCAAACTTGACTTTTATCGCCCCTGGAGGTGATTGGAGCGTTAAATCAGGCGCTACACATCTGTCATAAGGCGCAAAGGCCGAGGAGCGAGGCGCTACCTCAGAGCGCTGGCGAAGCTCATGTGATGTCAGTCAGTAATGGAACACAGACACAATGGCGCAGGCCAGTTCTTAAAGGGGAGGGTTGATCTTGCTTTCCCTCCACATCCTGCTCATTGTAGCCTTGAATTTGGCCTGGAGAGACCTGTACATCAAATCTGCTGGAAAGAACAATGGAGAGTACCAGGGAAAGAGCTCAGAGTGCAGCCCCCACAGACTCTTCTAAATCGATACAAGGAAGGGCAAATCAAAATGAACCTGCAAAGTGCTGCTCAGTACCCAAAACTCTTTCATACAGCATTGAATCTCTCCAGACGTCACTCTCTCTCTCAGAATGCGTGGTTCAAAAATGTCACCAACAAAAAAAGGCAGGAAGCGGTCGCCTTTGAATAGTGCTCCCCCAGTCCCTTCCTGACTGCAAAACGCTCCCCTCAACCTGTTGTTGCTAGCGGCAGGCGGTAAGGCAGGGGGCGCCACTCAATATCCGCTCCGGGGCGCTACCGGGGCGTTGCGCACTCGACTGACGTCATGATCTGCCGGCGCAGGAGATCGTGGCAGTAGTGTTTAGTGCCGCCGCAAAATGTCAAGTTAATTTCACGAGCGGCGCAATCATCGGCGCGTCCGGGCGCTAGTTGCTTTGCGCCCCATTAGCGCCCTCTTAAGGTGCTAACGGGAGGCGCAACCAACTGAATTTTTCCCCCATAGAGTCATAGGGCTGGATTTTCAATGACCCGTGGAGTCGGGTTTGGAGGCGTGTGGGGGGTTAAAGTTGCGGGGTCGGGGTCCCGACCCCATCCCGACTCCATCCCACCTCCACGCAATTTTGACAAAATCAGTCGCGGGGTTCCCGACTCCGTCCCGCCTCCAAGAGGCGGGAGAGGCCATTAAAGCCCTTAACAAGCCCTAAATTGGCTCTGTAATGCCATTTTGAAATGTCTTAGCTAGTTTAACCCTTTTCCGACGTGAAGTACGCTTGATGTGAAACACTCCAGTGAAACCTGACGGGAGCACAAGTGGATAGCTGACTATCAGCTGCAGGTCCACTATTACAACGGAGATGTGATGAAGGTAGTAGTAGTATTAGGTCTGAAAGTTGATGCTGTTGCATTGAATGTCTTCAGAGACTGCCTGGCCTTGCTGTGAGGAGATCTCTCTCTCTCTCAGCTGCTGCTGCTCATTTTGCATCCAGGTCCACTCACAGCAAAGGCCAGGCAATCTCTGAGACCAGGCAGTCTCTGCAATGATGACATCATCAGAGGCGACTTTCAGACTCAAACCACTAATTGGTTCATGGGTTCCCACATGCTGGAACTCAATTGCCCAATTAAGTTAAAATTGCATCATTCATCCACATTAATCTGGTGTCGGGGGGGGGCAACATGAAATGCGGATCACACGACCCCAACCCGACCCCAAGACAAAATCCAGCCCATAGAGTCATAACGGCACAGAAGGAAGCCATTTGGCCTATCGAGTCCATGCCAGCTCTCTATAGAGCAATCCAGTCAGTTCCATTCCCCCGCTCTATCCCTGTAGCCCTGCAAGTTTATTTCCCTCAAGTGCCTATCCAGTCTCCCCTTGAAAACATTGAGTGTCTCCTCTTCCACCACTTCCGTCAGTAGCGAGTTCCAGGTCCTCACCATTCGCTGCGTAAAAAAGCTTTTCCTCACATATCTCTTGCCCACAACCTTAAATCTGTGTCCCCTAGTCCTTGTACCATCAACTAGTGGGAACGGCCTTTCCCCGTCTAGCCTATCCAAACCCGTCATCATCTTGTACACATCTATCAAATCACCCCTCAACCTCCTTTGCTCTAATGAAAATAAATCCAGCTTCTCCAACCTGTCCTAGTAGCTAAGATCCCCCATCCCCAGAACCATTCTGGTAAATCTCCTCTGCACCCTCTCAAGGGCCTTCATATCCTTCCTAATGTGTGGTGACCAGAACTGGACGCAGTACTCCAGTTGTGGCCTAACCAGCGCTTTATAAAGGTTCAGCATAACTTCTCTACTTTTGTACTCAATACCTCTATTTATGAAGCCCAAGATCCCATATGCTTTGTTAACCACTCTCTCAATATGTCCTGCCACCTTCAGGGACCTATGCACATTAACTCCCAGGTCCCTCTGTTCCTGCACACTCTTTAAAACTGTGCCATTAAGTGTATATTGCCTCTCCCTGTTCCTTCTGCCAAAATGCATCACCTCACACTTCTCTGTATTAAATTCCATCGGCCACTTGTCTGCCCATTCTGCTAGCCTTTCTATGTCCTGTTGCAGTCGATTGATATCATCATCACTATTTGCCATACCCCCAAGTTTGGTGTCATCGGTAAATTTAGAAATTCTACTCTGTATTCCAATATCCAGGTCATTTAAATATATATCAAAAAGAATGGTGGAGCAGGCTCAAGGGGCCAATTGGCCTACTCCTGCTCCTATTCCTTATGTTGTTATGTTCTAGCAGTGGCCCCAACACTGAACCTTGGGGAACACCACTGTCTACCATCCTCCAGTCTGAAAAACAGCCATTTACCACAACTCGCTGTTTTCTGTCCTTAAGCCAATTCCTTATCCAAGCTGCCACTGACCCACCTATTCCATGAGCCACAATTTTGTTAACCAGCCTTCTATGTGGTACTTTGTCAAATGCCTTCCGAAAATCCATGTAGACAACATCCATTGCATTCCCTTCATCAATCCTCTCTGTTACTTCATCAACAAATTCAATTAGATTAGTCAAACACAATCTGCCTTTTACAAATCCGTGTTGGCTCTCCTTAATTAGCTTAAACCTCTCCAAGTGCCCGTTAAATTTTTCGTTGATTATTGTTTCTAAAACTTTACCCACCACTGATGTTAAACTGACCGGCCTGTAGTTACTAGAATTGTCCTTACACCCTTTCTTGAACAATGTTGTCACATTATACACTTTCCAATCCTCAGGCGCCTCACCTGCATCTAGGGAAGATTGGAAAATTATGGCAAGCTCTTCCGCTATCTCCTCCCCCAATTCCCTTAGCAACCTGGGATGCAAGCCATCTGGACCAGGCAACTTGTTCACTCTAAGCATACCCAGTCTTTCTAGTACATCCTGACTATCAATTTTCACCCCTTCCATTGCTTCTACCTTTTCCACAGCTACCAATATTTTGTCAGCATCCACCTCCTTAGTAAACACCGATACAAAGTACTCATTGAGTATTCTAGCCTTGCCCTGCGCCTCTAAGCATATATCACCTTCTTTGCCCCTGATAGGGTCCACCCCGCCTCTTACTACCCGCTTACTGTTTACATGCCGGTAGAAGATTTTTGGGTTCCCTTTTATGTTAACCGCCATTCTACTCTCATATTCTCTCTTTGTCAATCTTATTTTCATCTTCACATCCGCTCTCAACTTATTGTATTTATCTGGTTCTCCCTTGAAGAATTCACCTGACATGCATCATACACCCTCTTTTTTTGTTTCATCATCTTCTCTATCTCCCTCATCATCCAAGGAGCCCTTGCTTTGGTTCCCTTACCCTTTCCTCTTGTTGGAATGTACCTAGCCTGTACTTGAAACATCTCCTCCTTAAAGATCACCCATTTTTCCGTTACAGTTTTTCCTGTCAGTCTTTGGTGCCATTTTACCCTGGCTAGATCCTTTCACATCCCATTGAAGTTAGCCCTATTCCAGTTTAGAAGTTGCACTCTAGATTGTTCCTTGCTCCTCTCCATTGCTAATCTAAATCTTATGATACGATGATCACTCGTACCCAAGTGTTCTCCTACGGACACTTGGTCGACCTGGCCCACCTCATTCCCCAGCATCAGATCCAGCAATGCCTCCTTCCTAGTTGGGCCAAGAACATATTGGTCAAGGAAATTCTCCTGAACACATATCAGAAATTCCTCCCCCTCCTTTCCCTTTACCCTAGCATTATCCCAATTGATATTTGGGTAATTAAAGTCCCCCATTATCGCCACTCTATAGCTCTTGCATATCTCTGCGATTTCCCTGCCGATTTGCTCCTCTACCTCCCTCTCACTATTTGGAGGCCTATAGAATACCCCCAATAGCGTGATCATACCCTTTTTGCTCCTCAACTCTAACCAAATGAATTATGTCCTTGTCCCCTCAAGAACATCCTCCCATTCCAACACTACAATGTCTTCCTTAATCAGCACTGCCACCCCACCTCCTTTTTTTCCTTCCCTATCTTTTCTGAACACCTTGTACTGTCAAGGAATGAGCCAAACCTATTCAGAAAAATACACCATCCTATTAAACAGAATTCAGACTTTATTAAAACAAGACAAACTGGGGTTAAAAATCTAAAAGCCTCAACGACACAGGCTGCAAACAGAACACAGGCTTCTGAGATAAGATGAAGTGTTAACACAAAAGTTGTAAACACCACACAAACTTTTGAAATGGGAAATGGTTATTGACACTGAGACAATGGCCTATTGAAGAAGCAAAGAGTTGGTTCCAAGGAGTCTGTAGTTTGGAACCAAAACAATAGCAATGCCCAAGTAAAGTGTTAAAAACTAACATGTCGAACAGAAAAACAGAACATTAAAAAACGATGTGCCTTTGTAAAAGTAACATCAAATGAAACAGGAAACACGATTATCTATATAACCAACTAAGATGGCTAGGAAAACAAACACCCTAGATGAAGTGGTTTTGATTTACATATTGTAAAAGATACCTACAGAACACTTTGAAAATATTACATCAATAGATGTACCAAGCAATCACATTCTTTATATGTTGAACTTGGAACACATGGAGACACGACGTCTGTAATACAAGCAGCTAAAGTGATTTAACAATTCAATGGAAAAGCTTCCTAAGAATGGCATCAAATACATGTTATACCATATTTTATGATAAGTTTTTGAAACACCTATACAGCAGACAGGATTCTAAAAGTTGGCAAATGAAATGACAGTAAGAATAGAAAAGAATTCAGTAGAGAATGACTGGAGATAATTAGCTTACATCAGCAGAAAACTTCAAAGGATAAACCACTAAAAAAAGTTATAAAAATAGAGCTTTTCAGATAGAAAGTCAGAAGTCGCTGGAAAGGCAAGTGATTCTCACCTTCAGAACCACTCTGTAGGCCTACAACTCTTTGAGTCTCGGGTAATCAAGGTATTTGATTTTGGTGGGTATTCTGGATTAAGAATAAGTAGAAGTGTGGAAATGTAACGAAGTTAAGATTTGAGAATAAGGATCTCTGATAAGAAATGTAAGCTATTTGTATTTTGAACTGTTAAAGTTGCAATGAAATCAACAGCTGTTAATTACATGTCGGTTCTTTAATAAATCTATATATTTTTAAAAATAGTCTCACAGAGTATTTCTGTATCAATCTCATGAACTCAATTTCTGTCCACTCTTCTGTGAGGAGTTGCAGAATTCTGGGGGGGTTCCGGACCCTCATAATATCCAGAAGGTTACAGTCTAGTTAAACTTGTTAAAAGTGCTATCCAGAGGATGGTAACATCTTCAGGCCATTCCTTTCCTTTAGGGAGAGATAGTCTGAACCTTTAGACCCAATTAAGTGTCTCACATTTATATTTTATTTTTTCCATCCTTTTATTTGCCCCCCCCCACTTTTTTTTCCTCCTAGAAGCTGGCAGCTGTCCTTCATTCTGCCAGTGGATTTCACACTTCTTTCAGCCTTAATCTGTCACATTAACACCACCTCTAGCCTTGCATATCTCTTAATGTCTCTTAATGTCTCTTCATCTCCCCCTTTGTTCTTTTATCCCCTCCCCCTTTTCCCAGCTTTACTCTGGCCTTAAATCTATTTGATTTCCGGCTCTTCACAGTTCTGACGAAAGGTCATCGACCTGAAACGTTAACTCTCTTTCTCTCTCCACGGATGCTGCCTGGCCTGCTGAGTTTTTCCAGCGTTTTCTGTTGTTATTTCAGATTTCCAGCATCCGCAGTATTTTGCTATCGTATAAGTGTCTCTAAGATTCGGCTACCGCTAACTTTAGTTGAAGGTGAACGTCTGGGGAATACGCCTGATCTGGGGTAGCCCGAAAAGGGCTAGGACTTGTAATTATCCTTTCAGTACCCTTGAATATTAAGTGCCCAGTGCTCACCGTTTTTAAGCCATGTTTCCTTTATTGCCACAACATCATATTGCCACATGGCTAATTGTGCTTGTAGCTCACCAACCTTATTCACCACACATTGTGCGTTTACATACATGCATTCTAAACCCATTTTTGAATTTTTCGTAGTCTTTCTTAGTCTGCTCCTATCTAATATGGTACTGCTACCGCCTCTATTACTATCTTCTCTAGTACTATCCAACACTCTCACTCTATTATTCTCCTTATACCTCTGTTCTACTCCTATATGCTGATGCCCATACCCCTGCCAAGCTAGTTCAAACCCTCCCCAACAGCACTAGCAAAACTCCCCGCGAGAATATTAGCCCCGGCTCTGATGAGGTGTAACCTGTCTGGCTTTTACAGGGCCCACCTTCCCCAGAAACGGTTCCAATGCCTCAGGAATCTAAAGCCTTCCCTCCTGTACCATCTCTCCAGCCACATTCATCTGTTCTATCCTTCTAT
The DNA here is from genome assembly GCA_030390025.1 of Squalus acanthias. Lineage (NCBI taxonomy): Eukaryota > Metazoa > Chordata > Chondrichthyes > Squaliformes > Squalidae > Squalus > Squalus acanthias. Next base: position 19,175,695 of record CM059444.1, on the reverse strand, counting down.
TCCTGTGCTCACTAGCACGTGGCACCAGGAGTTATCCAGAGATTACTACCTTTGAGGTCCTGCTTTTTAATCTCTCTCCTAGCTCCCTAAACTTTGCCTGCAGGACCTCATCCCTCTTTCTGCCTGTGTTGTTGGTACCGATATGGACAACGACCTGTGGCTGTTCACCCTCCCCCCTCAGAGTGTCCTGCAGCCGCTCAGTGACATCCTTGACCCTGGCACCAGGGAGGTAACATACCATCCTGGAGTCACGTCTATGGTCGCAGAAACGCCTGTCTGCTCCCCTAACTATCGAATCCCTACCACTATTGCTCTTCCACTCTTTTTCCGCCCCCCCCCCCCCCATGCAGCTGAGCCACCCGTGGTGCTGTGGACCTGACTCTGGCTGCATTTCCCAGAGGAACCATCACCCTTACCAGTACTCAGAACAGAATACTGGTTGGAGAGCGCGATGCACTCCGGGGACTCCTGCACTGCCTGCCCGGTCCTCCTCTTCTGTCTGGTGGTCACCCATTCCCTCTCTGCCTGCATACTCTTAAGCTGCGGGGTGACCACCTCTAGAAACGTGCTATCCACGTAACTCTCAGCCTCGCGGGTGCACCGCAGTGACTCCAGCCAGCCGCTCAAGCTCCGAAACCCGGAACTCGAGTTGCTGTACCTGGCGACACTTCCCGCACATGTGGTCATGCAGGCTACGCAAAGCATCCAGGATGCGCACTCCATGGGACTGAGATGCCCTGCCATGCCTCTATTTAATAGACTAAGAACTAACCCAGCAGAAATAAACTTAAAACTTAACAAAAAACACTCCCCAGTTACTCACCAATCAGCTCTTTCCCTCTATTTAACAGGCTATTAACTAACTTAGCAGAAATAAACTTTTAAACTTAAAAAAATAATACACTCACCAGCTACTCACCAATCAGCTCCTTCTCTTGTGCCGACATCACTTTTTTTACTCTGACGTAATTTTTTCAAAAACTGCCTCTGTTGAGTTGCTGCCGCTCAGGACTGCTCCTTTTATCTGCTCTGCTCTTGCTGTGCTCCCTCCAGGTCCACTCCTTCCGGTCTCAGGCTTCTAACCTCTAGTGAATATAGGCCTAGACTCTAGAATAGGAAAGTGTGCACACACAAATCAGACACAGAAGGGCACTGACAGCTCATATGCACTGAGAAGATCCCAGATATAAACTGGAAGCTCTGGGTGCAGACTAAAACTCTAGCGGTAGGCCTGTGCAAACTGTTGCAGGGATGTCAAAGAAGCAGTGGAGCATGTGTAGGGATTTATTTTTAACATCTACTTTCATATAGATCAAAAAGTAGTTTTGTATATAGCTTTGTGAGCAGCGGGTATCATACAATATAATTGCCAGAAGACTATCAAGGAATCATAGTATCCATTCAGCCCCAACATGTCCGTGCTAACTTTTCAATTGGTGCTGTCTATTCCAATCCCATTTTCCTGTGCTTTTCAACATATTCTTTTCTAGTAATCCTTCACAAATACTTAAACAATTCCCTAAGCAGCTCAAGTGCCTGTTTTATTGACTTGTTGATTTATTGGCTTCATTATACTATGGATAACCTTTAGTTTAGAGATTTATGTAAGAAGCGATCAGCTAAGATTCAAGGACAGCCGAAGCGATTGGTAAGTATCCACCCTGTGGCCGGAATTTTAATCGGGAGCCGGTGGTGGGGGAGGGGGTCTAGAAAGTGCTCGGGAAACCCAAGAGAACGGGTTTCTCACAGACTCTGCCAAATTTAACGACAGGGCTTGATTAGCATTTCAAAGCTCTGTTTCCCACCCGCAGCCAACCAGATGGAGAGGCTGGCTAGCTGTGGGCAGGTAGGCCGGCAGCACTAAGTCGCAGAGAGGAGGGAGGGAGGGATTGGGTGGGTGGGTGGTCGGGGGCCAGAGGATCGGGGACAGAGGAACATCATGGGGGGTGAGAGAGAGGATCGGGGCTGGCCGGAGGAGCATGGACAGGAGAGAGAGAGGATCGGGGCTGGGGGAGGATGGGCGGGGGAGAGAGAGGATCGGGGCTGGCTGGAGGACCATGGGTGGGGGACAGAGAGGATCGGGGCTGGCTGGAGGAGCATGGGCAGGAGAGAGAGAGGATCGGGGCTGGGGGAGGACCATGGGTGGGGGAGAGAGAGGATCGGGGCTGGGGGAGGATGGGCGGGGGAGAAAGAGGATCAGGGCTGGTTGGAGGAGCATGGGCAGGAGAGAGAGAGGATCGGGGCTGGGTGAGGACCATGGGCGGGGGAGAGAGAGGATCGGGGCTGGGGGAGGACCATGGGAGGTGGAGAGAGAGGATCGGGGCTGGGGAAGGATGGGCGGGGGAGAGAGAGGATCGGGGCTGGGGGAGGATGGGCGGGGGAGAAAGAGGATCAGGGCTGGTTGGAGGAGCATGAGCAGGAGAGAGAGAGGATCGGGGCTGGGTGAGGACCATGGGCGGGGGAGAGAGAGGATCGGGGCTGGGGGAGGACCATGGGAGGGGGAGAGAGAGGATCGAGGCTGGGGGAGGACCATGGGAGGGGGAGAGAGAGGATCGGGGCTGGGGGAGGATGGGCGGAGGAGAGAGAGGATCGGGGCTGGGGGAGGACCATGGGTAGGGGAGAGAGAGGATCGGGGCTGGGGGAGGACCATGGGTGGGGGAGAGAGAGGATCGGGGCTGGGGGCGGAGCATGGATGGGGGAGAGAGAGGATCGGGGCTGGGGGAGGACCATGGGTGGGGGAGAGAGAGGATTGAGGCTGGGGGAGGAGCATGGGTGGGGGAGAGAGAGGATCGGGGCTGGGGGAGGACCATGGGTGGGGGAGAGAGAGGATTGAGGCTGGGGGAGGAGCATGGGTGGGGGAGAGAGAGGATCGGGGCTGGGGGAGGACCATGGGTGGGGGAGAGAGAGGATTGAGGCTGGGGGAGGAGCATGGGTGGGGAAGAGAGAGGATCGGGGCTGGGGGAGGAACATGGGTGGGGGAGAGAGAGGATCGGGGCTGGGGAGGATGGGCGGAGGAGAGAGAGGATCGGGGCTGGGGGAGGAGCATGGGTGGGGGAGAGAGAGGATCGGGGCTGGGGAGGATGGGCGGAGGAGAGAGAGGATCGGGGCTGGGGGAGGAGCATGGGTGGGGGAGAGAGAGGATCGGGGCTGGGGGAGGTGGGGGGGATCCGGTGAGGCGATTGGAGGTTGGAGGGGGGATCGGTGGCCTCATGGGCTGGATTGGAGGCCCTGTGGGGATGGATCAGAGGCCTCGAGGTGTGTGTCCGATCAATGTGGGTGGGTGAGGCAGTGTCGCTGGATCCAGCAGGCTAGTGTAAAGGCACTTACCTCCTCATTCCAGCAGTCCTCGCCTTACTTTAGCTGGTGGATTCCCCAAGACCTGAGAAACCCGAACAGCCAGAGTTAAATTTGAAATGGCAGTTAAATCTGAGGCGCGCCAACCTCATTATAATATTTAACTGGTCGACCTGCCTCCTGAGGTTGGGTTGGCTCCCTATCTCCCCGTCCCGCCTTCGGTAAAACTGGAAGTGGTTGGGCTAGATGCGGGTTGGGGTCGAGATTCAGATTTTTAACACTTTAACCTCCCACTTGACCCCCAACTCACCCATTTTTGGGGGTTAAAATTCGCCCCTTTATCTTGAACCGCTGCAGGCCGTGTGGTGAAGGTACTCCCACAGTGCTGTTAGGGAGGGAGTTCCAGGATTTTGACTCAGCGACGATGAAGGAACGGCGATATATTTCCAAGTCAGGATGGTGTGTGACTTGGAGGGGATCTTGAAGGTGATGGTGTTCCCATGTGCCTTTCCTTCTAGGTGGCAGAGGTCACGTGTTTGGGAGGTGTTGTTGAAGAAGCCCTGGTGAGTTGCTGCAGTGCATCTTGTAGATGGTACACACTGCAGCCACATTGCACCGGTGGTGGAGAGAGTGAATGTTTAAGATGGTGGATGGGGTGCCGATCAAGCAAACTGCTTTGTCCTGGATAGTATCGAACTTCTTGAGTGTTGTTGGAGCTGCACTCATGACTAGTGAAGAGAGAAAATTGAATAGATTGGATGGACTAATTCTATGGCTGGCTGAAAGGTACCTAGGGGGAAAAATTCAGTTGGTTAGCGCCTCTCGTAAGCACCTGGCGGGGGCGCTAATGGGGCGCTGATGCAGTAGCGCTGGGGCAAGGTGAATCCAGTGCCACATGGCAAACCTGGCCCTCCTGTAGCGCCGCTGCTAACAGGTACCACCGGGGACTTCAGCGCCAGGCAGATCACGACGTCAGTGAGTGTGTAACGCTCACTGGGCACTCGATCTGCAAAATTCATTGTCGCCCCCTGCCTTAGCGCCTTGCCCCGACAGCGACAGGGAGAGGAGGCATGAAGCAGGTGGATGCCGGCTCGAGGGGCACTACTTAAAGGGATCATGAGTAATGAGTCGCAGCTGTCAGGTTGGTGGTGTTTCACTGCTTCTTTGTCAGTTTGATATTGTGCAACGGTTTAATTCAGTCATTTAAAGGTTGTTTAGTATCAGGAGTGTTGTGGTTACTAACAATTAGTTACATTTATTCTCACAACATATCAAAGTGCTACACTTGGTTACATTAATGGGGGCTGTACTGGCAGTCGATCTCGCCCTCCAGGATCTACGGTGGAGGGAGCGGCGGCAGCGAGAGAGATTGGAACATGTGGCCAGAGGGAGGAGAAGGGCCATGAGGGCTGCTTGAGTCATCCAGCTCCTCCTCTTTGACCTGCTGCTGCTGGCTGAGACGGTTGCACAGCCAGAAATGATGAGAATAAGGTTCTGCAGCATCAATGAACCTCCCCTTTAAGAACTGGAAAGCGCCTGTGGCACTGATGACTTGTGATTAGATTGCGCCTGATATTGGTCAGCGCTCCAAGTTTAACGCCACTGAGCTAGGCCATTAGCGCTTGATTTAGCATTCCAATCCTTTCTTTGTGCAATGAGACTTAATTTTGCGTGCAGTCTGAAGCATTAGCACCTGCTGCTAATTCTCAAACTTTTCTGGGCTATAATGAATTTCTCCTCCCTAGAGTGTAAAACATATTGATAGCACAGGTAATCGTGACTGTGTGGAAAATAACACTTCCAGCTCTCTTTCAGTTGTTCACAAACTTCATAGATTGTCTTTTGTCCAGTTGGTGCTTCTGCGCGATTAATCTTAATTATATTGGTAATGAAAAATAACTTTAGGATAGTTGTTTGTAAGATCATGATTGATACAGATTGAAGAAGGTCATTTGCCCTATCTAGCTCATCCATCCAGAGAGAATTTACAGTCCTCCATCATAATCAATTTCTTACTGTTATATTTTTCATAAGGAGCTGTGTTAATTTCGATGTTCTTCTTTGATCCTTTTTAGCACCACAGTTGGTTGGTCTATGCTTGCTAATTTGAGGTATGTATTTATCTTACATTCTCAGCAGTGTGCCTTTAAAGGTATTCCATTTGTCCTCTGTTGAAGTGTTAAACAATCCTCCCAATCAATATGCTTAAGCTCTTCAATCAATGAAACCTTCTCGGCTCCCATTTTGTAAATTTGCAAAAACCGCATAAATGATATTACTGATATGATGATACAGTAAATGTTTGGTAGCTGACTGGTCAGGGTGCTGGATTAGTAATGCAGAGGCCATGAGTTCAAATCTTACCTTAACAAGTTAAGAATTTGAACCAGAAAATGACCATGAAATTTGCCAGATTGTCGTAAAAACCCAACTGCATGTGTTTCAGGGATACCCCTACCGACCATGTCTGGCCTACTTGTGACTTTAATTCCTCAGGGCAACCAAGGATGGGCAAAAAATGTTGCCTTGCCTTTTCAAGAACAAATTAAAAAGCAGTATATTACATCAATTAGCAGAGACTTTGTCGCCGGAAAAACGGGAAGCTGGCAGCTGAATATTGGGGTCACCTTGGCCCCCAATGTCCAGCTGATGCATTTTTCAGGTGGGCCTGTAAGTGCACGAGCAGTATGCCCTTCTGTTTCAGGTGGGAAGCTGCTTACATATGCACATCGGGGTCCCACACTGGTCATAGGACCCTGTTTGCAGTTTTCAGATACAAAAGGGTGGAGCATGAATTGTGCGCACTCCGCCACATTTATAGCAGGCGTCAGATGGCCAGCGTGTTACCTTGCCACGGTGTTAACCGTGGCTCAGTGGGTAGTACTCCCACCTCTGAGTCAGAAGGTTGTGGGTTCAAGTCCCACTCCAGAGACTTGAGCATAAAAATTGAAGCTGACACTCCAGTGCAATACTGAGGGAGTGCTGCACTGTCGGTGGTGCCGTCTTTCGGATGAGACGTTAAACCGAGGTCCCGTCTGCTCTCTCAGGTGGATGTAAAAGATCCCATGGCACTATTTCGAAGAAGAGCAGGGGAGTTAACTCCGGTGTCCTGGCCAATATTTATTCCTCAATCAACATCACTAAAACAGATGATCTGGTCATTATCACATTGCTGGTTGTGGGAGCTTGCTGTGCGCAAATTGCCTGCAGCGTTTTCTACATTACAAGAGGGATTACACTTCAAAAAAGTACTTCATTGGCTGTAAAGTGCTTTGGGACAGCCAGTGGTCGTGAAAGGCGCTAGATAAATACACGTCTTTCTTTCTTGCTTGCCCTGGTCAGGTCGTTGAACTTCTTGCGGCACTGGTCTGCAGTCCTGGGGGGGGGGAGAAAATTGGCATTTCGTGCCAGTAGCACCTCTCTCCACATGACATGAGTGACATGTCTGGCAGGTTTGCTGCCATGGACACCCAGTAGTCTGTGTTTCCTGATGATGAATTTCCTTAAGGAGGGCTTGAAGGTCTGAGTTGGTGAAATAATGGCATCTTCTGTGCCCATGTGACATGTCCTGTTGCATAGTGGTTAGCTTACTGGACTAGTAATCCAGAGGCCTGGACTAACGATCCAGAGACGTGAGTTCAAATCTCACCATGGCAACTAGGGAATTTAAATTCAGTTCATTAAATAAATCTGGAACAAAAAGCTATTATCAATAATGGTGACCATGAAACTATCGGATTGTCGTAAAAACCCATCTGGTTCACTAATGTTCTTCAGGGAAGGAAATCTGCCGTCCTTACCTGGTCTGGCCTATGTGTGACTCCAGACCCACCGCAATGTGGTTGACTCTTAACCGCCCTCTGAAATGGCCTAGCAAGCCACTCAGTTGCACACAACCGCTACGACCTTCACCACACGGACTGCAGCGGTTCAAGAAGACGGCTCACCACCACCATCTCAAGGGCAATTAGGGATGGGCAACAAATGCTGGCCTTGTCAGTGACGCCCACATCCCAGGAACGAATAAAAAAAAAACTTGCCAGCTGCTCCTGTAGTAGACATTCTTGCAAAGTATGAGGAAAAAGTTTGATGAGACGTGCAGTGGGGATAGCTGAGAGTCAAGTGGGTGAGTTAAGCTCCTTCCTCACCTGCCTGTCCCCCAGTCTGCTGCTGCAGTGTTGAGCCAGATTTGTTTTTTTGTAAAGGCTGCACTCTAATATTAACACACTCCGGTAGACTGCACCCATTTTACATGGGGTTTTCACCAATCACAACTACAATGGATATGCAAATGAGCCAGGAAACTTTCGTATAAAGACCTCTTCAGACCACAAGTGGGATCAAATCTTTTTCCATTGGAGTAAAAGTGGCACAATTCACCGCTTGGCAATTCACCCCCACTGTGTTTAATAAGTCTGAAACGGCAACAAATGTTAGACTTGATCGAGTAATCCAGATGGGATATCTGTTCGGTCGGCCTGGCTGCCTCTTTTTTAGGTAAGCGCAAGCCTTTCCCGAGCATTAGACTGGCGTTGAGCAGCTGACGGCACCTAGTTCAAAACATGCATGCGCTGCTGCAAAAAGCGCTCGAGAAGAATTGGGCTCATTAGTTACTGAATCTGGGCCAGGATTGAACTTTCGCATCCAAAGTTTGCTCGTTGTCTAATGTGTCTGAACTGGAAAGATTCTCATTAGATCAATTGTTTTATGCTTGGTTCACTGCACACCTCTACTTGAAGAGCAACTTTATAAATTGAATTGCTCGTCATTGCGTCACAGTCAGCATGGTGCTAATGGATTTCTCTAATTGAATTTCCGTTAACTATAATTAGAGATCATTATGATTTTGACACTCAATTTGATATGTAGGTAGAACAGACAGAATACATGTACAGAAAAGACTGGTGCACGTACACAATACAAGCTTAATATATTGAACAAGAGTACTTGTGAGACATTTTAACTGTAATAATAGAGGTCACAGTATAAATAGAGACACATTACCGTTGGGACAGGTCACATTTATCTCTATAGTATCTGTGTATGGGTAAATCCTCGATTTGAACCATTGAGATGGTTGCCAGGTTACCTTTTCCTGAGGGCTAAATCTGCATATCAGTCAGCACGGGATATGCGCATTAGTTTTGTGGCTGCCCATATAAATGTTTTGCAAAATAGTGATAAACTCCAAAATGTACATTACTTAATTTGATTATTACATTTCATTTACACTTCTGAAGCACAAAAATACTGCAAGGCAGAGAACATCCATAATGCTAATATTCAACACACTTTGTTCCATTTTAAAAAAAAAGTACCAATAAATGAATTTGTTGAGCCAGAGAGCCTTTCCTTAATAACAAGACTTTCTATATGTATGTTCATTTTGTATTGTATGATTAAAATGCCCTGTATCATCTGAAAAAGTGGGCAACAGCTATCACTGAATCTTCCTGCATTTAATTGAGCAAATATAACATATCAAGTGTCCACCTCTAACTAGTTGAAATGCTTTGTGCTCGTTTATGTAGGAGTTGATCGGGTAGATAGAGAGAAATTATTTCCTCTGGTGGGAGATTTCAGAACAAGTGGGGGGGGGGCATAACCTTAAAATTAGAGCTCGCCCATTCAGGGTTGATGTCAGCAAATACTTCTTCACACAAAGAGTAGTGGAAATCTGTAACTCTCTCCCCAAAAAGCTGTGGAGGCCAGGCCAATTGAAAATTTCAAAACAGATTGATAGATTTTTGTTAGGCAAGGGTGTTAAGGGTTATGGAACCAAGGTTGGAATTAAGATACAGATCAGCCATGATCTAATTGAATGGCAGAATAGCCTCGAGGGGCAGAATGGCCTACTCCTGTTCCTATGTTGCTTTAAGCATGCATCCAAACTCCAGAGAAACTTCCAGAAGTAAGTCGGCATGCTCCAGGTTCAAGCAATTATTCAGGGCTTATGACAGCGGATGGCAGGGAAACATTAGTTATGATTGGTGCTTGGAATTTTTAACAAATATACAGAAAAAAACCAGATAGTACACTTGAGGTAATTTGCCAGGAAGAGTCCAGAACTAATACTTATGCTAATTAGATTTGACATATGACTGTCGATTTATCCATTGCTGTGCTACTGAGAGTATTTAAAGGACAATATATTAATATATTTAATGATCAAAATCCATTTGGAGATATCTTGTACCTCATTTGCATTTCTTTCACCTATGAATTGAACAGATCAGCCAGTTTGGGCAAAAATTATTCTTTACATTTATACAGCTCAGATTATGAAATATTAGAAATTTGTACTGAGTGATTTTTTAAAAAAAAGCATTTTTATAATTATATGGGAGCTATTTTATGACACTTGGAAAAATATGGGTCAATAAATGAAAGGATTTGTTAAAGGCAAATCGTATTTGACTAACTTAATTAAGTTCTTTGATGAAGTGATGGAAAAGGTTGATGAGGGTAATGCAGTTCATGTTGTGTATATGGACTTTCAGAAGGCATTTGGTGAAGTACCACATAATTAACTTGTTAGCAAAATTGAAGCCCATGCGATTAGAGGGGCAGTGGCTGCATAGATAAGAAATTGGCTAAGGAACAGAAAGCAGAGGGTAGTGGTGAATGGTATTTTTTTAGACTGGAGGGAAGTTTGCGGTAGTGTCCCCCAGAGGTCGGTTTTGGGACCATTGCTCTTTTTGATATATATAAATGACCTGGGCATAATTTCAAAGTTTGCAGATGACATGAAACTCGGGAATGTAGTAAACAATGAGGAGGATAGTAACAGACTTCAGGAGGACATAGACAGACTGGTCAAACAGGCAGACACATGGCAGATGAAATTTAATGCAGAGAATTGTGGAGTGGTACATTTTGGTAGGAAAACTGAGGAGAGGCAATATAAACTAAACGGTACAATTTTAAAGTGGGTGCAGGAGCAGAGAGACCTGGGGGTGTACATAATCAAGTGTTTGAAGGTGGCAGGACAAGTTGAGAAGGCTGTTAAAAGGCAAATGGGATCCTTAGTTTTATAAATAGAGCCATAGCGTACAAAAGCAAGGACGTTTTGCTAAACCTTGATAAAACACTGGTTAGGCTCCTGCTTTGATACTGTGGCCAGTCCCGGACACCATACTTTAGGAAGGATGTCAAGGGCTCAGAGAGGGTACAGTGGAGATTTACTAGAATGGTACCAAGGATTAAGTCTTCGGTTACGTGGAAAAACTAGACAAACTGAGATTGTTCTCCTTAGAGCAGAGAAAGTTAAGGGAAGATTTAATTTAAGGGGAGGTGTTCAAAATCATGAAGGGTTTTGATAGAGTCAATAAGGAGAAACTGTTTCCAGTGGCAGAAGGGTTGGTAGCCAGAGGACACAGATTTAAGGTAATTGGCAAAAGAATCAGAGGCGACACGAGGAAACATATTTTTTACACAGCGAGTCGTTATGATCTGGAATGCACTGCCTGAAAGGGTAGTGGAGTGAAAAGGGAATTGGATATATACTTGAAAAGGAAGCATTTGCAGGACTATGGGGAAAGAGCAGGGGACTGGGACCAGTTGGATAGCTCTTTCAAAGAGCCGGCGCAGGCACGGTGGGCCGAATGTCCTCTTTCTGTGCTGTATCATTCGATGGTGCTATGTTTATGATTTTGAACGTTTTGCACTACCTCTTAAGATGAATTTCCCCTGTTTCTTTCCATTATTAAAACAAAGTTAAGTATTTAATTTTCTGGAGATTTCCCATTGGAGTCACCCACTGGAGTTCTTAAATTTCCATTACGTGCCGCTTTGTGGAGGCACAATTATTTTTTTGGTGTGCAACTCTTGTCAAGTAACAGGAAGAAGTGGTGTTTAATAACCTATGATCTCAGAACAGGATCATAATGGATCATCTGATATGAAGAGGTTTCTTTTACCCATCCGCTTCTCCTGAAGATGTTGACTCTGTGCTTGGGTACAGTCCCACTAGTTGGCCACCATTATTTTCTTAAACAGTTATTCATTGAATCATAGAATCATAGAATGGTTACAGCACAGATGGAGGCTATTCGGCTCGTCGAGCCCGTGCAGGCTCTCTGCAAGTGCACTTGAGCTAGTCCCACTCCCCCGCCCTTTCCCCGTAGCCCTGCAATTTTTTTTCCTTCAGGTAATTATCTAATTCCCTTTTGAAAGCCATGATTAAAACTGCCTCCACCACACTTTCAGGCAATGCATTCCAGATCCTAACCACTCGCTGTGTAAAAAAGTTTTTCCTCATGTCACCTTTGGTTCTTTTGCCAATCACCTTAAATCTGAGTCCTCTGGTTCTCAACCCTTCTGCTAATGGGAACAGTTTCCCTCTATCTACCCTGTCTAGACCCCTCATGATTTTGAACACCTCTATCAAATCTCCTCTCAACTTTCTCTGCTCTAAGGAGAACATCCCCAGCTTCTCCAGACTATCCACGTAACTGAAGTCCCCCATCCTTGGAACCATTCTTGTAAATCTTTTCTGCACCCTCTCTGAAGCCTTCACATCCTTCCTAAAGTGCGGAGCCCAGAATTGGACTCAATACTCCAGTTGAGGCCGAACCAGTGTTTTTGCATGCATGCATTATTCATGCATGAGCCTTGATGGTGAGTGCTTGTGCATTATTGAACTGGAAGATCATCACGGATGAAGCCGTTCCTGGTCTCACCTGATGTTCACACATGTACTTCCAGCAGGAATTGCTGGTAGCAGTTGGAAGTAGGAACTTTGGCTGATTTTCCCTCTCCCTAACCTAGGGCACCAAGGCCAACTGTAATGTCTCTCCCATCACCCACACTGAGATTTGATACAGATTGGGAATTGAACCTTAGATCTTCCTGACCTGCATGGCTCAGCTACACACTGGATCAATTTGCTGAATCGTCAGGAAGCTTGCCAGAAGATGGTTTTACTGAGACATAACACAACCTGTTTCAGAGAGGGAGAACAGTCCCATGTTTCTTACGCATTCCAAAATGAAAGTACATTAGGCTGCAAATTACGCTGTTCAGTATTATTGTCTAAAAGCTTAATGTGTTCATATCAAATCCCTTGGTGGTGGGGCTGTCGACTGCACTGTAATTCCCAGGTTTCTGGATTTAAAAAGAGTGCATCTAGGCTCTACATGACCAATGGCAGAGAAATTAATTGCAATTACAAAAATAATCATGACAATTGTGGTGATTTGACCGCATAAATCAGATGAAAGAGAAATGCGATTCAATACACTGACGTAAAATCATTATTCCTCTGACACTTTTATTGCACATCAAATGTATGATGTACCATATTCTGCTGCAAGTGATGCATACTAATAATCACTGGTAATGTCTACTTTGAGCTCCCTGTTTAATAAATGGTTCACTGCAGATCAGCTTTTATGAAATCCATCAGGAACGTGGCAGTCTTTCAAAACTGATTAACATCTGCCGTTTCCATTAGGATAAAGCTATTTCACTAACTTTTTTGTCAAACAGAGAACATTTCATTCCTTTCCTTCAGAATTGAATTTGTATCGTAAACAGGGACAGGGTGCTTATAAAGGGCTCTTGGAAGCATGACCCTGTGATCTGAGTACAAGTACATTCCCAGACTTTCTACTTCATAATGACCTCATCTGGGATTGGCATTTATGAATTATCTCTGTAATAATTCCAGCTAAATTACATAAAGGATTGGTATCTTTCAAGTTTGGGTTTGAATTATGATTGATTTCTCAGAACAGAAATTCATTTAAATAATATCTGCTCCACTCTAATTAAGATTTTTAAAGCAAAATATTAGAATCAAACCTGTCTTTTTAGCACATAGAACATTCCTCTAATGTTTGGATTCCTGTCGCTAAAATTTTGGGATTTTTAGCTATATGGCCTGGAAGAGATTTTGTTTGAATTCATATGTCACGTTTTAGGATTCTTTTGGCCATTTTTCCACAGGAAGGATTTGGATAAAAGAGCTACTTTTAAATGTTTTTAAGACAAAGTGTAAAGTTAAAGAAAGGGACTGAGATAATAGGTGGTTCAAATACTAATGAGCTATTTTTGATGTTGTTTGCCCATAGCCATTAAATAATAAACAATTTCACAGTCTGTCTTGATATTCGATAAATATCTTACTGTTGTGGCTGCCGCGAAACACGAATTGAGACCGAGTCAATATGGGGAGCACATAGCTTTTAATTACATCTGCTTGGTAAAATGGCTGCTAAAACATTTCTCTGCAAAACCCTGAGGGCCACGACCACTCCTTTTTTCATGCCTTAAAGGCAGCATGCGCCTTAAAGGCAAGGTACCCGATTTATTGTCCACGGACGGAAAAGTGGATTGCGCCCGTTTATGTGGCGATCCGCCACACAGCTCCCCCCAGAATCCGCTTAGGAGGTGTGGACGAGATGGTGCGGCGGTCTGATGGGCCGGCCGGAGCGGCTCTTGTAGGACGCCAGTGGACATGGAACGGCCGGGCGTGGAGCAGCCGGGTGAACTGGCTTGAGGGCAGGTCGGCTGCGTGGCAGTGGACGAGCTACAGGGACCTGCTCACCGGGCTCCGAGTGTGCTGGCTTGAGTCGGTCAACCGACACTTTTTCGGTCCTGTCGCCCACTTGCAGGGTGAAAAATTTGTCCCCAGCCTGCAGCACCTTGTAGGGCCCGTCGTACGAGGGTTGAAGGGGTCCGCGGTGGGCGTCGTGCCGGCCGAAAACGAACCGTGCCTGGTGCAGGCTTAGTGGGACGTGTGAGGTGGATTCGCCGTGTCGGGCAATGGGCACCAGGGCGAACTGTAGCACCGGTGAGGCGAAGTCGTGGCGTTGCTGGTCGGCTGACCAGGGTGTCGTGGAGGTGGGCAGGAACTTGCAGGGTACGCGCAGCGGCTGACCGTACACGAACTCTGCTGCCGATGCGTGGAGGTCATCTTTAACCGCGGTGCGCAGGCCGAGAAGGATCCATGGGAGTCGGTCGATCCAGGCGCCGTCCTGGAGGCTGGCTCGAAGAGATGCCTTCAAGGATCTGTGGAGCCGCTCACACAGTCCGTTGGCTTGGGGATGGTACGCTGTGGTGTGGTGAATGGTCACCCCGAGATTGCGTGCTACGGCGGTCCAGAGTTCAGAGGTAAATTGCGGACCTCTGTCCGACGTCATGTCGAGGGGACGCCGAACCATGCGACCCAGGTGCTGACGAAGGCTCTGGCGATGTTGGCGGTGGTGGTAGAGGTCAGTGGAATTGCCTCGGGCCAGCGTGTGGTGCGGTCAACGATCGTCAGCAAGTGCCTTGCGATGGCGGCAGGGGCCCGACGATGTCCACGTGGATGTGGTCGAATCTACGCGAAGGGGCGGTAAACTCCTCGAGGGGTGCTTTCGTGTGTTGCTGCACCTTGGCCCGTTGGCAGGCTAGGCAGGAGTTGGCCCAAGTACGCACATCCTTGCGAAGGCTGCGCCAGACAAAGCGGTTGGCTACCAATTTGATAGATGCACGGGCGCCGGGGTGGGAGATGTTGTGGAGAATCTCGAATACCCGGCGGTGCCAGGACGCTGGGACGACGGGCCGAGGTTGACATAGGGATATGTCGCACTTGACCGTGACTGCGGTCGGGCCACAGGCGACGTCGGCCAGGCGTAGCCCTGGTAGGTTGGTGGGTGCGGAGAGCAGATCAGGGTTGGTGATCTGGTCTGCTGCGAGTTGAGCGTAGTCGACTGCCAGGTGTGCGGCGTGGATGGCGGGGCGGGAGAGGCAGTCAGCTACCACATTGTCTCGGCCGGAGACGTGTTGGATGTCCGTGGTGAACTCGGACACTGCCGCGAGCTGGCGCTGCTGCCTGGCGGACCAGGGGTCGGTTGTCTTTGCCATTGCGAATGTCAGGGGCTTGTGGTCAACAAACGCAGTGAAGGGGAAGCCCTCCAGCAAAAACAGAAAATGGCGGACCGCCAGGAACAGCGCGAGGAACTCGCGGTCGAAGGTGCTGTACTTGACCTCCGGGGGGCGTAGTTGGCGGCTGAAGAAGGCAAGTGGTTGCCAGGCGCCGTCGACCCACTGCTCATACACGGCGCCGACATCGTGGTCGGAGGCGTCCGTGGTGAACGCTACCCTGGCATTGGGCCGTGGGTGCGCGAGCAGGGTGGCGTTGGCGAGCGCGGTCTTGGTGGAGTCGAAGGCGGCTGACGCGTCTGCCGTCCATTCGACCACCATCTTGCCGCTCCTGCCCCGGAGGGCTTCATACAGGGGCCTCATGAGGGACGCCGCTTTGGGGATGAAGCGGTTGTAGAAATTCACCATCCCGAGGAACTCCTGGAGGCCTTTGATGGTGGTGGGGCGGGGAAATTGTTAGACGGCCTGCACCTTGGTGGGCAGGGGAATGACCCAGCATGGGTGATGTGGTGGCCGAGGAAATCGATCTTGTCCAGGCCGAACTGGCATTTGGCTGGGCTGAGGATGAGCCCGTGGTCGCTGAGGCGCCCGAACAGGATGCAAAGGTGTTCGAGGTGTTCCTGCTTGGAGGAACTGGCTACCAGGATGTCGTCCAGGTAGACGAACAGGAACTTCAGGTCCCGAAGGACCGAGTCCATGAGCCGTTGGAATGCCTGGGCCGCGTTTTTGAGGGCGAAGGGCATCCGCAGGAACTTGAAAAGGCCGAAGGGGGTGTTTAGGGCCGTCTTGGGGACATCCGCGGGGTGGACAGGGGACTTGGTGGTAGCCGCGCACCAGGTCGACCTTGGAAAAGACTGAGCGGCCGGCCAGTCTAGCCGAGAAGTCCTGAATGTGCGGCACGGGGTACCGATCAGGGGTGGTGGCGTCATTGAGGCGGCGGTAATCCCCGCAGGGGCGCCAACCCCCGCCTGGTTTGGGGGCGATGTGGAGTGGGGAGGCCCAGGGACTGTTGGAGCGGCGGATGATGCCGAGCTGTTCCATGGTGGCAAACTCGGTCCGCGCGATCTCCAGTTTGGCCGGGTCCAGCCTGCGGGCGTGGGCGTACACTGGGGGCCTGTGGTGGGGATGAAGTGTTCCACCCCGTGTTTGGCGGCCTCCGCTGAGAAGGTCGGATTGGTAAGGGCCGGGAATTCGGCCAGAGTGCCGAGTAGTCATCCGTGGCCCAGGCGTGGCACTGTGACGCCATGTCGGCGCGTTGACGGGGGGCCATGGCACCCAGGATGGGGGACATGGTGTTCATGTCCACGAGGCGGTGTCGAGGGATGTCTACCAGTAGGCCGTGGGCGCACAGGAAATCTGTGCCGATGAGAGGGGAGAGCACCTTGGCAGTGATGAACTCCCATCGGTAGCGGCGACCAGCGAGGTCGAGGGTGACTGTGCGGGTGCCGTACGTCGGGATGTCCGAGCCATTAGCAGCAGCCAGCGCCGGTCCTTGTTTGCCCTTTTGGATGTCGAGGGAGGAGGCCGGGATGATGCTGTGCTGAGCTCCAGTGTCGCACAGGAACCGGCGGCCGGTTTTGTCATCCGTGACGTACAGCAGGGAGCCCACGTGGCCCACGGCCATCGCGGGGGCTGGTACGGGGGCGGACTTGAAAGAGCAGGGAGGTGTGCACCTTTGTGCCCTGGTGCCGAACCGTGCATGGTAGTAACAGTGGCCTGGGTTAGTGGGGCGCGAAGGCCCCGTGAGCCCGGTGGCTGGGCCTTGTGGCCGCGTGGTGGCCGGTGAGGGGCGCGCCCAGGCAGTGGCTGCCAGGTCCGGAGTGACGTCGCGGCTGGAGTGAGCGGACAGCAGCTTGTCGACCTCATCGGCAGGGCTTCCAGGTCCGTGAGGCCGGACGCCACGATCGCTGGGCGGATGCTGAGAGGGAGCTGGCGGATGAACAGCGTGCGGAAGAGGGATCCGGGTGGGCTCTCGTCGGTGAGGGAGAGCATGTGGGAGAGGAGGTCTGACGCTGAGGCATCACCGAGGCCTGGAAGATCGAGGAGGTGGCAGTTTCGCTGGTATGCTGAGGCCGTAAATTTTTTAAGGAGCGCGGCCTTAAGATGTGCATACTTGCCCTCCTCTGGTGGGTTCTGCAGCGCTGTCCAGACCTTCGTAACTGTGGAGCTACCGAGTGATGTGACGAGGTAGTCGTACTTCGTCCCATCTGTGGTGATGTGTCGCAGCCGGAATCGGGACTCGGCTTGGAGGAACCAGGCTTCGGGCTGGTTTTCCCAAAACTCCGGCAGTTTCACTGAAACTGCGTTCGTGTCCGCCATTGCAGTGCTCGGAATACGTTCTGAGCATCGGGGTCACCAATGTTGTGGCTGCCGCGAAACACGAATTGAGGCCGAGTCACTATGTGGAGCACATAGCTTTTAATTACATCTGCTTGGTAAAATGGCTGCTAAAACATTTCTCTGCAAAACCCTGAGGGCCACGTCCACTCCTTTTTTGCATGCCTTAAAGGCAGCATGTGCCTTAAAGGCAAGGTGCCCGATTTATTGTCCACGGACGGAAAAGTGGATTGCGCCCGTTTAGGTGGCGATCCGCCACATTACACCCATTATGTTGGGAAGTCTTTGTTCCTTTCTGGCTGTTAACAGAAGAAGATAAAAATTGAGATAAAGACAGAGATAGTTAGTCAAGTGGCAAATAGAAAGCTGCGAAGTCACACGTTGGCCAGGCTCAGAAAGAGAATACAAGTAAGATGACCCAGTAATTCTCAGCATTTCTCACCATTGTGATAGAATGAATTTCATTCAATGTGCTTGGCAGGGGGCTTGGCTGAACATGACATACAGATACCATGAGTTCCCAAGGCCGTGATTTTGCCAGCGGAGGCTGGTTTGCATCGGGTTCGCTGCTCGGCGGGTTGAAGTCCTGCTGTCAGTTTCAGCCCACTGCAATAAGGATTTTAAGTTAACTGGGCTTATTAAGCCTGCCGTGCGCATTACCCGGCCCAATCAGTAGGTTCAGGTCTGCTGCTCGCCTCTGCTGATGTCTTCGATTCAGCTGCATTTAAGGGGCCCATGCAGCCTTTGGGTTTTATTCACTTTCTGCTGCTTCTCAGTGGTATTGTTAGCGAGATGACTGCTGCAAGAACCAAGGCTTCTCCCCAATTTGATGACTCCTCCCTCCATGCTGTTGTGGAGGGAGTAAGAGGGTGCAAGGAGGTTCTGTTTCCCTCCAATGGATGTAGGAAGCCTCCTCAGCAAACCAAGGCAGCCTGGCTGCAAATTGCTGAGGAGGTGAGCGCCAGGTCTTTTTGTGCATGCACCTGTGTTCAGTGCAGAAAAAGCTTCAATGATCTGCTATGCTCAGCAAAAGTGAGTATACAATCACACTTACCTTCAATCTGCTCCCCATCTCTTCTCATCACCAGTACTCTGCATTGTCAACCTACTCCTGCACATCCCACTTTACCCTTACATCCCTTGCACCTTTAACCAACCCTCTCTCTCTATGTACGGAATCACTTCACTATTCTACTATGCACCCCTCACACTCGCTCTCACTGTTGTGCAATGACAACAACTAACAACGCACAGGGATTGCCTTTGGTATTGG
Organism: Squalus acanthias; assembly: GCA_030390025.1. NCBI lineage: Eukaryota > Metazoa > Chordata > Chondrichthyes > Squaliformes > Squalidae > Squalus > Squalus acanthias. The sequence continues at coordinate 19,156,923 of CM059444.1, read as the reverse complement.
CACCTCACTCCATCTTTGTCTCCCTCTAAGCATCTATGCTATGGATTCTCTACACTCACTCCAACATTCTCGCTCAAACTCCACTTGTGTCCCTCATTGCAGGAAAAGAGAGCCCACAATAAGATGGAGAGGGGGAGGACTGGAGGAGGGCCACCTTCCATGGCGCATTTAACCAATGCTGAGGAGGCTGCTATCGAGATCGTCGGAGGTGCAGAGGATCTGGAAGTGGGGGATGGAGAGACGGGCGCAGTAGAGCAAGCTGGAGACAGAATAGATTTGCAACCCTCTCATTTAGATTTCATGAGTGACTGATATGGCATAAGAACATAAGAAATAGGAGCAGGAATAGGCCACTTGGCTCCTCGAGCCTGCTCTGCCATTCAATAAGATCATGGCTGATCTTGGGCTCAAAGCCACTTCGCTGCTCACTCCCCATAACGCTTCACTCTCTTATCTTGTGTTCATACAGATTGAGTTCTGATCATCTGCACAATGGGATGTGTCTGCTACATAAATATCACAGGGGAGAAATTCGGTATCGCCCCGTTTGGGGCGCAATTATCGGCCGGGCACAAATTTTAGCGCCTGCCGCTAATTATCGCCTCCGACTGCAAACTTGGCTTCTATCGCCCCTGGAGGTGATTGGAGCGATAAATCAGGCGCTACAAACCTCTCTTAAGACGCTAACGCCGAGGAGCGAGGCACTACCTCAGAGCACTGGCGAAGCTCATGTGATGTCAGTCAGCAATGGAACACAGACACACTGGCGCCGGCCAGTTCTTAAAGGGGAGGGTCGGTCTTGCTCTCCATCCACACCCTGCTCATTGCAGCCTTGAATCTTGGCATGGAGAGACCTGTACATCAAATCTGCTGGAAAGAACAATGGAGAGGCCCAGGGAACGAGCTCAGAGCGCAGCCCCCCGAGTCTCTTCTAAATCGATGCAAGGAAGGTCAAATCAAAATGAACCTGCAAAGTGCTGCTCAGTACCCAAAACTCCTTCACACAACGTTGAATCTCTCCAGAAGTCTCTCTCTCTCAGAATGCGTGGTGCAAAAATGTCGCAGAGAAAAAAGGCAGGAAGCGGTCGCCTTTAAATAGCGCTCCCCCAGTCTCTTCCTGATTGCAAAACGCTTCCCTCAACCTGTCGTTGTTAGCGGCAGGCGGTAAGGCAGGGGGCGCCACTCAATATCCAGTCCGGGGCGTTGCACGCTCGACTGACGTCACGATCTGCGGGCGCAGTAGATCGTGGCAGTAGTGTTTAGCGCCGCCGCAAAATGTCTGGTCAATTTCACGAGCGGCGCAAACATCACCGCACCCGGGTGTTAGTTGCTTTGCGCCCCATTAGCACCCTTTTAGGGCGCTAACGGGAGGCGCAAAGCAACCGAATTTTTCCCGCCACATGTCTAACTCATGCCTTTACTCCCCCACAGGACCATCTAGAGCCCCCCTTCCCACTGTCAAGGAGGAAGAGCCGGATGACTCCTCAGAGTAAGCTGCAGCCTCTGGGGGAGCAGTGTCGGCATAAATGATTGCACCCAGCACCAGTGCAGAGACACACACCTCGGTGGGTCCTTTGCGAGATAGAGTAGTGTTGTCACCTGGTGGATCACAGCTTACAAGTGAGCATCAGCAGATGGTGGAGACAGGGTCAGCAGAGGAGCGTCCTCGTCGGAGGGTGCTGGATGCTCCTAGCTCTGCTCAGCTGCATGTGGACGCTGTGCCTCTGGGGCCATCCAGAAAGAGAGCGGTGCTGGAGTTTCAGGAACAAGTGCAGGAGGCTCTGACTGGGTTTGCAACCATGGTAACTGTGAGTGTGCAGAGAATGAAGGAGTCCATCTCAAACATGAGCAATGCTGTGGTGCACGCAATGGCGAATGTAGGTACCGCCATGGAAAGGATGGCAACCTCCATGGAGGACATAAATCGCCAGACAGAGCAGAACATGGTAACACTTCTAAATAGATGGTCATCTATGGAGGATAGATGGACATCTATTGAGGAGAGAAACCAGATATGCATGGACATCCTTGTTATGAGGAATGTCAGCACAGAAATGGGTCCTCATGGCCCCACTGATGTGCAGCAAGGTGCTCTCCAGCTACTTGCTAGCAGTGAAGTGTGGGTGACCCATGAGCGGGATGTTGGTGGTCGACAACAAGGAAGTGGGGCTCCTCTCCAAGCGCTCACACTCCCATGCCACCACAGCGCCCTCGGTCAGAGCCCCAGATTCTTCACCCAACTGAGATGGCCGTCTCAGCCCCTGCACAGCCGCAGGAGGAGCAGACTGTTACGGATCCCTCCCATGCTCCCAAACTCAGAGGATGCCCGCCAAAGGCATGTAAGCAGGCGCAGCATGAAAGTGAGCAAGCTGCCTCTATATCTGCTGAAGCCACAGGGGAAGCACCACGTAGAAGCATGCGTAAGAGAAAGTTAACAAACAAATAGTCACTTGGGTAGTCACTCGGGTGTTTTGATATGATACAAAGTGACGCTTCTCATCGTTATTTCAATTGTATTAAATAAATGCGATGTCAAAGATTCAAAGAGTTGGCCTATGTGTGCTCAGAAATGGAAGTTGCACAGTGAGGGGTCAGGGTGCCTTTCAACTGTACTGATGGTGGGGGAGAGTGATAGGAAAGCACAGTTTATTGTACAGATGCTGTATGGTGTGTTAAGAAGGTCGTGCAGACACTCATTTCCATGTGCCAGCCACATGTGTTTGCTGTGTAAAATTACGAGAATCTGGCATGGATTAGTGTATCACTTGCCTCACGGCCAGCAATGTACTCACGTGCTGGTGGAACTGGCACAGCCACCTCCGCAAGGCCTCCTCCTCCTCCTCCTCCTCCTCCTCCTCCTCCTCTTCTGAGGAGGCTGTGCGCTGAGCCACTTGTTCCTCAGGCAGCGGTAAGCCACGCTGCTGTGCGATGTTGTGCAGGACACAGCAGACCACGATGATTCTGGACACCCTGGCAGGTGCGTACTGTAGGGCTCCACCTGATCTGTCGAGGCATCTGAATTGCATTTTGAGCAAGCCGATGGTTTGCTCTATGATGCTTCTGGTGGAAATGTGGCTCACATTGTAACGCCCCTCAGCTTCGTTTGATGGCCTCCTCATCGGTGTCATTAGCCACGTCTTCAGGGATAGCCCTTGTCTCCAAGGAGCCATCCGGAAAGTTGGGTTCACGGATTGAAGAGCTGAGGCACAGTGGACTGCCGCAGGATGAACGAGTCATGGCAACTGCCAGAGAACTTGGCGCAAACATGCACAATGTTCTTCCTGTGGTTACACACCAGCTGGACGTTAAGGGAGTGGAAGCCCTTGCGATTCACAAATACAGCTGGGTTGTGGTGGGGTGCCCTAATGGCCACATGTGTGCAGTCTACGATGCCCTGTACCCTTGGGAAGCCTGCCATATTTGCAAAGTCAACCGCACCACGGTAACACTTGCTTCATCCATGGAGAAGTGGATCTAATTGTGCAACTTGGCAAAGAGGGCATCGGTAACCTGTGTGCGGCCGACTGGGAGATGCCGCTTATGTCTGCTGCTGATCCCTGGAAGGACCCTGCAGCAAAGAAGTTGAGTGCGGTGGTGGCTTTGACAGCCACTGGTAAGGAGTGTCCACCCGCTCCTCTGGGCTCCAGGTGTTGGTGCAGCATTGTGCAGATGTCAGCGACTACCTCTCTCGAAAGTCTCAGCCTCCTTTGACACTGTTGCTCACTCAAGTTGAGGAAGCTCATCCTCTGCCTGTAAACCCTGTGTTGGGGTATCTCCTGCGGCGAGGTGCAGCCCTGCGCTGATGCCCTCTGCCCTGTTCAGCATCAGGTGGGTGAGGAGGAGGTTGGCGCTCCTGTTGTTGCTGCTGCTATTGTGTCTGGTTCTGCTGCTGTCGCGGTTGCTCTTCCTCCAATTCTGAGGACCAGGATGAGAGGGTATAAATGGTTCCCATGCTGCTGGTATATATCTCAGTCGAGGAAGAGATGTTACAAGCGCTCAGTCAGTGTGGGGAGAGGGTTTTCTAAGGAGGTCACAGTGCATATGGATCTCAGATTAAACACCTACAACCTCAATATGCCTGCAAAATATGTTCCAAAACCTCAAAACAGAAAGTTCTGGCATCTGAAAGTGAACTCATGTTGCAGGTCAGCTTTTATGCTGCAGGTGCAGCTGTCAACTATTCAGTGAGTTACTGAACCCGGCACAATCAGCTGGCGTGTTAGTCGCACGACGTGGAACACGCTGAAAATGTTGCAAAATGGGAAGAGCCTCTCAAAATCGGATTATCCAGGCAGTTAACAAACTGTTAACTGCCTTAAGTGGCTCTCCCGCCGCTTGGTGTTGGGTCTGATCAGAACTCGCAGACCTGACACTCTGTAAAGTTGCGTGGAGGCGGGATGGCAGCGAGTTCGTAACCCGCCGTCAATCATTTTGATTTTAACTCCGGACCCGCCTCCAAACCTGCCGTCTGAGCGCCGGCAAAATCGCGGCCTAAGGGTGGGGGGCATTTCATTCAAGGCAGTAACTTTGATTGGCAGCGTGGCAGGCCTCAACATACAGACTTGAGGGAGGAGTCAGATGATTATCTTTGTTTATCTCTCTGTATTTCTGTCTGTATGGCCGCGATTTTGTCGGCACTCAGAGAGACGGGTCAGAGGTTAAAGTGCAATTGATTGACGGCAGGTCCCGAATCCGCCGTCAACCCGCCTCCAAACAGCTTTCCCAAGTGTTGGGTCCCCGATTTGCCAATGGACCCGACACCTAGAGTTTCAGAGCAAAGAAAATGTTGGGTACTGCATTTTTAAAGTGCAAGAGGTCACCTTTCTCCAGTGATTATCAGTGTTTTCAGCACCTCAATGCTGTAAAACACTGAGAAATCAACTGTCAAAATAAAATTGTGTGTGGTCCCTTTAAGGAAACCGGCAGATGATGCATCATCAAATGACGTCATCAGACCGGCTTCCTGTTAATTGGTCGGCAATCCCGCAGGGCCGGCTTAACAAGGTCAATCAAGGCAAAATCACGCCTGTGGAGCGGATGCAGCTGGGGGCGGGACTGGAAGGTGGAAACCAGCTGTCCCGCACTCAACCCGCCTCCATTAATAAAATCGCGGCCTATGTCTCTCTCTGTCTCTCTCAGGTCAGTCACAGACTGACAGAAAGGCCCCAGCTGCAAATAGCCTAAAACAAAAGAATATTAACTAGCTTGAAAGTAAGCCTTGCTTAGAGTAAAGAAAGAACTTGCATTTGTATAGCGCCATTTGCCACCTCAGGATGTTCCAAAGTGCTTTATAGCCAATGAAGTACTTTTGAAGTGCAGGCACAGCAAGGTTCCACAAACAGCAATTAAATAAGTGACTCGATCATCTGTTTTTACGTGTTAGTTGAGGTATAAATATTGGCCAGGACACCAGGAGAACTCCCCTGCACTTCTTCGAGTAGTTCTGTGGGTTCTTTTACGTCCACCTGAGAGGGCAGACGAGGCCTCGGTTTAATGTCTCATCCAAAAGACTTCACTTAAGTGTCAACCTGGATTATCGGTTAAAGTCTCTGGAGTGGGACTTGAACCCACAAGCTTCTGACTCAGAGGTGAGAGTGCTACCACTGAGCACTGGCTGACACAGTGACAGAGTAGTGACGAAGTTGCATATTTTGTTATATTTATGGTACAAGGAGCAGTAGGAAATAGGTGATCTCATTGTGAAATCGTTAATCTGTTCATTAATGTATTCCATGTAAAATAAATCAGCTTCTTAATTTGCTTTTGTGCTTTGTCTCACTAAAATGCTCTTCAGTCTGCCCACTGTAATGAGAGGAGAACACACGTGGTTGCATGTATGTCATTGTAGTATCAAGTCCCTGTGGCCCCAATTTTAACTCCAGGTGGATTCCCCACTCAGGCCTGAGTTAAAATTGCAGTCGGGTCTCAATGATGTCATCGGGCCGCAACATGCATCTGTAAAGAAGGACCCTGTTGGCTCGGGATATCGGGTTCATGTCACGCTACAGAACGTGACTTGACATCGTTGCCGGTCTTTCCAGCTTTTAAAAAACACAAACACAAGAAACAAACACAAGAAACAAACCCAAATGGAGAGGATATGCAGCCAGCAGGTGTTTTGACACGTTGGACCCACTGGGACACATCTCATTGTCTTGGCTGTGCTCTTAGTATGTCTTTGATGTAGGGATAGATTGAATCTCTGCATTTTCTCTGTGTTTATAGTCTGTGAATTCTGGTAGATTGTCTCACAGTAACTCTACCTGAGGAAGGGGCGACAGCTCCGAAAGCTTGTAATTTTAAATAAATCTGTTGGACTATAACCTGGTGTTGTGCGACTTCTCATCATTTAACTAGATATTGGGCAGGAAAGATCGGCTCTTGATTGTAGGGGACAAGGGTCCACTTATAGGAGTGACTGCTGATGCTGAGCACAAGAGAATATCTGCTGTACACTCATGGAATTTGTAGCACTGCCACTAACTCATTTTTAAAATTTCATTTATATGGTTAAAATTAGATGATCTTCTAATTGTTGTCTTTTGGAATTTGTCCCATACTCTTCTGGTTAGAGCTGTAATTCATACTGAGTACAGTTCTAGAAGGAGTGGCAGCTGGCCAGTACATCTTTTTGGCCATGTTTCATTTGTGAGTCAATGCCAAGTAGCTATTTGACATTGCGGACCATCATAGCCACGCTCGATTCTGTCCTCACAAAGCATCTACCACGCTTAAGAACATTAAGAACATAAGAAATAGGAGCAGGAATAGGCCACTTGGCCCCTTGAGCCTGCTCCGCTATTCAATAAGATCATGGCTGATCTTGGGCTCAAAGCCACTTCCCTGCTGCTCCCCATAACCCTTCACTCCCTTATCTTGCAGAAATCTGTCTATCTCCACCTTAAATGTATTTAATGACCCAGCCTCCACGGCTCTCTGGGGCAGAGAATTCCACAGATTTACGACCCTCTGAGAGAAGAAATTCCTCCTCATTTCAGTTCTAAAAGGGCGACCCTTTATTCTGAAACTATGCCCCCCGAGTTCTAGATTTTCCCACGAGGGGAAACATCCTCTCTGCATCTACCTTGTCGAGCCCCCTCAGTATCTTATATGTTTCAATAAGATCACCTCTCATTCTTCTAAATTCCAATGATTATAAGCCCAACCTGCTCAACCTTTCCTCATAAGTCAACCCCCTCATCTCTGGAATTAACCTAGTGAATCGTCTCTGAATTACTTCCAATGCAAGTATATCCTTCCTTAAATAAGGAGACCAAAACTGTACGCAGTACTCAAGGTGTGGTCTCACCAATACCCTGTACAGTTGTAGCAGAACTTCCCTGCTTTATACTCCAACCCCCTTGCAATAAAGGCCAACATTCCATTTGCCTTTTTGATTACTTGCTGTACCTGCATGCTAACTTTTTGTGTTTCATGCACAAGGACCCCCAGGTCCCTCTGAACTGTAGCATTTTGTAATCTCTCTCCATTTAAATAATAATTTGCTTTTTTATTCTTCCTGCCAAAGTGGATAACCTCGCACTTTCCCACATTATACTCCATCTGCCAAATGTTTGCCCACTCACTTAGCCTTAGTCCCTGTCGTGATTACTGGAGAGTGACTACCCAATCGTCTCCTGCCGAGTTCAGGAAAACTGTACCAAATCTTAGCGTTCCCCTTTCTGCTTTGGCTGATATCAGCAAATTCAACACAGACCAGCGATGGAAGCTGGGGCCTTTCTGATCTGTAAAGCTTAGCTCCAGACCACGTCATACATTTAGCCACTGAGAGATCAATCCACGAATACAAAAGTAGAACAGTGGATGTTTTACATATGTTGAGACTGACTTGATTGATATCATTGCAAAGGATTTTGTGAGCAGATTTAAAAAGAAAGTCATACTGTTTGGCATTTTAACTCCACACTTCCATTCACACAGTCATTCTAGCCTCGAACTGTTAATATACAGAAATTTGTACTTTGAATGAAGGGCACTGTAATCTAAGATTGAAAGGGTTGACATTTTCTTGAACTAAAAGTCAGAGGATTGCTGTGTAACAGCCTATTTAGCATTTTATTTAGTTTAGCCAATTAAGTTGATTCTGCAAAACAGAAAACATAAATGATTAATTATGTGCCATAGTTCCTGACAATGATTTGCTGCAACAATGTGAGAAAATGCAGCGTTAATTTGCTGAAATTTACCATACGGATGATATCTGACATGATGTTAAAGTGCTCCCAGACAGTAAGAACAGTTTGCATTTTCCAATATGGGTTTAACAGAGTTGTAACTTTTTAATGCCCATGAATTAATAAAAGCACTGAAACCTATTATTTGGGGATTCAATTAATTCTATCCAGGTAGCAATTGTGTAACAGACTCACCTGGATATTTTAGTCATGTACGCAGTCTGAGCCTTATTGGTGTAATGAGAATCGTTTTTACTATCATGCACAAACACTATAATGAGAACCACGAACCATGCTGCACTGATAGATGGGCTAATGGATGAATAATAATGATTGACAAACACAAGTCTTATTCAGTGAGTTATGAACTCCTATGACATTGCATTTTAGGACTACATTATTTTGAATGTACTCGTACTGAGTGGATTCACATGCAATAATTGCAAGGGGGATATTATTGTGTTTTCATAATTGGCACTGGACAGGGCCCCTTCCATATGAATCATATAATGATGTCAAATTGCAAGGGAAAAGAGTACCAAATGGGATTGGACATTCCAGAAGTAGCTGGAGTTCCAATCAGGAGTATAAGCAATAGCTATGCTGAAGGGGCCAGCTTATGTAACAGTTGGGTTTCAATGATTGGCATGGAGGAGGAAAGGACATTTTAACAACTGGCAAGTATTACAGGTAAATAAAACATTATTCAGTGAAAAACAGATAGACATTGAATTGCTATGCTCACCACATTCTGGAGTAGTTTATTTCAACTGAGTTCAATAATATGATGGCAGGAGCCAGCTCCCTGGAGACAGCGGCCAGAGATCTTAAATATGTAAGAGGCATCCAGTGCAAGGTAAGTGATGGGTGCAAATGTGGAGAGATGAGTATGTGAGGTAAGTGGAAAATGTTAGAAAAAGTTTACTTACCTTTGTTTCTTCCTGCAGGCTTCAAGAGTTGGGTATACGGAGAGTCTCGCACCTCTGCGGCAGAGATGACAGATGGCCGTTGCATTCTCCAATGCAACAACCATCTAATTTCTGCAAAAGGAAGAGGTTTGATGAGGTCTTGAATTCAAGAACTCATCAAACTACAGAGAATGTCAGTGTTTGACAGCTTCACAGAGCTGTCAAATGCTAACAATTCATTTGTCAAAAATTTTTGACAGATGAAACATCATACGCTGACATTCTCTGTAACCGGCTTCCCCTTAATTGGCCTGCTAAGACCGCTGGGTGGGCTTAACAAGGTCAATCAAGGGAAAATAGCATGGGTTGGCCAGAAGTTGATGGAGGCGGGACTGAAACCCGACAAGTGGGAGTCCCACCTCCAAAAGCTCCCCATTGGCAAAATCCAGCCCATCCAGTGCAAACCCAATATAGACAGCAAACAGTGCACTTGGTTCAGTCGGCCCCCGCACCTTAATGCTAATTAGGTAGCTTACTATAATGTGGCAAACAGTGCTCCAGCTGCACAGCACTTATTCCAACTGGGCATAGAAGGAAAGGCAGCCATTAAAACATTGCATAAAAAATATAGGTGCTTCTGAGCTGTGCTGCCTCTGCACTGTGCCCATCCCCTCACGTCAGATAATTGCCTGCCATACAACAGGCAGCCAGAAGCCCTTCATTGGCTGCTGCCACTTGACATTGAGGCACTAGCACTCCTGGTGCATCATGAGGGACATTCCCAGAGCATCACAACATTATACTTTCTTTGATATGCCAAGGTCAGCTCATGTTGAAGCTAGTACAAGCAGTGCTGGTGGCAAGTAGGCTCAGTATCAGCCCATAGTATGTACACACCAATATATACAGTTCTTTCTGATTCTGTGTAAAAATAATGTACAAGATAACCAGTGCCACTCAAAGAGTAATAATCCCAGAAACAATGCATTGGAGACAAACAATTGAGGAAAGCACTAATGTATAGAATCGTAGAATGATTCAGCACAGAAGGAGGCCATTCGGCCCATCGTGCCTTTGGTAGAGCTATCTAATTAATCCCACACACCTGCTTTTTCCCCATAGCCCTGTATATTTTTTTCCCCTTCAATAATTTATCCCATTCTCTTTTGAATGTTACTATTGAATCTGTTTCCTCCACCCTTTCAGGCAGTGCATTCCAGATCATAACAACTCGCTGTGTAAAAAATGTTTCCTCATGTTGCCTCTGGTTCTTTAGCCAATCGCCTCAAATCTGTGTCCTCTGGTTACCAACCCTACTGCCACTGGAAACAGTTTCTCTTTATTTACTCTATCAAAATCATTCATGATTTTGAACACCTCTATCAAATCTCCTCTTAACCTTCTCTGCTCCAAGGAGAACAACCCCAGCTTCTCCAGTCTCTCCACATAACTGAAGTTCCTCATCCCTTGTACCATTCCAGTAAATCTCTTTTGCACCCTCTCCAAGGCCTTAACATCCTTCTTATAGTGTGTTGCCTGGAATTGAACACAATACTCCAGCTAAGGCCTAACTATTGTTTTTAAAAGGTTTAGCATAACTTCCTTGCTTTTGTATTCTATTTCTCTATTAATAAAGCCAAGAATCCCATGTCCTTTTTTAACAGCCTTCTCAACTTATCCTGCCACCTTCAAAGATTTGTGTATATACATACACCCTCAGGTCGCTGTTCCTGCATCCAGTTTTATATTGTACCATTTAGTTCATATTTCTTCTCCTCATTCTGCCTACCAAAATGTATCACTTCACATTTCTCTGTATTAAATGTCATCTGCCGTGTGCCTGCCCATTTCACCAGTCTGTCTATGTCCTCATGAAGTCTGTTACTATCCATCTCATTGTTTACTACGTTTCTGAGTTTCGTGTCATCTGCAAACTTTGAAATTATGCCTTTATACCCAAGTCCAGGTCATTAATATATCTTGTCGGGTGAGACTGCTTCTGATCTTTGGCATGACCTATCTCTTTAAAGTGGCTCCACAGTGAGCTACTTTTCTGGGTAGGTCACCTCCGTCACAGATAAAATGTATGCTAGTCCCATAAACTACTGCGCTACAGGTTACATAATAAAGTGACCGGAGAGCTTCATCTGCTTAGTCAACTATGGCCACCCTAGTGCTGGAAGCCCATCATCTGCTGCTTGTGGTTTCTTGTTTGCTGATGCAAAACCTCCATAAAGTTTGAGGTAGCCATGAGCAGGTGCTATTGAGTGACATGTGGAGGGTGTTCCTGCTGCTCAACAGCAGGATGTGAGCCCCTTCCCAGAATGGATACTTTCCCAATGGCTGGAGACGACAGCACCTCTTTGCTAGTGGGACCCTGGCTCACTGGCACATATCCTCAATGTTCTATGAAATGGTAATGCCATCTACAATATATGCAGTGGAGCTGAAATGATGAATCATCTGAGGAGACAAAACAGGACTGTAATCAAAACCTATTAAGGGCACGTCTGCTTTGGAACTGTTTCCAGTTGACTGGAGACCCCAATTAGAAAAAATCTTAGCAAAATAAGTAGATGCAGGACAACTAAGCTGTATTATTCACATATATTACAGACGTTATAGATAGTTTCTTGGCATTCTGCATATTGCACAATGTTTTCCCAATTATTTTTACTGTGATGTACTACTTGGAAGGAGAGATTGCAATGTAAGATTACCAGGTATCTGCATCTCCAGGCTAGATATCTGGACTTCAGCTCCGATCATAAAGACTTTTACACTCTATTCCTCTATTTTGTTCAGTGACATATCACCATGGTGATGTCTTTTTGATCATGGAGCATTGTATTTGATTCTGTTTTTCACAAACGTTTCCATGTCATTGATTTGTTTGATTGTCTTGTGCAGTTCAATTAATTTTAGACACTTTGTTCACACTTGTCGTTATCACTGTCTTATGCAGTTGCCCTTCCATCAGCCATCAGGAGCGTAGTGGCTGTTCAGGGGAAAGCTTCTTGACGTTTGACGAAACATTAAACAAGAATTAAACAAAATCCTAAACTGGAAGAAACATGGTCGCTGTTGTCTCCTTCCGGACTTCATTATGTGGCATTACCTGCAGCAGTGCACGATGCCCCATTCAATGGCATCCGTTAACTTACATTGCTTTATATTCATTGGAATAGCCGATTGCGTGTTTTAGTCAGCTGTCTGTTGCTTCACGCAGGTGGCCATTCTTCGTGTGTGGGCATAGATTGGGAGTGCTGTCAGGCTATTCAACCTTGGAGGTCATCATATATGAGCACGATCAAGTGTCCACACACATGCCTAGCCGGAAATAAATGCTTCTAGCTTCTGGTCATCAAAACAACTCCTCTGTGGCTCAGGTGCCAACACCGTATAGTAAGTTTTCTGGGTAAATGTTTGCCTGGCACTGATACAGAAGTTTAAATGCCTACTTAGGGCAGTTGACAGCTGCTGAGTTTTATTGGCGCTTAGCAAGCAATTTTCTTTCACTCCAAAATCCAGCAAAATCAGAGGTTAAGAAACAGGCTTTAATAGTCCCGAAAACTTTTGAAAACTTACAGCTAATCCCTGAAGAGCAGATCGACAGAAACTTCAAGGCTGTTGTCTTGCCCCGATGTCCAAACACCTGTGCTTTCCAGCAGGGATCACCGAATAGCAATGGGCAGTGTTTTGTTTTTTCTGTATATATGTTCCCAGAATGTGGGCGCTGCTGGCAAGGCTGCATCTATCATCCATCTCGATAGCTGTCCTTGAAAAGCTGGTGCTTGGCCTTCTCCTGAACCGCTGCAGTCCTTTAGTTGATAGTGCTTCCACAACGGTGTTAATGATCTCTGGCTGATTTGTCCACTGGCTAACCCAGGGACGCTGAGGCTATTCGCAGAGTCCCATTTGCCAGCCTGACTGAGATCAAGTTACTTGGAATTTGCAGCACAGAAACAGGCTATTCGGCCCAACTGGTCCATGCTAGTGTTTATGCTCCACACGAGCCTCCTCCCACCCTACTTCATTTAACCTTATCTGCATATCCTTCTCTTCCTTTCTCCCTCATGTACTTAGCTAGCTGCCCCTTAAATGCATCTGTGCTAATCGCCTCAACCACTCCATGTGGTAGCGAGCTCCACATTCCAACTGCTCTCTGGGGCAGTTGCCTTTTTTCACAACAATCTAGAGTAGTTAAAGCTATAGTATCCCATTCCCGAACACGTAATCACATAGCGCTGTAAGAATATATAGTGCCCACTTTGAATTTCTAGCATTCTCTCCCCCGCCTTATTGTAAATGCTTTTTCTTTGTTAGTGCAAGAACCCATCAATCTTGAATGATGAAATTAAACTGAGATAGGTAGTTGAAAAATAGAAATGGATGTTTTCAATATTTTAAGCATTTGGAGAAATTGGAATCTAAAATGCTCGCTGTGCCTCTGGCCATGATGTAATGAAGTCATATATTCACAATCCTTGTGATCGCAATGCCAGCTGACTCAGTTACTGTTACATTTATTTAAATAGTTGCTGTAGCCTTGAGTTGGTACCAACACAAACCAGTTAATCCTAGAGCCTCGAAAATACCTTTGGCAATATTAGGGGGACGAAAGCTGAACATGCAGGTATGATACTGCGCTGCCATTTTCGCAGAAGCATGAACCCCCTTTGAAATAAATGACTCGATGCATGTATTAAAATAGCAGACATGGGAATGTGAAACGAGCATGTTATTGGTCTCCACCACTCAGGTTTTGTGGGAATGGGATTGTAGCAAGGACAAAATCGGAAAAAGAAAACCCTTATCGATGTCTACCTGCCTGCTGCATTTTTAGAGGGAGACGGCAAAATCGATTACCAACACTTCCACCAGAAACAGGCGGGAGCCTCATCATTATATGTGAATCAGTATCCTAGGACCTCGTTAGGACCTCAATCCCACTTTCATCTGAAATTGTGAGGAGCCCGTTTAGTGCTGGACTCCCTCCCCCCAGTACTCCTCCAGATCCAGCACCATTTAAAGGGCACCTACCTGCAATTTCTCAGATCATTGGAATTAGTTGGGAGACATCTTGCTCGATTTATACAGATATCTTTGTCTTGGAAATCACTGCATTTTTTTTTGTTGAATTTGCTTCAAAACCTTCAGGAAGCTCAAGGAGGTATTGGCTATTGCTGAAGATGGGAATCATCTTGGCCACTCCATTCTGGCCAGAGTGTAAGGTTTCCAAAATTTGCAGATCCCCAAAACCTAAGGAAAAAGGACTTTGGAACTACCTCAGAGTGATAAAAATGCATTTGGGCCTAACCTAAGGAATTTAAGACCAAAAACCAAGTTTTGGCATTTTAAAACTATGTCTGGGCCTGTAAAGGGACAAGGAGGTGGGCTCGACCTCTGTAAAAGCAGTTTTGGTTATTGCAGTTAATTACACTGTCTGGGGAACCGGGATGACCCCACTCAAGCCCCAGCAGACATTAACATTTGAACAATAGACCCTGGGAGAAGACAGTCCCACCCAAAATACAGGCTCCATCAAAACCGATTACAGGGCCCATCAGAAAACATGCACAATAAAACCCACTCAGGACCATTCTATAGAAAGACCGAGTCCAGCCTAGAAACCCATACACAAAATCAATCACCAGTGATCAACCAAGGAGATCGACAGGATGCAAGCCATCCCAAAAGCCATTTGACACTTACAGAGCAGTTACTGGTAACAGGCCCGCCAAAATCAGACAATGAACTGAGTAGATTTGGCGGGTAGATAAGGCCATGTTCAATGGGTGAGATTGAAGGCCTGTTAAAAAACCAGTTAACACGCTAGTAAGTCGTTACCGATTAATGAGCCCGCCAAAACCAGACAATGAACTAAGTAGATTTGGCGGGTAGATAAGGCCACTTCAATTCCGTATAATTGAAGACCCGTTAAGCAGTTCAGTGTGGTCATCAGAAGACGAAGAAGCAAGGAAGAAGACAAGCCCAGCTGGAAGCGAGTCGGCATCGCTCACCACTCAGACACACCTGAGTCCAGCTCGTGAAGATACCACCTCGACGGACCTCCAACAACGGTCCCAACACAGTCACCCGGAGCAACAAGCAGCAACAAGTCACCGATGGCTCCACGAGGTCGACCGACACACTAGACAAGGCCTAAAACCATCGCGGAAACCAAAGGCCTCAAGTAACCAACAACCGCATATTACCCCCAACTGACCGGGTAATAGCAGGCCACCTCGACCAACAAAGACCAACTCAAGGGAAGAAAACCCGAATAACCGCAAAGTTTCCACTCTACAATCTGCTCCTGACTTACCCCGGGTAAGATTTTTCCCAAAGACTCTAAACCCTACTGCTAAACCAAAGAAATTGGGTACTCACCAGATAGATCCAAAACGACATCCTACTGCATCAGCGGACTCGCAAAGACTGACCAGATACGCAGGTGAAGTCCTCTACCGCGTATGGGGTACAGCAGACACTAACCGCCATAAACAGCGAACCCCAAAACCGCAATTTAGCCCAACTGTCAAAGGATTGGTGAGCATTATCCCTGGTCCTTCAAAGCCTAACTTAGCTAGTAAGGTGGGGTTGGGAGGGGTGAAGTATTGTTCTACTGTCATTTCCCTCGCTTGTAACGAAGTGTTCCCCACCTTTAGAGTGTTAAGAGTGTTGTTATTTGTGTTTTACCTTTTAATAAAGATTGAAGTTCTTTCATCAAACTCAGTTGTCTGCTGCACCTTTTATCACAACCCCCAAACAAGTCCAAGATCTAGAACCAAGGGAGTGGGAGCGATTCGAACCACTCAGAAGTCAGAGGTGAAGCTGACACAAAACCACCACCCCCTACAAGAGGAAGAGGAGAAGCAGCAGCAACAGATAGTGGAACCTCAGGGAGCTGCAGTTGGGGTTGCGAGGAGTCCGCAAAGGAGGAGGGCCCAGAGTCACCTACCTCTAGTTTACTGAGGAGCAGATCCATGCAGTGTCTTACAGCAAGACCTGCAATGCACCGCCACAGCTGGCATTCCATTGCATGTGGCAGTGAAAATCACTACAGCCCTCAATTTTTTTTTGCCTTGGGCTCTTTCCAGTCTGCAGCAGATGGCATAAGTAATATTAGTTAATCTGCAGTCCAGGCCTGCATGAAGTAGGTGACTGAGGCCCTCGTCGCAAAGTATATCACATTCCCCACGGCGCCTGGAATCACCAGGAAAAGGCCAACATTGCAGGTTTCCCTCAACAACAACTTGCATTTGTATAGCACCTTTAATGTAGTAAAACATCCCAAGACACTTCACAGCAGCATTGTCAAAATAATTTGACACCAAGTCACATAAGGAGATAATAGGTCAGGTAACCAAAACTTGGTCAAAGAGGTAGGTTTTAAGGAGCATCTTAAAAGAGGAGAGAGAGATAGAGAGGCGGAGAGGTTTTGGGAGGGAATTCCAGAGCTTAGGGCCCAGGCAGCTGAAGGCAAGGCCGCCAATGGTGGAGCGATGGAAATTGGGGATGTGCAAGAAGCCAGAGTTCTTGGACAGTTGTAGGGCTGGAGGATTATACGGTGATAGGGAGGGGCAAGACAGTGGAGGGATTTGAAAACAAGGATGAGAAATTTAAAATCGAGGTGTTGCCAGACCGGGAGCCAATGTAGATCAGCGAGCACATGGGTGATGGGTGAACGGGACTTGGTGCGAGTTAGGACACAGGCAGCTGAGTTTATGGAGACAGGCTGCCTATCGGACAGGGATGGCTGTGGCACAAGGCCACAACCGAGGAGCAGGTAGGTTTAATGGTGTTTGGGGGTGGGTCGGTAGAGCATGGTTGGGGGGGTCAGTGATTGCGGGGGGTGTGGGGAAGATGACAGATTATGGTGGGGGAGATCACAGGGGTGGGAGTCAAAGAGATTAGGGCAGGTCGGGGATTGCGGGGAGGTCGGGGGGGAGATCGTGGAGGTGGGGTGGTGGGGGCGCATGGTGGTGTTTACAGGTAGGCTTGTTGTGCCTGGAGGAAACACTCCTGCTCCTCTGGCCCACAAGCAGTGCTGTAAACACACTTACCTTATGGATCCAGCCCTTCTCGTCTCCTTTTACCTGCCGGGTTTCCTGAGGGCGGGAAAACCCGGCCGACATGAGTGAAAATAGAAATCTTGTTAAAATGGAGGCACACAGCCTCCTTAAAAGGTTTCAACGATGTCCAGCCGCCTGAGAGTGGATTGATAGGCGGCCTGCCCCCCATTCCGCCACTCTTAAAACCAGAAGTGGGCAGGTTCGAGGTGGCTCGGGTTCTGGTTTGAAACCCACCCATTTTTGGGGCTTAAAATGATCGCCTCTGCGTCTAGAACTCTCTTTCCTGGCACAGACACAACGAGCTAGATTTTACCAACCTTGGCGGGTCCATGGCGGGCGATGTCGGTGGCAGATCCCAGCCTTGCTGCTGGCTCCATCCCGCTGTCCAAAATGATTTTCCCCTGATTGGGCCCAGCGCGTTTGTCGGCCAATTGAAGGAAGCGGGTCTGATGACTTAATTTGATGACCTGTCATAAGCCGATTTCCTTGAAGGGACCATGCGCAAATTTAGTTTAACAGTTGAACTGTCAGTGTTCTACAGCATTGAGGTGCTGCAAACACTGACAAGCACTGCACAGAGGTGGACGGCTGCACCCAGGTTCTCCCATGACTCCCTCCATATGCTTATGGAGGGAGTCACAGCACACAGGGAGGTCCCCTTCCCTTCCCATGGGTGGAAGAGACCTCCCCAGGAGACCAATGCAGCCTGGTCGCACATTGCACAGGAGGGCACAAGCAGGGATGTCATCAGGAGGACCAGGCTGTAGTGGCGCTAACCTTTCAATGATCTCAGTAGTTCACGAAACATTAGTACAAAGCCACACTCAACCTCATCCTGCTGTGCCACTCATCACATCCCCATCACTCTGCCTTCCCTACCCTACTCGTGCACATCCTGACTCACACCAACTTACCTTGCACCTCCACCCATCCCTCTCTACTTACATTATCACGTCCCCAACTCACTAGCCACCCCTCACACTCACCCTCATCCTAGTCCAATCATAACAAGTAACAACGAACTTGCGTGTTTTAGCCAATGTTCATGCAAAGTTTCTGTTAATGTGCTGTCAAACATTGAGGGGGAAAAATTCGGTTGATTAGCGCCTCCCGTTAGCGCCTCCGGGGGGGCGCTAATGGGGTGCCAGGAACTTAGCGCGCGAGTGCGGTGATTTTAGAGCCGCTCGTGAAATTGACCAGTCGTTTTGCGGCGGTGCTAAACACTACCGCCACGATCTCCTGCGCCCGCAGATCGTGACGTCAGTTGAGCGTGCAACGCCCCGGTAGCGCCCCGGACCAGATATTGAGTTGCGCCCCCTGCCTTAGCACCTGCCGCTAGGAACGACAGGCAGAGGGGAACGTTTTCAAGTCAGGAAGGGGCTGGGGGAGCGCTATTTAAAGGCAGGCGCTTCCTGCCTTTTCTTGTCGGCAAAATTTTTGGTACGTGCAGGTTGAGCGGGAGAGAGATGTCTGGAAAGATTTAACATTGCCCTGAGGAGTTTTGGCCCTCAGCGCCAATTTTGAGGTTCCTAAGCGCCGAGCTCTTTCCCTGGGCCTATCCATTAGTGCTTCCGACACAATTGCTTTCGAGGTCTCTCCAGGCCAGGATTCAAGGCTGCAATGAGTAGGGTGTGGCTAGCCAGCAAGATGGCCCCTTCCTTTTAAGAACTGGACGGCGCCAGTCTGTCTGGCTTCCATGGTAACGGACATCGCCTGAGCTTCGGTAGCGTTCTGAGGTAGTGCCTCGCTCCCCGACGTTTGCGACTTAAGAAGGGTGTGTAGCGCTTGATTTAGTGCTCAAATCACCTCCAGGGGCGATAGAGGCGAATTTTGCAGTTGGAGGCGATAATTAGCGATGTTGTGATAATGACTGGCAATGTGGTGAGAGTGGCTTCCGAGGTTGCAAAAATGACCTGCAAACTGCTGACAGCTAAATCTCTGCACAAAATGGAGTCAGCAAGAGCCTTTCCATTTGCCAAGTAATCAGGTGTAATGTGGGAGTATTTATGTGCTTTTCCCAGCTCTCAATTAATGGACTCGCACAATGGCCACGGAGCTTTCGCCTCCCCTGCATAAGCAAGGTTTCCAAGGTGCGTGAATCCCGTGCTCCTGAATTTAAAGCCAAAAGCTGCTGTTAAAAACCCTCTTAAGCGATTCTCAACAAGCATTTAATTACTTGAATGAGGTCGCCCGCCTCTCCTGATCGCGTGCATGCGCCTGAGTTAAATGTGAAGTTGGGACGACGGCGGGTTCCCGACGCGCTGGCAATTTTGCCGATTTTTACTGCCGACCCGCCCCCAAACCCGCACGCTCGGAAACGGGAAAATTTCGGCCTAAGTGCTGATAGTGTTCAGATAAACAAATTGAAATCATAACTCCAACTTCAGCACACAGCAAATATGACAGCAACGATGACATATTTCTTTAATTCTAGCAGCAGAAGATATGCTAAATCTGGCTTGAGTTCAAACAAGTTTGTTATCTTTTGCATTGATCTGCGATTTAGACAATACTGTGAGATCAATCACTTAATTTAAGTTAAAATATTTATATCAATTTCTAGATCAAGCTGATGTTGTTGATTAGTCACAGATGAAAAAAACTTGGAAGCAGTGCAAGTCTCTCCCCCTGCCCTGCTCCCCGCCCCAAAACCCCACACCCCTCTCTCTATCTTTCTGTCTTCATTCTGTGGGAATTCAGAGCTCCTGAGCATCACGTCAGCAAGACATTTATGGAAAATAGTCGGTTATTCCTGCAACTGAAGTTGGTGATCTGAGATCAGTCTGTTTTCTGGTCTTATAGAGGATTCCTGTATTGACATGCCAAGGCCACGTAAACATCTTTTCTTTTATTCGTTTATGGGATCAGGGCGTCACTGGCAAGGCCAGCATTTATTACCCATCCCTAGTTGCCCTTGAGAAGGTGGTGGTGAGCCGCCTTCTTGAACCGCTGCAGTCCGTGTGGTGATGGTACTCCCACAATGCTGTTAGGGAGGGAGTTCCAGGATTTTGACCCAGCGACGATGAAGGATCGGCGATATACTTCTAAGTCAGGATGGTGTGTGACTTGAAGGGGAACTTGGAGGTGGTGGTGTTCCCATGCGCCTGCTGCCATTGTCCTTCTAGGTGGAAGAGGTCGCGGGTTTGGGAGGTGCTGCCGAAGAAGCCTTGGCGAGTTGCTGCAGTGCATCTTGTAGATGGTACACACTGCAGCCACAGTACGCCGGTGGTGGAGGGAGTGAATGTTTAAGGTGGTGAATGGGGTGCCAATCAAGCAGGCAGCTTTGTCCTGGATGGTGTCGAGCTTCTTGAGTGTTGTTGGAGCTGCACTCATCCAGGCAAGTGGTGAGGATTCCATCACACTCCTTACTTGTGCCTTGTAGATGGTGGAAAGGCTTTTGACGTCAGGAGGTGAGACACTCGCCGCAGAATACCTAGCCTCTGACCTGCTCTTGTTGCTACAGTATTTATGTGGCTGGTCCAGTTAAGTTTCTGGTTAATGGTGACCCCCAGGATGTTGATAGTGGGGGATTCGGCGATGGTAATGCCATTGAATGTCATGGGGAGGTGGTTAGACTCTCGCTTGTTGGAGATAGTCATTGCCTGGCACTTCTGTGGCGCGAATGTTACCTTGCCACTTATCAGCCCAAGCCTGAACGTCGTCCAAGTCTTGTTGCATGCAGGCATGGACTGCTTCATTATCTGTGGAGTTGCAAATGTCACTGAACACTGTGCAGTCATCAGCGAACATCCCCATTTCTGACCTTATGTTGGAGGGAAGGTCATTGATGAAGCAGCTGAAGATGGTTGGGCCTAGGACACTGCTCTGTTGTGTTAAAGCCATGCAAATGTCACTGCTCAGAAATGCCAAAACTGTGTAGAAACTGTTCCTTCTAGAAGTCCAACCAATGTAACAATATAAGAGCAGGATTTTCCATTTGATTTTTCTGATTGATTTCCGACTATATCAGGATGAGCAAAGGCGGTATGTGGAGTCAGTGTGTAGATCAGCAATGATCTAATTGAATGATGGAGCAGGCTCGAAGGGCTGAATGGCCTACTGCTGTTCCTGATGTTCCGATGACAGATATGACACGCAGGGAGTTGTTCCACAAGCAACCCAGCTTCCACTGCAATTACAGATTGGTTGCCGGTAGTGGCGGCGGACATTGAATGTGTACTTCAATATTTGTTACTATATTCAAATGCTAGATTCATGCTGGGAATACATCAAGTATTTCCTGTTATTTGTGTCATAGCAATGCTGGCTGACTTGGTGCACAGTGCCGTTAAGGCAATGGGAGGGAGCTTTAAAAAGTCACTTTGCTTACACAATCGATTTGATTGCACGAGATAACATGCGTTTTGTAAAAAATTGGAAACAAGACGATGTGCTGATCACAACAAGCAGCGAGGAAGAAAATCTAGGAGTGTTAGATTTAGTGCTTCAAAGGTTGAATGCCCACAATGTCAAATTGAAAAGGAGCAAATGTGCTTTTGTGCAGCCCGAGGTTGTGTACCTTGATCTGAAAGTTGATGCAAATAGCTTGCAACCAGTGAAAGAAAAGGTTGATGGTGTCATCAGTGCTCCAAAGCCACAGAATGTGTCTGAGCTAAGATGTTTCTTTGAAATGGTCCAGTACTACGCACATTTCTTACCTGAGTTAGCGACCATGTTAGCTCCATTGCACGAGCTCCTCAAAAAGGATGTCCAGTGGAAGTGGACGAAAGCGCAACAGGAAGCTTACGATGCTTGTAAGAGAAGTCTCTCGAGCGATGCTCTACTTGTGCATTACGACACAGAGCATGAGCTTAAGTTAGCGTGTGATGCTTCTAGCTATGGTGTGGGAGCTGTCATAAGCCATGTAATGGATGACGGCCAAGAGAAACCAATCGCGTTCGCATCGCGAACACTCACAAAGAGCGAAAGTAACTACGCGCAACTTGAAAAGGAAGCACTCGCCATAGTGTTTGGAATCAAGAAATTCCAACAGTTCCTGATCGGCAGAAACTTTACCCTGATAACCGATCACAAACCACTCCTAGCAATATTGGGGCCCAAATCTGCTATCCCTGCAATGCAACATTGGGCAGTGTTGTTGTCACAATATGACTATGCGATTGAATATTGCACTTCAGAGCAAAATGCAATCACAGATGTCTTGTCCAGGTTGCCACATCAGGACTCGTGTTGGGAATGAAGGTGAGATTTCCACGCTAGGTGCAGTTGACAAAGACTTTCCCGTGAATGCAACTAAGATTGCAGATGAGACTCAAAAGGACTCAGTACTGAAAAGAGTGTATAAAAACAGCTTGAATGGATGGACTGATCAGTGTATGGACACAGAATTGAAACCATTCCATAACCGTCGTACTGAATTGTCTTGTGAGCAAGGTTGTATCAAGTGGGGAAACAGAGTGGTGGTACCTACTTCTTTGAGAGATAGAATTCTGGCCGAACTTCATACTGAACATCCAGGGATCATCAGTATGAAATCAATTGCAAGAAGCTTTGTTTACTGGCCTGGATTGGACAGTGATCTTGAATCACTTGTCAGCAAATGCAGCGTTTGCCAAAATTGCAGAAACAAACCACCCAAAACTCCACTACAACCCTGGTCATGGCCAAGGAGACCTTTTCAGAGAGTACATGTAGACTTCTGTGAGAAAGCAGATGATTATTTCCTGGTACTTGTAGATGGTCAGTCAAAGTGGATTGAAGTGAAACACATGGGTTCAAATACTACAACTGAATGTACCATAGATGAGTTGAGGTCTATCTTCGCATGTCATGGCTTACCTGAAGAGCTTATTTCTGACAATGGCCCTCAGTTTCATTCTGCTCTATTCCAAGACACACTCTCGTTCCACCATATCATCCAGCTTCAAACGGAGCAGCCAAAAGCAGTCAGAATAGTGAAAGAAGCTCTCAAAAAGCAAGTATTGCAGTGTTTGGGACTCAGCATGAAGCAACATTGGGCAAATTTATTGCTGAAGTATAGAACTACTCCGCATACTACAACTGGATATACCCCAGCAGAACTCTTGATGAAGAGGAGATTGAGAACACGATTGAGTCTTGTTCAACTGAATTTGACCTCAAGAGTTGAACAGAAACAGTTGAGTCAGAAACGTTATTATGACACCAATCAGAAAGAACACAGTTTCAAAGAAAACAAGTGTGTTTGTGTTCTTAGTCCCCCCTGACAATTCAAGTTCACACAAGTGGGATGTAGGAACCATATTAGAGGTTGGTGGAACCAAGAGATATTTGATTGAAATTTGTGACATCATCCGAAGTGTTCATCTAGATCAAATGATCTCTGCTAGAGATGAACCAAGATGTGATCTTGAACCCTTTGATCATGAACACATACAGGAGTTTGACTCAGTTCAGACTTCAGTAACTGAGGTACCAGGTTCAAAGAAGTCTGAGATAGAAACAGGACCATCTTTGAGTTCGGAACCAAAACAAAACAGCTCAAAAGCTGGTTCAACACCAAAACCTTAAACTGGATTTGTAGTTCATTTAAAAGAAACAAAGCCAGGAGTTTTGTTATGTGGTACATGTAATGCTGGGAAAGGTGGGACCATAGTTTTGTTGTATTTGAGAGGGGAATACATACTTTTTTTAAAGGGGAAAGCAGTCACATGGTTTGGTATGAGCATGCTCAGATCGCTCTGGCCTAATAAAGCAAGCACATGGACTAGCAACTCATCCTGTCTCTGTCCTTCATTTGTTCTACCCACATATATTACAACTACTTTCTAAACAATGAACGAACCCATCTCATCTCTTAATTGGAGTGGGGTCAATCAGATATGATAAGCTTTTCTCATCCATAATTCTCATGTGTTCTTCCCATCACCAAGACTTCAGGCATTCTCCGCCCTCTCTTCCCGCTTCTCTGCTCTGGAGCTTTTCTATCTGTGCATTCACACTCCAAGGGAATTACTTTTCTCTGCATCATCTAGATTGCTCTGCCTCTTTTGCGTCCTTCATATCGCAATCTAACTAACAGATGAAATACAGAAAATATGGCAAGCATTAAAAACTAGTTTGTTCAGAGATTACCATGTGGTCGGGAACTCAATAGTTGTTTTTATACTCTGCTTTGTATTGCTCACTTGTTCTTTGCTGCTATAATCTATCAGTCACAACAGTCAATCTTGTTCAAGTAGTGGAAATAATATCCATCTTATTGGAGTATTCTTCATGTTTATTGATATTAGGCACAGGATACATGAGAGGGATCTATTGCATTTTATTATGAGGATACTTAGATTCTGTCTTTCAAATTGCCTCTTATGTACGCTAATAGCTAAAAAGATTAACTGGGGGAAATGTGTGTGCACTTGAGTAAACTTCCATTCATTGGGCCGAAAATTGATCCCGGGACGCGAGAGTACGCACTGCATACTCTCGCGTATTCCCACTCCAATTGCCGGTTTTCTGCATGCCCTGCGCATGCGCCGAAAACCGGCAATTGCTCTTCCGAAAAGGGGGCGGGGCCGGAGTGCATCGCGTGCGCGCTACAGGCTGCGCGCACGCTGTGCACTTCATGCTTTGGACGCGCAGGTAAGTACTGAAGATTTTGGAAATGTAAAAAGGAGGAGTAAGACCCGCTTTTAAGAAGGTAAGTAGTGAATTAAGTATTTTTTTGAATTTTTTTTTACAGGTATATCTTTTTTATAGACTTTAAAGACAGGTAAGTTTATTTTTATAACTTTTTAAAAGATTTTAAATTTTTTCAAAAATTTAATTTTTTATTTAAAATGGTTAATTTAATTAACTATACTTATTTTATTAATGTGATGGGTTTTTTTTTAAATTTAATTGAGGTTTAGCTGTTATTTTGGGGGGGTGTAAGATTCATAAGTCTCTCAGCCATGCTGTGAGACTTATGAATGGAAGATGGTGTGCTGCCATTGGCTCTAACTGAGTCACGTGATCCCACAGCTCGCACGAATTAACTACGCCGCTGGGATACGCAAGCCCAGCACAGCTGATGTCTGGAACATCAATTTCGTGCGAGCTGGATCAGAAAAAGCATAAGCGAGGTGAGACATCGCGGGAAAGGCTTACCCCCGCGGGAACAGAGCGAGATCAATTTCTGGGCCATTGTGTTCAGTTTATGGTATTTTTCTTATGTATTGGAAAAACAGAGCCAAATTTGATGATGTACCTTAAAGACTAGCCTCTGCATTAATGTAGTTCTTCTAAATCCCTCTCTTTACAAAGTTTGACTTTACCAGATGCAGCATGTTATTTTTTAATCCAGCTGAACTGGAAGGATAATCTATTGTATGAATTGTATCTACCAGCATGAAGAAATGTATTCAGAATTTAATTGTCAGTGTGCTTCATGGTATAATTTCATAATCCTTCCTGCTCTGCGAATGTGGAACCTTTCTGGCCGCTTGGTGACAAGACCAAACACTAACATTTTTGACAAAACATCTATTATTAATGCATAGCAACAAATCTGCCTGTGAGGAAACTAGTAGCTTTTGACAGGATAGGTCTTCAAACATTGGCAAACTAGTTGGAAGAGTTGTCACTAGTTTGGCTGAAGTCAGCACTGACAAAGGATGAATTATTTAGATAATCTTCAGGAATATTTTTATTACTAATGACTGACACATTAGAGGTGCTCATACCAAAGCACACAAATTTTACAAAGTAGGCGAAGTTTTAGCAATAACTGTATGGAAAAAATGTATACTTTAGTCCAAAGAAAATTACAAACGTAACTAAGTCTGGAGTGTTCTAAGAAAATGATAGATCGCGACAGAAAACTAAATTCAAACGCCAGACAAACGTCCAAAATAAAATATTAATGCGGCTCCGTCTTCTTTCATTGTAAAATGTCATGAATTCCAGAGTAATGCAGCTCTGTGGTTCATACTTTCAGCAAGTCAAAGTAAGAAGGGTATGAACTTGGCAGCCAGCTCAAAGCCTGTTGAATTGTTGACACCAATTGGAGATGTGGATAGATGGGTGCAGTATGTGGCAATTAACATCATGGCTCATGGACTTCTATGTCAATATAAAGGCACAACTTCATAAATGTACTGTTGGGCTGCTCCAACACTGGAATACTAACAGTTAATTTCATGTATTTCTAATGTTACATGAGAGTGGAGGGAGGCACATTTCATTTTATAAATAGGGTCAATGACTCATGTAAGGAGTTATCAGATGGAGCGATTGATGCTCCCACCGTCAATCATGCATCACATGAGATGTGGCGATATTATTTGACTGATGTTCCACTACTTGGTGACTGCCTGGGTTCATTATGATATAACTTCATGCCAGGAGCAATGTTGGTGCATGCAGGAACCCATTGTCGAAAAATAAATCAAGAACAGTAATAGAAGCAGAAATAGTTCTTGTGAAATGAATGGGGTGGAGCCAAAGCTGTAGAAAAGCTCTGGTGAATGCATCGTGTTTTCTGTCTCTTCTAATTTGATTTTATTGATGATCTCAGCAGATTAGTTTTATAACTTGCTATGTTCAAAATTTTCACACAGTTCCACCTGAAATATGGTTGTAAATGTAAGAGTTGTTCTTTCCTGAAATAGAGCAATAAGCATGATGCACGAATAAATCACAAACGACACAGAATATTGTGCAAAAATAATTTTAACAGCTCTTAAAAATAAAATAATGCAAAATAATAAAACCATCTGTTAACAAGTTAAAGAAAGGTAATTAAAGATAAATCATATTGAGCAAATTTCAATTGCATAAAAAGCCCAATATTTTCCTGCACCATCCTTAGTTGTCACAGAACTGTTACACTGGCCCTCCTTCCATGTTGGGGAGATTATTACCCATAGAAAATATGGACTTGTTCCAAGAACAGAATGTAGCAAATGTGAATTCACAAACCCAATACGTCCCCCTATTATTTGAAATGTTTGAGATGAGTTTTCATCTCCCTCCCTTGACCAATAAATGGGGAAAATTGCATTGGCTTTCATCATTTTTGTCTACGGTTTCATATACGATGCCCAAATTAGGTCACTTCTAACCGCTGCAGTCCGTGTGGTGAAGGTAAACCCACAGTGCTGTTAGGGAGGGAGTTCCAGGATTTTGACCCAGCGATGATGAAGGATCGGTGATATACTTCTAAGTCAGGATGGTGTGTGATTTGGAGGGGAACTTAGAGATGGTGGTGTTTCCATGCGCCTGCTGCCCTTGTCCTTCTAGGTGGAAGAGGTCACGGGTTTGGGAGGTGCTGCCGAAGAAGCCTTGGCGAGTTGCTGCAGTGCATCTTGTAGATGGTACACACTGCAGCCACGGTATGCTGGTGATGGAGGGAGTGAATGTTTAAGGTGGTGCATGGGGTGCCAATATGTGCTACACATTTTCGCTGGTTCGGCATCATTGGTCGCTCTTGCAAACGGACCCATGCATTCCATATAATCAGCAGTTTTTGTTATTATTATTCATTCTTGGGATATGGGCATCGCTGGAAAAGGCGGAATTCATTGCCTATCCCTAGTTGTCCTTGAGAAGGTGATGGGCCTCCTTTTGACCCGCTGCAGTCCGTGCGGTGAAAGTACTCCCACAATGATGTTAGGGAGGGAGTTCCAGGATTTTCACCCAGTGACGATGAAGGAACAGATATCTACCAAACTTCAATTAGTAGTATCATAATGTTGAGAATCAGAGATGAGAGAAATGGTAACTCATACTTAATCTAAAATTATTCATCTAAGTTATAAACATAAGAATTGTAGGGTGGGATTTTCCTCTTTGCAGTGGGGTAGTGGTAGTGTTGTACACCCACCTACCTCTCTGACCCTTCCATAACCCCAGCCGATTTTTCAGGGTTGGAGTTAATTTGTCATGCACAGCAGGATCCCAGTAGTATTCCTGCCAGCAAGACGGAGCAGACCACTGCCAACAAGGAAAATTGTGGTGGTGTTCCAACTTGACTTCCACTGAAGTACCTAAAGTGGTGTAGTGCCAGATTAAAGTGGCATAAGAGTCTCGAAGATATCAACCAAATGTTAATTGGAAGCTTGGCTACAACTGAGGCTTTCAACAAGTAGATGTTTTGGCTGAAATGGAGAGAGAGGAGGCCTCTGCTCAGCTCTCTCCCTCCATTTACAAAATTTAGAACCACCACCGCTGAAACTCTGGGCCTATCACCATCTTTCAACTGGTGGCCTTGGAGATCGGCAACAAGAGGGACCAACAGGAGGGAAATCGGCTGCAATGCCGAGCACCTCCCACCCACCCCCTCCATCCAGCCACTAGCATTTACATGTGGTGGGTGTGGAAGAGGCAAGTGGCAGCAGTCCCTGCGAGGGCAGCGAACGGAAATGGGGCTCAGGGTGGAGGCAATGCTAGGCTTCGCTGCCTAGTTTTGCTCTGTTATCCTGCCTGACTTTGAAAATCCATAATGTGTCAACGCTACTTAATCACATAACAGCGTTCAATGCCTTGGATTACAGCATGGACTTGGCAGAGTTCATAGTCTACATTCGAAGTGGCACTGATAGCCAGTTGCTTCAGTTTATGGCATCAATACATGTAAACCTTTCCCTCAGGTAGCAGGCAGGCTGTGATACTCGGCAGTTCCATCTCCTTGTGTGATGCTCCAGCTTTACCTCTCTGTGGTGAATTATTGTCTGTGGTTATCGTCATTTTTCTTCAACCATCAACTCCTCTTTCATCTCTTTATCTTATCTTGCATCTACTATTGTTTTCACTTGCTCTGTTGAGTGTTGCATTGTGCTTTATTTCTGTGTTTTGAAACTTATGCTATGAACTAATTGTTGGAATGCACTTTTCTACTTTCTATCTACTTTTGATTCAACTACTGTCAGCTGTGGCTCAGTGGGTAGCACCCTCGCCTCTGGAATCAGAAGGTTGTGTGGTTCAAGTCCCACTCCAGGGACTTGAGCACACAAAGCTAGGCTGACACTCCAGTGCAGTGCTGTGGGAGTGCTGCACTGTCGGAGGTGCCGTCTTTCGGATGAGACATTAAACCGAGGCCCCGTCTGCTCTCATAAAAGATAAAAGATCCCATGGCACTATTTCGAAGAAGAGCAGGGGAGTTATCCCTGGTGTCCTGGGCAATATTTATCCCTCAACCAACATAATAAAAACAGATTATCTGGTCATTATAACATTGCTGTTTGTGGGAGCTTGCTGTGTGCAAATTGGCTGCCGCATTTCCCACATTACAACAGTGACTACATTCCAAAAGTACTTAATTGGCTGTAAAGCACTTTGAGATGTCCGATGGTCGTGAAAGGTGCTATATAAATGCAAGTCTTTCTTTTTACTTATGGCGTGGGATACTAATGCATTTGTCTCAAATATCACTCTACTATTTTAATAGATGTACTCACCTATTTTAAATTAAATGGGTAAATGTCTCCAATAAAATTATGGACAAGGGAATTTCAGACAATGTTTGCCTGCATGTATTCCACAGAGTAATTTCAGGACTCAAATCTTTCCTAACCCTACTTTCAACTTTCCAGAACTTTCTAGGAACTTCATAAATCCTCTAAATTCCATCCTACAACTTTTTGCTTTAGGTGAATGATGGTTAACTTTAAATACTTTCAACTAGCACAGCGAACATTGTCGCAACAAACTCATTTGTGTAAGTTATGTAAAAAAATGCTACTCGGGTAAAGAAACATGCCTTAGAAACGGTAACTGCCAAGTTCCAGTCAATTTTATTGAAGTTGATTTTTAATTCGTTTGTTTCCCCTCCTTTTCTCAGTGTGTGTAGGAATGTGACACTGATCACACATTCTCAAGGCCCATAGAACGTAAATCTCTATTTTTGCTGCACTGAGAGGCTCTCACTCTGGTTGGTAATTCATCACTATCTGCACCAAAGCATCAACATGTAGTGGAAGAATTAACCCTTTAGCCATAGGGCATACTGCACACCCTTTGAGATTCTACCTGCTGCCTGATTATCATCCTAAACATGTTCTAATGGCTTGGATTTTGCGGTCAGTGGTGAAGTGACGGCGCTCGCCGCTGACCTTGAAGAAAGCTGCCTGCAAAGATCTAACGATCTCTGTGGCATGGATTTCACTTTTCTCGACGTTAATTTGATGCTGACGCCAACACAAGCAGATCGCCAGCATTCAGCAACAGTGATGTCATCAAGCAGGCGAAGCAGCCAATCACATTGAATTCTCACAGAGAGCAAACCAGGAATTAAAATGCATTGATTATCATTCACTTTTTATACATTTTACAGAGAGTGAAATAAAGATTGGGACATACACATGGGATTAAGGTAGAAGCTGAAATATCATTAAAAAAATCTTTTAAAAATTACATTAAAAACCTATGGAAGTTTTATCATAATGGAAAAATTTGACATTCCATAAATATAAAATTAGGTTTCCAGAGCCAGAGAAGTTGTTCTGCAGTAGTTATGACTTAGTACGGCATTAAAAGCCAAGTTACACCTCATTCAAATGGCTTAACTTTTTCAGGGGTTTTTTGCAGTAATATTACAGCGCAAAAGGGGAAGTTCATGTCAATTCAATTGATTTCTAAAGATTGCCGTCTGCGGGGACTTCAACACCACACCCAGTGGAGGAGTAGGGAATCACTGACAGCAACGTCTGGATTTCCACGTTTAACTGCGCTTGTGTGGATTCCAGAAGTTGCTGTCAGTTTCACAAAGTAATGACGGCGAATGCTGACAGTTTTGCTGACATTAAAACCGCAAAACCTGGGCCAATGTGCTGATGGTGGAACCCAGAGCTCATAGCCACCAAATATTAAGTCATATTTCCCTTTGAATGGTTTAAAACCTAAACATTTTACTTAACATTCATAACTGGTCCACCCCACCCCAAATGAATCAAGGACACCCAGCATGGGTTTGTTAAAGGAAAGTCTTGTTTAACAAATTAAAATAGATTTTTTTGAAGAAGTCACTGATTATACATATGAAGGGACTACAGTAGATGTCGTATGTATGGATTTTCAGAAGGTGTTCGATAAGGTGTTATGGTAGATAGGGTTAATTGACAAAATAATTAACAGAGGTTTCAAAAACAGTTCTGTTATTTCACAGTAATTGAGCTGTAACTGTTTGCTGATTATAAATTTACAGTTGAGGTCAATGTCTGAGATTGATATAAATTGGTGATATTAATTTAGAATTAGACACCTGAGATAGCTGATAAGTTAACAACATTAGATAGCCAGTCTATTGCATAGATTAATGTCCAGGGGGGAGAAATTTGGTACCTCAGTGCCTCCAGTTAGCGCCTGGCGGGGGCGCTAACAGGGTGCTGAGGCAGTAGCGCTGCGGCGAGGCAAATCCAGCGACGCACGCCAAATCTGCCCCCCGCACCCCCCGTAGTGCCGCCACTATGAGTTAGCGCCGGGGACTTCAGTGCCAGGCAGATCGTGACATCAGTGAGCGTGCAACGCTCACTGGGCGCCCGATCTGCAAAATTGATTATTGCCCCCTGCCTTAGCGCCTCGCCCCGACAGCGACAATGAGAGGAGGCATGATGCAGTCGGTAGCCAACTCCAGGGGTGCTATTTAAAGGGATCATGAGTAATGAGTCGCAGCTCTCAGGTTAGTGTTGTTTTACTGCTTCCTTGTCAGTTTGACATTGTGCAACAATTTAATTCAGTCATTTAAAGGTTGTTTAGTCTCCGGAGTGTTGTGGCTACTAAAAATTAGTTACATTTATTCTCACAACATATCAAAGTGCTACACATCGTTACATTACTAGGGGCTGTACTGACAGTCGACCTCGCCCTCCAGGATCTATGGTGGAGGGAGAGGAGGCAGCGAGAAAGATTGGAACATGTGGCCAGAGGGAGGAGGAGGGTCATGAGGGCTCTGAACAGGAGGCCTTACCCTCCGAGGGTATTCCGACAGCACTTCCACTACCTCCAATTAAGCGAGGAGCAGTGTATTAGAAGGCTCTGCTTCACCAAGGAGGTGGTCACAGAACTCTGCCACCTCCTGCAACCAGACCTCCAGCCTCAGATCAGGACGAGGACAGCTCTCTCAGTGGCATTCATGGTCACCGTCGCCCTCAATTTCTTTGCCAGTGGATTCTTCCAGTCTGCAACAGGAGATATAGCTAACATTTCACAGTTTGCCATCCATCGCTGCATTCGGGAGGTCACAGAGGCTCTCTACAGTAGGAGAAGGGACTACATTTCCTTCCCCATCACCAGAGAGAAGCAGGACAAGCGTGCATGTGGCCTTTACAGGATAGCGGGATTCCCCATGGTGCAGGACACCATTGACTGCACCCACGTGGCTTTGCGAGCACCGCATAACAATCTTGACATCTTCCGTAACCGCAAAGGTTACCACTCACTTAATGTGCAGTTGGTGTGCGACCACAAACAGCAAATTCTCAATGTGAATGCCCGTTATCCTGGTAGCAGCCACGATGCCTTCATCCTGCGCCAACCGGTGTGCCAGCACTCTTCCAGACACCATATCAAGCTCGTGGCTGGTTGGTTGGAGACGAAGGCTATCCGCTCTCCACCTGGCTCATGATTCTCCTCCGCAACCCCAACACTCCTGCCCAGCACTCATATAATGAGAGCCATACCGCCACCAGGAACATCATCGAGCAGACCATCAGGGTGCTCAAGCAATGGTTCCACTGCCTTGACCGCTTGGGAGGAGCCCTCCAGTACTCGGCTGAGCGGGTGTCCCATTTCGTCATCGCCTGCTGTATGCTCCACAATCTGGCCATCATGAGGGCCCAGCCCTTGCCACCAGGGATTGTGGGACCACCTCAGGAGGAGGAAGAGGGAGAGGAGTGGGACGAGGAGGAAGAGGAGGAAGATGAAGATGAGGAGGTCGATGAGGAGGAGGGGGAGGAGGAACAAGAGGGAGGGAGGAGGCAGCCACTCAATCAGCCTTCCGGAAGGGCGGCCCATGACCACCTCATCAGACTGCGGTTTGAATGAATTAAACCCCAGATCCCCGTTGCTCACCACATCCCCATCATTCCATCCCTGTCGCAGGCCATATCACAGCGCAAAGCTGAAATGAGACACACCACAAAAGAATCCAAACTGAATTAATAAATTTATCAATAATCAGTTAACACATATTTACAACAACAATCCCTTAGTGCCCCTTGTTACTGTGCCTTTGCCTGCTCTAGTGCTCCTATGAAGTGTTGGCCCAGTGGCTGAAGCAGGGCTGGTGGAAGGCTGCTGAGTGTCCGTGCGGGAGACTTCAGATGGCGTTACAGAATGTCCTCGACCAGCTGTGGGCCTGGAAGGCCCAGCTGCAGACTGCACCACCTCAGCATGGGCGGCAGCAGTCTGGGCTGGCTGGATGACAGGCAGCGACAAGGCCAATGGCGGAGTGGCAGTAGTGGGAGCAGGAATACTGTCATCCTGAGAGAGGACAGCAGGTTCCAGCTCCACTGACCCACTGCCACTCCCCCAGGGCAGCACCTCAGTATCCCTAGCAATCTGTTGGAGCACAGATTGTTGGCCTGCTGCGACACCGTGAAAGCTCCGGTCAACGATAGTAGGCCCAGCCACGATGGCAGCAGTCAGAGCTTGCATGTCATCAGGCTGAGACTGCATGAGAGCAGTCTGAGATTGAATGGCACCAACTATATACTGCATTACAGCACTAAGATGTTGTGTCGCTTCTGCCTGTGTTGCAATGGAAGCTGCCAGATCGCCCATCACATGCGACATCAGGTCTGGGTCACCACAGTCTCTCTGGGAGTCGACCATCCTTTCCAGACTGGAAATGATGGGCTCCATGGTGTGCGCAGAGCTTTGTGCAATGTTGGAGGCGGACTCCTCCACGCTCCTTACCATTGCCAAGAGGCTTTTGGGCACCCTTGCCATTGCACCTATCATCTCCGTGTGCATGCCCATCACCCTTCTGGTAAAGGCCTCCCCATCGAGGTCCTCATCTGAGTCCTGTGCAGCAGAACTCGCGCGTGAACTCGCCCTCCGGGGAGCTGGCCCCTGAGTTACCCTTTCTCCCTGGCCTTGCTGTAGCCCGCTCACCCCCAGTGTGTCACCCTGTGCAGATCCTGCTACTATTCTAGCTTCTAAAGAACGCGTAGTGCCAGTATTTGAGCTGGTGCCTGTGGGTGAGACATGCAGTGACACGGTGTGTTCTTCCTCCTGCTCTTCTCCCGCCTCGCTTTCAACAGTGCCCTCAGGGACAGGCTGCTCAGATGCTTACTCATTATCTGAAAGCATAAAAGCACAAGAGTTGGATTAAGGTGAGGGGAGGGGGGCAAGAAGGGAGAAATGCATGCATACAGCATGAATTGCTGGAAAGTGCGAAAGGGGGAAGTGAGATATGAGAAGAAGGAATAGGGGTGAACATACCGTTTTTGTTGCCAAGGGGGTCAACATCACCGGTGGTCACGGCGCCCACCACCTGGCACCCAATAATCTGCAGCACTCGATTTTCCAGCGCAGACAGTGGTTGGGTGTCGGCTTGCCCCCCGCCTGTGCGTTGCTGCTCCCTCCTGTTGGGCGCCACCTTGGCCTGCAAGAGAAAGGAAAGTGTGTGAATGAGTGTGAAGCAATGTGTTTGGGTGTTGTGCCTGCCATAGTTGAATAGCTGTCATTGTGTGCAAGGTGTGAGATGTGGGTGTGAGTGCTGGTAGCTAAAGATTGTTGGTGGGTGAATGCTGGGGGTTTGGTGCTTTGGGTAGTGTGTGAAGATTGTGGTTCAGATTGTGGTATGTAGCATTTGTTGAAGCATTCACTCACCCTGGCCACCCGAGTGAGGTCGTTAAATTTCTTCCTGCACTGTGTGTGGGTCCTAGGGACCACAGTGCTGCCCGAGACATGCTGGGCAACCTCCCTCCACATGGCACGGAAGACTTGCGGCGAGAGCCTCCTGCCACTTGCTGGGTAGAGCACCGCCCTCCATCCCGCCACAGCGGACACCAACTCCTCCAATGCTTGGTCCGAAAATCTGCGTGCTCTCTCCTTGTGACGTGGATCTGCCATCATGACACCTGCCTGATTCGGCCGGCTCCTTGGGCTTGGCCTGCTCCTGCTTGCTGACACAGGTTCACAGCCAGCAATGCTGAGAATGAGGTTCTGCAGCATCAATGAACCTCCCCTTTAATAACTGTAAAGAGCCTTTTTTTTAATTCGTTTTTATGGGACGTGTGCATCACTGGCAAGGCCAGCATTTATTGCCCATCCCTAATTGCCCTTGAGAAGGTGGTGGTGAGCCACCTTCTTGAACCACTGCAGTCCGTGTGGTGAAGGTACTCCCACAGTGCTGCTAGATAGGGAGTTCCAGGAATTTGACGAAGCGACGATGAAGGATCGGCGATATACTTCTAAGTCAGGATGATGTGTGACTTGGAGGGAACTTGGAGGTGGTGGTGTACCCATGTGTCTGCTGCCCTTGTCCTTCTAGGTCATCTTTCAAAATTCTATAGACTCTGGAACAGTTCCCATGGATTGGAGGGTAGCTAATGTAACACCACTATTTAAAAAAGGTGGTAGAGAAAAAACGGGGAATTATAGACCTGAAATCGGTAGTGGGCAAAATCCTAGAGTCCATTATAAAAGATGTAATAGCAGAGCACTTGGAAAACAGTGACAGGATCGGACAAAGTCAACATGGATTTACAAAAGGGAAATCATGCCTGACTAATCTACTGGAATTTTTTGAATATGTAACTGGTAGAATAGATAAGGGAGAACCAGTGGATGTGGTGTATTTGGACTTTCAGAATGCTTTCGATAAGGTCCCACATAAGAGATTAGCATGCAAAGTTAAAGCACATGGGATTGGGGGTGAGGTACTGATTTGGATAGAGAACTGGTTGGCAGACAGGAAGCAAAGAGTTGGAATAAACGGGTCTTTTTCCGAGTGGCAGGCAGTGACTAGTGGGGTACCACAGGGATCGGTGCTAGGACCCCAGCTATTCACAATATATATTAATGATCTAGACGAGGGAACTAGATGTAATATCTCGAAGTTTGCAGACGACACAAAGCTGGGTGGGCGTGTGTGCTGTGAGGAGGATGCAGAGAAACTCCAGTATGATTTGGACAGGTTGGGTGATTGGGCAGATGCATGGCAGATGCAGTATAATGTGGATAAATGCGAGGTTATCCACTTTGGTGGCAAAAACAGGAAGACAGATTATTATCTGAACGGCAATAGATTGGGAAAAGGGGAAGTGCAACGAGATCTGGGTGTCCTTGTGCACCAGTCGCTGAAGGTAAGCATGCAGGTGCAGCAGGCGGTTAAGAAGGCAAATGGTATGTTGGCCTTCATAGCGAGAGGATTCGAGTACAGGAGCAAGGATGTCTTGCTGCAGTTGTACAAGGCCTTGGTGAGACCACACCTTGAGTATTGTGTGCAGTTTTGGTCGCCTTATCTGAGGAAGGATGTTCTTGCCATGGAGGGAGTGCAGTGAAGATTTACCAGACTGATACCTGGGATGGCAGGAATGACGTATGAAGAGAGAGTGGGTCGATTAGGCTTATATTCGCTAGAGTTTAGAAGAATGAGAGGGGATCTCATTGAAACTTATAAAATTCTAACAGGACTAGACAGACTAGATGCAGGAAGGATGTTCCCGATGGCGGGGGAATCCAGAACCAGAGTTCACAGTCTAAGGATAAGGGGTAAGCCATTTAGGACTGAGATGAGGAGGAATTTCTTCACCCAGAGTGTGGTGAACCTGTGGAATTCTCTACCACAGAAGGCAGTTGAGGCCAATTCATTACATATATTCAAGAAGGAGATAGATATATTTCTTAAGGCTAAAGGGATCAAGGGATATGGGGAGAAAGCAGGGACAGGGTACTGAATTTCGATGATCAGCCACGATCTCATTAAATGGCGGAGCAGGCTCGAGGGGCCGAATGGCCTACTCCTGCTCCTATCTTCTATGCTTCTATGCTTGTGACTCATCCAACCAACTTCACATATAAAATTGAATCAGGCATTCTATGAGAAGGCTTTTGGCATTCAATTTATAGATGATATTATGGATATTTTGCTTGTTATTTTAAGGTTGGAGAATGAAGTGAAGCATCTTTCACCGTCAGTAATCCATTAAAAGGGCTCAAGCGTGGAAATATTATTTTTGTTTAAATAATTTAGGAGCTCAGTGAATGTCATATGGCATTCTTTCCATTTACTGTTTTATCATTAATATGTGAATTTCCACTAGTGAATACAAACGTTATTTACATTAGGAGGACGTGCATTGAGTTTATTTCCATTTGTTGCATCCTCTCATCTGTAACTTCCTATTAGATGAACATCCTTTTCTTGCTCATAAGAATTAACCTCGTTCACAACCTGAACCATCTGTTGATGGAAGGAGTCACTGTTCCCCATGGCTGGTAACATCCATCTGGAGTAGCCGTGTTCCTGGAATCCAGACCTGTGCAGACTTGAAGCCTACATGAAGCAGGTTCTGGGAGTGCCAGGTATAAGAAACCACCTCCAATGGCTCTTATCAATTAATGTGCTGATTTACAGGTGCATTTAGGGAGTGATTTTAAAGTCAAACTTTGTCACATATGGAAATGAAATGAGTTGAAAAAAATTATAAATATGTCTATTTGAGAGTCTTAAAGAATGGGCACAGATTATTGATTGAAAATGTCCACAATGTAGATGGATTCCTATCAGTGGGACTTGGTGGAACTTTGGTTCCCACTATTTTCCAGACTGATTTTAATCAGACCAGAGCACATCAACAATAGAAATTGTTTGGCATTTAAATAACTATATCTGTGTGCAGAGACAAATGGAGCAAAGGAAGCTAAAGTGACTAGGTGTCAACCTGGGCTCAGTGCCTGAGTTAGAATGTTATCAGTTCAAGCCCCACTCCAAAGACCTGGGCACATGATCTCAGCTGACATTCCCAGTGCGTCTTTTGGATGTGACATTAAAGCAAGGCCCTGGCTGCTCTTTCAAGTGGATGTAAAAGATCCCATGGCACTATTTAAAAAAAAACAAGGAAATTCTCCTGATGATCTGGGCCGTTATACTTCAACCAACAGCACTAAAACAGATTTGTGGGTGCTTGCTATTCGCAGATTGGCTGAGCGTTTCCCTACATATTAACAGAGATTACATGTCAAAAGTACATCATCGCTGTGAAGTGTTTTGGGACATGCTGAGGTCATGAAAGGCGCCATATAAATACAAGTTCTATATTACATTTTCTTTTACTTAGTGTGCTCAGACCCACTAGCACATTCATTCAGTAAGCAGGAGATCACAAAATAATAATGGATGAGGAGGTAAATTCAGCCCATCTTAGTTCATCCCTCCAAAGAAACTGTAACATCCTTCCCATTGTAGCATCCAATTGTTTCTTTAAAAGATTCCGGGGTTTTTTACCTCCAATTCTCTATCTGAAATTTATTTCACTTGTTGATCACTCTTTGTGTGAAGAAGGAGATTATTTGACCTAAAGTTTGATAAAATGGTAAAGAAATAGGGTAACTAGTGTTTAGTTAAAATTGTAAATATTAAATCAATATAGCCATTGGGAAAGAGCAGGGGAGTGGGACTAATTGGATAGCTCTTTCAAAGAGCCGGCACAGGCACGATGGGCCGAATGGATTTATGTTTAATGGGCTCCTCCATTGGCTTCATGCGTTTGCAGTGAAGAGCTGAGTCGTACAAACCACGAAGATCCCATGTGGAATCCTTGCTCTGTATTTTGCTGATCTGAACTAGGACTGCAGTTGGCTTCCGTGCCCCCGGATTTGGAACATCAACAATAATAACTTGCATTTTTATAGCGCCTTTAACTTAATAAAATGTCCCAAGGCACTTCAGGGGAGTGTTATCAAGTCACATAAAGAGATATTAGGACTAATGACCAAAAGCTTGGTTAGAGGTAGGTTTTAAGGAGCGTCTTAAAGGAGGAATGAGAGGCGGAGAGGTTTAGGTAGGGCCTAGATAGCTGAAGGCACGGCGAGCCAGGGGTGGAGCGATGAAAATCAGGGATGCACAAGAGGCCAGAATTGGAGGAGTGCAGAGATCTCGAAGGCTTGTAGGGCCGGAGGAGGCTACAGAGTAGGGAGGGGTGAGGCCATGGAGAGATTAGAAACAAGGATGATAATTTAAAAATTGAGGCGTTGCCGGACCGGGACCCAATGTAGGTACAGCGAGCACAGGGGTGAAGTGTCAACAGAACTTGCCGTGAGTTAAGATACGGGCAGCAGAGTTTTGGATGAACTCACGTTTAGGTAGGGTAGAAGGTGGGAGAGCATTGGAATAGTCAAGTCCAGAGGTAACAAAGGCATGGATGAGGGTTTCAGCAGCAGATGTGTTGAGGCATGGGCGGAGTCAGGCGATGTTACAGAGGTGGACGTTAGCGGTTTCGGTGATGGAGCGGGTATATGGTCGGAAGCTCACCACGGTGTTAAATAAGACACTAAGGTTGAGAACGGTCTGGTTCAGCCTCAGACACTTGCCAGGATGAGGGATGGATTCGATGACTAGGGAACGGAGTTTGTGGCGGGGACCGAAGACAATGGCTTCAGTCTTCCTAATATTTAGTTGGAGGAAATTTCTGTTCATCCATTTTTGGATGTCGATGATCAATGTGCCAAAGCAGAGTCAGTGGAGGGGTCAAGAGAGGTGGTGGTGAGGTAGAGCTGAGTGTCGTCAGAATACATGTGGAACCTGGTGACGTGTCTTTGGATGATGTCGCCAAGGGGCAGCTTGTAGATGAGAAATAGGAGAGAGCCAAGGATAGATCCTTGGGGGACTCCAGAGGTAATGGTGCGGGAGCGGGAAGAGAAGCCATTGCAGGTGATTCTCTGGCTATGACTCGATAGATAAGAATGGAATCAGTGAGGGCAGTCCCACCTAGCTGGACAATGGAGGAGAGGTGTTGGAGAAGGATGGCGTGGTCAACCGTGTCAAAGGCTGCAGACAAGTCAAGAAGGATGAGGAGGGATAGTTTACCATGGTCACAGTCACATAGGATGTCATTTGTGACTTTGATAAGGGCCGTTTTGGTGGGGTGGAAAGCTGATTGAAGGTAGAAATCATCACGAGCTCTCATTCCTGATTGTTATCAAGCTACATCTGCTAAAAGTTTGCGTGTGTTGATTACGGGTAAGATAGGATCAGGCTTGTCTGTGTGATGCCCCATTGCTCAAACAGCCTGCTGACACATTGTCAAGGCTGACACATGTTTACTAGCCATTTGTATGATGTACCGGGGGTGTCATTGACAAGTGAGGAACTATAAGGAGTCAACACTTTCAGGGTAGAAAGGGAGAAATTTGAAGAGAAAGGAAAAAAACCAAAATCTGTTTTACCCAGGTACCCCTGAAAACTGCTCAGCATCCCCTCCGCAGGGTGGTTCTATTTCAATTCCATACATGATCCTTCTGTTGGCTGCAGATATGCCTTTGCTTGCCTGTGAATCTCATTAAAAATTCCCTGTCCTTTTATCTGGGAGGTTGTATTAATCTTAGCTGCAATTTCTTTCCAGCTCTTTTAGTGCACCATTGGGTTCCAGCCTTTGTTGGCAGTGCCAATTAATTTAACTTTCCTTGAGAGGACTTCTCTATTAGGAGGTCAACTTGTGCCTTGTGAAGTGGGTTTTCCATTTGCGCTGCTGCTCTCCATTCTGCTCCATTTTACTCACGTCTTGGACTATCAACTGAGCACAAGATACAGGGAGAGCATTAACCAATGTCCCATGAATCATTAATATTGACCTGACAATGCTAATTTGCGCTGGAGCAGCTTGCTCTATCTTGGGATCAAAAATACGGTTTTGCAGTAGAATGCTGAAAGGATGCAATTCTCTCTGTTTTTTGCACCAAGAGTTGTATTCACGCCATTTGAGGCAATGCACCCGCACAAACTATGAATTTAATTATTTTAGAAAGCCCTGCAGGAACAAAAGACCTGTTTTGTTATTATAGCTTATTTGTAATATCTCTTATTCATAATATACTCTGTAGTTTCCTTTCTTCCCATTAGCTCTTTATTTGTGTATAAAACGTAACACAACACACAGCCTAAAATATAGGGGCCAATAATGCAATGTCTGGTACGCCTTGTGCTGAGGGGCAACAGTTGCCAGATCCCTTATCGGGGGTGCAAATTCCTGAGGCCTATTGTACACCTGATGCACCCACTGCGCATAATGCATTGGGAGCCTCCACAGAAACCGTTTGCAAGGCTCATTAAGGCCTCAGATCCTAGTTAATATGACTGAAGCACCCGAGCAATATGCCAGATGCGATGCGCCTGTTTGGAATGGGCGCTTCAGGGTAGGCCCGTGGGATGTTGGAACTTTTGCCACTGGGTGGCCTTTATAGGGTCGCCCTTACTTTGTGCCCCATTTCTCTGCAGGCCTCCAACGGCCAATTCTTCAGTGCGGAATTTGCGCCCCATCAACTACAACAAAAAAAAGGCGGTGCTCCACGGGCTGTGAGCAGCCCTTCACTGACTGCTCTTATCCAACATTCTGGTCCCTGATCCGCACAATAGCACACAATGCACCGGGAGCACCGTCAACTTATGTAAATAAGCTGGCATTGCGCTATGGGATGAGGTCGGCGCATTGGGGGATGGGGTACGGTTAGTGCCTCAGGAACACAGCCCTTGCAACGCTGTACTGGGGGGCCCCATAGAAATGGGCACCAAATACTTTAGAACCATTTATTCAATTAACAAAAAATACACGACTGACTTTCTCACAGCAGCTACTAAACCCTATAACAGCTCCAACCATACGTATTGCTCCCTGGTTTCCTGTTTGTCTAATTATACTGACATTGTTGCACTATAGGCCAGATTGTTCAAGTCAATTGTGATTAACGATTGCAGTGGGCCAGGTGTTGTGCCACAGGCAAGGACTTCAACTCAGATCTGAAAATGGATCATTTATTTCAAAATAGTTTCCGTTTTTAAAAATACTAAAGTAAATCTGGAAGCTACAATAAGACTCAGAGATATTTTACTGTAAATATTTACTGATGCTTCTTGTATCATAGTGTCAATTTGCTATGAATATTTCAATATGGCTGCCTTGTTTAAATATTTGCATGGAAGGCAACCTCCATTTCAGCTGAAGGGCCTTAAAATCTGTCTAAAATATTGCCAGTTTCAATTTAAATTCTAATGAATGAACACAATTTTTTGGTGCTGAATGGTTGGCCCTTGTATTTGACAATGCTGGTGTAAATTGACTGGCAACGCTGTCTATCATTTAATGAAATATTACAGAAGTTGCTTGTAACACCCCATGCTTCTAAGTGCTTGTAACACCCCATGCAAATACAAAATAACATCCCTATCAAATAAAAATCCTGCTCATTAAAATAAAGGCCATTTGATAAAAACTTTCTTACAATGAAACTGATTGCACTTAATAAATGAAGTTTATATAACTTGGCTTCCAACCAAGTGTCAGAACAATCACTATCAAACCAACACAAATCAACTCTCCTCTGCACCCAGCAATGCACTCAAGATGTTCTCATTGAATTAGGTGTGACACCAATTACACTTTTCTATGTTTCACTATTCACCGTTTTAGTTCTCTAGATGTTGCAATTCTGTTTGATCAAAAGAATCGGCTGGAGCGAGCTTTCAAACCTAATCTCTTATCTGGGATCCTGAACCTATTGTTTGTTTGTAGTAACCATCATACAGTACATAATTTGCATTTCCAGTTAAATCTGATACATGTTCTTGGTTATTATCAGCAGTTTTATTTGCATTTGATTAGCTGCTTAATTATGCTTATTATGATATGTCCATTAAAACACAATTACCAGTGATTTATTCACTAGTCTGATAAAAGCTCCACACCCACTAGAAGAGAAGGTAACATTTATCAGATTCTGATCTCTCTGTGCACACAGGCATGCAGTATATTAGCCTGCATTCTTACTACATTGAACTGTTGTATAAATCACAGATTAG
Organism: Squalus acanthias; assembly: GCA_030390025.1. Lineage (NCBI taxonomy): Eukaryota > Metazoa > Chordata > Chondrichthyes > Squaliformes > Squalidae > Squalus > Squalus acanthias. Next base: position 19,113,806 of record CM059444.1, on the reverse strand, counting down.
TTTGAAACAAAATTTAGAGACTATGCAACACACAAACACACACAATAGAGGACATTTTCTTTCATCGATGGCATTTTGCAAAATGCAAAAGTCATTAGCACCCATACTCTAGGCAACATACATCATTGAGCAAATTAAACAGCATATTAAAATGAAGCCCCTTGATATTCTATTATTCACATAGAGTTGTTGGACAGTACTGAAAGACGGAACTTTAAATTACACGATGCATTCCATCATATCTCTGCACACATATCTGCAATTTCATAGCAAGTAAAGATATTTTCTGGTCTTATCTCCTTATTTTGTTTGATAACGGTCCTGTGAAGCGCTGTGGGACATTTTACTATGTCAAAGGCGCTATATAAATGCAAGTTGTTGTTGTTAAAATTAACATTGTTGTCATTCAGTCTGTTCCAAGCCAATCAATTTAGTAATTTTGCTTTACTTCTCATTCTGCGTCGGCCTCATGCATAAGTCATATTCCACTATCTAGCCACATTTGATTAAAACGCTGGGATTTGCAGTGTATGGAAAGGAGATTAATGTAAGAATTAAGGATTGATGTTTACAGCTTTTCAAAAGCCAGTTTACATCATCCAGGTAAATCACTGCGGAATCCTGCTCTAATCATTCTTCATTAATTTCCTCTTTAATTGGATAGGCAGAGTTGTACATGACATGGTCCAGTAGATTTCCAAGGTGACTATTGGCAGCTGGGATACGTTCCATCCTATCAACTCGCAGAATGATTCAGGCTGTCTAATCATTTGACAGAAGCAGAATAGATGAGCTCCGTTCGGACTGACAAAAAGCTGCATACAAATTAACACCGCCATCAAAGTTCATACCATTTAAAAAAAAAAGCACTAACTTAAAACAACTGTGCTTTTTGCCCCTCTGCATTTTATTCGAATTGACTTTTCCTGACCAAACATAAAAGTTTCTTTAAAATTATATTACTTGAGCTCCATTCGTTGATTTAAAATAGTACCAAATTCCTTTATGGGCAGAGGTGCAATTATTGCCCTAATTGAACCCAAACATGTAACATTCTCTATTTAACAGTAAATTGTTATTTAAGCGTAAAACTGTACACATCCCCAAACTAACTAGCGCTGAGGTACCCAGTGTGCTGCGAGTCTTAAAGGGAACTGGAGCATTAATTATAGCTGTATAAAAGATCGCTTATCACGGTCACCTTTTCGAGTGGTTGCTTGCACTGGAAATTGCTTCCACTTAAGCTGCTGCTGGAGAATCAGGCCGGAGCAGCTTCTCCTGAGGCGAGACAGTGCTTGCGTGGAAGAATTTTCTGTTGTGCTCATAGGGGAACAGATTGGAAGTGGGGAATTTATATTCATAATGACATGGCCACAAGTACTAGTACAACTATATCCTACGATTCACAACTAGGCAATAGTATGGACATATTTTTTATTTCCTGTGGCACAGTACAGTCAGATATAAACATAAAACAGCAGAATCTGAATTCTTTGGAGGTTGTAGAACTGTACCTGTTCAATGGCTTCATTTAAAAAGAAAGAAAGACTTGCATTTATATAGCGCCTTTCACAATCACCTGGCATCCCAAAGCACTTTACAGCCAATTAAGTTTTCTTTTGAAGTGCAGTCACTGTTCTAATGTGGGAAACACAGCAGCCAATTTGCGCACAGCAAGCTCCCACAAGCAGCAATTTGATAATGACCAGTTAATCTGTTTTAGTGATGTTGATTGAGGGATAAATATTGGCCAAATATTGTTATTTAAATAACATTTCAGATAATGCAGAGTTATCTTTCATCCCCCGACCCCCCCAACACTCTCCCGCCCCCCCCCATTTTTTTCTCCCAGCCCCAGAAGGTGGTGACTCACGCTGAGGGACGGTTCCCATGGTGCCGGCAGCCTCTGTACCTCTGGTGATCATTCTTCCTGTGTAAGACTAGATTTTGGGCGTTAACAGGCTGCTCAAGCAAGAGGCAGCACTGCAGCTATAACTGATCCTTTTGGACACAAATGCTTTTCAGCAAGGGTCACTGGGCAGCGATTAGGAACGGGAACTATGGCTCCATTCCAAGGGCACGCACAAACCATTTACACCTCCACCATTTCCTCAGCTGAGCGTTAAGTCAGCACAGATTGTACTCTGCGTTTCAATGGAGATGATAGCTGTTTGCTGATTTTTTTTTCTGTGAAGGAGATGGTTATGTTGATACCCATTGCTGATGGAATTTATAACCGCACATCATTAAATGATCAGAAGTATAAAATGGGTTGGCATTACTCTTTTTTTTGAATGTTCCTTTTGTGAGGTTATAACTGGGAAAAAACCTATTAAAAGCTTTTTTAGACAAGCAATTTCAGAAATTACATTTTGCTCCTCTTTAAAGTCAGTGAAACTGTCACCTTCTCTGTCTTAACCTAATTAAACATGCACAGCACAAGCATCATTTAACAATACTGTCAAAATCATTTCAGACTTCTACACGACTATCTTGATAGGATTTTCACTTCCCTGGTGAGTGATGGGAAGTTCAGAGTCTGCTTTTCAAAGTGAGCTTGTCAGTAAGCTTTAAAACTTTGCCAACTTTCATCCCATCTCAAGTGTGGGGGGGGGGGGGTGCGGAGTGGTGTGGTGGGGCGGAGGGAGAAGGTGGGTGCGGGGGTAGAAAGAAAGAGAACATACTTATTAGATATCCACAGTCTCCTTAACTGTGATCATAGGAATAAAGTTTAAAGACAACACAGTGGAGCATCACTACAATCGAAAATCACAAGGGGGAAAAATTCAGTTGGTTGCGCCTCCCGTTAGCGCCTTAAGAGGGCGCTAATGGGGCGCAAAGCATCTAGCGCCCAGGCGCGGCGAAGTTTGCGCCGCTCGCGAAATTAACTAGACATTTTGCGGCGGCGCTAAACACTACCGCCACGATCTCCTGCGCCGGCAGATCGTGACGTCAGTCGAGTGCGCAACGCCCCGGTATCACCCCGGAGCGGATATTGAGTGGCGCCCCCTGCCTTACCGCCTGACGCTAGCAATGACAGTTTGAGTGGAGCGTTCTGCAGTCATGAAGGGAAAGGGGGAGCGCTATTTAAAGGTGACCGCTTCCTGCCTTTTATTGTTGGTGCCATTTTTGAACTATGCATTCTGAGAGAGAGAGAGAGAGACTTCTGGAGAGTTTCAACATTGTGTGAAGGAGTTTTGGGTACTGAGCAGCACTTTGCAGGTTCATTTTGATTTGCCATTCCTTGTATCGATTTAGAAGAGATTGTGGGGGCTGCACTCTGAGCTCTTTGCCTGGTACTCTCCATTGTTCTTTCCAGCAGATTTGATGTGCAGGTCTCTCCAGGCCGAGATTCAAGGCTGCAATTAGCAGGATGTGGATGGAAAGTGAGATTAACCATCCCCTTTAAGAACTGGCCCATGCCATTGTGTGTGTGTTCCATTGCTGACTGACATTACATGAGCTTCGCCAGCGCTCTGAGGTAGCGCCTTGCTCCTCGGCCTTTGCGCCTTAAGACAGGTGTGAAGCGCCTGATTTAGCGCTCCAATCACCTCCAGGGGCGATAAAAGTCAAGTTTGCAGTCGGTGGCGATAATTAGGGCCAGGCGCTAATCTTTGCGCCCGGCCGATAATTGCGCCCCAAATGGGGCGATACTGAATTTCTCCCCCCAAGAGTTTTACAGTGGATCCTGCAAATACTATGCATCATTGTGAATTAATATAATTTCAAAATCCTCCCCAAGATCCTCCATTTCCATAAGGATGGTGAAGATAGATTATTTATGACAGATTACTACAAATCTGTAAAGTGCTTTCTAGATGTATTTGTAAAAAAGGTCCCAGAAGATGTAGTACAAAGTAGATGGTGTCTGTGTCACCGTGATCTCAAGATTCTCCTTCATGCAGCAGCACAAACACGAACAACTTTCCCAGTTCGATTACTAGTGTACGTCTCACTTGTGCTGAGTGGCCCTTTTTTTCAAACTCCCCCTGAATAGCTGATCAGTGCATGATATGAGGTATCCAACAACCAAGACGCTTGACACCATCCAGGACAAAGCAGTCTGCTTGATCGGCAGCCCATCCACTGGCTTAAACATATACCCCTTCCACCGTGGCTGCAGTGTGTACTATCTACAGGATGCACTGCAGCAACTTGCCAAGGCTTCTTTGGCAGCACCGCCCAAACCCGCGACCTCTTCCCACCTAGAAGGACAAGGGCAGCAGGCGCATGGGAACACCACTACCTCCAAGTTCTCCTCCAAGTCACACAACATCCTGACTTGGACATATATCAGTGTTCCTTCACTGTCGCTATGTCGAATTCCTGGAACTCCCTACCCAACAGCACTATGGGAGCACCTTCACCACACGGACTGCAGCGGTTCAAGAAGAAGGCCCAACATCACCTTCTCAAGAGCAACTAGGGATGGGCAATAAATGCTGGTCTTACCAGCAATGCCCACATCCCAAGAATGAATACAATAAAACATGCAGTGCCAGCAGGCCCACCCAGGCGAGGACTATTTCCAGATGTGGGGAATGTGGGATGAGAGCTAGAGTGAGTGTATGTGAACCCAGCCAACCGCGGTTAGCATCATTTAGCAATTTAGTAAGATTGAAAAGATAAATCAGAGCCGTGCAAGGATGATGCGACTCAGCATCGAGAGCCCGCCTTGTGTTGGGAGTCCTCGTGACCACAGCTACCTTAAGCCAGCCCTAGACAAAATGCCCAAATGAAATGACACACTTAAAAAAAAATATCGCTAAGCTATATTTGAAAAACAGAACATTTATTATGGTTTGACATTATGACTGACCTAGCCGTTAAACCTGTTGAAAGTAGAACCGTATTGCTTTGACCTCTTTTTGTGCAGTATTAGATGAGAAGTCACAATTTTTATGTATTTGGTGAGTCTGCAAGAAGTGCGTGGGGAAATGTATATTTTTTAAGAGACCTCAAGAGAAAATCCCAACAGGTTCAAAAAGTGCAACACTGAAGAGACAGGCAGGTCGTACATTCTATCAAAAAACTCCTTCTCGTTTCGAGTACACATCTACCTCACACACACCCTTGTGGGAAATGGCCACACCTGAATGCTTGAATGCTACTGGAGACGTTGTACTATGTCTGCTCCGAGCCTCATCTCGGTCCAGGGCCTGGTACGAAATGTTCTATTAGTTTATAATACTTTTCTAAAAGAAAACAGATTCGCTTCTGTTCCACTTGGTGGATCCCAATAAAGGTTTTCGTGAGTTTTTGGGAGATTGCTACATATCCTCTAAACCTTAGAATAAATCTCTAATTGTTTTCTGTGCCTCGTTAAGTTCACATTAGTGATCCCAGTCAGTGCTCACACAGTCCGAATGAGGATCCAACAGTCTTTTTACTCTAGTAGTTGTCAGGTATTTGTATATATCTCAATTAGCTGTTTACACTCTCTGTCATATTACCACTGTAGATTTTACATTACAAATTCTGTGATTGCTCAATGCTTAGATAGGTTGGTTTCCAGCCTAGGAAGTATTCTTCATTGAGATTCAAATGGCTTTTACACTTTTATAATTCACATTATGTGATAATTTTCTACTTTCCATTTTGTTTTCCAGTACTCTGCTCATTCCATATTCTATTAGGCACTGGCTTCGGACACGACAAAGGCACACTCAGCCCAGTCGGCCCTGCAAAGTCCTCCTCACTAACATCTGGGGACTTGTGCCAAAATTGGGAGTGCTGTCCCACAGACTAGTCAAGCAACAGCCTGATACAGTCATACTCACAGAATCATACCTTTCAGCCAATGTCCCAGACTCCTCCATCACCACACCTGGGTATGTCCTGTCCCACCAGCAGGACAGACCCACCAGAGTTGGCGGCACAGTGGTATACAGTCGGGAAGGAGTATACAGTCGGGAAGGAGTCCTCAACATTGATTCTGGCCCCCATGAAGTCTCATGGCTTCAGGTCAAGCATGGGCAAGGAAACCTCCTGTTGATTACTACCTACCGCCCTCCCTCAGCTGATGAATCAGTACTCCTCCATGTTGAACATCACTTGGAAGAAGCACTGAGGGTAGCAAAGGCACAGAATGTACTCTGGGTGGGGGATGGGGGACTTCAATGTCCGTCACCAAGAGTGGCTCGGTAGCACCACTACTGACCGAGCTGGCCGAGTCCTGAAGGACATAGCTGCCAGACTGGGCCTGCGACAGGTGGTGAGAGAACCAACATGAGGGAAAAACCTACTTGGCCTCATCCTCACCAATCTACCTGTCGCAAATGCATCTGTCCCATGACAGCATTGGTAGCAGTGACCACCGTACCGTGGAGACGAAATCCCGTCTTCGTATTGACGACAGCCTCCATTGTGTTGTGTGGCACTACCACCATGCTAAATGAGATAGATTCAGAACAGATCTAGCGGCTCAAAACTGGGCATCCATGAGGCACTGTAGGCCATCACCAGCAGCAGAGATGAATTCCACCACAATCTGTAACCTCATGGCCCGGCATATCCCTCACTCATTACCATCAAGCCAGGGGACCAACCCTGGTTCAATGAGAAGTGTAGAAGAGTATGCAAGGAGCAGCACCAGGCGTACCTAAAAATGAGGTGCCAACCTGGGGAAGCTGCAACACAGGACTATGTGCATGCTAAAAAGCAGAAGTAGCATGCTATAGATAGATTAGCGATCCCACAAACAAAGCACTGCAGTCCTGCCACATCCAGTTGTGAATGGTGGTGGACAATTAAACAACTAATGGGAGGAGGAGGCTCCATGGATATCCCCATCCTCAATGATGGTGGAATCCAGCACGCGAGTGCAAAAGACAAGGCTGAAGCATTTGCAACCATCTTCAGCCAGAAGTACCGAGTTGCATCTTGGCCTCCTCCTGAGGTCTCCAATATCACAGAAGCCAGTCCCCAACCAATTCGATTCACTCCACGTGATATCAAGAAACGACTGAGCGCACTGGCTACAGTAAAGGCTATGGGCCCCGACAACATCCCGGCTGTCGTGCTTCAGAACTAGCCACATCTCCAGCTAAGCTGTTTCAGTACAGTTACAATGCTGGTATCTGACCGACAAATTGGAAAACTGCCCAGTTATGTCCTGTTCATAAAAAGCAGGACAAATCCAATCCAGCCAATTACCGCCCCATCATCAATCTCAATCATCAGCAAAGTGATGGAAGGTGTTGTCGACAGTGCTATCAAGCGAATGTTACTTGCCACTTATCAGGCTAAGCCTGAATGTTGTCCTGGTCTTGCTGCATGCGGGCATGGACTGCTTCATTATCTGAGGTGTTGTGAATGGAACTAAACACTGTGCAATCATCAGCGAACATCCCCACATTGGACCTTATGACAGAGTAAAGGTTATTAATGAAGCACCAGAAGATCATCACGGATAGTGGGCAAATTGTGTTAACACGAACATGCCCACTATATGCGTTGGGGACTGTACTTGGTCAAGTATATGTAGAAAGGTGTCTCTGTAGAACCAGAAAGTGCATCTCTGCAAGAGAGAGAAGGTTATAGAAGTTAAGATTGTATGGCTGTACCAGCCAGAGAGAAGCAGATGTGACTGTGCCACTTAGATGTACTGTACAAGTTTTTCTGAGATCAATATGGGAGGTGAGATTTAAACCACCGAGTCCGGATACAGCTCCCAGTATGGAAGGGGAATTTATCCAGGAGCAGAGGATTCAGGAGCAATGGATAGCTCCTCTACAGATGGAGGTTCAACAGTTTGACATCTCAGAAGGCTAACAGCACCCTTACAAAGGGAGGTGAGGCAAACAGTTCATCTGCACCAGCTCATAAGGACAGGGTTGTATAAGTTCTAGAAACATTGCGAGCTACAAGCATATAGGGAGAGAAATTCATTATAGCCGAGGAATGGGCGCTAATTTTAGAAAGGTTTGAGATTTAGCGCCAGGCATTAATGAATCATGCTGCATTAAGTCTCATCGCTCAAAGAAAAGATTGGAGCGCTAAATCAAGCGCTAATGGCCTAGCTCAGTGGCGTTACACTCAAAGCGCTAACCAATATCAGGTGCAGTCTAATTGCAAGTCATCATTGCCACAGCCCCAGGACATCACTTCAGGAGTTCCTCTGGGTAGTGTCCTAGGCCCAACCATCTTCAGCTGCTTCATCAATGACCTTCGCTCCAACATAAGGTCAAAAATGGGGATGTTCGCTGATGACTGCACAGTGTTCAGTAACATTCACAACTCCTCAGATAATGAAGCAGTCCAAGCCCGCATGCAACAAGATCTGGACAACGTTCAGGCTTGGGCTGATAAGTGGCAGGTAACATTTGTGCCACACAAGTGCCAGGCAATGACTAGCTCCAACAAGCGAGAGTCTAAACACCTCCCCTTGACATTCAATGGCATTACCATCGCCGAATCCCCCACCATCAACATCCTGGGGGTCACCACTGACCAGAAACTTAACTGGACCAGCCACATAAATACTGTGGCTACAAGAGCAGATCAGAGGCTAGCTATTCTGCGGCGAGTGTCTCACCTCCTGACTCCCCAAAGCCTTTCTACCATCTACAAGGCACAAGTAAGGAGTGTGATGGAACACTCTCCACTTGCTTGGATGAGTGCAGCTCCAACAATACTCAAGAAGCTCGACACCATCCAGGACAAAGCAGCCCGCTTGATTGGCACCCCCTCTACCACCTTAAACATTCACTCCCTCCACCACCGGTGTACCATGGCTGCAGTGTATACCATCGACAAGATGCATTGCAGCAACTCGCCAAGGCTTCTTCGTCAGCACCTCCCAAACCCGCAACCTCTTCCATAGAAGCATAGAAGATAGGAGCAGGAGTAGGCCATTCGGCCCCTCGAGCCTGCTCCGCCATTTAATGAGATCGTGGCTGATCATCGAAATTCAGTACCCTGTCCCTGCTTTCTCCCCATATCCCTTGATCCCTTTAGCCTTAAGAAATATATCTATCTCCTTCTTGAATATATTTAATGAATTGGCCTCAACTGCCTTCTGTGGTAGAGAATTCCACAGGTTCACCACACTCTGGGTGAAGAAATTCCTCCTCATCTCAGTCCTAAATGGCTTACCCCTTATCCTTAGACTGTGAACTCTGGTTCTGGACTCCTCCGCCATCGGGAACATCCTTCCTGCATCTAGTCTGTCTAGTCCTGTTAGAATTTTATAAGTTTCAATGAGATCCCCTCTCATTCTTCTAAACTCTAGCGAATATAAGCCTAATCGACCCAATCTCTCTTCATACGTCATTCCTGCCATCCCAGGTATCGGTCTGGTAAATCTTCGCTGCACTCCCTCCATGGCAAGAACATCCTTCCTCAGATAAGGCGACCAAAACTGCACACAATACTCAAGGTGTGGTCTCACCAAGGCCTTGTACAACTGCAGCAAGACATCCTTGCTCCTGTACTCGAATCCTCTCGCTATGAAGGCCAACATGCCATTTGCCTTCTTAACTGCCTGCTGCACCTGCATGCTTACCTTCAGCGACTGGTGCACAAGGACTCCCAGATCTCGTTGCACTTCCCCTTTTCCCAATCTATTGCCGTTCAGATAATAATCTGTCTTCCTGTTTTTGCCACCAAAGTGGATAACCTTGCATTTATCCACATTATACTGCATCTGCCATGCATCTGCCCAATCACCCAACCTGTCCAAATCATACTGGAGTTTCTCTGCATCCTCCTCACAGCACACACACCCACCCAGCTTTGTGTCGTCTGCAAACTTAGAGATATTACATCTCGTTCCCTCGTTTAGATCATTAATATATATTGTGAATAGCTGGGGTCCTAGCACCGATCCCTGCGGTACCCCACTTGTCACTGCCTGCCACTCGGAAAAAGACCCATTTATTCCAACTTTTTGCTTCCTGTCTGCCAACCAGTTCTCTATCCAAATCAGTACCTTACCTCCAATCCCATGTGCTTTAACTTTGCACGCTAATCTCTTATGCGGGACCTTATCGAAAGCCTTCTGAAAGTCCAAATACACCACATCCACTGGTTCTCCCTTATCTATTCTACCAGTTACATCCTCAAAAAATTCCAGTAGATTAGTCAAGCATGATTTACCTTTTGTAAATCCATGTTGACTTTGTCTGATCCTGTCACTGTTTTCCAAGTGCTCTGCTATTACATCTTTTATAATGGACTCTAGCATTTTGCCCACTACCGATGTCAGGCTTACCGGTCTATAATTCCCTGTTTTTTCTCTACCACCTTTTTTAAATAGTGGGGTTACATTAGCTATCCTCCAATCCATGGGAACTGTTCCAGAGTCTATAGAATTTTGAAAGATGACCAGCAATGCATCTACTGTTTCTAGGGCCACTTCCTTAAGTACCCTAGGATGGAGATTATCAGGCCCTGGGGATTTATCGGCCTTCAATCCCATCAATTTCCCTAACACCATTTCCCTACAAATACTGATTTCATTCAATTCCTCCCTCTCATTAGACCCTATGTTCCCCAAGATCTCTGGGAGTTTATTTGTGTCCTCCTTTGTGAAGACAGAACCAAAGTATGTATTTAATTGGTCTGCCATTTCTTTGTTCCCCATTATAATTTCCCCTGATTCTGACTGCAAGGGACCTACGCTTGACTTCACCAATCTTTTTCTCTTCACATATCTATAAAAGCTTTTACAGTCAGTTTTTATGTTCCCTGCAAGCTTACTCTCATATTCTATTTCCCCCCTTTTAATTAATCCCTTTGTCCTCCTTTGCTGAATCCTAAACTGCTCCCAATCCTCAGGTTTGCTGCTTTTTCTGGCCAATTTATATGTCCTCTCCTTGGATCTTATGCTATCCCTAACTTCCCTTGTTAGCCACGGTTGAGTCACCTTTTTTGTTTTATTTTTATGCCAAACAGGGATGAACAAATTCTGTAGTTCATCCATGCGATCTTTAAATGTTTGCCATTGCCTATCCACCGTCAACCCTTTAAGTAATGCTCCCCAATCCATCCTAGCCAACTCGCGCCTCATACCATCGTAGTTTCCTTTATTTAAATTCAGGACCCTAGTCTCTGAGTCAACTACTTCACTCTCCATCTTAATGAAGAATTCTATTATATTATGATCGCTCCTCCCCAAGGGGCCTCGCACAACAAGATTGCTAATTAATCCTTTCTCATTACATAATACCCAGTCTAAGATGGCCTGATCTCTAGTTGGTACCTCGACATATTGGTCCAGGAAACCATCCCGTATACACTCTAGGAATTCCTCCTCCACAGTATTGTTACTAATTTGGTTAGCCCAATGTATATGTGGATTAATGTCACCCATGATAACTGCTGTGCCCTTATTGGATGCGTCTCTAATTTCCCATTTAATGCCATCCCCAGCCTCAGCATTACTGTTTGGCGGTCTGTATACAACTCCCACTAACGTTTTCTGCCCCTTGGTATTTCTCAGCTCTACCCATACAGATTCCACATCATCAGAGCTAATATCCTTCCTTACTATTGTGTTAATCTCCTCTTTAACCAGCAATGCTACCCCACCTCCTTTTCCTTTTTGTCTGTCCTTCCTGAATATTGAATACCCCTGGATGTTGAATTCCCAGCCTTGGTCACCCTGGAGCCATGTCTCCGTAATCCCAATTATATCATATCCGTTTACATCTATATGTGCAGCTAATTCATCCACCTTATTACGAATGCTCCTCGCATTAAGACACAAAGCCTTCAGGCTTGTTTTTTTAACACTCTTAGTCCTTTTAGAATTATTATTTACAGTAGCCCTGTTTGATTTACACACTTGATTTCTCTGCCTTCCACTTTTGCTTTTCTCCTTCCTGTCTTTTGCTTCTATCCTTGCTTCCCTTTCCTCTGTTTCCCTGCACAGGTTCCCAACCCCCTGCCATTTTAGTTTAAACCCTCCCCAACAGCACGAGCAAACACTCCCCCTAGACCATCGGTCCCGGTCCTGCCCAGGTGCAAACCATCCAGTTTGTACTGGTCCCACCTCCCCCAGAACCGGTTCCAATGTTCCAGGAATTTGAATCCCTTCCCCTTGCACCATTCCTCTAGCCACGTATTCATCTGAAATATCCTTCTATTTCTACTCTGACTAGCACGTGGCACCGGTAGCAATCCTGAGATTACTACCTTTGAGGTCCTATTTTTTAATTTACCTCCTAACTCCCTATATTCAGCTTTTAGGACCTCATCCCAGTTTTTACCTATATCGTTGGTACCTATATGCACCACGACAACTGGCTGTTCACCCTCCCCCTCCAGAATGCCCTGCAGCTGCTCCAAGACATCCTTGACCCTTGCACCAGGGAGGCAACATACCATCCTGGAGACTCGTTTGCGGCCGCAGAAACACCTATCTATTCCCCTTACAATTGGACCCCCTATCACTATAGCTCTCCCGCTCTTTTTCCTCCCGTCCTGTGCAGCAGAACCATCCATGGTGCCAGGAAGTTGGCTGCTGCTGCCTTACCCCGATAAGCCATCTCCCTCAACAATATCCAAAGTGGTATATCTGTTTGAGAGGGGGATGTCCACAGGGGACCCCTGCACTACCTGCCTGTGCCTACTACTCTGCCTGGTGGTCAACCATTCCCTTCCTGCCTGTGCAGCCTTTACCTGCGGTGTGACCAACTCCCTAAACGTGCTATCCACGATGTCCTCAGCATCGCGAATGCTCCAGTATGCATCCATTCGCAGCTCCAGCGCCGCAATGCGGTCTACCAGTAGCTGCAGCTGGATACACTTCCCGCACACATGGTCAACAGGGACACAGGAAGTGTCCCTGATTTCCCACATAGTGCAGGAGGAGCATGCCAAGTTATAAAGTCGTGAGTGAGTCAAAGTCAGATTTATAACTGGAGACGATGAAACCATGATATGGGGGTGCATGCACTGGACCAATTTGCATCTTTTCTGCTGTCATTCTCGTTTTTTTTTAAATCTCTGACTATTTTAGCTCAGTTTGTTGGCTATCACTTTGCTGTCTGGCAATTTCTACTCCTAATACGATGGAAGCCTGTTATTGTCACTTTCAACTTGCCAGGAAAGGAGGCGACATGAGATATGGACTGACAGTGACGGGATTTCATGCCAAACTCACAACTTTTTTTTTCCTCAGTAAACACTGAAAATGAAACATTTTACTCTAAAGCTACTAACACTTTTTACAGCTACTGCCAGCTGGGGATTTTATTATCTTGTCTGGTTAGAGGGAGCTGTGAGAGCTGGTATCAGTGCAATTTGCCAAAAGCCTAGCGTGTTGACAGGTATGAATACTTTGCTGTGTAAAAGTGACAATAGGAGTGGTAGAGCAGTAGAATGCACAATGTGTTAGACCTTTGTATGTGCTGTGCCAAGGGGTGGTGGGATCTGTTTACATCTGTGGTACCCGCAAGTGCCTGTGTTATTAATCTTATGATGCGGAGATGCCGGTGTTGGACTGGGGTGGACAAAATTGAGAGGTTGCACAACACCAGGTTATAGTCCAACAGTTTTATTTGAAATCACAAGCTTTCGGAGCTATCGATTGCTCCTTCCTCAGGTGAAGTAAATTAGATACAGAATCGCCAAAGCATATATAGATAGAGAACAAAGCATGTGTACCTTACAATTGCAGACCACTAAATTAAATTAAATTAAATTTAATTTAGTGGTCTGCAATTGTAAGGTACACATGATTTGTTCTCTATCTATATATGCTTTGGCGATTCTGTATCTAATTTACTTCACCTGAGGAAGGAGCAATCGATAGCTCCGAAAGCTTGTGATTTCAAATAAAACTGTTGGACTATAACCTGGTGTTGTGCGACCTCTCAATTTTATTAATCTTAGCCATGTAATTATAGGCAGGGTGCTGAGCAAAGGCTGGGTGGAGAGTGGGGGCGGGGGGAAGAAAGTAACCATCATCAGACTGCACTTTTGCATCTCCTAGCTGAAGACCAGAATTGGTGCCTCTTACTTCTCTGACTTCAGTTGATGCATGGCTTCTAGACAAGCAAGAAATAAAGAGGCAAATACAGTCCCTCAGAAAATCAGTAAATCTCAGTCAAAATGTGTCACTATATCCGATAAAAGAATGAGTAGAAAATTTGTAGCTTTAGAAAACAAAGTAAAAGAAGGAATAAAAATGTATAAAGGAATCAACAAATATATTTATATAGACCTGGCTGGCCTCCCACCTTCTGCCCTCCGTAATCTTGAAAAAGAAAGACTTGCATTTATATAGCGCCTTTCACGATCACTGGATGTCCCAAAGCGCTTTACAGTCAATGAAGTAATTTTTGAAGTGCAGTCACTGTTGTAATGTAGGAAACGCGGCAGCCAATTTGCGCACAGCAAGCTCCCACAAACAGCATTGTGATAATGATCAGATAAACTGTTTTAGTGATAGTGATTGAGAGATAAATATTGGCCAGGACGCTGGGGAGAACTCCCCTGCTCTTCTTCGAAATAGTGCCATAGGAACTTTTACATCCACCTGAGAGGGCAGACGGGGCCTCGGTTTAACATTTCATCTGAAAGACGGCACCGCCGATAGTGCAGCACAACCTCAGTACTGCCAGCCTAAATTTTTGTGCTCAAGGGCTGGATTTTGCCAATGGGGAGCTTTTGGAGGCGGGACTCCCACTTGTCGGGTTTTAGTCCCACCTCCATCGACTTCTGGACAACTCATGCTATTTTCCCTTGATTGACCTTGTTAAGCCCGCCCAACGGGCTTAGCAGGTCAATTAAGGGGAAGCCGGTTACAGAGAACATCAGCGTAGGACGTTTCATCTGTCAAAATTTTTGACAGATGAATTGTCATCGTTTGACAGCTCTGTGAAGCTGTCAAACATTGACATTCTCTGTAGTTTGTTGAGTTCTTGTATTCAAGACTCATCAAACCTCTTTCTTTAGCAGAAATTAGATGGTCGTTGCATCGGAGAATGCAGCAGCCATCTGTCATCTCTACCGCGGAGATGCGAGACTCTCCGCATCCCCAACGATTGAAGCCTGCAGGAAGAAACAAAGATAAGTAAACTTTTTCTAACACTTTCCACTTACCTCACATACTCACCTCTCCACACTTGCACCCATCACTTACCTTCACAGTGCACTTTTGGACCCCTCCGACCCCCGCAGACCCACTGCTCGCCTCGGTGACCCTGGCGGGGTTTGCAGCCTTTGGGAAGCCCGCACTTGTGTGGGTTAAATTGGGATAATCCTCTTATCTGCCTGTTAACTACCTGTTAGGGAACGGTAGCGTAGTGGTAATGTCACTGGACTAGTAATCCAGCAGGCCTGGACTAATGATCCAGAGAAGTGAATTCAAATCCCACCACGGCAGCTGGGGAATTTTAATTCAGTTAATTAAATAAATCTGGAATAAAAAGCTAGTATCAGTAATGGTAACCATGAAACTATCGGATTGTCATAAAAACCCATCTGGTTCACTAATGTCCTTCAGGGAAGGAAATCTGCCATCCTTCTCTGGCCTATATGTGACTCCAGACCCAATGTGGTTAAATCTGAAATGGCCTAGCAAGTCACTCAGTTGTAATTAACCGCTACAAAACAAAAAAATAAGAATGAAACCGAACGGACCACCCGGCACCGGCTACGGACACGGCAACAGCACACCCAGCCCAGTCAACACTGCAAAGTCCTCCTCACCAACATCTGGTGCCAAAATTGGGAAAGCTGTCCTACAGACTAGTCAAGCAACAGCCTGACATAGTCATACTCACAGAATCATACCTTTCAGCCAATGTCCCAAACTCCTCCATCGCCATCCCTGGGTATGTCCTGTCCCACCGGCAGGACAAACCCACCAGGGGGGTGATGGCACAGTGGTATACAGTCAGGAAGGAGTGTCCCTGGGAGTCCTCAACATTGACTCTGGACCCCATGAAGTCTCATGGCTTCAGGTCAGGCATGGGCAAGGAAACCACCTACTGCCCTCCCTCAGCTGTTGAATCATGTTGAACACAACTTGGAAGAAGCACTGAGAGTAGCAAGGGCACAAAAGGGGACTTCAATGTCCATCACCAAGAGTGGCTCAGTAGCACCACAGCTGCCGACTGGATGATCCATATCGGCCTACTCCCGAGGTCCCCACTATCACAGAAGCCAGTCTTCAGCCAATTCGATTCACTCCATGTGATATCAAGAAACGACTGAGCGCACTGGATACAGCAAAGGATATGGGCCCCGACAAAATCACGGCTATCGTGCTGAAGATTTGTGCTCCAGAAATAGCCGCGCCTCTCGCCAAGCTCTCCCAGTACAGCTACAACACTGGCATCTATCCGACAATGTAGAAAACTGCCCAGGTATGTCCTGTCCACAAAAAGCAGGACAAATCCAACCCGGCCAATTACCGCCCCATCAGTCTACTCTCAATCATCAGCAAAGTGATGGAAGGTGTCATCAACAGCGCTATCAAGCGGCACCTGCTCACTGATGCCCAGCTTGGGTTCCGCCAAGACCACTCGGCTCCAGACCTCATTACTGCCTTGGTCCAAACATGGACAAAGGAGCTGAATTCCAGAGGTGAGGTGAGAGTGACTGCCCTTGACGTCAAGGCAGCATTTGACCGAGTCTGGCATCAAGGAGCCCTAGTAAAACTGAAGTCAATGGGAATCAGGGGGAAAACTCTCCACTGGCTGGAGTCATACCTAGCACAAAGGAAGATGGTTGTGGTGGTTGAAGGTCAATCATCACAGCCCCAGGACATCGCTGCAGGAGTTCCTCAGGGCAGTGTCCTAGGCCCAACCATCTTCAGCTGCTTCATCAATGACCTTCCCTCCAACATAAGGTCAGAAATGGGGATGTTCGCTGATGACTGCACAGTGTTCAGCACCATTCGCAACACCACAGATAATGAAGCAGTCTGGCCATGCCTGCATGCAACAAGACCTGGACGACATTCAGGCTTGGGCTGATAAGTAGCAGGTAACATTCGCGCCACAGAAGTGCCAGGCAATGACTATCTCCAACAAGCGAGAGTCTAACCACCTCCCCTTGACATTCAATGGCATTACCATCGCCGAATCCCCCACCATCAACATCCTGGGGGTCACCATTAACCAGAAACTTAACTGCACCAGCCACATAAATACTGTGGCAACAAGAGCAGGTCAGAGGCTAGGTATTCTGCGGCGAGTGTCTCACCTCCTGACTCCCCAAAGCCTTTCCACCATCTACAAGGCACAAGTAAGGAGTGTGATGAAATACTCTCCACTTGCCTGGATGAGTGCAGCTCCAACAACACTCAAGAAGCTCGACACCATCCAGGACAAAGCAGCCCGCTTGATTGGCACCCCATCCACCACCTTAAACATTCACTCCCTCCACCACCGGTGTACCGTGGCTGCAGTGTGTACCATCTACAAGATGCACTGCAGCAACTCGCCAAGGCTTCTTCGGCAGCACCTCCCAAACCCGCGACCTCTTCCACCTAGAAGGACAAGGGCAGCAGGCGCATGGGTACACCACCCCCTCCAAGTCACACACCATCCTGACTTAGAAGTATATCGTCGCTGGGTCAAAATCCTGGAACTCCCTACCTAACAGCACTATGAGAGTACCATCACCACACGGACTGCAGCGGTTCAAAAAGGCGGCTCACCACCTCCTTCTCAAGGGCAACTAGGGATGGGCAGTAAATGCTGGCCTTGCCAGCGACGCCCAGATCCCATAAACGAAGTAAAAAAAAAAGTGGCTGTAATCCCCTTCCCGCCTCCAAGGAGACGGGACCCGGCGCGGGTCGGCTACCCACCTCCTGGCAAGATGGCACGGAGACGGGATGGGCACCCGCCCCCAGATTCTGCCATTTTCCCGGCAGTTCCGCCTCCATACCCGCCTCCCCAGGGCTGGCAAGATCGTGCCCCAAGTCTCTGGAGTGGGACTTGAACCCATAACCTTCTGACTCAGAGGGTGCTACCAACTGAACCATAGCTGAGATCATCCAAAACTCTGCTGCCCGTGTCCTAATTTGCACCAAGTCGCATTCACCCATCACCTCTATGCTTGCTGACCTACATTGGCTCCCGGTTAAGCAATGCCTCGATTTTTAAATTCTCATCCTTGTTTTCAAATCCCTCCATGGCCTCACCCCTCCTTATCTCTGTAATCTCCTCCAGCCCCACAACCCCGAGATATCTGCGCTCCTCTAATTCTGGCCTCTTGCGCATCCCCGATTTTAATCGCTCATCAATTGGTGACAGTGCCTTTAGCTGCCGAGGCCCTAAGCTCTGGAATTCCCTCCCTAAACCTCTACGCCTCACTACCTCTCTTTACTCCTTTAAGACGCTCCTTAAAACCTACCGCTGTTACCAAGCCTTTGGTCGTCTGCCCTAATATCTCCTTATGTGGCTCGGTGTCAAATTTTGTTTTATAACCCTCCTGTGAATCACCTTGGGAAGTTTTACTACGTTAAAGACGCTATACAAATACAAGTTGTTGTTGTTGTTACAGTTTTTAAAAAGTAAGAATTAATGTTATCGATACATTCTGCACAAAATGTTATGAATAAACTACAGTAAACACTGGGAACAGTGAAAAAGCCTGAATATAAGTGAATGAAATGCAGCCTAAACTGGAACAATTAGTTCGAGTCACTAATAATACATTACAGTACATTGCTGACATTTCCTAACAATAATCATCCAAAAGATAGTTGAAGATATAGGAAAATGAAGTGGTATTTATTTCACATCCTCAGGATCTCCCAAAGTGCTTCACAGCCAACTAATTATTTTTTGAGATGTCACAGAAGCCAATTTGCGCACAGCAAGGTCCCGCAAACAGTAAATGAGAAAAGTGACCCGTGAATGATGTTGTGGTTGTGGGATGAATATTGACTGTGGCACCTAGAATAACACTCTGCTTTTTTTTGAATAGTGCTATGGGATCTTTCATAGCCCCCCGCAGAGGCAGGGCCTCTGTTTAACTTCTCACCTGAAAGGGCAGCATCCTCAGTGCTGAACTGAAGGTTCGGCCTAGATTATATTCTCCAATCCTGGATTGAGGCTTGAACCCGCAAACCTCTGATTTTGAGAAGAGAGCGCAATACTAAGCCAAACTTGACATACAAGGGGTTAATGTTTCCAACAAAATAGCAAGGAAAGGAATTTCATACATCAGCATACTAATATTCAAAGAGCTAAGTTTCAGTCCACAAATAACCTGGATGTGCCTCGCCATGAACAAGTCCAAAAATGAGTCTGTACTTCAAACAATAACGGAAGCTATAGAATACTTGCTAATGTTATTTTGAATTCCCTCAGGATGGTGGGCAATTGTCTCTTAGGCTGCTGGTTGTGCAGTTTAGAAAAATAATACAAATATTATTGAAAAATACAATATTGCAATATACCGTTACCACAAGGAAAGGG
The DNA here is from genome assembly GCA_030390025.1 of Squalus acanthias. Lineage (NCBI taxonomy): Eukaryota > Metazoa > Chordata > Chondrichthyes > Squaliformes > Squalidae > Squalus > Squalus acanthias. Next base: position 19,094,421 of record CM059444.1, on the reverse strand, counting down.
TATTGTTGTATCCCGTGGCAGGATTTGATTGGGTCAGGTTGCAAAAATCATAAAACTTGGTGTCAAATTTGGTTTAAACATTCATTTTTTTCCCTTCTTTCTAACAAAATCCAAGAGGCCTGTTATTCCCTGTGGACACCTATTTCAGAGGAGACCGAAAAGATATCAAATTCTGTCCAATACAAAACAAACAGTTCCTCATAACTACATAAAAGCACTCATGTAACTTCAAACCCCGGACCAAAGATAATGAGAGCCCTGCGGTTAAAAATAAGTCACAGCAAGTGCTGAAGGATCTCACATTACTTTGAGTTCTCAGCAATTGCACGCTTGTTAATGACAAACATAATTTCTTAAAATGAAGGGGAAAAGCGATCTGTTAAAAATAGACTGGACGTATTAGATGTAAAGGAGATCTATGGATGATGGGCTCCTCTTTCTGACAACCATTAAGCGTTTAAAATGTTTATGAGTCTGGGTAGGGTCAATATCATTCCCAGTGGGCTCAAGTGCACTGTTCAAAACTACCCTCAGTATTTTCATTAATTATTTGGTTGTGTCACTCGGGGGCAGCACAAGAAACATATAGTTTCTCCACACATGACCTGATTGAAGAGTGCTTTTGTGATGACAGTGAATTCAAAATGGGAAAATGCTCCAGTTTGTAGCACTGTCATCCATTACACTGAGGAATTCCCAAACAAGGAAGTAATGTGCAGTTAATCTGGGAATGAGAAGATAAATTTAAGTCTGCATATAGGTTAATGGCCATGGGATCTATCTAGAATTGTTATTATAATTGTTTGCCATTGGACAGCCTAATAGTTCAATAGAAACAACAACAACTTGCATTTATGTATCAAAACATCCCAAAGCACTTTACAGAGGTGTAAGGAAAAATGGTACCAAGCCAAAGAAGGAGAGATTAGGATGGGTAACCAAAAGAATGGTCAAGGCGGTGGGTTATAAACAAGGTCTTAATAGAGGAGAATGAGGTAAAGAGACAGAGAGGTTTGGGGAGGGCACCTTGGTGGCTGAAAGTATGCTGTCAATGGTGAGGCAAAGGAAAGGTGGATGCTCAAGAGGCCAGAATCAGATGATAGAAGTGAAGGAGGTTATAGAGATAGGGAGCAGCAAGGCATGGGGGGATTTAAATGCAATGAGGAGAATTTTTAAATTTTGCACATTGAGGGAGCAGAAGCCAATGTCGGTCAGCGAAGATGGGCAAAAGGGATTTGGTGCGGATTATGATTCACGTAACAGAGTTTTGGATCAGCCTAAGTTTATAGTGAGTGGAGGTGGAACGGTTGGCTAGGACACATTGGAATATTTGAGTTAGAAGGCGACAAAGGTATGGCAGCAGATGTGGTGGAGTCTGGAAATATTACGGAAGTGGAAACCGGCAGTGTTTGTGATGGTGAGGATATGGACTTGAAGATTCAGCTCGAGGTCAAACAGGATGCCAAGGTTGTGAACAGCCAGTTCAGCTTGAGACAGTGACCAAAGAAGGGGATGGATTGCGTGGCGGGGGATCGGAGTTTGTGTCAGATGCCAAGACAACAGGGTGGCATCGCCTCTCCTTTACAGGAAATGGGCCTGTTTTCCGAGAGAGAACAGTCCTAGAATATTTCTTAGGTTTTCTCTGTCACATACAAGACTTCAATCTTTTCTGTAAGGTTTATCCAGTCTTGTTTCAGGACTGCAAACTGAAATGGAAAACAATCTATCCAATGTGAAAATTGCAGGCTTGGTTCCACCAATTTGATTGCATAGTTTAGATCTGCCTATCAAATTGAATGATCAGATTTTCATCCATCTGTTCAGTTTAAAACAGGGTAAGTGCCGAATATTTTCAAGGCTGCTTCAATGTGCTGCTCAGATTAGTGACTGAAGTTCATCTGGTTCCATTTTGTAACTGCCTTGAAGCCAGTTTGGGAGGATTCCGGTTGAATAGAAGGGAATTCTAAGGAAACTGGTGCCAGCAATCTAATAATGGTTTCTTTCTTGGTACATACATTGAAATAGGAATCAATATCATGAGTTTTTCTCCTGGCTGGTGTTAATAGGTTATTGCTGGCAGTAGATCATCCTAGCTGCCTATCACTTGGTTTATATTGCACAAGTGGCAGATAAAAGTAACTGGCTGGCAATGATCTGGTGGTGGTTTAGAATAGATATGCAGCCACTGCTAATGATGCACAATGCCTCTTCCCAAACTCTGCCATTTGCAATTCTGTCAGACACCAGCCAACAGTGGAGTTGATGAATCCAGCGGCCGTTCACTAGTTGCTTAACAAGCTGAGCCTCCGCTGCTGCCAGAACAAGGAGTCATTGAATATATTCAAGGCGGAGATAGACATATATTTGAGCTACAGGGGAGTCAAGGGTTATGGGGAACGGGCAGGAAAGTGGCGTTGAGGCCAAGATCAGATCAGCCATGATCTTATTGAATGGCGGGGCAGGCTCGAGGGGCCGAATGGCCTACTCCTGCTCCTATTTCTTATGTTCTTAAGGCAAGCTGGGCAGTTTCGAATTCTAAGTATGACCAACTGTGAGGTAAACATGTGTTTGTCGGCTTCAGTTTTAAAATGTAAAAGTATTTCTCTACCCAGTGTAGGTGGTCTGTTGGTTTCAGTGGTACAGTGATTGGCCTAGAAATTTGTTGAAGCCACGCCCATTTTACAGGCATAAAACAGGCGCTTAAGCATTCAATATGGTGGACGGCATTCATGCGCCTGATTCGTGTCGGAAGTGTGCCGCCTGCCATATTAGTAAAAGGCTGAAGCACAGGCGTATAATGCCCGTACCTGAAACAGGCGTTAGGCCCTTTGCATGTAGCTTAAGGGGAAGCTAGATAAGTACATGAGGGAGAAAGAAATAGAAGAATATAGTTATTGGGCGAGATGAAGTAAGGTGGGAGGAGGCTCGTGTAGAGCCTAAACCCCGGCACAGACCTGTTGAGCTGAATGGCCTGTTTCTGTGCTGTAAGTTCTATGTAATTCTATGTAAGCAGGGGCACTAATGCCCTAATTTCTCCACTACAGTCCCAAAGACCATTGCCGGCTGCTGCTTGGCTCCTCCCCATCGCCTAGCCCCCCACCACCCCCCTTAACCTAGCCCCACCCCCAACAGGGAACGGTAGCGTAGTGGTAATGTCACTGGGCTAGTAATCCAGAGGCCTGGACTAATGATCCAGATTCGTGAGTTCAAATCCCACCACGGCAGCTGGGGAATTCAAATCCTGTTAATTAAATAAATCTGGAATAATTACTAGTATCAGTAATGGTAACCACAAATCTATCGGATTGTTGTAAAAACCCATCTTGTTCACTAATGTCCTTTAGGGAAGGAAATCTACCATTCTTACCTGGTCTGGCCGATATGTGACTCCAGACCCACAGCAATGTGGTCGACTCTTAACTGCCCTCTGAAATGGCCTAGCAAGCCAATCAGTTGTAACAAACCGCTACGAAAAACAATAAAAAGAATGAAACCGGCATGCCTGGTGGTCCGGCTCACCTTCTCAAGGGCAATTAGGGATGGGCAATAAATGCTAGCCTTGCCAGTGACGTCCACTTCCCATAAAAACAAACTTTAAAAATAAATCGCCTAGCCACCCCACCCCCCAGGCCTACCTGATGCCGGCAGCGGCCCAAAATTTATATCTGCTTTGCCAGTGAGAAACCTGGAGATGCGCAGCAGGTGTCCGGAGCTTGCCGGTGTAATTTAAATGAGGCCCTAAGCCTAATATCGAGTGGGCCTCGGGCCTACCCTTTCTGCTGCATGGATCACTCCAGTTTTACAATTCAGAAAAAAAGCGTAGTATGCCAGTTGGAGTGGAGTTATTTTTCTTTTATGTGTTAATAGAATTACAGTTTGAGAGACATTGCATGTGGCAACCATAAAAAGAGCACCATATATTTCCTTTCCACTTGGCAGTGTTTTGTTTTAAACAGCTCCATGCACAGGCATCACGAGGAGCTGAAAAGAGGATCTATCATTAGTTTTAATTAGGTAATATCTTTTTTTTTGGTTTATTTGACCTCAATTTAACTCTTAATGGCATAGTATCTGTAACAAAAATAATCAGCCTTAATTTATGGTTGCATTCTAAAATTGTGGACATGCATTCATTCTAGGTCTTAAAAAATTTATGATTCTTTTCCCACTTCATCGCTGGCAAGGTGTAAAGATGTAATGAAATTCAGTCGTATTAAATTCCTTTCACAAAGCTATGCAGAAAAATGTCTAATACATAATTCTTTTTGCTACATCCCATCAGCTTTGCTTGAACAATGACCCAGCGTGGGAAATGTATGATTTAACAAATGACTTGCAGTCACTGATGAGATATAATCTGTGTTATTGCAGGAAATTCAGGTTATTTATGTACAAACCCTTGGAGGATAGCGGCGTGTCAGAACCAAACTCACAAATTTATAAAGGATGCAAAAAAACTATTACCACAAGCTGTCTGCCCTCTGAGCCACAAGAGACACCAACGAGTGGAGTACAAATATTATAAATGCACCTTTGCTTTGAAAATACTCTGTATGATATTAATGTACGAATGCTTAATCTGTTAAAATTTACGAGTTAATGACTCCATTAAAATACCAGAGTAGGGAATTTCATGAAGATCTACCAGTCATTTGTATGCTGATATCGCACAATGTATGCATTCCTCCAACAGAATCCTGCCCACCCGCCTCAGAAAGGCATCTCTTCTGTGAGTCATTGATTCCTGGCACTGTTCCCAAGGCTATTGCTCTTCCCCCACCTGCCATTTGTAGCAGCTTTTAGGAATTTGACATTAATATCATTCCCGCCTTCTACCCTACCGTTGGCTAGGTGATGCAGTGTGGGATTCTGTTTATTCGATTGAATAATTAGGTCTACTCTCCATCCAACATTCCAAGCTCCGTGCAGTTGGGTTGTTACTACATCCTGTAGGGTCAGATACCTAATCTGTATCATGGTCTCTCCAGAGCCTGAAGACATCCTCACGAGTATATTGGGGAGCATCAGGCTAGTCAGTCAATGGCACTCACCCAGAGGAGCCCTTTGGACCATGATTGATGATGGGCTTCAGCCAAGTGATTTAGAAAATGATTTAGTTATTTTTTTGTGTCCGTGCACACCTTTGTGAATGAATGCAATACACTGATCCTGTTTCATCTTCCTAATGGCCTTTATAACCTCTCAACGTATTGTGTCATAATCTACCTTTGCAGCATCTCTCGTTTGCTCCAAAGATGGTTCACTTTAAAAGCTCTTTCCTTGAGCTTAACAACACTTCTTCCCTCTGCAGTTCACCTTAACGGGACGCTGCATAGTGGAAATACTGTGAGCAGGCTCCAGCTTCAGTCTGTTTACAACTTTAGCTGCAGAGGCAAGGAAATCATTGGCAACTTCAATTGCATGGGTCAATATATTATGAACCTCCTTAAACATGAGCGGAACTAACAGGTGAAGGAGTTAGGAAGGAGCTTGGTGCCAAAGGATTTTCCATTTGAAGCAATTTATTGATGAATGTTCAACTCCAGCTGCTGAGTTTTTCTCCCAATTAGCTGAAGGAGGTGAGCATTGTATTTGGTATATAATTAATCTTTCACTAAGTATATTAGATTATTACCTTCTTCTTCTTAGGCAGTCCCTCGGAATCGAGGATGACTTGGCCTGAGCGAGAACACTGACGTTGGTGCGCCTATCCTGCCATTATTACCTACCAAAGCAAGATCTCCATAACATAACAGGAAACTCAGCTGAAGAGACCATTCAATTTATATTTAGCTAAGATTAGGTAATGAAGGGGAAAGTAGCTCTAAATAAGAAGCCTTACCTAGGTTGACAAATAAGGGTGTCGAGGAACTTGAAACATTAACAATTATTTTGATAGGAAGTAGAACTCTTTCCAAATTATGATGCATGGCAAGGAAAAGAAACAAAATTCATTATTTGTTTCTACTTAAATTGATGGGATTTGCAGCTTTCAAGATAGAGGCAAGGTAACATTGAGATGCTCCAGGCCTAAGAAATTCCTGCCATTACTAATGTTCCAATACGTTTATTCATTGTAGAGTGGGACTTGTTGAACTCTTCACTTGAATAAAATGGATTTCAAGGTACTATTTCCTAAAATACAGCAGTGACTACACTTCAAAAGTACTTAATTGTCTGTAAAGCACTTTGGAACATCCTGAGGTCATGAAAGGCGTTATATAAAGGAAAGTTTTTCTTTTTACTGTGTCAGATTTTGAGTTTTTCTATCAGAAAACCCTAAGCAAGATTTGTAATGAAGTGAACAGTGAGAACCATAGCCTATATCTGGAGATAACTGATCTAAGTTGTTTGTAATGGTAAATAACATGGAACCACTTTTTCTCTTGTGTGCATGGGCAAATGCTGCTGATATCCAAACCCTCAAGGTAATAGTGATTGATGGTTGCGTGTGAAATATGCAGGAGATTTCCACATACACCAGTCGGGTTTCAGAGGAGAACCTATTCAAATAATGTGTATAAGTTGTATAAATTGAACAATTAAAGACAAAGGCATAAATGCAAACACACAGGAGGCTGGAAATGCAGAATAAAGATGACAAGAAAGCAATGCCCAAGGATGAAAAAAAATCATTTATGAGCAGTGGGCTACCATACACAGCTTTTGGAACCCAGTTTTTCCCCCTAGATCTTTTAATCCCAGTTTATCAATAAATGTTGACCAGAAGTTCACAGAACACACAGGGTCTTTCTCAGTTTGGGGGAAATTGTTCATGTGAGACTTATGATCAGAATCTGCTCTCCAGTGTTTAGTGGCTGCAATGAAATAGAATCATTAGTCTCTGCTTTATATGAAATATTTCACGGTCTCCATATTGCTCACCTGATTTCTAAGATGAAATAAAAAGAAAATCATGAATACCGGCAATTTGAAATTATACCAAAGTACACATCAGAGCTGTCAGACAAGACAGGGTGTAGACCATTCAATTGAATTCCTGCTTCATTCAGAGACCAAGGGCTAGAAATTCGGCTCATTTGCGCCTACCGTTAGCGCCTCCGAGGGGCGCTAATGGGGCGCAAAGAGCTTATCGCTGGGGGGGCGGGGGGGGGAAAAAAGCTCCTCCCAAGAAATTCGGCTGGGCGTTGCTGAGGCGCCACCCGATAGCGCTGTGCCCCCACCGGTAGCACCCCGGGCCGCTGCGCCACCGGCGATGATGTCATCGGCGTGCGCCGCGAACCCTTCGTGCCCCACCGCAGTCGCTTACCACCCCGTGGCAGAAATTTGGCTGTGCCCCGCGAGGCTGCAACCGGCGGTGTCAGCGGCAGCCTCGCAGGTCGCGAGCCAGGCCGACCTCTGCTCGCAGGGCGGTAGTTAAAGGGGAGGTGCGGCCGCAACACGTGCCGCCATTTTCTTTTTTTGGCCGACCTCTAGGTCGTCTCTCCATGGTGGGCCCTGGCGTGGTCCTGGCCGCCATCGCGCAGCCTGGCACTACGCCTTGGCACCGGGCTGCGGCCGCGGCACTACGCCGCCCTGGTGGCCTAGTGCAGGCCATTGGAGGCCCTGCAGAGTGCGCAATGGCCCTCCCCTTTAACTGAAGGGATGGGGCGATGAAATGCTGCAGCGCTCCGTGGAGCCTCCACCAAGCGCTGCCGATCGCACCCCGACTTTGCCTCGGTTACCGCCCCACCAGGAAGTGAAGCGCAATCTTGGACGCTTCACTTCCTGTGCGGGGCGGTGAACTGAATTTAGCGGCCGGGGTGGTATTTCCGTGCCGGGCGCTAATTGTCCAGCCTTAACTCGGTTACCGCCCCCAAACGGGGCATAACCAAATTTCGCGCCCCAACTGTCTCCTGTCAGAGCATTACATCACTCTTTATTTTGCTTAACTAATAAAGGAAGCAGAAAGCCTGATGGGATGGTAATCAGGTAAAATTTGCTGGTTTATATATTTTGTAATGTAAATAAATCAGAGAACTTGAAAAGAATTTTGTGTTTATATTGCAGTCCTACAATCTGATCAAATGATTTTCATAAAAGCTTCTTGAATAAAACATCAAATGACGGATGTTATTTCATGCCTCCAACATGCAATATTAAAAAAAAGTAACACTGTAGAGTTAGAATCATAGAATCACGAAATGGTTACAGCACAGAAGTTGGCCATTTGGCCCGTCGAGCCCGTGCCAGCTCTCTGCAAGAGCACTTCAGCTAGTCCCACTCCCAGCCCTTTCCCCAGAGCCCTGCAATTTTTTTTCCTTCAGGTACTTATCCAATTCCCTTTTGAAAGCCACAATTGAATCTGCCTCCACCACCCTCTCAGGCCGTGCATTCCAGATCGTAACCACTCGCTGCGTAAAAAAGTTTTTCCTCATGTCGCTTTTGGTTCTTCTGCCAATCACCTTAAACCTGAGTCCTCTGGTTCTCGATCATCCCACCAATGGGAACAGTTTCTCTCTATCTACTCTGTCTAGACCCCTCATGATTTTGAACACCTCTATCAAATCTCCTCTCAACCTTCTCTGCTCTAAGGAGAACAACCCCAGCTTCTCCAGTCTATCCAAGTAACTGTAGTCCCTCATCCCTGGAACCATTCTTGTAAATCTTTTCTGCACCCTCTCTAAGGCCTTCACATCCTTCCTAAAGAGTAGAGCCCAGAATTGGACACAATACTCCAGTTGAGGCCGGACCAGTGTTTTAGAAAGGTTCATCATAACTTCCTTGCTTTTGTACTCTATGCCTCTATTTATGAAGCCCAGGATCCCATATGCTTTTTTGACCGCTTTCTCAACCTGTCCTGCCACCTTCAATGATTTATGCACATATACCCCCAGTTCTCTCTGGTCATGCACCCCCTTTAGAATTGTACCCTTTAGTTTATATTGCCTCTCCTCATTCTTCCTACCAAAATGTATCACTTCGCACTTTTCTGCGTTAAATTTCATCTGCCACGTGTCCGCCCATTCCACCAGCCTGCCCATGTCCACTTGAAGTCTATCCCTATTCTCCTCACTGTTCACAATGCTTCCAAGTTTTGTGTCATCTGCAAATTTTGAAATTGTGCCCTGTACACCCAAGTCCAAGTCATTAATATATATCAAAAAAAGTATCGACCCCTGGGGAACACCACCTTCCTCCAGTCCGAAAAACAACCGTTCACCACTACTCTCTGTTTCCTGTCACTTAGCCAATTTCGTATCCATGCTGCCACTGTCCCTTTTACTCCATGGGCTTCAACTTTGCTGGTAAGCCTATTATGTGGCACTTTATCAGGTGCCTTTTGAAAGTCCATTTACACCACATCAATCGCATGGTCCTCATCAACCCTCTCTGTTACCACATTAAAAAACTCAATCAAGTTAGTTAAACATGATTTGCCTTTAACAAATCTGTGCTGGCTTTCCTTAATTAATCCACACTTGTCCATGTGACTGTTAATTTTGTCCCGGATTATCATTTCTAAAAGCTTCCCCACTACCGAGGTTAAACTGACTGGCCTGTTGATCAAAACTGTCAATTTGCAACAATATCATGAAATTGGTTAGCCAGTCCAATGCCAATCTTACAATTAATTTGGATGCCACAAATGTTTACACTAAGGCAAACGATGATAAATATATGGGTTGCATTGTCACAAAGAATACGTATTGATCTCCACACATCGATTTAATAATCAGCTGGTGCAAGCATAATTCATCATGGATCTTTCAAAGTCTATTGAACTGCAAGTACCTAAAACTTAAAGGGGGTTATTTTGGCTCAAGGGTGAAAACAGGCAGTAAATGGATGCAGTGCTAATAAGGCACGCCTGTTTGAAAGTCTGGATTTAGCACACAATTTTGGTCCTAATTGCATAATTTAAACTTGCCTGGAGATGCTAAACCAGAAACCTGCAGGTTTAGCACTCAAGTGCTGATTAGACGCAATTTTCTTGGAGCAGTATATGTGGGCTCCTCGCACCCACTTCCACTGAAGGTGTGGAGTGCTCTGGCTGGTACATGGAGGCCTGTTGCAGGATGGCTCAGCGACTGAGGGAGAGGGTGTACAGGTTCTCGAATGTGGCTCAGGAGGTCCTGGTGGAGGAGGGCTAGAGGAGGAGGGATAGCCTGTACCCTCAGGTGGGAAGGATGCCAACTCGCCCTCTTGTCCCTCTCTCCTGCAGCAGCTGGTGCTTCTCTGCCTGGCCTCATGTCCTCCTCCCATTCCTCGTCCAGACCAAGGGGTTCCCCTAGCAAGTTGCCCATTACCAAGCACTCCCTTTCTCCTGGTGACTCCTATAGGCAGACCAATAAGGTGGAGTAGCACAGCACTTAGGGGGAGAAATTCTGTATCGCCCCATTTGGGGCGCAATTATTGGCCGGGCGCAAAGATTAGCGCCTGGCGCTAATTATCGCCACCGTCTGCAAACTTGACTTTTATCGCCCCTGGAGGTGATTGGAGCGCTAAATCAGGCGCTTCACACCTGTCTTAAGGCGCAAAGGCCGATGAGCGAGGCGCTACCTCAGAGCGCTGGCGAAGCTCATGTGATGTCAGTCAGCAATGGAACACACACACAATGGCACCGGCCAGTTCTTAAAGGGGATGGTTGATCTTGCTTTCCATCCACATCCTGCTCATTGCAGCCTTGAATCTCGGCCTGGAGAGACCTGCACATCAAATCTGCTGGAAAGAACAATGGAGAGTACCAGGGAAAGAGCTTAGAGTGCAGCCCCAACAGTCTCTTCTAAATCGATACAAGGAATGGCAAATCAAAATGAGCCTGCAAAGTGCTGCTCAGTACCCAAAACTCCTTCACACAGCGTTGAATCTCTCCAGAAGTCTCTCTCTCTCTCTCTCAGACTGCGTGGTTCAAAAATGGCACCAACAATAAAAGGCAGGAAGCGGTCGCCTTTAAATAGCGCTCCCCCAGTCCCTTCATGACTGCAAAACGCTCCCCTCAACCTGTCGTTGCTAGCGTCAGGCAGGTAAGGCGGGGGCACCACTCAATATCTGCTCCGGGACGATACCGGGGCATTGCGCACTCGACTGACGTCACGATCTGCCGGCGCAGGAGATCGTGGCGGTAGTGTTTAGCGCCGCCGCAAAATGTCTAGTTAATTTCGCGAGCGGAGCAAACATTGCCGCGCCTGGGCGCTAGATGCTTTGCGCCCCATTAGCGCCCTCTTAAGGCGCTAACGGGAGGCGCAACCAACTGAATTTTTCCCCCTTACTCTTTTAGGTGAAGTCCTCAGTGAATTTCCTGAATAAATGTTGCTTGAGTGTTGGTGAAGTCTTGACAAAGTGTCCCAGAAAGTCTCCCGATGTGTTTCAGAGGTCCTCTACACAGCTCCAGCAGCAATGAACATGAAATGGTGAGTATCCCTTTAAGTAGCACTTGAAATCAACATCAACGCCGTGTTTATTCCCAAACAGCTGGTTGCTGTTAGGAGAGGGCGTTAGTTGAAGCGCTCGCCACCAAAATGCTGTGCAGCCTCTTTAATGAATGCTGGCAGGCATTTTAAGTGGCAATCAGCTGCTTAAAGAGCCTTCGGTGGTTGTTCCGAGTGTTGGCGCGAACTCCTAAACCAAGATGGTGTCTTGTGCTAAGCGCGGCTAAACCCAGTTTGGCCACCTTGGAGGATCTTTAGAGCCTAAAGTATCTGGAGAAAATCTCCACCAAAGTCCCATCTGTCCCTACATCTCTGCCTGTGTACATAGAATTATCGAATCATAGGGCTGGATTTTCCGAACCTCGGCGAGTCGGTGGTGGGTCCTGGCCCCAATGCCGGCTCCAGCCTGCTGTGTAGAATGACTTTCCCCTGATTGGGCTTGTTAAGCTCGCCCAGCGTGTTTCCCGGTCAATTGAAGGAAGCGGATCTGGTGACGTCATTTGATGACGCGTCATCAGACGATTTCCTTAAAGGGACCATGGCCAACTTTAATTTGACATTTGTGCTGCCAGTGTTCTACAGCATTGAGGTGCTGCTAACACTGACAACGACTACACAAAGGTGCATGGCTGCACCTAGGGTCTCCCATGACTCCCTCCATATGCTTATGGAGAGAATCACAGTACACAGGAGGTCTTCTTCCCTTCCCATGGGTGGAGAAGACTTTCCTAGGAGACCAATATAGCCTGATTGCACATTGCACAGGAGGGCACAAGCAGGGATGTGGTCAGGAGGACCTGGCTGCAGTGCCGCAAAAGTTTAAATGAATATTTTGCATCTGTGTTCACAATGGAGAAGGACGATATAGGCATAGAAATCAGGCAGGGGGATTGTGATATACTTGACAAATTAGTATTGAGAGGGAGGAGGTACTACGGTTTTAGCGGGCTTAAAAGTGGATAAATCCCCAGGCCCTGACGAGATGTATCCCAGGCTGCTGTGTGAGGCAAGGGAGGAGATTGCAGGGGCTCTGACGCAAATTTTCAGAACCTCTCTGGCCACAGGGGAGGTGCCAGAGGACTGGAGAACAGCTAATGTAGTACCATTATTCAAGAAGGGTAGTAGGGATAAACCAGGGAATTACAGGCCAGTGAGCCTAACATCAGTGGTAAGGAAATTATTGGAAAAAAATTCGGAGGGACAGAATTAGTCTCCACTTGGAGAGGCAAGGATTAATCAAGGATATTCAGCATGGCTTTGTCAGGGGGAGATCATGTCTAACCAATTGGATTGAATTTTTCGAGGGGGTGACTAGGTGTGTGGATGAGGGTAGTGCAGTTGATGTAGTCTACATGGACTTCAGTAAGGCTTTTGACAAAGTCCCACATGGGAGACTGGTCAAGAAGGTAAGGGCCCATGGGATCCAGGGCAATTTGGCACATTGGATCCAAAATTGGCTTAGTGGCAGGAGGCAGAGGGTGATGGTCGAAGGTTGTTTTTGTGACTGGAAGCCTGTGTCCAGTGGTGTACCGCAGGGATCAGTGCTGGGTCCTTTGCTGTTTGTAGTGTACATTAATGATTTAGATATGAATGTAGGAGGTATGATCAGTAAGTTCGCAGATGACACAAAAATTGGTGGAGTGGTAAATAGCAAGGAGGGAAGCCTCAGGCTACAGGACAATATAGATGGGTTGGTTAGATGGGCAGGTTAGATGGGCAGAACAGTAGCAAATGGAATTTAACCCTGAAAAGTGTCAGGTGATGCATTTTGGGAGGACTAATAAGGCAAGGGAAATACACAATGAATGGTAGGACCCTAGGAAGGAGAGTGGATCAGAGGGACCTTGGTGTGCATGTACATAGATCCCTGAAGGCAGCAGGACAGGTAGATAAGGTGGTTAAAAAGGCATATGGGATACTTGCCTTCATTAGCCGAGGCATAGAATATAAGAGCAGGGAGGTTATGATGGAGCTGTACAAAACGCTAGTTAGGCCACAGCTGGAATACTGTGTGCAGTTCTGGTCGCCACACTATAGGAAGGATGAAGGATGTGATTGCATTGTAGAGGGTGCAGAGGAGATTCACCAAGATGTTACCTGGGCTGGAGCGCTTCAGCTATGAAGAAAGACTGGACAGGCTGGGGTTGTTTTCCTTGGAGCAGAGAAGGCTGAGGGGGGACCTGATTGAGGTGTACAAAATTATGAGGGGCATAGATAGGGTAGATAGAAAGGAACTTTTCCCTTTAGTAGAGGGGTCAATAACCAGGGGGCATAGTTTCAAGGTAAGGGGCAGGAGGTTTAGAGGGGATTTGAGGAAAAACTTTTTCACCCAGAGGGTGGTTGGAATCTGGAATTCACTGCCTGAAAGGGTGGTAGAGGCAGGAACCCTCACAACATTCAAGAAGCATTTAGATGAGCACTTGAAACGCCATAGCATACAAGGCTATGGTCCAAATGCTGGAAAATGGGATTAGAATAGACAGGGCTTGATGGCCGGCGTGGACAAGATGGACCGAAGGGCCTCTTTCTGTGCTGTATAACTCTATGACTCTATGACTATCTCATAGATACATAGATACATAGAAGATAGGAGCAGGAGTAGGCCATCCGGCCCTTCGAGCCTGCTCCGCCATTTAATGAGATCATGGCTGATCCTTCAATTCAGTATCCCGTCCCCGCCTTCTCTCCGTAACCCTTAACCCCTTTTGCCTGTAGAAATATATCTAATTCCCTCTTAAATATATTTAATGAGCTGGCGTACACTGCCCTCTGTGGCAATGAGTTCCACAGGTTCACCACTCTCTGAGTGAAGAAATTCCCCCTCATTTCTGTCCTAAATGGTTTAGCCCTTATCCTTAAATTATGTCCTCTAGTTCTGTTCTCACCCGCCAAGGGAAACATTCCTTCTGCATCTAATCTGTCTAGACCTGTCAGAATTTTATACACTTCTATGAGGTCCCCTCTCAATCTTCTAAACTCCAGTGTGTACATCCCTAAACTACATAGTCTCTCCTCATAGGTCAATCCCGCCATTCCTGGTATCAGCCTGGTGAATCGCCGCTGCACCCCCTCCATGGCAAGAACATCTTTCCTCAGATGAGGCGACCAAAACTGTACACAGTACTCGAGGTGTGGTCTCACCAGTGCCCTGTACAGCTGCAGCAAGGTATCCCTGTTCCTGTATTCCAACCCTTTTGCTATGAAGGCCAGCATACCGTTTGCCTTCTTGACCGCCTGTTGCACCTGCATGCTCGCCTTCAGTGACTGGTGTACAAGAACACCCAGGTCTCTCTGTACTTCCCCCTCTCCCAATTTATTGCCATTTAAATAATAATTTGCCCTCCCGTTCCTGCACCCAAGGTGGATAACTTCGCACTTGTCCACATTATAGTGCATCTGCCATTTATCCGCCCAATCACCCAGTCTGTCCAAATCGCTCTGGAGCTTCCTGGTCTCCTCCTCTGAGCCCACCCCCCCTCCTAGTTTAGTGTCGTCTGCAAATTTGGAAATGCTGCATTCGACTCCCTGATCCAGGTCATTAATATAAATTGTGAACAGCTGGGGACCCAGGACAGATCCCTGTGGTACCCCACTTGTTACTGCCTGCCATTCAGAAAATGAGCCGTTTATTCCAACTCTCTGTTTTCTATCTGACAGCCAGTTCTCTATCCACGTCAATACTTTCCCCTTTATCCCATGAGCTTCAATTTTCCATGCTAATCTTTTATGTGGGACCTTATCGAAGGCCTTTTGGAAGTCCAGGTACACCACATCTACTGGCTCTCCCCCATCTATTTTACCAGTTACTCCCTCAAAAAATTCCAATAGATTAGTCAAGCACGATTTACCCTTTGTAAATCCATGTTGACTCTGTCCTATCCTGTCCCCATTTGCTAAGTGCTCGGCTATTTCATCCTTAATGATGGACTCCAGCATTTTGCCCACAACTGATGTAAGGCTTACAGGTCTGTAATTACCTGCTTTTTCCCTACCCCCCTTTTTGAATAGTGGGGTAACGTTAGCTACCCTCCAATCCATGGGCACTGTTCCCGAGTCTAATGAATTCTGAAAAATCATGCTTAGTGCATCCGCTATCTCTAGGGCCACCTCCTTCAGTACCCTAGGATGCATGTTATCAGGCCCTGGGGATTTGTCCGCCTTCAATCCCTTTAGCTTCCTTAACACCATATCCTTAGAGATATTGATTTGCGTCAGTTCCTCCTTTGCCAATGTCCCTATTTTTCCCGATATCCCAGGGAGGTTTTTTGTGTCTTCCTTCGTAAAGACTGACCCAAAGTATGCATTTAGTTGGTCTGCCATTTCCTTATTTCCCATTATATATTCCCCCGTATCTGACTGCAATGGACCAACTTTGGTTTTCACCAGTCTTTTCCTCTTGATATACTTATAAAAGCTTTTGGAGTTAGTTTTTATATTTTCCGCCAGCTTGCTTTCGTAAGCTATTTTGCCCTTCTTGATTAAGCCCTTTGCCCTCCTTTGCTCTATCTTAAACTGTTCCCAATCTTCCGCTCTGGCGCGTTTTTTGGCTATTTTATACGCCCTATCTTTGGATTTTATGCTGTCTCTAATTTCCCCTGTTATCCACGGTTGAGTCACCTTTTTAGATTTCCTTTTATGCCAGATTGGTATAAACAATTTTTGCAATTTTGTCATTCTATCTTTAAATGCTTGCCATTGTTTATCTACCTCCAGTCCTCCCAGGAACGTTGTCCAATCAGACCTACTCAGTTCCCGTCTAATGGCATCATAATTCCCCTTGTTTAAATTCAGGACCTGAGTCTCTGAGTCAATTTCTTCGCTCTCCATTTCGAGTGAGAAATCGATCATGTTATGATCGCTCTGACCCAAGGGTCCCCGTACAACAAGATTACTAATTAGTCCCTTCTCATTGCACAGTACCCAGTCCAATATAGCCTGTTCCCGAGTTGGTTCCTCGACATATTGATCCAGATAACCATCCCTTAAACACTCAAGGAATTCCTCCTCCTCATTATTTTTACTGATTAGGCTAGTCCAATCTATATGTAAGTTAAAGTCACCTATGATGACAGCTGTGCTCTTATTGCACGCTTCTCTAATTTCCCTCGTGATGCCCTCCCCAACCTCTATTTTACTATTTGGAGGCCTATATACCACTCCTATTAATGTTTTTCGCCCCTCGCTATTTCTTAGCTCCACCCATATAGATTCTGTATTAACTGAGTTAATATCCTTCCTTTCAATTGCATTTATCCCCTCTTTTACCAGCAATGCTACCCCTCCTCCCTTTCTTTTTTGTCGATCCTTCCTAAATACTGAATACCCCTGTATGTTAAGCTCCCAGCCCTGCTCACCCTGCAACCATGTTTCCGTAATCCCAATTAGATCATAATTATTAACCTCTATTTCCACAGCTAATTCATCTACCTTGTTCCTGATGCTTCTCGCATTAAGGTATAAAACCCTCAGGCTTTTTTTATGCTCACATTTTTTATGAATTAGTTTGGCCCTTTGTTTTTTGTTCCTCTCCTTTTTACCATTTATTTCTGTCTGCCTTTCACTTTCCTCTATTTCACTACATGGGTTTCTAGCCCCCTGCCATACTAGTTTAAATGCTCCCGAACTGCTTTATCAAAATTTACCCCGAGAACCTCAGTTCCATCTTTGCACAGGTGTAGACCGTCCCTTTTGTATAGGTCACACCTACCACAAAACTGGTCCCAATGCCTCAAAAATTTAAAACCCTCCCTCTTACACCACTGCTCAAGCCACGTATTTAGCCTAACTATCCTGTTCTCTGTACTCTTACTAGCACGTGGCACTGGTAGTAATCCAGAGATTACTACCTTCGAGGTCCTACTTTTTAGCTTGGCTCCTAACTCCCTAAATTCTACTCAGTAGATTACAAAACGTTAATACAAAGCTACACTCAACCTCATTCTGCTGTGCCTCTCAGCAGATCCCTATCACTCTGCCTACCCTACCCTACTCCTGCACATCCTTACTCACACCAACTTACCTTGCATCTCCACCCATCTCTCTCTCTCTATCTACATTATCACATTCCCATCTCACTAGCCACCCCTCACACTCACCCTCAAACTAATGCAATCATACCAACTAACAACACACAAGGGTAGACACTTGGATGCAATGTTCAAGTGAAGTTTCTGTTAATGTGCTGTCAAACATTGAAACCTTTATTTTCAACACTTTGTATTCTTGGACAGATTTGTGTGTGCCTTTGGAAGTGGCTTAGGGAGTTGCAGTGAATGGTGAGATATAACGGTACCCGCCCCCCACCCCCCACCCCGCAATGGTGCTGAGTGTGAAAGGAATGGCTTGGGCATTGTAGGGTGCTTTATGGTGTTGGTGTGGGGTGGTGCCAACCTGGCACGCCATGTGGCAGCCAGGGTGTACAGCATCAAGTGCAGTAAATCTGGCCATGGTGATGCCATCCTTGGCTTCCCGGGTAGCAATGTGCTCGGGTGCTGATGCCCTCTGTCCTGTGCAGCATCAGTTGATTGCGGTGAAGGTTGGTGTTGTTGTTGGTGCTGCTGGTGTGCCTGGTGATGCTGGTGTTCGGGCTGATTGTGGTGGGATTCTGAGGACCAAGTTGAGATAGTATAAAGTGCACCAAAGCTGATGGAATAGATGGCAGGTGAAGTAGAGATGACAGAAGCAATCTGTCAATGGTGAGAGAGGTTGTTCCAATGAGGTGACACTGGATAGAGAGTTTACTCCAAACACTTGGAAGCTGTATAAAGCTCAGTCTGTCTTCCAAATGCAGTAAGCAACAGCTTCTGAGCTTGGAAAGTGAACAGCTCTGAGATGGGAACTTTTATAGCACATTTCAAGCTGTCAAGTAATGAAATGATTCCATGGACATTCAACTCCTGCCCAGCTTAACAGACGTGATACCCGAGCAGCGTGGACCCTGTGGGTGAGCTGGTAAATTCTAAAGGTGAGCTCAAAAGTGTTGTAAATCCTCTGTTAACAAGGTCATAATGACCTGAATTGCCTCCCGCGCTTCTGCGTGTCGGGTCTGCTCAGCGCTGACAGACCCGACATTTGGTAAAGGCACGTGGTGGCTGGATCACAACGGGTTCCCGACCCGCTGGGGGAAAGAAACACTTTCCCACCCGACCCGCGACCAATCACGCCTGCTGGCCCCCCGGAAAATCCAGCCCGGAGTTTTAACTCCACAGCATACGTCTTTTGTACCTGACAGGTAACCCGCCCGGAAGTCAGCCTGATTAACAGAATTGGCTTCCAGTCGGGCGGGGAGAACTCTGGAGCAGGCCGCAGGACCACATAGGTCCAATCCCCGACCCCGGGGGAGGGAGTTCCAATCCCGGATGTGGGGGGGAGGGTCTGATCACTGACCCCAGGGTGGGGGGGAGCTTGGGGGGTTGGGGGGAAGCACTCCTACTCCTCCTGGCCCACAAGCAGTGCTGTAAAGGCATTTACCTTCTTCCCAAAGCTGTCCTCGCCTCCCTTCAACTGCCAGGTTTCCCGAGGCCCGGGAAACCTGGCCGCCCACTGGAAAACCTGCAAAGCAGGTTAAATCAGAGGCTGCCTGCCTCATTAAAATATTTAAATTGCCAACTTGCATCCCGGGAGTGGGTTGGCTGCCTGCCCATTGTCCTGCCTCTGTTAAACCTGGGAGTGGGTTGGCTGCCTGCCCATTGACCTGCCTCTGTTAAACCTGGGAGTGGGTTGGCTGCCTGCCCATTGTCCGGCCTCCGTTAAACCTGGGAGTGGGTTGGCGGTGGGTTGGGGTCGGGCTTCAGATTTTGAACATTTTAACAGTTGACCTGACCCCAGCCCACCCATTTTTGGGTGCTAAAATTCAGCCCTATGCCTCTGTATATAAAGCCCAGGATCCCATATGCTTCATTAACTGCTTTGTTCGCCTGTCCTGCCAAGATTTGTGCACAAACACCCCCAGGACTCTATGTTCTTGTACCCCATTTAAATTTGTACCATTCAGCTTGTATTGTTTCTCCTCATTCTTCCTACCAAAATGTATCATCTCACACTTTTCTGCATTGAATTTCATCTGCCATGTGTCCACCCATTCCATCAGTCTGTCCATGTCTTCTTGAAGTCTTTTACTATCTTCCTCACTGTTTACTACACTTCCAATTTTCGTGTCAGCTGCAAATTTTGTAATTGTGCCCTGTACCCTCAAGTCCAAGTCATTAATGTATATCAAAAACAGCAGTGATCCTAGTACTGAACCCTGGGGAACACGACTGTATACCTCCCTCCAGTCTGAAAAACAGCCATTCACCACAACTCTCTGTTTTCTATTCCTTAAACAACTTGGTATCCATGCTGTTACTTCCCCTTTTAGCCTATGGGCTTTTTGCGCTAACAAGCCTAATACCTTCATCAAACGCCTTTTGAAAGTTCATATACAAAACATCAACTGCACTGCCCTCATCCACCCTCTCTGTTACCTCATCAAAAAACTCAATCAAGTTAGTCAAACATGATTTAACCTTAACAAACCCGTGCTGGCTCTCCTCTAGTAGTCCATGCTTGTCCAAGTGGCTGTTAAGTTTCTCTCGATTATTGTTTCTAAAAGATTCCCCACCACCGACGTTAAACTGACTGGCCTGTAATTTCCAGGTTTGTCCTTCTCCCCTTTTTTGAACAAAAGTGTAACATATCCAATCCTCCAGTCCTCTGGCACCACCCTGTATCTAAGGAGGATTGGAAGATTGTGGCCAGCACCTCCGCATTTTCTACCCTTACTTCCCTTAGCAACCTAGGATGCATCCCATTGCACCAGGTGACTTATCCACTTTAAGCACTGCCAGCCTTTCTAGTACCTCCTCTTTATCTATTTTTATCTCATCCATTACCTTGACAACCTCCTCGTTTACTGTGGCTTTAGCAAAATCCTCTTCTTTGGGAAACACCGATGCAAAGTACTCATTTATTACCTAAGCAATGCCTACTGCCTCCACCAACAGATCTCCATTTTGGTCCTTAATTGACCCCACGACTCTTCTGATAACCTTTTTACTGTAAATATGCCTATAGAGACCTTTTTATTCCCTTTTATGTCAGCCGCCGATCTATTCTTGTACTGTCTCTTTGCCCCTCTTATTTCCTTTTTCACTTCTCCTTTGTACTTTTTATATTCAGCCTGATTCACCCTTGTGTTATCAAGTTGACATCTGTCATACACTCCCTTTTTCTGCTTCATCCTACTCTCTAACTCTTTTGTCGTCCAGGGAGCTTTGACTTTGGTTGCTCTCACTTTTCCCCCTTGTGGGAATGTACGTAGACTGTACCCGAACCATCTCCTCTTTAAAGGCCACCCATTGCTCCATTTCTGCCTGTAAATCTTTGACTCCAATTTACCCAGGCCAGATCCCACCTCAATTCGCTGAAATTAGCCCTCCTTTAGTTAAGCATTTTTATTCTAGATTGCTCCTTGTCCTTCTCTATAACTAATCTCAACGTTATGATACGATGATCACTATTCCTGAGATGCTCCCCCACTGTGATATTCTCCACTTGACCCACTTCATTCCCCAGGACTAGATCCAGCAATGCCTTATTCCTTGTTGGGCAGCAAACATACTGATCAAGAAAATTCTCCTGAACGCACTTCAGAAATTCCTCCCCTTCTCTGCCCTTAATACAATCACTGCCCCATTCAATATTGGGGTCGTAAAAGTCTCCTATTATCACTACTGTATATTTATTGCATCTATCAGTAATTTCCATGCAAATCTGCTCCTCTATCTCCTTTCCACTATTGGGTGGCCTGTAAGATATACTAAGTAGTGTAATAGCTCCTTTATAGTTTCTTTACTCCAACCAAATAGATTCTGTGAAGAACTTTGATTCCTCAAGGACATTCTCTCTTTCTAGCACTGTGGTAATTTCCTTATTCAAAATTGCTACCCCTTCTCTATTTTTTCCTTCTCTCTCTTTCCTGAATACGTTGTACCCAGGAATATTAAGCATCCAATCCTCCCCTTTTTTGAGCCAGGTCTCTATTATCGCCACTACATCATATTCCCAATTGGCTGTTTGCGCCTGCAGCTCACCAACCTTATTAACCACACTTTGTGCATTTACACACATGCACTCCAAACCTAACGTAGTTTCTATGATTCCACCTAATTCTATATTATTTCTAACTCTAACTGTCTCTCTCAGTCCTCTGTGTACCTTGTTTCTACTTTTTAATACAACATCTTGGTGCTCAGCTCCCTGCTGAATTGGTTTAAACCCTAGAACGGTCCCTGTGGCTTGGAAAGTAGCAAATGTAACCCCGTTATTCAAGAAAGAAGGGAGAGAGAAAACAGGGAACTATAAACCAGTTAGCCTGACATCAGTAGGAGGGAAAATGCTAGAATCTATTATTAGGGATGTGGTAACAGGGCACTTAGAAAATCATAATATGATTGGGCAGAATCAACATGGATTTATGAAAGGGAAATTGTGTTTGACAAATCTGTTTAGAGTTTTTTGAGGTTGTCACGAGTAGGGTAGATAAGGGGGAAGCAGTGAATATAGTGCATTTGGATTTTCAAAAAGCATTCGACAAGGTGCCACACAAGAGGCTATTACACAAAATTTGGGCTCATGGGATTGGGGGTAATATATTAGCATAGGGCAGGAAGGTGGAGTTGAGGTCGAAGATCAGCCATGATCGTATTGAAGGGCGGAGCAGGCGCGAAGGGCCGAATGGCCTACTCCTGCTCCTATTTCTTATGTTCTTATGATCTTACATTTTTGAACAGAGACCAGCAAACTGCTATTGTTCCGTACTTTGTCACTTGCCTTCCTGCTTCCATTGAACACCTGTGATGAGGAAATACCATTGTGGATCTCAGGAGAAGATTCATGTCCCTTGCTGCCCTAGATTATGAAAGGATTAAAACTGAGGATCTCTTAAGTCGCCAGCTTAGCAATGACAAGATAGTCATAAAGAGTGACTCTGAGCATCTCAATGCAGTGCAAGTAAATTCTGCTTAAACACCTGTAGATTCGTGTACATCCAGGACTCTGCAATTTATACAAGTTACTAATTTAAATGAGGGCAGAATAAATAGCACAGATGTCTATAAAAGATTCGGATCTGCCTGTGGATAATTACTTTGCTCACGGTTTTCCACCTACATATTTAAGCCGTAACACTCCTTCAGGTCAAGATAATTTTTTTATCCCTTCCGGAAAAGGTGTGTTTGAGCTTATTTCAAATAATATCAATGGAAGAACTGCAATCCAAATGAATGTGACAGTGCATTATCTTTCAGGACTCCTGTGTATTCTACCTGGGAGGGATTCTTGGTTTATGCTACAATATGGTTTTGATATGAAGTCAAATCAAGATTCTACGATTTTAATGCATTTTTTTTTAAAAAGAAGAAGCGACTAGAGCCATTTGAACAATAAGGGGCGCGGTGTCTCATTGGGTTCTCATAGGCCAGCCATTGAAACTGCTATCTTAATCAAATTGAAATAAATAGATAAGCTGTTAACACATTCAGACGGTTCCAGCATGTGGTATGCTATCATTTCTGCCTTCCTATGAGCTCAGTCAGAGTTGTCTGGCAGAAGTCTGCTCTTGGAAGGGCAGTGCCAGTTTAATTGGCAGCCTTGGACAAAGGAGGGGTTGGCAGAGGACAAAAGAAAGCAAGAAAATCTACTTGTTCAGCGCTTGTCAGAACCAGAATGCTAACCAGGAAAAGTTAAATTAGCCCACTAATGTGGGATAGTGTGGCTTGGCTTATTATTTTTCTTATTCGCAAACAAGTGTTTGAAATGAATTGAAGTACGTGAGTTTTGATAATAACTATCAGTTTGTACTTTACTTGTTGTATGTAAAATAAAGCAGCTTAATGATTCATATCTGGCCTGGTCTCACTAAAGTGGTTTCAGTTTGTCAATTGAAAGACTGGGGCTGCACCTGTGAGAACACATAGGAAAGATACAATATTGATTCGATATCAATATCGATTCAGAGCATTATTTTGTGATAGATATTGAACAGTGTGGACACACTTCATAACTGAGGGCCATTTACATGAGTAACGAGCACTGCTGAATCTGAGAGAATGTCTTAAGAAGATGGCCCTAAAATTAGTAAAATTGATTGTGATTACTATTTCTGTACTTTACTATAACTTCTGTGTGATTCTTTCCAACTTCAATACTTCGCTGACAGTTTAAAAGTTGGAGTTACCCTTCTCTTGAACTGCCTTTGGATTGTTCCCTCGAATTAAATTCACTTTTGTCAATCATGCTTACAAAACATGTCAATTAACGGTGATTATATAGAGATACTGAGTTTGGGTAAGTGCATTTCAACAATGCTAAGGGAGTACAAAGCCCATTTTGGCATGATGTGTCATATGGTATAATAACACTGTGATGAAAATGCAGCATTTTGTTTGTGGTGTATTATTCGAGTGAGATAGTTGTTCTATGGATGAGGGAAAGTCTCAGTCTATCCAAGTGCTAGAAACTGCCTCAATCAGCCCACTAGGAGGTGCGGGCCCAGGTCAGCAAACAGTTTTTGTGTTTTAACTCCTGTGGATGTTCGACAGCCTTATGCAATTGTGAAAAAAATTCATACCATTGTCTCTTCTTCTTCTTAGGCAGTCCCTCGGAACCGAGGATGACTTGCTTCCACATTAAAAATGAGTTCTCAGGTGACTGATGAGTCCAGTGCGGGAGCCTACAGTCTCTGTCACAGGTGGGGCAGACGGTGGTTGAAGGGGTGGGTGGGTGGGGTGCTTGGGTTGACGTGTGCTCCTTGCGCTGGGCTTCCGCTTGCTCCCGGCAAAGAGACTCGAGGTGTTCGGCGCCTTCCCGGATGCTACTCCTCCACTTTGTGCGGTCTTGGGCCAGGGATTCCCAGGTGTCGGTGGGGATGTTGCACTTTTTCAAGGAGGCTCTGAGGGTGTCCTTGAAACGTTTCCTCTGCCCACCTGGGGCTCTCTTGCTGTGTCGGAGCTCCGAGTAGATTGTACTGTAGGTTCCACAGTGAGTAGATAAAACTCCATGTACAAGGTTTGTTATAGATGCTGGTTGAAGATTTATGGCCCAGGGCATCTAATGGTGTCTGCCGTTAGTTAGACTTGTTCATGCACATTTAGGTTTTAAAGATGTTTGCGTGGCAAGTTGCTGGAAGAGCGAGCTGATAACATTGCAGCGAGGGAAACAGGGCATCTGGGATCTGATTGAACAGGACAACTAACTGTGTATCTTCTTAACCAATCAGATTGAAGGATTGAGAAATAAACAGCGGAAGGACTGAGAAGAAGGGTGAATTAAAGGGGGTGAATTCAATGCCAAATTAGGTATAGAAAGAGAAATAAAGAGAGGGAAAGAAACATTGGATTAAGAGAGAGAGAGAGAAAAAGGAGACAGAAATGAAAAGTAAAAACAAAAAATTTTTTTTTTTCAAATTTTACATTTTTAAAATCTCTCAACAACAGTTATACCTGAAGGAATAAGACTCCACACTTGCAATAGTTAATTTTAAGTGCAAGAGGTTGACTGGCAGTAATTAACACTTATCACATTGTCAAAAGGGTACTTACAATTATAATGACAAGACCTAACTTTCTGTAGCGAGTTAGTTCATATCTACCACGCAAATACAACAAATTCAGGACATTCAATGCATGTGAATGGTGAGACAGACAGCAAAATGTCTCCAAATAGAACAGAGTGTAGTTAATAGACTTCACTAAAACAGATTATCTGGTCGTTATCACATTGGTGTTTGTGGGAGCTTGCTGTGCGCAAATTGGCTGCCGCATTTCCTACATTACAACAGTGGCTACACTTCAAAAATACTTCAATGGCTGTAAAGCACTTTGGGACATTCTAAGGTTGTGAAAGGCGCTACATAAATGCAAGTCTTTCTTCCTTTAATAAAAACTGCAATTTAAAAAAAACTCTTCCATGTATATTTAATGTTACAACCGTTGAATAATTCTTTTAAAGTTGAAGTGTGTTGCTTTCAGCGTTTTAATTTTACAAGGTATGATAAGTATATCCATTGCTTGAAGGCTGCTGTTCTTTCAATTTTGCCCACTGTATTCCACATGTACATAAGCCAGCTCTACTCAGCTCCACCACAGGACCATATCACAGTACAGCAACATTGTACACACCAGGGTATTATCATAGAGTCAGCTTGGTTCAGTTGGTATCACTCTTGTGTCTAAATCAGGAGCTTGTGATTTCAAACTCCATTCCAGACCTTAACCACATTATCTAAATTTACAAAGGGTGCATTGTCTGAGGCGCTGCACTTCAGATGAGATGTTAAACCAAGCTGTGCCTGTCTGCTCTGGTGGTTCAGGTGGACATTAAAGAACAGCAAGCAGTTCTGCCGGTGTTCTGGCCAGCACTCCTCCCTCAACCAAAGCCACCTTTTCGGTGTTTGTGGGATCTTGCCGTGTGCAATATGGCTGTCATATTTGCCGACATAACAACTATCTGTGCACTTCATCGTATGTGGCATGCTTTGAGAGACTTCTGAGAGACATAATAAGGTGCTTTATAAATGCAAGTCATTTTTTAATTGAGAATTGGACCCTTTTAAAGAAGTATTAAACGTTCACACTACAAGCCTTCTGAACTTTTCTTTTAAAATTCTGTTATTAAAATTTTAAAACTCCCCTGTATTCAAATATTAGTTTCTTTGGTTCTTTTTGGATTCTGGAGATATAAATATAAATTTAAAATCTCTATTTTCCACCAGCTGCATCTTTAAATAAGAATGCTTGGGGCACAGATTAATAATTACAGGAAATGAAGCATCTGATTATTAAAAGAAGGAATAGCAAAACATACATAAGACGGCACAGGAGATTTTATATTACAGATTTGAATGAAATGGCCTCAAGTTATAATTTAAAGTATATTCAGATTCTCATCATTAAAGCTCTGTTTTATTCCTCGATTTTGATGTATAGTTGGAAACATCTCTTAAATGATCAGCACAGATTTACAGTTTATTCCACTGAGCAACTTAATCTCCTCTAATGGGTTGACACCTCAAGACAATTCATATAATAGCTCGAAACTGCAGCTTACGAAAAAACTAAAACATGTGCTGTGTATTGATTTTACAAGAATGTTATTTGAACAATGATGGCCCCGATTTCTAACTCCGGGCGGGTGAGTAGCAGTTTGAGTTTGAAACTCCTCCGCTGTTCCAGAAATGAGATCTGGGCCATTTTAACTCCTCGGCCTTATTTAATTCCCGCCAGCCCACTTCCAGGCTGGAAGTTGACGGGAAGCGATGGAAAATCGCGCGGCCTGGAGGCCACCCGTTGACACCAGGCAAGTGGTAGGATCGACTTTGGGAGCCATCTTGCGAGTGTCTCGCATTCAGCGGGGTGGGGGGGTGGGGTGGGGAGGATAGTCCATGACTGGGAGGCTCCAGCTTTCCTTGTGGGGCCTGGAGGGGCACTACTACTCATCCTTGCCCCACAAGGAAAGTAAAAAAAATGCACCTGTTTTGGCCTCTTCCGGCCTCGGCTCCTCTTCGCACTGTATTTCCACTGGCGGAAAAGCTACAGTGGCTTCCCTGCTCAAGCCATAGTTAAAATTGCAGTTGGGTCCTGCTGACGTCATCGGGACCCGACATACTTATGTAAAGAAGGACCCCGGCCGCTGTGGACGAGTGTCCTTGCTGCCTGCTCAGTAGAGCAGGTTAAAATTCAGTATTGTGAGTTCCTGCTAATTTTGTGGCGGGTAAGTAACGAGTGACTTTAATTGCCTGGTTTCCACTGGGCAGTTTGGGTTAAAATTAACCCCTGTGTACTTAAGTCATATTATATGCAAAGCATTTAGTGAAAATAAGTGAAGGGTACCACCTGGAAAGTGAATCTATTTTTCTTTCAGATGCTTACTCACCTGCTGTGCATTTCCAGCATCTTTTCATAATTTGTTGCGGTTGTAGTGATTTATGCACATTTCTCTCTTGCCAAGTGCTGTTCTTGGCTGCATTTACTCATTTAGAAGTAGAAGCTGACTGTGCGAGGCTCTGCTCTCAGCATCAAATGTCAGAGTCCACGCAGTTTCACCAGAATGATACTGGTGCTAAAAGGGTTAAATTATGAGGGCAGGTTACATAGACTAGGCATGTATTCCCTTGAGTATAGAAGATTAAGGGTGATGCAATTCAGGTGTTTAAGATGATTAAAGGATTTGATAGAAATAAACTATTTCCTTTGGTGGGGGAGTCCAGAACAAGGAGGCATAACCTTAAAATTAGAGTTAGGCCATTCAGGGGTGATATCAAGAAGTACTTCTTCACACAAAGGGTAGTGGAAATCTGGAACCCTCTTCCCCAAAAAGTTGTTGAGGCTAGGCCAATTGAAAATTTCTAAACTGAGATTGATAGATTTTTGTTAGGCAAGCATATTAGGGTAATGTAACAAAGGTGGTGAGATGGAATTAAACATACAGATAAGCCATGATCTAATTGAAAGAGGGAACAGGCTCAAGGGGCTGAATGGCCTACTCCTGTTCCTATATTCTTATTCCTCACTGGGTTGAGAACAGTAGTAGAGTTCGGGCTGTAACCTGGCAGCCCTGATTTCTCTAACCACAATTATCACTGGAGAGGCTTCGTGCAACAGGAGGAGCCTTGCAAAATGACCCCTGCAGTTTCCTGTTTCTTAAAAAAAGGTTATCCAAATAAACACATCATCATTTTGCTTGGCCTGTTGAGCTTTCACATTAAGGTTGGTTGTACTTCAATGTGGGTTGGTGTTTGACCACTGTTAGTGTTTCAGAGTCACTAAAGCTTAACTTGCACATGTCAAGCCAAGCTTTGGGTTTATCCAAACTTGGGCGGCTCGGGAGCACTGAGCATGGTCTAAATAAGCTTTTTTTCCCCCCTTAAAATTAATGGGTTTCCCCGGATCTCACTTGATCTCACATGGCTGTGACACATCATTTTCCCTGCTCCAAATACTGTACTATTCAGCGGACTGTGCCATCCAAGTTGTTGTGCACAAGCAAGGCAATAACATGTAGAATGAGGCATTATGGCGATATCATTTAGTGCTATCATCTAAATCAGCTCTAAGGCTGCAGTGTTACTGGTTGGGGAGAAGCACTGGACTAAATGTGAAATCAGATTTGGATTTATTAGGGACATTTGGTTGATTAAGCAAACATCAGTTGTTCACAGTACCTGACACAGACGGGTACAGCTGGGATACCTGTGACACTCAGCGTTGTTAAAAAGCATAGTGGGCGATTTTCGGCAGCGCGTTCAGGCGCTAACGATCCTCCTAGGTGGCCAAGCTAGGGTCTTGAGCTGAAACGCCGGTTTAGCTCACGTTTAGTGCAGGACGCCATCTTGGTAAAGGAATTCAAGCCGGTGCTAGGAACTGTCGACCGGAAGCTTGTTAAACAGCTGATAGCCACTTACAATGCCTGCTAGCGCTCATTTAAGAGGCTGCACGGCATTTTGGTGGCTAGCACTTTAACTAACGCCCTCTCTTAACAGCGACCAGCTGTTTGGGAATAAACACGCTGTTGTTGTCAATTTCAAGCGCTACTTAAAGGGATATTCATCATTTCATGTTCATTGCTGCTGGAGCTGTGAAGAGGACCTCTGAAACACATTGGGAGACTTCCTAGGACACTATGCCAAGACTTCAACAACACTCGAGCAACATTTATTCTGGAAATTCTCTGAGGACTTCACCTAAAAAGAGTAAGTGCTGTGCTACTCCACCTTATTGGACACCTTATATGAGTCACCAGGAGAAGTGGAGTGCTTGGTCATAGGCATCTTGCTAGGGGTCTCCCTTGGTCTGGACGAGGAATGGGAGGAGGACCTGAGGCCAGGAAGAGCAGCACCAGCTGCTGCAGGAGAGGGGGACAGGAGGGCGAGGTGGCATCCTTCCCTCTCTGCTGCGGGTACAGGACATCCCTCCTCCTCTGAACCTCCTCCACCAGGACCTCCAGTGTCACGTCCAAGAACCTGTGCACCCTCTCCCTCGGTCCCTGAGCCATCCTGCAACGTGTTGCTGTGTGCCAGCCAGCGCACTCCATACCTTCAGTGGAAGTGGGTGCAAGGAGCCCACATATACTGCTCGATGAAAATTGCGTCTAATCAGCACTTGAGTGCTAAACCTGCAGTTTTCTGTTTAGCACCTCCAGGCAAGTTCAAATTATGGTAATCAGCAATCAGGACCAAAATTGTGTGCTAAATCCAGACTTTCAAACAGACGTGTCTTATTAGCACAGCACCCGTTTAATGCCTGTTTTCACACTTTGCCCAAAAGAATCCCCAAATTGTTTACAGTTTGCTTTAATGAACTATAAAGCACCAAACACAAAATTATTGAATAAGAATTCCACCAATAAATTGCAAAGGTCTTTTATAATACTTCCTTAAAAGATAACAATCTATGGCTGGGTGAAATCAAGCATATTGGTTTCCCATTCGCTTTTGCTTAATTTACACTCCACCGCAGCTGTTATATTGGTCAATCAAGATTGTACAGTGTGTGGTAAATAAAGTGCAACTCAGACTAGCTAAGCCATGTTGATAACTTTCCCTCAGGTTAAAATCTTATAGTAACACTATCTCAATGCATCAGTAAGTCTATCAGGTGACCAGTTGAGTCCTACAGTACAAGAAGCTCCCAGGTTTGATTCCCGATCTGTGCTGAGTTACTTAACAGTCAATTCATCTTTAGACATTGGCTTCAGTGGCCCTGGGTTGAGGAGGGGAAGATCAGCAAAGGTTTCCAGTATTGGGTGAAAATAGGGTCGATCTTGGCTGTGATATCCTAACTAGTTGGATATCTGTTGTCAATATTGACATGTGAAAAAAAGGCTGCTTGGGAGAGGTGCTGGAGGGCTACTGGCTCCTGTAAAAACGCACCCCAACAAGGAATCAGTGCCTTCAGAAGAGAAGGGCAGTTTAGAACATTGATGATCAAAAGATCTGGGCTCCTCATGACTGAGTGGTTAAAGTTTAGTAAGAAAGAACTTGCATTTATATAGCACATTATCACATCTTCAGGATGTCACTAAACACTTCAAAACCAATAAGTTACTTTTGAAGTCCAACCACTGTTGTTACGCAGGCAAGTATGGAAGCCAATTGATGTATAGCAAGGTCCCTCAAACAGTAATGACATGAATAAACAGTTATTTATTTTTTGGTGGTGTTGGTTGAGGAAGGAATGTAGGCAAGAACACTAGGAGAACTCCCTTGTCTTCATCCAATAGTGCCTTAGGAGCTTTTGCCTTCACCTGAATAAGCAGATGGGGCATTGGTTTAACATCTCATCTAAAAAGGCAGCACCTCCAACAGTGCAGCGCTTCCTCATTATTACATAGAATTACATAGGATATACAGCACAGAAACAGGCCATTCGGCCCAACCAGTCCATGCCAGCGTTTATGCTCCACTCGAGCCTCCTCCTGTCTTTCCTCATCTAACTCTATCAGCATAACCCTCTATTCCCTTCTCCCTCATATGCTTATCTCGCCTCCCCTTAAATGCATCTATACCACTCCCTGTGGTCCCAAGTTTCACATTCTCACCACTCTACGGATAAAGAAGTTTCTACTGAATTCCCTATTTGATGTCTTGGTGACTATCTTATATTGATGGCCTCTAGTTCTGCTCTTCCCCACAAGTGGAAACACTCTGGCTGCGAAATTCGGCTCATTTGTGCCTGCCGTTAGCGCCTCCAGGGAGTGCTAACGGGGCACAACGAGCTTATCGCCTGGGCGGGGGCAGCGCCTCCCGAGAAATTCGACTACTGGGGACCCCGCCGGTAGTGCCCCGGGCCGCAGAAAATTGGCTGCATCCCACGAGACTTCGACGGGCGGTGTCAGCGGCAGCCTCGCGGGGCGTGAACTGGGCCAACTGCTGCTCGCCGGGCACTAATTAAAGGGAGTGCGGTTGCAACCTGTGACGCCATTTTATTTTTTTTGGCCGACCTCCAGGTCGGCCCTCTGTGGCAGCCCTTGGCATGGTTCGTGGCTGCCATCACGCAGTCCGGCACCACGTCTCAGTGCCGGGCTGCAGCCATGGCAGTACGCCATCCTGGTGGGCTAGTGTGGGTCATCGGAGGCCCTGCAAAGCTCACAGCGTTCCTCCCCTACCGTGCTTTGCGCTCCCGACACCGCCCCGAGAGGAAGTGGAGCACCCGAGATAGCGCTCAGCTTCCTTGCCAGGGCGGTAAGCCCAATTTAGCGGCCGGGGCGGTACATCCACGCCGGGCGCTAAATCTCCAGCGATAATTCGGTTACCGCCCCCAAAAGGACATAACTGAATTTCGTCCCCTCTCTCTCTGTCTACTTTATCAACATATTTCATAACTTTAAAGACCTCTAGTCGGTCACCCCTCAGCCTTCCACTTTCAAGAGAAAAGAGGCCCAGCCTGTTGATCCTTTCCTGATAGGTATAACATTGCATTTCTGGTATCATCCTTGTAAATCTTTTTTTTGCCCTCTCCAGTGCCTCTATATCCTTTTTATAATATGGCGACCAGAACTGTATGCTGTACTCCAATTGTGGTCATATCCAAGGTTCGGTACAAGTTTAGCATAACTTCTCTACTTTGCAATTCTATCCCTCTAGAAATAAACCCTAGAGCTTGGTTTGCTTTTTTATGGCCTTATTAACCCACGTCGCTACTTTTAGTGATTTGTGTATATGTACTCACAGATCCCTTTGCTCCTCTGCCCCATTTAGATTAACATAAGAACATAAGAACATAAGAAATAGGAGCAGGAGTAGGCCAATCGGCCCCTCGAGCCTGCTCCGCCATTCAATAAGATCATGGCTGATCTGATCCTAACCGCCAATCTACTATCTATCACAGAACCATCTCCTGCATCTAACAGAATTGCACACACGAAATAGGAGCAGAATCAGGCTACACAGTCCCTGGGCCCGCTCCACTACCCACAGGGCCATGACCGATCCGAACCTAGACTCATGTCCAAATTCCTGCCCGCTCCCCGTAACCCTTAATGCCCTTTACTTCTAGGAAACTGTCTATTTCTGTTTTAAATTTAATTAATGTTGTAGCTTCTACAGCTTTTTGTGGCAGCATATTCCATGGACCTACCACCCTCTGAGTGAAGTAGTTCCTCCTCATCTCAGTTTTGAAAGAGCAGCCCCTTATTCTAAGACTATGTCCCCTAGTTCTCGTCTCACCCGTCATCGGGAACATCCTCCCCGCATCCACCCGATCCAACCCCTTCACAATCTTATATGTTTCAATAAGATCGCCTCTCATTCTTCTGAACTCCAATGAGTAGAGTCCCAATCTACCCAACCTCTCCTCATATGACCACCCCCTCATCCCCGGGATTAACCGAGTGAACCTTTTTTGCACTGCCTCGAGAGCAAGGATGTCTTTCCTTAAGTAAGGACACCAAAACTGTATGCAGTATTCCAGGTGCGGTCTCACCAATACCTTGTACAACTGAAGCAATACCTCCCTATTTTTATATTCTATCCCCCTAGCAATGAAAGCCAACATTCCATTTGCCTTCTTAATCACTTGCTGCACCTGCATACTAACCTTTTGAGTTTCGTGCACCAGGACCCCCAGATCCCTTTGCACTTCAGTACTCTCCAGTTTCTTGCCATTAAGATAATAAATTGCTCTAGGATTTTTCCTGCCAAAGTGCATCACCTCACACTTTCTTATTTTCCTAGTAATATGTGACCTCACACTTATCTGTGTTGAAATTCATTTGCCAATTATATGCCCATTCTGCAAGTCCATTAATGTCTTCTTGTAATTTGTTGCAGTCCTCATCGGTATTGACTATCCCCCCCACTTTAGCGCCATCTGCAAATTTAGGGCTCGATTTTGCCATTGGGGTGGGCTGGGGGCATGTCAGCTGGTTTTCGTGTTACCCACCCGACTCCAATGAGATGTGGGAAAAAATTGCGATTTTCCCCTAATTGGACACTTGATTTCCAGCGTGTGGGAACCCCTGGCCCAATTAGTCTTTCCATCCTGAAAGTTGCCTCCAATGATGTCATCAATGCTGCTGGATTTAAGGCCTGCAAGCAGCCTTGCTTCTTCTGCAGACTACAAACTTCATGCCCATTGCTGTAAGCCCTTATTTCAGCAACGATGTCCAGCAGCAGGCCAAAGTCTGCTCCACGCTTTGATGAAGCCGCCCTGCAAGCTCTGGTGGAGGGAGCCAGATCCAGTAAGGAGGTGCTCTTCCCTTCCTCGGGGAGGAAAAAGCCTCCTCAGCAGACTAAAGCTGTGTGGATGCAAGTGGCCCAGGAGGTCAATTCTCTGTCTATGTGCCACAGAACCTGGCTGCAGTGCAGGAAGAGGTTTCATGACCTTCTGTGCACTGGAAAAGTGAGTCTGTATTCCCATCACCCTCAATCTGATCCCCATCGCCTCTCCTCACCAGCATTCTGCTTTGCCAACCTCTTCCTCCACATCCCACTTGACACTGACATCCCTGCACCCTTACCCATTCCCTCTCTCTGTATGTTCACATTCACTTAGCTATTCGACTATGCAGCCCTCACACTCCCTATTGCTGTGATGCTATGACAATAACTTACACCACACAGGGAGGGCCCTTGGTCCTGGCACCTCACTCCATCTTTATCTCCTTCTAAGCATCTATGCTATGGAATCTCTACACTCACTCCTTCATTTTCACTCAAACTCCACTTGTGTCCCTCATTGCAGGAAAAGAGAGCCCACAATAAGAGGAAGAGGGTGAGGACAGGAGGAGGGCCACCCTCAGTAGCCCAGCTCACCCCTGCGGAGGAGGCGGCCCTGGAGATTGTGGGAGTGGAGGAGGATGCGCAAGTGGGGGACGGACAGACGGGCGCATCACAGCAAGCTGGTGACAGAATAGTTTATCATCTCTCTCATTGACATTGCATGAGTCACTGATAATGAAGCTGATGCTCTAACTGATTGACTTATGATCATCTGCACTATTTAATGTTCATGTAACCATGACCTCACATCTGTAACTCTTTCCTTTACTCCCCCACAGGACCATCCAAAGCCCCCGTCCCCACTGTCCAGGAGGAAGAGCCTGAGCTTCCAGACTCCTCAGAGGAAGCTCCAACCTCTGAGGGCACAGCGTCAGCAGAATTCAGAGCACCCAGCACCAGCGCAGACACTCACACCTCGGTGGGACCCTCGCGAGATAGAGTAGTGTTGTCACCTGGTGTATCACAGCTCACAAGTGAGCATCAGCAGATGGTGGAGACAGGGACAGCAGTGGAGAGTCCTCGTCGGAGGGCGCAGGACTCTGCCAGCTCGGCTCAGCTGCATGTCGACCCTGTGCCTCCGGGTCCATTCAGAAGAACAGCGGTGCTGGAACTCCAGGAACAGGTGCAGGAGTCTCTGGCAGGTTTTGTCTCTAGGGTAGCTGCGAGTGTGGAGCGAATGGAGGAGTCCCTCGCTAACATGAGCAGAGCGTTTGTGGAGGTGTTGGCGCATGAACGCAGCACCACGGAAAGGATAGCAACCTCCGTGGAAAGGCTGGCTACGGCCATGGAGGCAGTAAGTTGCCGGAATGAGGAAAACATGGTGAGTGTTCAGAATAGACTGACATCTCTGGAGGAGTGATGGTCAGCTATTGAACAGAGAATCCAGAGCTTCATGGAAGTCCTTCTGAGTAGGACTGCCAGTGCAGAGACGGGTCCCCATGGCCCCCCTGATGTGCAGCAAGGTTCTCTCAAGCCACTTGCAAGCGCTGAGGTGGACCTGACCCATGAGAGGGAAGTTGGTGGCAAACATCAAGGAAGTGGGGGCTCCTCTCCAAGCGCTCACACTTCCATGCCACTGCAGAGCCCTCAGTCAGAGCCCCACCAGAGTCCCCACCCAACTGAGATCGGCGTCTCAACCCCTGCACAGCCGCAGGAGCAGCAGAATGTTGGCGAGCCCTCACAGGTTCGCAACCCCAGAGGACGCCCGCCAAAGGTGTCGAGGCAGGAGCAGCAAGAAAGTGAGCAAGGGGCCTTCACATCTGCTGAAGCCACAGGGGAAGCACCATGTAGGAGCACACATAAAAGAAAAATAATGCACAAGTAGTCACAAGGGTAGTCACTTGGGTGTAATGTTGTGTTTAATCTTGAAATGCCAGCACTTGCTTGGTGTGATAAAAAATTCTGCTGGCAAACTGCTGAAGTTGTGGCGTCTGTCATTTCGCAAATGGGACTTCCACATTGAGGGCTCAGGATGACTTGCAATTGTCATTATGGTGATCAGAGTGATAGGAATCCGCAGGTTCTTGGCCATTGTCGATGGTCTAATAAGAAGGTGCGAGGCAAAAGTGTTTGATTGTGCAGGCTAAGCAAATCTGGTCAAGTGCATCCCTTGCATCCTGGGCAGCAATGTGGTCGCGCGCTGGCGCCTTCTGGCCTGTGCAGCTTCAGGTGGGTGAGCAGCAGCTTGGCACTCCTGTTGATGCTGCTACTGCTGGTGGTGCTGTTGTTCATGGTTCTGCTACTGCCACGGCTGGTCTTCGTCCGATTCTGATGTCCAGGAGGAAAGGAAATAAATGGTTCCCATGCTTCTGGTATAAGCCTCAGTTGAGGAAGCGCTCAGTCAAGGTGGCGAGAGGGGTTTCCCAGGAGGTCACACTGGAGATGGGTGTCAGGCTCCAAACTTCCACAACAATGGGTATGCCTGCTAAAAGTTCCCCCAGACCTGAGACAACAAAGTTCTGCCACCGGCAAATGAAGATTGCTGAAAACTCCTTTTTAATGGTGGAGCTGCAGCTGTTAGTAAGCATTCCAATTGTGCTGCCACCAGGTTTCACTGGCGTGTTTCAGAGGAGGCATGAAGCACATGGGAAAAGTGTTAAAATCAGAAAGGCCTCTCAAAATGGGATTATAGAGGCACTTAACTGGT
Organism: Squalus acanthias; assembly: GCA_030390025.1. NCBI lineage: Eukaryota > Metazoa > Chordata > Chondrichthyes > Squaliformes > Squalidae > Squalus > Squalus acanthias. The sequence continues at coordinate 19,058,147 of CM059444.1, read as the reverse complement.
TGTTAAGAGCCTATCCCGACTAGCAATCAGGAATGGGAATGCTGCGTGATATTTTCACACTCTCTACCTCCAGGACATCGACGGCAGTTATCAAGTTCCCACTTCTATTGCAGCTGAGATCAAGTAGCTCAACATGGAGCAGGGATCGTGTCCCCGGGGACTTTCCGAGGCTACTGGCTCAGTATCACATCATATAGGGCATTTACTCAATGACCCAGCAGAGATGCCACATGAGGGTAAAGTTTCCCTTTCTGCAATCTGGGCTCGCGCTGGGAATCCTAAGATGAGCCTGCGCACTCCGAGCCCGTGAGTTTCAATCTGTTCATTTCTTGATAATTGCGCCCCAAACGGGGCGATACTGAATTTCTCCCCCATTGACTTGACTTTGTTTGAATTTTATTAGGTTACACTGGATATTTTTTTAAATCTTAGTCATTTTTCGTTCCTAATCTGTCATTTCTGAATTTATTTTAAAACTAAGCTTTGATTACTTTGCTGCATATAAAATGGAGGAGCTGTGAATGTAATCTTGTCAGGTTTGAAGACAACTCATCACTTTGACTAGCTATCCCCACATTAATCTTGCATGTGGAAGATATCAAACTTAGTTTGGGCATCTTTGATCTGAATCTATGTCAGCAGATCTCTGCTCAAGTTGCTGCAAATTGCTGCTTTCATTAAAGATCATCTCGATCCTCACGTGATGGCTGTTGCATGTTTGCATGCAGTGAAATTCCTGACATAACAATGTCTTCTATAGAGCTTATAATTCAGCAACCCATAATGTATTGTGATGCATTAAAAATATATCATACAGAATATTCTAAACATGTCAGGTGCATATTTCAATATACTTTGAAATATATAAGCCTAGAAACTACAGTCAGCATAAAGGATTATGCCAATGGCAATTATGGGGCACTATGCCTGAATTTTTGGGGGTTCCAGTGTTTGTGCGATTCCTGACCGTAGAACAGTTGCCAAGGTTTGCTGTACAGTGTTTGATTTGTTGGTGTGTCAATTTACTGTCTTTTTTAAAATTTGTTCATGGGATGTGGGCGTCGCTGGCAAGGCCAGCATTTATTGCCCATTCCCAGTTGCCCTTGAGAAGGTGGTGGTGAGCCACCTTCTTGAACCGCTGCAGTCCATGTGGTGAAGGTACTCCCACAGTGCTGTTAGGGAGGGAGTTCCAGGATTTTGACCCAGCGATGATGAAGGATCGGCGATATACTTCCAAGTCAGGATGGAGTGTGACTTGGAGGGGAACTTGCAGGTGATGGTGTTCCCATGCGCCTGCTGCCTTTGTCCTTCTAGGTGGAAGAGGTCACAGATTTGAGAGGTGCTGCCGAAGAAGCCTTAGTGAGTTGCTGCAGTGCATCTTGTAGATGGTACACACTGCAGCCACGGTACGCCAGTGGTGGAGGGAGTGAATGTTTAAGGTGGTGGATGGGGTGCCAATCAAGCGGGCTGCTTTGTCTTGGATGGTGTCGAGCTTCTTGAGTGTTGTTGGAGCTGCACTCATCCAGGCAAGTGGAGAGTATTCCATCACACTCCTGACTTGTGCCTTGTAGATGATGGAAAGGCTTTGGGGAGTCAGGAGGTGAGGCACTTATTGCAGAATACCCAGCCTCTGACCTGCTCTTGTTGCCACAGTATTTATGTGGCTGGTGCAGTTAAGTTTCTGATCAATGACGATCCCCAGGATATTGATGGTGGGAATTTGGCGATGATAATGCAGTTGAAAGTCAAGCGGCGGTGGTTAGACTCTTGTTTGTTGGAGATAGTCATTGCCTGGCACTTGTGCGGTGTGAATGTTACCTGCCACTTATCAGCCCAAGCCTGAATGTCGTCCAGGTCTTGCTGTATGCGGGCATGGACTGCTTAATTATCTGAGGAGTTGCGAATGGAACTGAACACTGTGCAGTCATCAGTGAACATCCCCACTTCTGACCTTATGATGGAGGGAATGACATTGATGAAGCAACTGAAGATGGTTGGGCCTAGGACACTACCCTGAGGAACTCCTGCAGTGATGTCCTGGGTCTGTGATGATTGAGCTCCAACCACCACAACCATCTTCCTTTGTGCTAGGTATGACTCCAGCCAGTGGAGAGTTTTCCCCCCGATTCCCATTGACTTCAGTTTTACTAGGGCTCCTTGATACCACACTCGGTCAAATGCTGCCTTGATGTCAAGGGTAGTCACTCTCACCTCACCTCTGGAATTTTGTCCATGTTTGGACCAAGGCTGTAATGATGTCGGGAGCCAAGTGGTCTTGGCGGAACCCAAACTGGGCATCAGTGAGCAGGTTATTGGTGAGTAAGTGCTGCTTGATAGCACTGTTGATAACACCTTCCATCACTTTGCTGATGATTGAGAGTAGACTGATGGGGCGGTAATTGGCCAGATTGGATTTGTCCTGCTTTTTGTGGACAGGACTACCTGGGCAGTTTTCCACATTGTCGGATAGATGCCAGTGTTATAGCTGTACTGGAACAGCTTGGCTAGAGGGGCAGCTAGTTCTGGAGCACAAGTCTTCAGCACGACAGCTGGGATGTTGTCGGGGCCCACAGCCTTTGCTGTATCCAGTGCACTCAGCCATTTCTTGATATCACGTGGAGTGAATTGAATTGGCTGAAGACTGTCTTCTGTGATGGTGGGGACCTCAGGAGGAGGCCGAGATGGATCATCCACTCGGCACTTCTGGCTGAAGATGGTTGCAAACGCTTCAGCCTTGTCTTTTGCACTCACGTGCTGGGCTCCACCATCATTGAGGATGGGGATATTCTTGGAGCCTCCCCCTCTTGTTAGTTGTTTAATGCTCCACCACCATTCACGACTGGATGTGGCAGGACTGCAGAGTTTTGATCTGATCCGTTGATTGTGGGATCGCTTAGCCCTGTCTATAGCATACTGCTTCTGCTTTTGAGCATGCATGTAGTCCTGTGTTGCAGCTTCTCCAGGTTGGCACCTCATTTTTACGTACGCCTGGTGCTGCTCCTGGTATGCTCTTCTACACTCCTTATTGAACCAGGGTTGTTCCCCTGGCTTGATGGTAATGGTAGAGTGAGGAATATGCCGGGCCATGAGGTTACAGATTGTGGTGGAATACAATTCTGTTGCTGCTGATGGCCCACAGCGCCTCATCGATGCCCAGTTTTGAGCTGCTAGGTCTGTTCTGAATCGATCCCATTTAGCACAGTGGTAGTGCCACACAACACGATGGAGGGTCTCTTCAATGTGAAGACGGGACTTCATCTCAACGTGCGGTAGTCACTGCTACCAATGCTGTCATGGACAGATGCATCTCCAACAGGTAGATTGGTGAGCACGAGGTCTGACATCTTAATAATGCAATCACCTTTTTGCCCAAAGCTTAGGTTGACCTGAACTTTACAAAATTTTGAGGGAAAAAACTCCAGAGATCCAGATTTGAGAAAATTTATGCCTTGGATGTTTTGGTCTGGGCTGTCAAATCTCAAAGTGTGCATTGACCTGTTTATACTACGCCTGTGTTCAGTAATACCTTGTTAACAAGATGTGTCAGGAATGCTTTGGTAGATGGGTGTTAGCTTTTACTTCACTAAACAATCAAGCTTTATAGTTGCCACAAAAATGTTGTGGTAAATTTCCCAACTTAGTACTGCAGCACAGAACGTTACGTTTCAGGAGTCCAGTGCCTTTCTTTCTATCATCCTTGCTGCAAGCTGTTGACAACTTGCTGTGCAAAGAAATGCCTCATGCACCTGTCCGAAACTTGCCTTTTACAACCTTGAACCTGTGTCCTCTGGTCTTGTTGCCCTGCCGTATCTGAAGGTATTGTTCCAGGTTTATGGTGCCCGCTGATGCATCTCTTTTCAAAGCTGATGGGTCCTAGCTTATCTGATCATTCCTCATAACTCATTCCTGAATATTGGGGATCAGCTTCCTTACTCTCCTGCACTGATTGTAGGGCCTGGATAGTGATCTTGTATTGTGGCAAGCAGAACTTTATACAATTCTCCAGATGCAGCTTCAATATGATTTATAAGGATTATAATTCAACTGACTTGGCAGTATGCCTGTTCACTTTGTTTATTGTCATCTCGCATCGCTTGGACATGGTAACAAGTCAATTAATACCCTTAAATCTCATTCAATTTCCCACTTGACAAGATCCATTTGATCCACTTTTACTCCATTACTAGAAGTACCTTTTTATTTATCTGTATTGAACTTAATTTGCCACTATTCAGTCGAGGCGCACATGCTGTCTAGCTCTCTTTGTAAGATCTTAGCTGCATTTTTTGGGTCCACAATCTCCATTTGCTTGACATCATTAGTGAATTTAACTACCATGCACCAGGACTGTGTGTCCGGGCAACTAGTGTCTAGCAGGAACAGAAGGAAGCCCAACATCGACCCTTGGAGCACCACACTCAATACCTCGCCCCATTTTGTCCCAGCTCCCCTTACAACTGCCATCTGGTTCCTTCCTTCTAGCCAGTTATTAATCCGGATCCTGTCTTAAATTTGTTATGTTTGTTTATGTCGGATCCAGTGTTTTGTCTGCAACGGATATGTATAATAACAAAGAAGGGTGATGGACTTGTCATCGGCACTGTCCAAACTTCAATATTCTTAATTTACCTTGAGTTGGCATTATTTGACAAGGAAGATCTAAAGGACAAAGCAGTCAATTCTATCAAATCTAAATTCATTCATTTACCTCCAAAGTTGTCAAACCTTTAGAGATAAAAATATTTTCCACAACTGCAAGAACAATACATTGAAGTTCTGTGTGAATGACAGCCGCGTTTGATTAAAAAAGACAATTCATATCAATGGAGATAAATTCAAGTTAATAGCAATACCCATATACTCTTATCTGTAAATTGCTTTCATTTTTCACTTTACAAGTGAGAGTGTGCAATCAGCAGCAAAACCAAAAGAATCAATCTGTGGAAATAATAAAAAAAAGGAAGCTTTTAGGGATACTAGTTTAAAACTACCAGCCGACAAAGGTTGGCAGGATCTGGGTGAGCAGTGACACGAAATAGTAAATTCTGAACTGTGCCAGCTCCCCATTCATGTAGCATGGCTACCTGGTTGTCCATCAGAGATCTCATGAAAAACATTGCATAATGGGCCAGCTCACAGGCAGGGCGCTCCGCTCAACCCAATTCAAGTAGCTGTTGAGGGCCAGCCACGTTCCGGTAGCGAGGAAGAGATTTCTGAAAAGAGGACTACTCCGTCATTTTTGGTGCAATTGGATTGTACAGGCATCAGTTTTGGTAATTCCCCTCTAACTGGATTTGATAGAAGAGGCTAAAAAAGACCAAAGAAGGAATGCTAAGATTGCACCAGAAGTGAACTGCCCACACCCGACATTAATCCTAGCACAGGCTCGGACAAAATCAACAACAACAACTTGCATTTATATAGCGCCTAAGACACTTCACAGCAGCGTTATAAAACATAATTTGACACCGAGCCACTTAAGGAGATATTAGGACAAGTGACCAAATGCTTGGTCAAAGAGGTAGGTTTTAAGGAGTGACTTAAAGAAGGAGAGGTAGAGAAGCGGAGAGTTTTACGGAGGGAATTCCAGAACTTATGACCTAGGCAGCTGAAGACACAGCTGCCAATGGTGGAGCGATGAGTATTGGAGATGCGTAAGAGGCCAGAATTGGAAGTGCGCAGAGATCTCGGAGGGTTGTAGGGCTGGAGGAGGTTACTGAGATAGGGAGGGGCCAGGCCATGGAGGGATTTGAAAACAAGGATGATAATTTTAAAATTGAGGCGTTGCTTAACCTGGAGCCAATTTAGGTCAGCGAGCACAGGGGTGATGGGTGAATGGGACTTGGTGCGAGTTAGGACACTGGCAGCAGAGTTTCCGATGTTCTCAAGTTTACAGAGCGTGCAAGGTGGGAGGCCGGCCAGGAGAACATTGGAATATTTAAGTCTAGAGACAACAAAGGCATTGATGAGGGTTTCAGCAGCAGATGAGCTGAGGCAGGAGAGGAGTCGGGCGATGTTACAGAGGTGGAAATAGGCGGTCTTGGTGATGGAGAGGATATGGGGTTGGGAGCTCAGCTCAGGGTCAAATAAGATGCCAAGGTTGCGAAAAGTCTGGTTCAGCCTCAGACAGTGACCAGGGAGAGGGATGGAGTTGGTAGCTAGGGAATGGATTTTGTGGTGGGGACACAGCACATTGGCAATCACAGAGGGGAAACTACCTTCACAGACTGCAATTCAGCATGGAAGCATTGAGATCCTTGCCATCTAATGCAACAGACTTGCATCCAACATCAACAACAGTGACAGCATTGCCAGTAACCAACAAGGTCACCACCACCCTCAACTTTTATGCCACAGACTTGCTCCAGGCTACCATGGGGGATATCTGCAGTAGTGGTCAATTTGTAGTACATGAATGTATCAAATAGGTGATTGATGCATGGTTGAGCAGGGCAAACTCTTTCATCTCCTTTCCCATGAACAACAGCGAAAAAAATGCCCTATTTCATTGTTCGACACCAGTAACAACATTTATATAGCACCTTTAACATAAAAAAATCCCACGGCATATCACAGAAGCATAATCAGACAAAAATAGGCACTGGGTCAAAGAAGGCGATATTAGGAGGGGAGCTTGGTCAAAGGGATGGGCTTTGGGATGGTTTTAAAGGAGGAGAGGAAAGTGGAATGGTTTAGGGGGGGAATTAGAGAACGTGGGGCCGAGACAGCTGAAGGGGCAACCACCAACAGGGTGGTAAAGGGAGGGGGGATGCACAAGAGATTGCTTTGATGGCATCCTTGTGAGTACATGGTTGAACAATTTAGAGACTAGTATTTGCGTTAGGAAACTCATGGTTATGGAGTACAGATAAAATACATATATGTTATTGCACACTATCTCACAGTTATCTAAACACAAATCAGGGCTTGAGCCAGGGAGCATCCTGTTCTCCATGGCTCCTCCACTCACTGGCTAAAAATGCTGGATTATCGAGGGAGCTTCTTGTTATTGTGCATTTTTCAGAATACACCACCTAAGCATGTAAGGAATTTTGGCTTTCAAAAATAATACACTTAGTAGGGAGAATAAGGTACAGAGATATAACAAGAGGACACTGCAGCACATCCACTGCTCCAAAAGGCCTGTTACTGTGTGATCAGTCTCTGCCGAGGGGTACACAATTAAACCAGATACAGTTCACTATGGAATGGCCAATATCAAGATTTGGAGCAGTCGGGACATAACCCATGTCAGGAACAGAAATTGTAGAGACATGCCCCCACCCCCTTCTCATCATATATGATTACAGAGGCTAAAAGAGTCATTGAGAGACTCTGATGTAGATCTTCATCTTTACTGTCTGGGTGTTAAGTATTGCCTGGGCAGAGCGAAGAGAGGAAAATCTTGCAGGGAGGATAAGATGCCGACAAAAAAAACCTGCCTGATTTTCCTTTCATTTAAATTAATGGATGGAAAATCCAGTGGGTTCTATAAGGGGCGTGTGGTCCTTCCTGTCGAAGTTAACTTTCTACGCTGCAACCAGCCAATCATTAACACCCAGGCGGTAAGGACATCAAACTACGTCTCTGTCTGAGGGCCACAGTTATTCCCTATTACAACAATATGATGTTAGCATCTATTAATGAGTTCCTTAAACACGATGTCATGCTCAGTGCAGATACTGTGGGCTGGATTTTCATAGGGCCGTTGAGGCGGGATTGGAGGCGTGTGAGGGGTTAAAATTGCAGAAACTGGTGGGCAGGCCCGATTCCGCCTCCATCCCGCCTCCACGCAATTTTGATGAAATCGTGTCTGCTGGTCCCGTCTCCGTCCCACCTCCAAGAGGCGGGAGAGGCCATTAATGCCCTTAACAAGCCCTAAATTGGCTCAGTAATGCCATTTTGATAGTTTTTAGCTAGTTTAACCCTTTTCGCACGTGAAGCACGCCTGATCTGAAACACGACGGTGAAACCTGGCGGGAGCACAAGTGGATTGCTGACTCTCAGCTGCAGCTCAACCATTAAATAGGAGATTTGATCAGCCATCATTTGCAGGTGGCAGGACTTTGTTGTCACAGGTCTGGGGGAACTTTTAGAAGGCATAACCACAGCTCTGGAAGTTTGGAGCCTGACACCCATCTCCAGTGTGACCTCCTGGGAAACCCCTCTCGCCACCCTCATTGAGCGCTTCCTCAACTGAGGCATATACCAGAGGCATGGGAGCCATTTATTTCCTTCCCTCCTGGGCATCCGATGAGGACGAACACCAGCCGCGGCACCAGCAGAACCATGAACAACAGCAGCACCAACAGCAGCAGCAACAGCAGGAGCGCCAAGCTGCTGCTCACCCGCCTGAAGCTGCACAGGCCAGAAGGTGCCAGCACATGGAAGGCCGTCGACGCAGGAGATACCCCCCAAACAGGGTCTACAGACACAGGGTCAGCTACCTCAACATGTCTGAGCAGCAGTGCCAAAGGCGGCTCCGACTTTCGCGAGAGGTAGTGGGTGACATCTGCGCAATGCTGCAACAAGACCTGGAGTCCAGAGGACCAGGTGGACACCACTTACCAGTGGCCGTCAAAGTCACCACTGCACTCAACTTTTTTGCCTCAGGCTCATTCCAGCGATCAGCAGCAGACAGCAGCGGCATCTCCCAGGTGGCCGCACACACCTGCATCACGCAGGTAACCGATGCCCTCTTTGCCATCGCGCACAATCACATCCATTTCACCAAGGATCGAGCAAGTGTCACGGCGCGTGCGGTTAGATTAGCTAATCTGGCAGGCTTTCCAAGGGTGCAGGGTGTCGTTGACTGCACAAATGTGGCCCTTAAGGCACCCCATCGCAATCCAGGTATTTTTGTCAACCGCAAGGGCTTCCACTCCCTCAACGTTCAGCTGGTGTGTGACCACCAGAAGGAAGTTCTGCATGTTTGTGCCAAGTACCCTGGCAGTTTTGCCATGGATCCTTCATAATGTGCCAGTCTAGTGTGCCTCCGCTATTCAGTCTGCCAGACCAACTTAACAGATGGCTACTTGGAGACAAGGGCTATCCCCTGAAGACGTGGCTAATGACGCCGTTGAGGAGCCCATCCAACGCAGCTGAGGAGAGCTACAACTCCAGCCACATTTCCACCAGAGCCATAATCGAGCAAACCATCGGTATGCTGAAGATGCGCTTCAGATGCCTGGATAGATCAGGTGGAGCCCTGTAATACTCAGCAGCCAGGGTCTCCAGAATCATCGTGGTTTGCTGTGCACTTCACAATATGGCACAGCGTCGTGGCTTGCAGATGCCGGAGGACCAAATGGCTCCTCACATAGCCTCCTCAGATGAGGAGGAGGAGGAGGAGGTGGAGAAGGAGGAGGAGAGAGAGAACGAACAACTTGCAGAGGCCCATCAACCAGCGGCAGCATTACGCGAGACCATAGCTGCCCGGAATGCAAGGAATGCACTCATCTTGGCCAGATTTGCTCAGCCTAGACAATCAAGCACTTTTGCCTCGCAGCTTCTTACCAGAGCTACGACAATGGCCCAGACCCAGCGGATCCCTAACAATTTGACCACCATACTGACAATTGCAAGTTATCCTAAGGCCTCATTGTGGAAGTCCCATTAGCGAAATGACAGACGCCACAACTGTAGCTGTAGCCATCTGAGTTTTTATTTACACTTAACACCTGATGGCTTTTTTACATTAAACATCAAATTTCACCCAAGTGACTACCCTTGTGACTATTTGTGCAGTAACTTTCTCTTATGCGTGCTCCTACGTGGTGTTTCCCCTGTGGCTTCAGCAGAGGTGGAGGCCCCCTGCTCAGTTTGTTGCTGCTCCTGTCTCGACACCTTTGGCGGGCATCCTCTGGGGTTGCGAACCTGTGAGGGCTCACCAACAGTCTGCTGCTCCTACGGCTGGGCAGGGGTTGCGATGCCGATCTCAGTTGGGTGCGGACTCTGGTGGGGCTCTGACCGAGGACTTGTCAGTGGCATGGAAGTGTGAACGCTTGGAGAGGAGCCCCCACCTCCTTGTTGTCTGCCACCAACCTCCCTCTCATGGGTCAGGTCCACCTCAGCGCTTGCAAGTGGATTGAGAACACCTTGCTGCACATCAGGGGGGCCATGGGGACCCGTATCTGCACTAGCAGTCCTACTCAGAAGGACTTCCATGAAGGTCTGGTTTCTCTGTTCAATAGATGTCCATCGCTCCTCCAGAGATGTCATTCTATTCAGAACACTCACCATGTTTTCTGCACTCTGGCGACTTATCACCTCCATGGAGGTTGCCATCCTTTCCATGGTGATGCGTTCATGCGCCAATGACTCCACAAAGGCTCTGCTCATGTTCGCTATGGACTCCTACATTCGCTCCACACTCGCAGCGACCCTGGAGACAAAACCTGTCAGAGAATCCTGCATCTGTTCCTGGAGTCCCAGCACCGCTGATCTTATGGATGGCCCCTGAGGCAGAGGGCCGACATGCAGCTGAGCCGAGCTAGGAGAGTCCTGCGCCCTCCGACTAGGACTCTCCACTGCTGTCCCTGTCTCCACCATCTGCTGATGCTCACTTGTGAGCTGTGATACACCAGGTGACAACATTACTCTATGTCCCGAGGGTCTCACCGAGGTGTGAGTCTCTGCGCTAGTGCTGGGTGCGCTGAATTCTGCTGACGCTGCGCCCTCAGAGGTTGCAGCTTCCTCTGAGGAGTGGTGAGGCTCAGGCTCTTCCTCCTGGCTAGTGGGGACGGGTGCTTGCGATGGTCCTGTGGGGGAGTAAAGGAAAGAGTCAGAGATGTGATGCCAAGGTTACATGCACATTGCATATTGCAGATGATCATAAATCCATCTGTTAGAGCTTCAGATTCATTATCAACGATTCATGCAATGTCAATGAGAGAGATGGAACACTATTCTGTCACCAGCTTGCTGTGATGCACCCATCTGTCCATCCCCCACTTGCGTATCCTCCTCTACTCCCACGATCTCCAGGACCGCATCCTCCCAGGGGGTGAGCTGGGCTAATGAAGGTGGCCCTCCTCCAGTCCTGGCTCTTTCCCTTTTATTGTGAGCTCTCTTTTCCTGCAATGAGGGAGACAAGTGGAGTTTGAGTGAGATTGAAGGAGTGAGTTTAGAGAGTCCATAGCATAGATGCTTAGAAGGAGACAAAGATGGAGTGAGGTGGCGAGACCAAGGGCCCTCCCTGTGTGTTGTAAGTTGTTTTCATAGCATGACAGTGATAGGGAGTGTGAGGGCTGCATAGTCGAATAGTAAGGTGAATGTGACCATAGAGGGAGAGGGAATGGGTAAGGGTGCATGGATGTCAGTGTCAAGTGGGATATGGAGGAAGAGGTTGCTAAAGCTGAGTGCTGGTGAGGAGAGGCAATGGGGATCAGATTGAGGGTGAAGGGAAAGTCATGCTCACTTTTGCAGTGCGTAGAAGGTCATGAAACCTCTTCCTGCACTGGAGCCAGGTTCTGCGGGTGATGGATAAGGAGTTGACCTCCTGGGTGACCTGGACCCACACAGCCTTGGTCTGCTGGGGAGGCTTCTTCCTCCCAGAGGAGGGGAAGAGCACCTCTCTGTTGGCTCTTGCTCCCTCCACCAAAGCTTGCAGGGCAGCGTCATCGAATCTGGGAGCAGACCTGGGTCGTTGGCTGGCCATTCCTCCTGCAGTTGCCTCTAGGATACAGGTCCAAAAGCTTGGCAGCCTGCAGAAGAAGCAAGGCTTGTTGCAGACCTTAAATGCAGCAGCAATGATGACATCATCGGAGGCGACTTTCAGACTGGAATAACTCATTGCCATGGGTTCCCACACGTTGGAACTCAATTGGCCAATTAAGTTAAAATCGCATCATTCATCCACATCGATCTAGATTCGGGTGGGCAACACAAAAAGCAGGTAACACGACCCCAACCCACCCCAGTATCAAAATCCAGCCCTTTATCAGGAATAATTCATGATATTTTCTGGGGTCTGAGGATATGGGATCTTGGGCTTCATAAATAGAGGTATTGAGTACAAAAGTAGAGAAGTTATGCTGAACCTTTATAAAGCGCTGGTTAGGCCACAACTGGAGTATTGCGTCCAGTTCTGGTCACCACATTTTAGAAAGGATGTGAAGGCCCTTGAGAGGGTGCAGAGGAGATTTACCAGAATGGTTCCGGGGATGGGGGATCTTAGCTACAAGGACAGGTTGGAGCAGCTGGATTCGTTTTCATTAGAGCAAAGGAGGTTGAGGGGTGATTTGATAGAGGTGTACAAGATTATGACGGGTTTGGATAGGTTAGACGGGGAAAGGCTGTTCCCACTAGTTGATGGTACAAGGACTAGGGGACACAGATTTAAGGTTTTGGGCAAGAGATACAGGGGGGACATGAGGAAAAACTTTTTTACGCAGCGAGCGGTGAGGACCTGGAACTCGCTGCCGACAGAAGTGGTGGAAGCGGAGACACACAATGTTTTCAAGGGGAGACTGCATAGGCATTTGAGAGAAATAAACTTGCAGGGCTACGGAGATCGAGCGGGGGAATGGGACTGACTGGATTGCTCTGCAGAGAGCCAGCACGGACTCGATGGGCCAAATGGCCTCCTTCTGTGCCGTTATGCCTCTATGACTCTATGTTAAAAAAATATATGAGATTAAGCTCCTGGAAGTCCTTGTGGTAGTTTGTGGAAGTCCTGGTCGCAGCTATACCATCTTTTAAATCCAAAAAGTAGGAAAACAATAACTTGTATTTATATATCACCTTGTTGCGCCTTTCCAACATCCCAAACCATTTCACATAAAATAATTTTGATGTGCAGTCACTGTTGTTGTGTATGTGAAAGAACAATAGCAAACATCAGACCTAATGCTGTACCAGGAAACTTAGGATGGGAAGGTTGATCTGAAGAGTGAGACTGAAGGTCAAGTTCTCCAATCCTCTCATCCTTAATTCCCCAGTACAGGACAAAGCCGACCTTTGTTACTATGTGATCAGTCTCTGGCACTGTTTTAGCCTTCATCTTTTATTTTTGGTATTTTTGCACTTTTTAATAATCACTTCCCAGGATCGGTCAGTAGACAAGAACTCTCCATTGCCGCTGACTCTTTGAAGGGGGTAACACCCAAGCATCTCACAGGAGTATTCTCAACCAGACCTGACCGTTTCAATTGAATTTGAAAGTACAGCATTCAGAGAATCGGAATGCTTAGTTCTGAAACTTTTATCCCGTATGTTGTGATGTCTGATGCCTGCTGCTTATTACTGAGCAACATACAAGCAACTAGTGCTGAGCCTGAGTATACATCAGACTCAGTGCAATGGGGCAACTTATTTACAGCTATCATGCTCTATTTTAAATCATTTTTGTTGTTTAATTACAATTCTAGTACAGGCATATGATACAGTCCTTGGACCACCGTGAGCTTCAGTGCTCCTCACCCACCACTTTCAAAGAGATCTGATAGAATGTCTCCCGAGTGACAAGTTAGCATTTTAAAGGTACACAACGGATCTTCTCTCTGTCACTTTTCAGAAATGAAGAACGTTGCCTCTCCACCTCGTACGACTTTCACAACTGTACTTGCGTGTGACTTTTTAAAAAATCCCAGCATCTGTAAAGCATCTCACCAATCCAGCAATACATTATCCACCAGCTGAAATCCGTAGTGATGTGCTGTCATTCTTAGTAACAGAGACACGGACCAAAAATAAACTGCCCAACACAAAAGTATTTTTTCACACTGGTAATTTGATCAACAGATCTGAACCTAGCTTGGTTAATCATAGAATCATAGAAATTTATGCCACAGAAGGAGGTCATTCGGCCCATCATGTCTGTGCCGGCCGAAGAAGAGCTATCCAGCCTAAGCCCACTGTCTAGCTCTTGGTCCGTAGCCTTGTAGGTTACTGCACGTCAAGTATATATCCAAGGTTAAGTTCTTTTAAATAGTGCAAAGATCCAACATTGTAAAAGATTAAAATTATTCGGCCAAAAATTCGGCACTTGCCGGGTGAGTACGCGCTGTGTACTCACCCGCAAGGCCTCCTGAAGTGTCGGTTTCCTGCATGCACTGCGCATGCGTGGGAAACCGGAACTTCCGTCTGGTGAAGGGAGCGATTCAGAGGTGAACCGCGTGCACGGTAGAGGCTGCGAACACGCAGCAAACTTAGTTTTTTTTTCAGGTTTCTCCGGGAGGGTAAGTAGTGAAGAACCTGCGCTTTTAAAAAGGAGGCGCAGGACCCGTTTTCAACAAGGTAAGTGGTTAATTAATTATAATTTTAAATTTTTTTCAACAGGTTTATCTTATTTAGATACTTTAAAGAAAGGTACGTTTATTTTTAGCACTGTTAAAAAGTATTTTAATTTTTTCAAAAATTTAAATTTTTGTTTAAAGTAGTTAATTTATTTAACTTATAGTTATTTTATAAATGTGATGGTTTTTTTAAAAAATGTATTTGAAGTTTAGCTGTTCTTTTGGGGCTGATTTCAATTCATAGATTTGACAGGTCCTGTCAAATCTATGAATGAAAGATGGTCTGCTGCCATTGGCTCTCCATGGCCCACGTGATCCCAGGGGACGCATCGCACTAACTGCGCCCCTGGAACACGCAAGCACTGCGCGCCAGCTCTTGGAGCAGGCCCAGGAGCTGAAGTTCCCGTGGGCCCAGAGGTCAACGGCAGGCGTGGTAGGTAAGTGCGCGCGCGATCCTTACCCCCGCGGCAAGCCGGAGAGGTGAATTTCAGGGCCATTATGGTTGCATATACTTGACGTGACCTGGTAAGATCTCAAGATGTGTAAAATGAGCTTGAAAAGGATCAAACAGCACAGTTATAAATTAGTTCTAAGGAAGGGTCCCTCTATGATCAATCCATCTTTCTGTTTCAGATCCTGACTGGCCTCTGTGTATTTCTAATATTCCCAGGTTTTTATTTCAGATTAATGTTACTCTTAGTCTCCTTATGACATTGGAATCTGGGTTCACAAAGTGAAACACCGTTAAAGGTTCATCATTTGAAGCCCCGGCGGTTCCAGTAGCCCCATTCTTACCAAAGCCCAGCCTTGCCAGATGAGTTTTATCTCTCTGCTGCTTCTTTGTTGTGACACAAAGACTAATTTTGGAATTTGTCTGCTTAAATGTTCCCTGACAGACACGTAGCTAACACATGCTGGTCGAACTGTTCTTTTCAGCAGAGAAACATGATCTCCGTACCATTCTGAATTGTACTTAAAAACCATCGAGAGAAACTGTAAATTGCCGCAGCCTCATCAAAATGCCTGGTGTGGCTTGTTGAACACATTTAGGTTGAAGGTTACATAATTTTGGTTGTCATGCAGATCCAGTAAGAGAAAAGACCTCAAGGAAGATACATGATATCCTTTTATTGGAAAAAACATACATCTGTTAAACTGGTCCAGTCAACGGTATAGTGTTATAAATTTTGCACAGACCTCTAAATAACGAGGTTTCGGATTTCTGCAGTGCATCTGTCACCTTATTAACTGAATTAATCTTAAATTATTGTTGTATTTGTACAGTTATCCAGGAGTTTCCATTTTTTAACATTTTGAAAGTCATTCAATATCACATCAGAGGAAAGATGCGCATCTCTTTATTTCTGCAGGCAACCTAACATGTTCATGATGCAAAGTATTCCAAATATAGATTACAATCATTTTCCAGAGACATTTAGAAATGTGTCTGTGCATTGCAAACTGCATTGCATATATATTATGCATATATTAACCTCCTCCCCCACTATAATTATAGTGCATTCATTATTAGGGAGTATCACGATTGCTTTCTCTGTATTTAACTTCTGGAGTTTTCAAATACAGATCTCTACTTTAATAGCGACAAATGTATAGTTTAATGTGAATAATACAGCTTCCAGATTTTTTTAAATTAACAGCCCTGTTTGAATTCATAAAGCAATAGTTGTCTGGTATTGTAGATTTTAGCTCAGAAAATCTCAGTGACTTGATGTGTGCACACTCTTGGATTGCCCAGATTATCATCCTTCAATGCAACATGTCATCATAAAATGACATACACATTAAACACTTTCACCATTAAATCGGCCATCTCCGATCCCCACCCTCACACCCCGCCTTTTGTATCACGTTGTTATAACACTCCTTTCACTATTTTAATGGCCCTGAATTTGCGGTCGGAGGCGTACCAGAAGATTACGCTTCGGAACCGAAAAAAAATCCGCCGTGGCTGCAAAAACGCCCCCTGACCCTGTCGGACATATCGTCCGTCGATAGGTCAGGGGGCGCAACCCAAGTTTGTGGCCGGGGCGCGAGCGGGTCGCTGCGCACAGCGATGATGTCATCGCCGGTGGTGCAGCACCCGGGGTGCTACCGGCTACCGCCAGCGCTAACCTCCCGCTGATTTTCACGGGAGGCGTTAATGGTACCGTGCCCGGGCGCTAGGGGCTTTGCGCCCCGTTAGTGCCCCCCGGGGGTGCTAACGGGAGGCGCAAAGCAACCCAATTTTTCCCCCTGGTGTTTTCAGAGATTCAGAGGCTTCGGGTCCTGGGCTTCCAGGCGCACGCCTGCATAAAGGCCCACGGATCCCAGGGATGTGGGTGGTTTGAAATGGGATCACGTGGGCCAGGCCAGGCCAACCAATTAGAAAGGAAGATTTCTCATAAACTTATGGGGATTCCATTTACAAACACAATTCTAATAAAATTAAATGTTCAAAATTAATTAAAATTCCCTTTGATTAAGCATTTAAAATAAAAATAACTTTTTTGAAAAATAATAAAAACATTTTATTCCGCCCCAAAATTTACATGAACTAATTTTAAATGTTTTTGTGTGTTTTAATCATTTAAAAAATTTTTATTTAACATTTATTTTAACGTTACGCTGGTAAAAGCGGGCCCTACGCCTGCTTTTCCCAGGCGTAAGGGTTTCCTGGGCATTGGCTGGGCAGTAGTTGGGCAAATATTTGGGGCGCACGTGGATGATCTGTCAAGGAGAAACTCGACAGATCGCAAGTTCCGGGTTTTCACTCATGCGCATCGCATGCGGAAACCCGGAACTTGCGGGGCCGTTCTGAGGACTTACGACGCCGTAGGTACAGCGTATGCTGTCATCGGCCCCGTAAAATTCAGGCCAACGTGTTTTAACTTTTACGTTCATTGTCACTAAGGTTCAGAGAGTGATCCCATTCTAAAGCCAATTCCCTGAATCTTTATGCTTTCTTGTCTCAACAACGACAGATTTGACATAGAATGATACTAATAGCATTGCTGACAGCTTATCTACTGCTTCATTTTCATTTAAATTGCTGAAGTAAATACTGTGGTTGTTAAAAGTAATAACATTAGGTGTTCACTTATTATCCCCTGCAGAGTTTACTGCCTCTATAATTTGTGTTCGCTTTTGAAATTAATCACAAATTCCGATTCATTCTGATGGCTTAAGGCAGTTTGCCAGGCGAGGCTGTCATAGCAGCTGGAACCTGAACATTTACCACTGCCCATTGAAACTGTTGCAACTACATCATGAGAATAAGTGGTAAATGATTGAGTTGAGCTGTGAAATGGAGTGGATATTTTGTACAGAATATAAAGCATGTTAACAGGTATAATAAAGGTGTGACATTGTAACTTTTGGCCGGAATCTTCCTTCCCTGGGCAGGTCCGGTGTGGCCGGTGTCTGTGGCGGGTCGCGATCCTGCTGCTGGATCCATCCCGCTGTACAAAATGAACTTACCTTAATGGGGCCTATTAAGCGTTAGTCAGCCCAATTAGATGGAGTGGGTCTGGTGGCGTCACTCATGACGTGTTTTAAGCCGGGATCCTTAAAGGGACCCTGGCCACATAAAATTTTAAGTTCAATCTAACATAGTGGGTGTTGAATCTTTACTGTATAATCATATAATAAAAGTTATATATGAGTGACAAAGAAATATTTAAATAAAATTATCATTAAGTAACATGACTCCATCTACAAATACGATCAAGAACATCATTTAAAAAGTACATTAATTGTGAAGTTATTAGTGCTTTAGTCACATATCTATAGACTTTTGTATCAGTAACTGGTACAAATAAAAATGTGTGTATATAGGTAATACATAAAATTAAGCAGATTTTAAATGTAATTGTAAAGGGGTGGATTTACAATCTTAGGAACAGCTGCGGAATCCCTGACAAACAGTGTAAGTGGTGCTTACAATGTGTTTCTGGGATTTCTGCAGCTCTTTCGTTGAAGTTAACAATGGACAAGTGAGAGAACCTCCACAGAAATTCACCCTAAAGTCTCAGACTGAAAAATTGAATTAGTCATATTCAGGGACTGAAAGCAAATTTTCAGGGACTTAACTTAATAAAGTAATATAAGGGTTAAGTCATGGCAGGAAATCTCGGAACCGTGTCGTGCTCCTCCTGTGCTATGTGGGAAATCAGGGACACTTCCAGTGTCCCTGACAACTATGTGTGCAGGAAGTGCGTCCAGCTGCAGCTCCTGACGGACCGCATGGCGGCACTGGAGCTGCGGATGGACTCACTCTGGAGCATCCACGATGCCGAAAACTTTGTGGATTACTCATTTAGTGAGTTGAACACACCGCGGGTAAAGGCTAGGTCAGACAGTAAATGGGTGACCAAGAGGCAGGGCAATATCAGGAAGGCAGTGCAGGAGTCCCCTGCGGTTGTCTCCCTCCAAAACAGATATACCGTTTTGGATACTGTTGGGGGAAATGACCTACCAGGGGAAGGCACCAGCAGCCAGGTTCATGGCACCATGGCTGGCTCTGCTGCACAGCAGGGCGGGAAAAAGAGTGGTAGAGCTATAGTGATAGGGGATTCAATTGTAAGGGGAATAGACAGGAGTTTCTGTGGCCGCAACCGAGATTCCAGGATGGTATGTTGCCTCCCTGGTGCAAGGGTCAAGGATGTCTCGGAGCGGCTGCAGAACATTCTGGAAAGGGAGGGTGAAGAGCCAGCTGTCGTGGTGCATGTAGGTACCAACGATATAGGTAAACAGCGGGAAGAGGTCCTACAAGCAGAATTTAGGGAGCTAGGAGCTAAATTGAAAAGTAGGACCTCAAAGGTAGTAATCTCTGGGTTGCTACCAGTGCCACGTGCTAATCAGAGTAGCATGAACAGGATAGCAAGATTAAATATGTGGCTTGAGCAGTGGTGCAGGAGGGAGGGATTCAAATACCTGAGGCATTGGAACCAGTTCTGGGGGAAGTGGGACCTGTACAAAAGGGACGGTCTGCATTTGGGCAGGACTGGAACCGATGTCCTTGGGGTAATATTTGCTAAGGCAGTTCGGGAGGATTTAAACTAATATGGCAGGGGAATGGGAACCTATGTAGTGAAACAGGGGGAAGTAATATGCAGTCAGAAACAAATGTGAGAAGGGTGAGAAACAATAAGGGAAATCCGAGTAAACAAAGGCAAGAAACACAAAGGGCCATACTAAATCATAAGTCTAAAAGGACAAAGGGTGTTAATAAAACAAGCCTAAAGGCTCTGTGTCTTAATGCAAGGAGTATCCGTAATAAGGTGGATGAATTGACTGTGCAAATTGATGTTAACGGATATGATGTGATTGGGATTACAGAGATGTGGCTCCAGAACAATTAAGGCTGGGAACTGAATATCCAGGGGTATTCAACATTCAGGAAGGATAGAATAAAAGGAAAAGGGGGTGGGGTAGCATTGCTGATTAAAAAGGAGATTAATGCAATAGCTAGGAAGGACATTAGCTTGGAGGATGTGGAATCAATATGGGTTGAGCTGCAGAACACCAAAGGGCAGAAAACATTAGTGGGGGTTGTGTACAGACCTCCAAACAGTAGTAGTGAGGTGGGGGAGGGTATGAAACAGGAAATCAGAGGTGCATGCAAAAAAGGCGCAGCAGTTATCATGGGTGACTTTAATATGCATATAGATTGGGCTACTCAAACTGGAAGCAATACGGTGGAGGAGGATTTCCTGGAGTGTTTAAGGGATGGTTTCCTAAACCAATATGTTGAGGAACCAACTAGAGGGGAGGCCATCCTGGACTGGGTGTTGTGTAATGAGGAAGGACTAATCAGCAATCTTGTGGTGCGAGGCCCCTTGGGGAAGAGTGACCATAGTATGGTGGAGTTCTACATTAGGATGGAGAAGGAAACAGTTAATTCAGAGACCATGGTCCAGAACTTAAATAAGGGCAACTTTGAGGGTATGAGGCGTGAATTGGCGAGGTTAGATTGGCAAGCGATATTTAAGGGGTTATCAGTGGAAGGGCAATGGCAGACATTTAGAGATCGCATGGATGAACTACAGCAATTGTACATCCCTGTCTGGCGTAAAAATAAAAAAGGGAAGGTGGCTCAACCATGGCTAACAAGGGAAATCAGGGATAGTATTAAAAGCAAGGAAGTGGCATACAAATTGGCCAGAAGTAGCAGCAAACCCGGGGATTGGGAGAACTTTAAAACTCAGCAGAGGAGGACGAAGGGTTTGATTAGGGCAGGGAAAATAAAATATGAAAGGAAGCTTGCGGAGAACATTAAAACGGACTGCAAAAGCTTCTATAAATATGTAAAAAGAAAGAGGTTAGTAAAAACAAACGTAGGTCCCCTGCAGTCAGAAACAGGGGAAGTCATAATGGGGAACAAAGAAATGGCAGATCAATTGAACAAGTACTTTGGTTCGGTGTTTACTGTGGAGGACACAAACAACCTTCCGGAAATAAAAGAGATCAAAGGATCTGGTAAGAGGGAGGAGCTGAGGGAAATCCTTATCAGTCGGGAAAAGGTGTTGGGGAAATTGATGGGACTGAAGGCT
Source organism: Squalus acanthias (assembly GCA_030390025.1). Classification (NCBI taxonomy): domain Eukaryota; kingdom Metazoa; phylum Chordata; class Chondrichthyes; order Squaliformes; family Squalidae; genus Squalus; species Squalus acanthias. The sequence continues at coordinate 19,037,359 of CM059444.1, read as the reverse complement.
GATAAATCCCCAGGGCCTGATGGTCTGCATCCCAGAGTACTTAAGGAGGTGGCCTTGGAAATAGTGGATGCATTGACGATCATTTTCCAACATTCCTTAGACTCTGGATCAGTTCCAAAGGAGCGGAGGGTGGCTAATGTAACCCCTCTTTTTAAAAAAGGAGGGAGGGAGAAAGCAGGGAATTATAGACCGGTCAGCCTAACATCGGTGGTGGGTAAAATGATGGAATCAATTATTAAAGATGTCATAACAGACCATTTGGAAAGTGGTGACATGATAGGTCCAAGTCAGCATGGATTTGTGATAGGGAAATCATGCTTGACAAATCTTCTGGAATTTTTTGAGGATGTTTCCAATAGGGTGGACGGGGGGGAACCAGTAGATGTGGTGTATTTGGACTTTCAGAAGGCCTTCGACAAGGTCCCACACAAGAGATTGGTGTGCAAAGTTAAAGCACATGGGATTGGGGGTAATGTGTCGACGTGGATTGAGAACTGGTTGGCACACAGGAAACAAAGAGTAGGAGTAAATGGGTACTTTTCAGAATGGCAGGCAGTGACCAGCAGGGTACCGCAGGGTTCGGTGCTGGGGCCCCAGCTGTTTACATTATATATTAATGATTTGGACGAAGGGATTAATTGTAATATCTCCAAATTTGCGGATGACACTAAATTGGGAGGCAGTGTGAACAATGAGGAGGATGCTAGGAGGCTACAGAGTGACTTGGACAGGTTGGGTGAATGGGCAAATGTATGGCAGATGAAGTACAATGTGGATAAATGTGAGGTTATCCACTTTGGTGGTAAAAATAGGGAGGCAGACTATTACCTGAATGGTGGCAGATTAGGGAAAGGGGAGGTGCAACGAGACCTGGGCGTCATGGTACATCAGTCACTGAAGGTGGGAAGGCAAGTGCAGCAGGCAGTCAAGAAAGCAAATGGCATGATGGCCTTCATAGCAAGGGGATTTGAGTACAGGAGTAGGGAGGTGATGCTACAGTTGTACAGGGCCTTGGTGAGGCCACACCTGGAGTATTGTGTGCAGTTTTGGTCTCCTAACTTGAGGAAGGACATTCTTGCTATTGAGGGAGTGCAACAAAGGTTCACTAGATTGATTCTTGGGATGGCCAGACTGACATATCAAGAAAGACTGGATCAACTGAACTTGTATCCTCTGGAGTTCAGAAGAATGAGGGGGGATCTTATAGAGACGTTTAAAATCCTGACTGGTTTAGACAAATTAGATGCGGGCAGAATGTTTCCAATGTTAGGGAAAACTAAAACCAGGGGTCACAGTCTAAGGATAAAGGGGAAGCCATTTAAGACTGAGATGAGGAGGAACTTCTTCACCCAGAGAGTGGTGAATCTGTGGAATTCTCTACCACAGAAGGTTGTTGAGGCCAGTTCGCTAAATATATTCAAAAGGGAGTTAGATATAATACTCACAACTAGGGGGATCAAGGGGTATGGCGAGAAAGCAGGAATGGGGTACTGAGGTAGCATGTTCAGCCATGAACGCATTGAATGGCGGTGCAGGCTCGAAGGACCGAATGGTCTACTCCTGCACCTATTTTCTATGTTTCTATGTTTCTATGAACCAGTGGAATGAGTGATGAGAATGAAATTGTTACAGTTGATGACTTGATTTAATGGCCCAGAAATTCGGTTCGGAAGCTTCCCGCGGGTGCAAGCATAGCGGGTGCACTTACATAGCACGCCTGCCGTTGTGCTGTGGGCCCGCGTGGGATTCCGATCCTGGGCCTCCTCCAGCTGCCGGTGTGCAGTGCTCGCGTATCCCAGCGGCGAAGCTAGTTCGCAGCGTCCCCTGGGATCACGTGGGCCATGGGGAGCCAATCGGAGCAGGAAATCTCCATTCATAGATTTGATAGGAAGACCTGTCAAATCTATGAATAGAGATCGGCCCCAAAATCTAAGTAAAACTTCAAATACATTTTAAAAAACATCACATTTTTAAAATAACTATAAATTACATAAATTAACTACTTTAAACAAAAATTTACATTTTTGAAAAAATGTATTAAAGTTTTTAACGGGGCTAAAAATAAACTTACCTTTCTTTAAAGTATTTAAAAATGATAAACCTGTGGAAAAAATGTTAAAATTTTACTTAATTCACCTCTTACCTTGTTAAAAGCAGGCCTTGCGCCTGCTTTTTCCACGCGCAGCTGCTAGGGACTTACCCGCACGGAGAAACCTGTAAAAAAAGCGGAAGTTCGCTGCGTACGCGCTGCCTCTCTGGCGCACGCATTTGACCTGCGAACCCCTTCCTTCAAGAGACCGGAAGTTCCGGTTTCCCGTGCACACGCAGTGCATGCGCGAAACCGGCACTTCTGGTGGCCCTACGGGTGAGTACACAGTGCGTACTCACCCGTGGGGACCCGAATTTCTGGGCCATTGTGTAACTGGACAATCACAGTATACTGTGAGAAAAACCTGATCAGAAACAACACAAAAATTTATTTAAATGGTCTATGTCATTTTTTATAGGGCAGATCAATTCACTGCAATTACTGTTGAGTTGGAAGGCAACAGCCGAGAATGACCAGTGAAAAATTAACATTTACCAGTAGCTTTTCAAGTAGAACAGAATCTCCATCAATCTGTTAGCTGATGTAATCAACATGTTTTTATTTTGGTTTGTTTTCCATGCTGTCAAATAATCAGCTGGAGCAATGGCCACAGAACTCACGCCTCAGGTTGACAGACGTGGTTCCCGAGTTGCGTGAATCCCGTGGCCCTGCAGGGAAATTTAAAAAGTTGGGGGGAAAAGGCTCTTAAGTGCCTGTAAAGTACCTCATGATGATTTCAATTGAGTCCCCCACCGCCACAGGTCGGGTCAGCTTCACGCTGACAGATGTGCCTGTGGGAAAGGCGCGTGGGAGCGAGTTGACAGCAGGTTCCCGACCTGCTGTCAAAAAAACCAATTTCTCACCCAACCAGCCACCGATCGCACTCACTACCACCACGTAAAATTCAGCCCATAATGCCTGAAAGTCAATACCTGATCAAACCAGGCAATAAATCCAATATTAGGTGCTGCTATTGGCCTATCATTTAAATATATTATTCAATTATTTTTGGTAACGGAAGAGCTAATTGCAAAATTATTTCTTTAACAGATATTAAAACAAGAATACCAGATAAGGTAGATGCTGCATATGGAATATATTCATATAGTAAAGCTTGCATTATAACAAGGCTTTTTTGGAAACGTGTACAGTGTATTTCAATGCAACACAATAATGTGATGTTAACAATATAGTGCTGATTATTCTAATTAAATGGTATAGTGATGGCAACAGTGGAAATAGCCCTTGGTAGTCTGAACAAATGTGTACAGTTTACTGACAGGCAATGGTATTCTAACAGAATGTCCACAAGCTGCAAAGACTGTGCATAAGGAAGTATTGTATTCAGTGATCCAATGTATCTCACTGTGATGAGCTAGACTCCTAATCAGATAGCTGTGAGTTCACATCAATACTTGAATATCACTCCAACTTGTTTTATCTTCCTTGGATGAGTGCTTGGCCAGTTTAGTCAGGCTGCTAGATAGAACAATGATGTGCTATCAGAGCCCTCCTTTGGGGAAAGGTGACCTTCTGCATGGAGGAGAAGTAATGGTTCTGAAAATGGAATCTTTACATATCTTAATTCATTAATTTTGAGACCAAGATTTCAACCAATAGCTGATCCGCAATTTAAAATCTCAACTAATTTTATGTGTTTTCAGCCAGGTCTGCTTTCCCCAAGTCAATGCCCTCTAAGATTTGAAAAAAGCCATCCATGCAAGCACACCATAGGTTTCACCAATGCACTACATGTCCTTGCTGCATCATCAGGGCTGCATCTTTGGGCAAATGAGCCTAGCAGATGAGATGCAAAGCTCATCGTACCTATGGTTAAAGTGTAGAATGTAGAGGATTGGCATTAGCTTAAATTCAAGCCTCAAGCACAGCGATAGGAAGCAATTACCTCAAATGCCATGTCTAGTTAACTTTTCTCCAGGGATAATAGTTGCATTTGCAACCAGTTATCACATGAAGTAAGATAGTACAGAGACTGTTTAAGTTTTCTTTCCTTTTTTCTGTTCTCAATAAGTGTGACCAGTGCAAAGTTTGATTGTAGTATAAGGGTTATAAGCACTACACTAAAATAGAATTGCATGGCCATTGTTCATTTCTACCTACTGTTGATAATAGATTATCTCTCTCGTGCTTTATTCTCTTCAGGAATGGGGACACTGTTCTGGTATGAATAGAAAAATAAAACCCAGTAGTTTATCCCAGAATTCTACTATTAGCAGCACTGGTGAAGAGAGATAATATAATCCTTCATTTACAAAGATGTCACATGAATATGTATAAAGCTAGCTATCGTCTGGGAGTGTCGGTGGGAAAGATAGGACTTGCCCAAGTTTGAATAAAATGGGACTTAGAACTGAATATCAGCCACTCCACACTGCTGTGTAATAAATTACCATAATATTTACTGGTGATGAGATTATAAAGAAGTCCAAAGCCACAATGGCATGAATTGTACAGTATTAAGTTTCGTGTAAGCATCCCAAATTTGCTTAGTTTAGTCCTTGTAGTTTAGTTGGTATTCCCATCTAAACAGTAGTAGCAAACATGCACAGACATAACGGGCTCAATTTTAATAACGGAGGCGGGCTGAGGGTGGGCCCGCTGCTCGGCAGCTTTCGGACCTGCACCCGGCTGCTGCCTCCCAGCACTTCCGATTTTGGCTTCATTTGCCTCGTTACGGCCGACGTGCGGGTCGGGTCCCTCCAGGCAATTGCTTGCAGGATGTCAGTTTCTTGCGTCTGATGACGCGTTGTTTGTTTGAAAATTTAAAGGGGTCATGTCCCCTTTGCATACAAATGTCATTGGGATGGCTTGGTGCTTTATTATCTTGAAAGGGGAGTTGACAACGTCTGTTCTGAGCAAAATTTTATGAATGATATTGCTGGTCATATTAATCCAGAAAGAGATTCATGATTTTTTGATATATGACTTTATTATCTGACTATGAAATGAAAAAGATGCCAGATGTGTTCCAAATATTTGCTTAGTAATATTAATGCTTTTTTCTCTTAAAGGTGCTGGGAGCTGCAGGAATGGCAGCCCCAAAAACTAAGGCTGTACCCAGGTTCAATGAGGGCTCTCTCCATGCTCTTGTTGAGGGAGTTAGAGGATGTCAGGAGCTCCTCTTCCCTGGAAATGGAAGGAGGAGGCCTCCTCAGCAAACCAAGTCAGCTTGGCTACAAATTGCTGAGGAGGTGAGCTTGAGATCTGTGTGCAGACGCACATGGGTTCAGTGTGGAAAAAGGTTTAATGATCTGCTGAGATCACCTAAAGTGTGGCCTCTGTGTTCTGGGAAATGGAAGTTCAAGAGTGAGGGCTCTGGGCGATTTCCATGCAGAATAATGGTGGTGACACTGAGCGTAAACCACCATTTATTGGACAGATGATGCCTGGGGTTTGAGACTGTCGGACTTATACTCATCTCCATGTGCCAGCCACCTGTGGTTGAAGCGTTAGCTTACGTGAATCTGGCATGGCTGAGTGCATCCCTTGCCTGACGGCCATCAATGTGGTCACCTGCTGCTGGATTGGCCACATCCGGCCCCGCAAGGCGTCACTCCCCGTCCTCCTACTCATCCTCCTCCTCGTCCTCTTCATCTTCCTCTTCATCTTCCTCCAAGGAGGCTGTGTGCCGAGCCACTTGTTCATCCGGCAGCACTAAGCCGCACTGCTCTTCCTCCAAATCTGACCACCCGGATGAGAGGATGTAAATGGTTCCCATCCCGTTGTTATAGATTTCAGTTGCGGCAAGAAGCTTGCAAGCGCACACTCAAAGTGGCCTGAAATTATTCCAATCAGTTCAAACAGCAGATGTGTGTCAACTTGACCAGTCACAAGGTCAGTAGATTTGCAAAATCTTATCCCAAACCTCCAACAACAAAGTTGTTGCATTTGAATGCCTGCCATATTACAGGAGCGCTTTTAAAGTGCTGCACCAATAATGACTACAGATAATGTCCTCCAGCAACTCGTCTCCTTGCAGCGGGACTGTATCTGACAAGACGGGAAACAGGAGCCAGAAGCACGAAAATTGGAAACCTCTCTCAAAATAGGATTATCAAGGCAGTTAACAGGCTCTTAACTGCCTTAACTACCTGTCCCACTGGTTAGAGTCGGATCAGTTTGGGAGCGGCTGACCCGACACTCACGAAAATCGGGTGGGGGCGGGATGGAGGCGGGTTGGGTGTCTGAAACCATTTTTGCCGATTTTCGCAGCTGACCCGCCTCCAAACCCGCCTCCTCAGGGCTATTAAAATCGAGCCCAACATTTCATTTTCTGTCACTTAGCATATCCCATTTTCAGTATGAGGTAACTCTACGGCTGATACCAAGATCTAATGTGAGTACAATGCACTGCAGTGGCTGCTTCAGACATTAGAAAGGGGGAGATTGGCCCCGATATTAATATGAAGGTGGCTTCCGAGCGGGGAGGTGGAATTGTGTGGGGAAAACCCAGAAGTCAACTGAGGGGGGACGAAACTTGCAATCTTAACTAAATTGTACCAATTCATTTTGACTTCCGGGTTTCACATCTCCAAGTTATGCAGCAGATGTGATGCGCACCCGTATGATGCAATCTCAGGTGTATTTAAAGGGACAGTCCACAAATGGAAATTGGAGGTGTTCAGGATGGAGGTGTCCACACTGTCTTGACAAGTGTTCTCCATCACATCACTCCTCACACCCACCCAACATTCAGCAACACCCAGCCTTCACTTCCTATGCAGTTCATCACTTCCCCATTTATCCATCCACCGTTGTCACACACCCCAATCCTTATGCAATCTGCTGCATCTGTCTCATAGTCACCCTCACCGAATGCACTGCATCCATCGGGTGAGTACCTCACCTTCATTTATTCACAGGTCTGTTTTTTCACCCCTTGTCGGAGAAGGGAGCGCAAAACGCAAGGGAGAGGGAGAGGACTGGAGGTGGCCCGCCACAAATAGTCCAGCTCACAGATTATGAGGAGGACGCCCTGGACATAAGTGGCACATCTGCAGCCTTCTCAGTCAGAGATGGAGAGACAGGGAGCTCGCAGTTAGCTGGTGACAGAATTAAAAATACCTTTGACACGCATATGCTGACTTAATTTCATCAATGGCTGAACTATGAGAAGACTGAGTATGGTGATTGTCAAGATTGTGACTTTCTCATGACTAAATCATATCCCTTTCTTTTGTTTTCCAGGGCATTCACGCATATAGCAAGTGTCACAGGACATCCATGAGGATGATTCCTCAGAAGACCTCATTTCTTCTGAGGGTGCACCGTCACAGGATGTACAGCCATGCACCAGCGCAGATACTTGCGCTTCGGTGGGTCTTCTTAGACAGTTAGTTGGGTTTTCACCTGCTGATTCACACCTCACAAGCGAGCATGAGCAGACACTGGCGGCAGGGACATCTGTGGAGAGTCTGTGTCAGGGGGCGCAATCCTCTCCAAGCTCTGCTCAGCTGGACACAGATGCTGAACTTGTGGGCTATGATTGAGAATGAGAATGCTCGAGGTGCATCAGCAACTTAGCCAGGCACTGACAGACAAGCCACGCACAATCTCCACAATAGCAGAGAGGATGGTGGAGCAGAGAATTGCGAGAATGTCTGCCATGGAGAGAGTGGCTGCCTCTATGGAGATTCAAGCTGAGTCCATGCAGGCCATGACCACAGCAGTGCAGACTTTGGATGCCAACTTGTCTGCCACCTTATACAAGACCAACCGCAACATCGTCATCAAACCAGCGGACAAAGGAGGAGCCATCGTCATACAGAACAGAATGGACTATTGCAAAGAAGCATACCAACAACTGGACAACCAGGAACACTACAGATAGTTACCCGCAGATCCGACCAAAGAACATGCCCGCCAACTCAATAGACTGATCAAGACCTTCGATCCAGACCTTCAAAACATCCTACGCGCTCTCATCCCACGTACTCCCCACGTAGGAGACTTCTACTGCCTCCCAAAGATACACAAAGCCAACACACCCGGATGTCCTATCGTATCAGGCAACGGAACCCTGTGTGAGAACCTCTCTGGGTACGTCGAGGGCATCCTGAAACCCATCGTACAGGGAACCCCCAGCTTCTGTCGTGACACTACAGACTTCTTGCAGAAACTCAGCACCCATGGACCAGTTGAACCAGGAACACTCCTCGCCACGATGGACGTATCGGCACTCTACACCAATATCCCCCACGATGACGGCATCGCTGCGACAGCCTCAGTACTCAACACCAACAACAGCCAATCTCCAGACGCCATCCTACAACTCATCCACTTCATCCTTGACCACAATGTCTTCACCTTCGACAACCAGTTTTTTACCCAAACACACGGAACAGCCATGGGGACCAAATTCGCACCCCAATACGCCAACATCTTTATGCAGAAGTTCGAGCAAGACTTCTTCGCTGCACAGGACCTCCAACCAACGCTGTACACCAGATACACGATGACATCTTCTTCCTTTGGACCCACGGCGAAGGATCACTGAAAGGACTACACGATAACATCAACAGGTTCCATCCCAACATCAAACTCACCATGGACTACTCCTCAGAATCGGTTTCATTCTTGGACACACGAATCTCCATCAAAGACGGACACCTCAGCACTTCACTCTACCGCAAGCCCACGGACAACCTCACGATGCGACTTCTCATTTTTGTCCACCCCAGTCCAACACCGGCATCTCCGCATCATGACCTTATACAGGATGACAGACACCTTATCCGTGGCCTTACAACGCTTCACTAATCACCAAGCTGGTCTGTAGCAGAGTAGTAGGAGTGATGTGGCGCTGGCCCCGGAGAGGGATGATGGCGAAAGGGGACATGGAAGTGGGAGCACCACTCAAAGCACTCCCACTTCTCATCCATTACCCCCGCCACGGGCACCCCCCCCCCCACCCAGTACCTGACCTGCTGCCTCGTGTCCCAATGGCCGAGTCTGCCCCTGCACAGGTACAGGTGGAGCAGTCTTTGTTGGGGCCTCACGGGTTCCAAAACCCAGGGGGCGTAGGCCAAAAGCATCTCAGCAGTCAGGGCAGGGTTCTGAGCAGCCTGCCTCTGCCTCTGCTGAAGCCACACAGGATGCACCATGTAAAAGCGGTAGGAAGCTTAAGTTAAATAAATTGTAATTCATCAAACGTATGCACATGGGTGCAAAACATTATGGGCAGAATTTTCATTGACCCGTGGAGGCAGGTTTGGAGGCATGTGGGGGGTTAAAATTGCGAAAACTGGCAGGCAGGCACAAGCCCGCCTCCATCCCGCCTCCACGCAATTTTCATTAAATCGTGTCTGCTGGTCCCGACTCCGTCCCGCCTCCAAGAGGCGGGATAGGCTGTTAAGGCCCTTAACAAGCACTAAATTGCCTCTATAATGCCATTTTGAAAGGCTTTTGTGATTTTAACCCTTTTTCCGCGTGAAGCACTCCTCTCCAGTGTGACCTCCTGGGAAACCCCTCTCGCCACCTTGACTGAGCGCTTCCTCAACTGAGGCATATACCAGAAGCATGGGAACCATTTATTTCCTTTCCTCCTGGACATCAGATTCGGACGAGGACTAGCCGTGGCAGCAGCAGAACCATGAGCAACAGCACCACCAGCAGCAGCAGCATCAACAGGAGTGCCAAGCTGCTCCTCACCCACCTGAAGCTGCACAGGCCAGAAGGCGCCAGCGCACGACTACATTGCTGCCCGAGATGCAAGGGACGCACTTGACCAGATTTGCTTAGCCTGCACAATCAAACACTTTTGCCTCACACCTTCTTATCAGGCCATCGACAATGGCCAGGAACCTGCGGATTCCTGTCACTCTGACCACCATACTGACAATTGCAAGTCATCCTAAGCCCTCAATGTGGAAGTCCCATTTGTGAAATGACAGACGCCACAACTTCAGCAGTTTGCCAGCAGAATTTTTAATCACACCAAGCAAGTGCTGGCATTTCAAGATTAAACACAACATTACACCCAAGTGACTACCCTTGTGACTACTTGTGCATTATTTTTCTTTTATGCATGCTCCTACGTGGTGCTTCCCCTGTGGCTTCAGCAGATGTGGAGGCCCCTTGCTCACTTTCTTGCTGCTCCTGCCTCGACACCTTTGGCGGGCGTCCTCTGGGGTTGCGAGCCTGTGAGGGCTCGGCAACAGTCTGCTGCTCCTGCGGCTGTGCAGGGGTTGAGACGCCCATCTCAGTTGGGTGAGGACTCTGGTGGGGCTCTGACCGAGGGCTTTGCAGTGGCTTGGTCGTGTGAGCGCTTGGCGAGGAGCCCCCACTTCCTTGTTGTTTGCCACCAACATCCCTCTCATGGGTCAGCCCTACCTCAGCGCTTGCAAGTGGATTGAGAGCACCTTGCTGCACATCAGGGGGGCCATGGGGACCCGTATCTGCACTGGAAGTCCTACTCAGAAGGACTTCCATGAAGGTTTGGTTTCTGTGTTCAATAGATGACCATCGCTCCTCAAGAGATGTCAGTCTAGTCTGAACAATGACCATGTTTTCTAGACTCTGGCGACTTACCTCCTGCATAGCCGTAGCCATCCTCTCCTCTACTGTAGCCATCCTTTCCACAGAGGTTGCCATCCTTTCCGTGGTGATGCGTTCATGCGCCAATGACTCCACAAAGGCTCTGCTCATGTTCGCAGCGACCCTGGAGACAAAACCTGTCAGAGACTCCTGCATCTGTTCCTGGAGTTCCAGCACCGCTGATCTTATGGATGGACCCAGAGGCAGAGGGTCGACATGCAGCTGAGCTGAGCTGGGAGAGTCCTGCGCCCTCCGACTAGGACTCTCCACTGCTGTCCATCTCCACTATCTGCTGATGCTCACTTGTGAGCTGTGATACACCAGGTGACAACACTACTCTATCTCGCGATGTTCCCTCCGAGGTGTGAGTGTCTGCGCTGGTGCTGGGTGCGCTGAATTCTGCTGACGCAGGCACCCTCAGAGGTTGCAGCTTCCTCTGAGGAGTGGTGAGGCTCATGCTCTTCCTCCTGGACGGTGGGGACGGCTGCTCGCGATGGTCCTGGGGGGGAGTAAAGGAAAGAGTCAGAGATGTGAGTCCAAGGTTACATGCAGATTGTATATTGCAGATGATCATAAGTCAGTCTGCTGGAGCATCAGAATCATTATCAGTGACTCATGCAATGTCAATGAGAGAGATGATAAACTATTCTGTCACCAGCTTGCTCTGATGCACCCGTCTGTCCGTCCCCCACTTGCGCCACCTCCTCCACTCCCACGATCTCCAGGACTGCCTCCTCCCAGGTGGTGAGCTGGGCTACTGAGGGTGGCCCTCCTCCTGTCCTCGCTCTTTCCCTCTTATTGTGAGCTCTCTTTTCCTGCAATGAGGGAGACAAGTGGAGTTTGAGTGAGAATGAAGGAGTGAGTGTAGAGAATCTATATCATTGATGGTTAGAAGGAGACAAATTCGGAGTGAAGTGGCAAGACCATGGGCCGTCCCTGTGTGTTGTAAGTTGTTTTCATAGCATCACAGCGATAGGGAGTGTGAGGGCTGCATAGTCGAATAGTTAGGTGAATGTGACCATACAGAGAGAGGGAATGGGTAAGGGTGCAGGGATGTCAGTATCAAGTGGGATGTGGAGGAAGAGGTTGTCAAAGCTGAGTGCTGGTGAGGAGAGGCAATGGGGATCAGAATGAGGGTGATGGGAAATTCATACTCACTTTTCCAGTGCGCAGCAGGTCATGAAACCTCTTCCTGCACTGAAGCCAGGTTCTGCGGGTTATGGACAACGAGTTGACCTCCTCTGCCACCTGGATCCACACAGCCTTGGTTTGATGGGAAGGCTTCTTCCTCCCTGAAGCTGTGCCTATATGTATCTCTTCACTTCACCTGACGAAGGTGCAGCGCTCCGAAAGCTTGTGATTTCAAATAAACCTGTTGGACTATAACCTGGTGTTGTGCGACTTCTCACATTTGTCCCTGAAGAAGGGAAGAGCACCTCCTTATTAGCTCTGGCTCCCTCAATTAAAGCTTGCAAGGCGACGTCATCAAATCGAGGTGCAGACCTAGGTCTCTGGCTGGCCATTCTTCCTGCAGGTGCCTCTAACATGCAAAGGCAGTCTGCAGAGGAAGCAAGGCTTGTTGCAGACTTTAAATGCTGCAGCAATGATGACATCATCGGAAGCGACTTTCAGACTGGAAAAACTCACTGGCCATGGGTTCCCACACGTTGGAACTCAATTGGCCAATTATGTTAAAATCGCATCAATCTCCCACATCGATTTAGATTCGGGTGGCTAACACAAAATGCAGATTACACGACCCCAACCTGCCCCTGAATCAAAATCCAGCCCTATGTTTCTAAGTTTTCTTTTTTTATAATGCCACATGAAATGTATTGATTAGAACCACTTCCCGTCTTGCCCATTATTGTTTCATGATGAATGTCAAAACATTGGGCAGATATGCAATGGGTGGATGAGTGGTTGAAGGACTGTTTAGTGCGGGGCGGGCAGGGCAGTGGTAGGGGGTGGTCGTGGTGGTCCTGGTGGTGGGAGCGGACCGCAGGCTGTCATTTGTTATGTTTCACACTCGGTGAACCTTGCGGTATTAGGGCATCCCGGGCAACAATGTAAGCAGCTGGTCTGGTGATGGGTGCCCCATCTTCAAGCTCCTCCTCTTCCTCCTGATCCTCCTCTTCCTGCTTCTCCTCCTCCTCTATGTTCTCCTCATCCAAGATGAGTGATGAGCCCCTTCATCCTCCCCACCTGTAGTCCTCTCTGCTGCGCAATGTTGTGCAGGATGCAGCACACCACTGTCATTCTGGACACCCTCGCTGGCGAGTACTGAAGGGCGCCTCTAGACCTATCTAGGCACCTGAAGTGCATCTTCAACATCCCAATGGCTTGCTCGGTGACACACCTGGTGGTCATGTGGCTTTTGTTGTAGCGCTCCTGCGTGTTGTTGGTGGGGTTCCTCACAGGTGTCATGAGCCAAGTTTGAAGTGGGCATCCCTTCTCTCCTACGAGCCAGGACTTAAGTCTGCTTCTTGGAACAAAAAGGTCTGGGATGTTGGACCGCCGCAGTATAAGGCATTGTGAGAGCTCCCAGAGAATCTGGCACAGACCTGCAGGAACCTCTTCTTGTGGTTGCGCACCAGCTGCGCAGTGATGGAAGGATTTCCCTTGCGGTTGATAAAAACTCCTGGTTGCTGTGGCGCTGCTCGGATTGCCACATGTGGGTAGTCGATGGCACCCTGTGTCTGGGGGAACCCAGCCAGAGAGGCAAATCTCAGTGCCTACTCATTCTGGCTATTGGCATCACGGGAAATTTACATAATTGTCGGCCCTGGCAAACAAGCCATCAGTGACCTGCCTTATGCATTGATGTGCAGCCGACTGGGATATCCTGGATATGTTGCCGCGAGCGCCCTGGAAGTATCCTAAGGCGAAATAGTTGAGGCCGGTGGTTCACTTTCACAGCCACTGGTAATGCATGGCTACCAGATCTAGCAGGGAGCCGGTCTGCCTCTAGGAGGCTGCAGATGTCTTCCACCACCTGACGTGACAACCTCAGCCTGTGGAAGCACTGCTCTTCTGAGAGGTCAAGGTAGCTGAGCCTCTGTCTGTAAACCCTGTGCCGTGAGTAGTGCCTTCTGCGAACTCGGCCTCCCTCCTGTGCACCTCCATCCTGTGCACCTCTCACCTGTGCCCCTCTCTCCTATGCGCCTCTCTCCTGTGCCCCTCTCTCCTGCGCCCCTCTCTCCTATGCGCCTCTCTCCTGTGCCCCTCTCTCCTGTGCCCCTCTCTCCTATGCGCCTCTCTCCTGTGCCCCTTTCTCCTATGCGCCTCTCTCCTGTGCCCCTCTCTCCTGTGCCCCTTTCTCCTATGCGCCTCTCTCCTGTGCCCCTCTCTCCTGCGCCCCTCTCTCCTATGCCCCTCCCTCCTGTGCCCCTCTCTCCTGTGCCCCTCTCTCCTGTGCACCTCCCTCCTGTGCTCCTCTCTCCTGTGCCCCTCTCTCCTGTGCCCCTCTCTCCTGTGCCCCTCCCTCCTGTGCCCCTCCCTCCTGTGCCCCTCTCTCCTGAGCCCCTCCCCCCTGTGCACCTCTCTCCTGTGCCCCTCTCTCCTGTGCCCCTCTCCTGTGCCCCTCTCCTGTGCCCCTCTCTCCTGTGTCCCTCTCTCCTGTGCCCCTCCCTCCTGTGCCCCTCCCTCCTGTGCCCCTCCCTCCTGTGCCCCTCTCTCCTGAGCCCCTCCCCCCTGTGCACCTCTCTCCTGTGCACCTCTCTCCTGTGCACCTCTCTCCTGAGCCCCTCCCCCCTGTGCACCTCTCTCCTGTGCCCCTCTCTCCTGTGCCCCTCTCCTGTGCCCCTCTCCTGTGCACCTCTCTCCTGTGCACATGCTGATCCCACCACAGCACGTCGTCGCTACCGTGGATGGCGAGGATCCTCCTCTTCCGATGTGCTGTCAAGCACATCCAAGGCTCCTTCCATTCTATCAATTTGAAATCCTCCAAGGTTGAAAAAAGCTGTATTCACACAAGAACTCTCTGCCAGACATTTGCCAGAGGGAACTAAGACAGCAGCTGTAATAAGTGAGGTTTTATTCAGATGGGACAATGACAAGTTTAAATACCCACCAAAACTGCTGCTCAAACTCGCCTCCGTTTCCCGGGTCAGTTTCCCGAGCCCCTGGAAACCCATGTTGCTCAATTTCAAATTGGAGGCAAGTTAATATCAATTTAAAAATAGCTCATTAACATCTCCTAAAGATGTTAATTGATTCAATAAGCACCCAAATAAAGCATGCAATTATTAAATCCCCGACTTCGGCGTGTAGGTTTCTCGCCACCATCCAAACGCGCCTCCGTTAAACCCGGAAGTGGGAGCGTTGGAGCTGGGCTGTCATCTCACTCTAAAAATCACAAATTTTCACTGCCCCAGCCGCTCCCAACCCACCGGTTCTTGGCGGTTAAAAAAGACCCCATTGCCAGTCCACCCACCTAAGAAAGTACATCTTGAGTTTCATCAGTTCCCAACTCGTCCAGCAGGTGGAGTATTTTACCAGCGAGGGTACAATTACCAGTTTGTGTCATCATGACATGCGACTGGGCCTTCCTTCATTTCGATAAAGGAAAGAATGAGCCCACAGGCAGCCTGCTGCATGCTATAGCCAGATCATCATAGGAACTGTGAAGAGAAGGGAGGTGAAATGTGGAAAATAGTATATAAGTCTAATGAGCAAAGATAACCATTCAGTTTATTATAAAAAGAAGTGGTGCAGTAAATGTACAGGTCTCTGAGTCTATATGGAAATGAGGCTGCCGACATCGACACTCCATCATTCTTTGACAGCTACTGCTCAACTGAATTGCATGATATCGGGACCAAATATGGTCCATTGGAGAGTAAAGAGCGGTATTGCAGAGAAATATTGTACCATATGAATTTTAGCACCACTGAACAGAAGTATGGCCTAATAATTTGTCCAAAGATTGGCAGATAATAAAATTGCATTCTAAGAAGAAGCATGTTTTCTAGCAATGTCACTCGCTGATCCAGCAACACAAGATCAAATTCAGGCCTCGAAATAAAATGAGGGAAACCATGGTTCAGTGTTCCTTTCTCTTTGATTTTACATATTGTCTCTTTCAGATCAGTAGGTGATATGCACCATTTTAAAACTGAGGAGCTGAAGAGGGAAAAGGGGTGTATTTCAAAAACAAAGCAAATAAATAGCGATAACTAGTGAAATATTCAATTGCTCCATTCTCTGTTGTAAGATTTGGCTCACAGGTCACACACAGATTACCCAAAGGGCCTTAGGAGTTGTCGGGCTTTTTATTAGAGAGCTACAGTTTAAGCATAATCAGATACTACATGCGATTATAATAGATACAGGAGACATACAACCCGTGACAGATGAGAGCGATCTATGGCCCCGCGACGGAATGAAACGACCGGACGGACGGACGTTGGATGGACGGTGGACGGGCGGACATTGGATGGACGGTGGACGGGCGGACGTTGGATGGACGGTGGACGGACGGACGTTGGATGGATGGTGGACGGACGGACGTTGGATGGACGGTGGATGGACGGACGTTGGATGGACGGTGGATGGATGGACGTTGGATGGACGGACGTTGGATGGACGGTGGACGGACGGACATTGGATGGACGGTGGATGGACGGTGGATGGATGGACGGTGGACGGACGGTGGATGGATGGACGTTGGATGGACGGTGGACGGACGGACATTGGATGGACGGTGGACGGACGGACGTTGGATGGACGTTGGACGGGCGGACGTTGGATGGACGGTGGACGGACGGACATTGGATGGACGGTGGATGGACGGTGGATGGATGGACGGTGGACGGACGGTGGATGGATGGACGTTGGATGGACGGTGGACGGACGGACATTGGATGGACGGTGGACGGACGGACGTTGGATGGACGGTGGACGGACGGACGTTGGATGGACGGTGGACGGGCAGACGTTGGATGGACGGACGTTGGATGGATGGTGGACGGATGGACGTTGGATGGACGGTGGACGGGCAGACGTTGGATGGACGGACATTGGATGAACGGACGTTGGATGGATGGTGGACGGATGGACGTTGGATGGAAGGACGTTGGATGGATGGTGGACGGACGGACGTTGGATGGACGGTGGACGGGCGGACGTTGGATGGACGGTGGATGGACGGACGTTGGATGGACGGTGGACGGGCAGACGTTGGATGGACGGTGGACGGATGGACGGTGGACGGACGGACGTTGGATGGACGGTGGACGGGCGGACGTTGGATGGACGGTGGACGGATGGACGGTGGACGGATGGACGGTGGACGGATGGACGTTGGATGGACGGTGGACGGACGGTGGACGGATGGACGTTGGATGGATGGACGGTGGACGGATGGACGTTGGATGGACGGTGGACGGACGGTGGACGGATGGACGGTGGACGGATGGACGGTGGACGGACGGTGGACGGATGGACGTTGGATGGACGGACGTTGGATGGACGGTGGACGGATGGACGGTGGACGGATGGATGTTGGATGGACGGTGGACGGACGGACGTTGGATGGACGGTGGACGGATGGACGTTGGATGGACGGACGTTGGATGGACGGTGGACGGATGGACGGTGGACGGATGGACGTTGGATGGACGGTGGACGGACGGACGTTGGATGGACGGTGGACGGATGGACGTTGGATGGACGGTGGACGGACGGTGGACGGATGGACGTTGGATGGACGGACGTTGGATGGACGGTGGACGGATGGACGGTGGACGGATGGACGTTGGATGGACGGTGGACGGACGGACGTTGGATGGACGGTGGACGGACGGTGGACGGATGGACGGTGGACGGATGGACGTTGGATGGACGGTGGACGGATGGACGTTGGATGGACGGTGGACGGACGGTGAACGGATGGACGGTGGACGGATGGACGTTGGATGGACGGTGGACGGATGGACGTTGGATGGACGGTGGACGGACGGTGGACGGATGGACGGTGGACGGACGGACGTTGGATGGACGGTGGACGGATGGACGTTGGATGGACGGTGGACGGACGGTGGATGGATGGACGGTGGACGGACAGACGTTGGATGGACGGTGGACGGATGGACGTTGGATGGACGGTGGATGGACGGTGGACGGATGGACGGTGGACGGATGGACGTTGGATGGACGGTGGACGGATGGACGGTGGACGGATGGACGTTGGATGGACGGTGGATGGACGGTGGACGGATGGACGGATGGACGGTGGACGGATGGACGTTGGATGGACGGTAGACGGATGGACGGTGGACGGATGGACGTTGGATGGACGGTGGACGGACGGTGGACGGACGGTGGACGGATGGACGTTGGATGGACGTTGGATGGACGGTGGACGGACGGTGGACGGACGGACGGTGGACGGACGGACGTTGGATGGACGGTGGACGAACGGACGTTGGATGGACGGTGGACGGATGGACGTCGGATGGACGGTGGACGGATGGACGTTGGATGGACGGTGGACGGATGGACGTTGGATGGACGGTGGACGGACGGACGTTGGATGGACGGTGGACGGACGGTGGACGGACGGACGTTGGATGGACGGTGGACGGATGGACGTTGGACAGACGGTGGACGGACGGACGTTGGATGGACGGTGGATGGACGGACGTTGGATGGATGGTGGATGGACGGACGTTGGATGGACGGTGGATGGACGGACGTTGGATGGACGGTGGATGGACGGACGTTGGACGGACGGTGGACGGACGGACGTTGGATGGACGTTGGATGGACGGTGGACGGATGGACGTTGGACGGACGGACGTTGGATGGACGGTGGATGGACGGACGTTGGATGGATGGTGGATGGACGGACGTTGGATGGACGGTGGATGGACGGACGTTGGATGGACGGTGGATGGACGGACGTTGGACGGACGGACGTTGGATGGACGGTGGATGGACGGACGTTGGATGGACGGACGTTGGATGGACGGTGGATGGACGGACGTTGGAAGGACGGACGTTGGATGGATGGTGGATGGACGGACGTTGGACGGACGGTGGACGGACGGACGTTGGATGGACGGTGGATGGACGGACGTTGGATGGACGGTGGACGGACGGACGTTGGATGGACGGTGGATGGACTGATGTTGGACGGACGGTGGACGGACGGATGTTGGATGGACGGTGGACGGACGGACGTTGGATGGACGGTGGATGGACGGACGTTGGATGGATGGTGGATGGACGGACGTTGGATGGACGGTGGATAGACGGACGTTGGACGGACGGTGTATGGACGGTGGATGGACGGTGGACGGGGGGACGTTGGATGGACGGTGGACGGACGGACGTTGGATGGACGGTGGACGGACGGACGTTGGATGGACGGTGGATGGACGGACGTTGGATGGATGGACGTTGGATGGACGGTGGATGGACGGACGTTGGAAGGACGGACGTTGGATGGACGGTGGATGGACGGTGGATGGACGGACGTTGGATGGACGGTGGATGGACGGTGGATGGACGGACATTGGATGGACGGACGTTGGATGGATGGTGGACGGATGGATGGATGTTGGACGGACGGACGTTGGATGGACGGACGTTGGATGGACGGACGTTGGATGGACGGTGGATGGACGGTGGATGGACGGACGTTGGATGGACGGTGGATGGACGGTGGACGTTGGATGGACGGACGTTGGATGGACGGTGGACGGACGGACGGTGGATGGACGGACGTTGGATGGACGGACGTTGGATGGACGGTGGATGGACGGACGTTGGATGGACGGACGGTGGATGGACGGACGTTGGATGGACGGTGGATGGACGGTGGATGGACGGACGTTGGATGGACGGATGTTGGATGGACGGTGGACGGACGGACGTTGGATGGACGGTGGACGGACGGACGTTGGATGGATGGTGGACAGACGGACGTTGGATGGACGGACGTTGGATGGACGGTGGACGGACGGACGTTGGATGGACGGTGGACGGACGGACGTTGGATGGACGGTGGATGGACGGACGTTGGACGGACGGATTTTGGATGGACGGATGTTGGACGGACGGACGTTGGATGGACGTTGGACGGACGGACGGTGGACGGACGGACGTTGGATGGACGGACGTTGGATGGACGGTGGACAGACGGACGTTGGATGGACGGTGGACGGACGGACGTTGGATGGACGGTGGACGGACGGACGTTGGATGGACGGTGGATGGACGGACGTTGGATGGACGGTGGACGGACGGACGTTGGATGGACGGTGGACGGACGGACGTTGGATGGACGGTGGATGGACGGACGTTGGATGGACGGTGGATGGACGGTGGACGGACGTTGGACGGACGGATTTTGGATGGACGGATGTTGGATAGACGGTGGACGGACAGATTTTGGATGGACGGACGTTTGATGGACGGTGGACGGACGTTGGACGGACGGATTTTGGATGGACGGATGTTGGACGGACGGACGTTGGATGGACGTTGGACGGATGGACGTTGGATGGACGGACGTTGGATGGACGGTGGACGGGCGGACGTTGGATGGACGGTGGACGGACGGACGTTGGATGGACGGTGGACGGACGTTGGATGGAAGGTGGACGGGCGGACGTTGGATGGATGGTGGATGGACGGACGTTGGATGGACGGTGGACGGGCGGACGTTGGATGGACGGTGGATGGACGGACGTTGGATGGACGGTGGACGGACGGACGTTGGATGGACGGTGGACAGTGGACGTTGGATGGACGGTGGACGGACGGACGTTGGATGGACGGTGGATGGACGGTGGACGGGCGGACGTTGGATGGACGGTGGACGGGCGGACGTTGGTTGGACGGTGGACGGACGGACGTTGGATGGACGGTGGACGGTGGACGTTGGATGGACGGTGGACGGACTGATGTTGGACGGACGTTGGATGGACGGACGTTGGATGGACGGACGTTGGATGGACGGTGGACGGACGGACGTTGGACGGACGTTGGATGGACGGACGTTGGATGGACGTTGGATGGACGGTGGACGGACGGACGTTGGATGGACGGTGGACGGGGGGACGTTGGATGGACGGTGGGCGGACGTTGGATGGACGGTGGATGGGCGGACGTTGGATGGACGGTGGATGGACGGTGGATGGACGGACGTTGGATGGACGGTGGATGGGCGGACGTTGGATGGACGGTGGATGGACGGTGGATGGACGGACGTTGGATGGACGGTGGACGGACTGACGTTGGATGGACGTTGGATGGACGGACGTTGGATGGACGGTGGACGGGCTGACGTTGGATGGACGGTGGACGGGCTGACGTTGGATGGACGGTGGACGGACTGACGTTGGATGGACGGTGGACGGGCGGACGTTGGATGGACGGTGGACGGGCGGACGTTGGATGGACGGTGGACGGACGGACGTTGGATGGACGGTGGACGGACGGACGTTGGATGGACGTTGGATGGACGGTGGACGGACGGACATTGGATGGACGTTGGATGGACGGTGGACGGACGGACGTTGGATGGACGTTGGATGGACGGTGGACGGACGGACGTTGGATGGACGGTGGACGGATGGACATTGGATGGACGGTGGACGGGGGGACGTCGATGAATGTTGACGGATGTCCCAGTCTGCAACAACGCTCACTTCTGTTGGGTCTCTCCTCGAGCTGTCCGAGTTGTTAGGCTGCCAGCCAGCACCTCAGAGGTCGAGCCTGATCAGAGTGTTAAGCCGAAGCTCGCATTTCATCCACCCCGAAGAAGCCCTTCCTCTAACAGCTAGCTTCTCTCTCTCTCTGGACTATTTTATATCTTATTTTGGTGGGCTGGGATCACAGATGTCTATCATTTTTCATTCACCTCATGACTTTTATTACCAGGGCAAAGGTACTTGCTGACCATCTTATTCCCTGAGCTGGAATTCAGTTATTTCTTATCTTTTCGTGTTAAATGTTTTATTATGGTTAAGAGTGTTGTGCTTATTCGGCTGGCTGGTTCCCTGCTGTCTCCCTCATCAGTCTTGCTATGTCTGATGGGGAGGCCTGCTTGTGCTTGTGTTGACCTAAGGCCTCTCTCTGTTCTTATCTGATGTGATTAGAATTCTTTCTGGAGGGTCAGTCAGTGGGTTAGCAGATCTATTTCCTACGGAATCATTATTCCTTTTCTAACTTGCAATTTCTTTGGGTTTAATGATTTCTTACAATTCCCTACTTTGAGAAGGAAATATCCTTATTGACGTCTCACAATTGGCTCTTGACTAATCTAGCTAGTTGTAAGTTATCAGCCCGCTGATACTATTCGTGCCCAGGGATGCTGGCTGGCATTATAAGCTACTTCCCACCACTCGTAGCCCCTAATTTACTTATTGCTTTCGCAACTTGGGCGTTAGTTGGTAGGGAGACTCAGAAATGAAGATTTCCCCCTTTCTTACAGTCCACTCCTTTGAGGGGGAGGAGCAACCACCGACTCCTCACTCAAATTCAATTCACTCTTCCGGTGTTTCAATTCTGCCCCGCCTGGGGTATCCTCTGTTTCTTCTATCTCTCCTGATCTTACCCCGCCTGGGGTCTCCTCTACGTTGCTTCGGATCTTCTCTTTCGGTGTGCTCAATTCATTTGTTAGTGCTGGTTAGTCATAGGTATGAATACACAATTGGCTTATGCATCAAAGTCTTACTACACGGGTTACATATATCAAATACACTATCATTACAAGTTGGAGAACTACCAGAGCATGTGAAATAATACGAACCTATATATATTAAGCCCAATATCCCACCAGTGTGAGTCGTCCCCTATGCTGTCAATTTCAATATCTATTCTCGAGTCGTCTTGTTCTAAAACATAAAAATGCTTTAGGGAGGAGTTCAGTCACATCACTAGCTCCCTGAAGCCCTTAGACAACAGGGGAATGTTGTACCCAATTGTGCCACATAATTGTGCAGCTCCTACTTAAGTGTCTCATTTACTGTCGGTTTCACTTGAGCATAGGTTTTGATATTGAGTAAAACATGTTGGTTGATGGGACAGGTCCTGTTAGACCCGTAAAGCATGGTAGTTGCGGTAGTAGTGACACAGGAGGCACCACCAAAACCACCTCATACTGGATTCGTACTGGCTTTTCCCACGCTCTGTTACCTACAGGACACAATTATTACAGTCACAGTTAAATTCAGTCTTACAATCATTTCAAGCGGCATTACAGTTTAACATCTAATCAACAAATCATGGACTTAAAAGATTCTCCAGATCTCTTTTACTCGTATCCATCTTGTGGATAATTTTTGCTAAATATGATTTCTCCCTAACCGTAATTGTCCCAATCCAAATTCCATGTAACTGACTGCTTCAACTTCAATTTCAATCCCTCTAACAGGTACCAGTGTGTTTAACTCTATTCTGATTGTTTCATTAATTAGATAGTTTCTCGATGGAGTGTGTGTCAATGCTTTAAAAGTTGTCTCACTCTCCTGAACCACATTAACCATTTCATGTTGTGCTGTTGTCAAGTAACTGAGCAAGTCTGAGACCCATTCTTCAGTGCAGATTCACCATGCATTTCCGGATGGTAATTGCTTCATACGTAACGAATCACATTTGCACACTCATACCGATATCTCATATCGTGCCACACGTGCCATCCGATACAAGCCATTCTCGGGCTTTCAGGTATCAAAAGATTGTCTGGAGGTCTTTGCTCATCTTCCTCTGCATGGTTCCGATGTCTTGGGTAGTGGCCGGACTATCAAATTCAGTTTTCTTAAAAAGTTCATTATAGGCAGGGACACAAATGTCTCCAAGAGAAAGCTATCAATTTACTATTCGTAGCTACACTTTCCTGACTTTCACTAGAAAGTTAGGAAAATTCTCATTTGGTAGTGCAATTTTCCTGTTTCAATCTTACATCTTAAGTGGGGCATCCCATTAATTATTATTCATATCTCAATCATGAGCCCTGGAGGAACTTTACTGTCCAATACAATATTAAAAATAGAAAATATAGATCAAAGTTGTTTGGTGAACCAATTAAAAAAAAACAGCTGCCAGCAGAAAGGGTTAACTCCTCTGCAGGTTTATAAGGTGGCAGAGCAAATATTCTTATTAACTAAACACGATACAGAACAGATAAAATAAACAAAACAAAAACAGTAAGTTACATAATATTTCTCTTTATTCTTTCTTCAGATGCCTTTTCAAATGACTGTAAAAATACTGAATACACCTGGAGAAAAATTAGTTTTCACATTTAAACTAAACAAATCAAACTGTTTTGGAAAATTCACGATAGCAACCGCAACTCCAAGGTTAAATCTTAGACTGAAACTTAATCTTTTGTTAAACAAACTTTTTGTTTCTCTCAGTTTTTCCACACCAGCTTAACTTAAATTGTAGTTCAAAGTTATTTTCCCCCAATTCTGGGTGCACAATCTTATTCTCACATTCTTAAAACTTCCAAAATCCAAGACAAGACTACAGAGGGTTAAACGGCTTTTAGCACAGAGAAGTGGGTGGAGCTAAAACAAACATAACAGACACTTTCTTTTAAAGATAGATTTTCAGAAAAAAGGAATACTGTAACTTCTTAAACATTCACAGATGCTTTGTAAAAAGACATTAACATTCACACTGAAAACAAAAAAAACTGTAGAACAGCAGAAAAGAGACATGATCTTCCCTTTTCTCCTTAATTCCATCATAATTATTTTATCCTTTCTCCCATAAGCCAATTTTCAATTTCTGATGTTTTCTACTGAATCTCATTCTGTACTGATTACTGCCACTGGGAATCTGGGAGAGTAGGGTGGGTGTGTCCCGAACCACCAGGGCACACGCGGGGGTGACTGAGTTGAGCTCGCGATCGTCAATAGTCATCCGATAGTGATCCGGTTTTCTAACCGGCCAAACTGGGGAGTTAGTTGTAAATGTGCCTTGGCGAACAACACCCTGTTTAAACAATGACTCGATGGTGGCTCGAAAATACGGTCCGCTCTCGGCCGGATACGAGCATGTACCGGTCCGTTGATCTCCTCGGGCTCAGTCATACTCCACAATCATGTTTATGTGTTGGAAATGCGCCCGGGACAGAATCTAGGACCGCCTGTACCTCCGGGTCATCGGAGGTGGCTGGCCCGTACTCCTCTGTCCGTTCTTAAGGATCCACCAGATACAATTGTTGGCATAATCAATCACCGCTCGGTGCCTTTTTAGCACATCACTACCCAACAGTCCCTCCCCATTGTGCATTGACATACAGGACAGTGACCTGAACCCCGTCCACGTCTAATGCCAAAGGAAGGGACCCCTGTATGGCTGTCTGTGTCGAATTACTAAAGCCCGATAGAACTTGGGCCACGCCCTTTGTAGGGTCGGGGTGGGGATCGTGAATAATGGTGGTGGAGGAGCTGGAGTCGCCTGACATTAATTGTTGACGGCCTCCAGGATCAACAGTGCGGATTACCGGTCTCCCACCACCATCGTATCGGAGAGGGGAAGTCATCTCTCCCTGAGAGGCCTGCAGGAGTCAGAGGGGAGGTGGGAGGTCTGCCGTTTGCTCAGGTTGTTGATGCACCACAGCAACTGGTCGAGCCCCCCGGTTAATCTGCATGGCCCCTATCGCTGCCTCCATTCTCTCTAGTCGCTGCTCGATCGAGTCGGGACCGGCCTGTCTCGGAGGAGTGCGGCATTGACGGGCATAATGGCCGAGGTGATTGCAAAGATAGCAGCATATCGGGGCACCTTTCTCTGGCGCAAGGGTTTGAGATGGCCCTGATTTCTGGCCGGGTAGTGGGCCCTCGACGACTGCTATTTTAACTGTGGTGGGTACTCTAGGAATATTGGCACGGGTCTGCTCCCAAGCAGTCCCGGAATAGCTGCACAGTTGTTCCCAGGATATGTCTTTGGGGACGTAAATGCGCAGCGCATTATGGACCAATGGTTGTAGGCCGTTCAAAAAGAGGGTTTTGAAGCCCGGGTCGTTAAAGTAGTCCCCTCTGTCATCCCTAGTGTGCTGGAAAATGTCATGGAGCTTATACGCGAAGGCATTCGGGCTTTCGGTAGGGCCCTGCTTGGTATTAACTAGGAGCTGGTGGAAGTCCATGCCCTCCTCCCCTAGTGTTTTACATAAGTCCATCTCGATATCCTGTATCGCGCCCTCACCCAGAATTTTCTCATCCATCTCTTGTTTTAATTCTAAGGAACACGCAGCCAGGAGGACCTTTTTTAGGTTGCCCCCTTCTAGTTCCGGATGAGTGACCTTAAAAATCCTCCACCTCTGTCTGAGGTCGAGGGGGCTGGTGTTCATGTCCACCGTCCCGAGGTCATCCTTTAGTGCCATGACCTCAACAGCGGTAAGAGGCCTATGCGTGGTCGTGGTGACCGTTTCCCCCTCGTCGTTCGTGGAAGAGGAGGGTTGGCTGTTGCCCGGCTCTTGGTCAGTCTGGCACTTAGGCTGGCGTGCAGCATTGGCTCAGGTGACCACACACACTGGTATCGTCCCATTCGCCTGGTCATCCTTGTACGGTGGAGGCAGAGCAGAAGGGGTGGGGTCCTCAACTATGTTGTCCCAACAAGGGTCGGGATCTCTGGGTTTGAATTTGGAGACAACAGCCACCACTGCTTGCTGTTGGCCGATTTGTGCCTGAAGCTGTCGGATTCTTGCTAAGCACGGGGCGTGGTCTGCTTCGGCGGAGGCGATGGTTTGGCGCCGGGCTAACTCCCTCAGAGTCCCCCTTGCAGCTTTTAATTCCTCACCTAGTCTGGTATTCTCTGCCTGTATCTCGATATTTCGTTCTAATATTTGATCCAGCTTTTTCTGTTTAGAATGCGCCTTGTCATTGCCCTTTCTGTTCCCACCGCAACTGATTGTGCAGGACGGCAATGCTTTCCCGCCAACCTTCGCTTTCTTTCTGTAGCTTATCTGCCTGTTCTTTTAACTCTTTGATTTTTTTTGTTTAACTGCAAGGCGCACAAGTGTGCTCCGTAGGCTAACTTATCTCGGCATTTTTTCAGCTTAAGCTTGCGTTTCTGGACATCTTCAGAGAGTCTGTCAAGAACGCAATCATAGTTCATGTCACACTCCTCTAGAATTTTTAGAATGTCCGTCGCCCCAGACGCACCGGTCTTCTCTTTCAGGCTATCTATCAACTGTTCCCGGTGATATGCCAACGCCATTGTAGCTCTGGTTTCTCTTATTTTACACGCTCCCTCTAACTCTCTGAGAATTCCCTACCCAGTCTTAGCGTCGATCACGCGCAGTCGACCAAGTCTTCCTGGCTCTCACAACACCGAGGTCCGTATGCTTCCTGCTCTGTGATCCCACTTCTGACACCACTGTAAGATTTGGATCACAGGTGACACACAGATTAACCAAAGGGTCTTAGGAGTTGTCGGGCTTTTTATTAGAGAGCTACAGTTTAAGCATAATCAGATACTACATGCGATTGAAATAGATACAGTAGACATACAACCCGTGACAGATGAGAGCGATCTACGGCCCCGCGACGGAACGAAACGACCGGACGAATGGACGGACGTCGGATGGATGGTGGACGGACGGACGTCGATGAATGTTGACGGATGTCCCAGCCTGCAACAATAGTCACTTCTGTTGGGTCTCTCCTGGAGCTGTCCGAGGTGTTAGGCTGTCAGCAGCATGGATATCCACCTCAGAGATCGAGCCTGATCAGAGTGTTAAGCCGAAGCTCGCATTTCATCTACTCCGAGGAAGCCCTCCCTCTAACAGTTAGTTTCTCTCTCTCTCTGGTCTATTTTATATCTTATTTTGGTGGGCTGGGATCACAGATGTCTATCATTTTTCATTTACCTCATGACTTTTATTACCAGGGCAAAGGTACTTCCTGACCATCTTATTCCCTGAGCTGGAATTCAGTTATTTCTTATCTTTTCATGTTAAATGTTTTATTATGGTTAAGAGTGTTGTGCTTATTCGGCTGGCTGGTTCCCTGCTGTCTCCCTCATCAGTCTTGCTATGTCTGATGGGGAGGCCTGCTTGTGCTTGTGTTGACCTAAGGCCTCTCTCTGTTCTTATCTGATGTGATTGGAATTCTTTCTGGAGGGTCAGTCAGTGGCTTAGCAGATCTATTTCCTACGGAATCATTATTCCTTTTCTAACTTGCAATTTCTTTGGGTTTAAAGATTTCTTACACTGTCTATTTTGCTGGAGTCTCTCTACATTTCCCTGCTGAATCAAAGGTAGGGAGGAACGCTAGGTTCCGTGTGATTTTCTCTGCCTGACCCTTCCCTCTGGCCTGATTGCTCTAACTGCCTTGCTTATTAAGAGCCTCTTGAAAAAGAAAAGAAATACTCAGGGCATCTCGATTCTCCCAGCTTTACTTGAAGTCAAGAGAAATGAATATAAACATTTTATAGCCTACCTTAGTAAACGTTCTCACACATTACTCAGGAAAATATTACCCACTGGCAGACATACATATATCACAGAGAAGTCTTGATACTGTTACTTTTTTTGGCTTGCAAATTAAAAATAACAGCATCGTATTAGTCCCTCGGGTCAGCTATTACTTGTCTTATGTTTCTCTCTGTCTGTATCTCTCTTTCTTTCTGTATTTGTGTGTGTATACACATATTTAGTTACACACAAATTTATTCGTGAATGTCACATGCATGACACATGCATGCTAGCTATCACATAGAAACACAGTTATTTCAGACGTCACTGTAAACATTGTTTGTGTGATTGCTTTTTCATTTTGCAGTCATGGTCCAGATAATGGATCTATAAAATCTGGATGGGGTTGTGCTTCACTTGAAATCCACAGAGGAGTACTATGATACCTGTTTTATGACCGAATTCATGACATACAATCGAATCTCTCCGACGCTATCTTGGGAAACATTGCAAATTGGGTATTTCTCGTTGGTTTCTCAGGGAGATGTAAATAATCTGTATCCATACCAAAGTGATGTTACATCTATTAATATTGTTGGGAAGAGCTGTAGCTACTTCGTGCGGCCTTAGTTGCAGTAAACTCATCCAAGAACGCTACTGTGCTACCCTTTGAAACAGAAATGATAAATCCTTCTGTCTCTGCTTTCAGTGGTCTTTCATATAACAGTAAAGATGATGTCAGATATATCAAATTAATAATGGCCACAAAAAGTAGATCACAAGCCTGTATCTGACATACACATTATCAAACTATTTACCAAGTCAAATTTAACCCTTGACCTACCAGCAGATCCACAAAATAACTATCCCTCTGGATTTAAAGATTTAAACTCACTTACTGCCCCAAATCCAAACCCAATATAATGAAAAGAAAGACTAAGAGGGCGATTTCCCCCAGCTTCTTTAGGCACTAAAGAGCCTCTGAGGTGACAAGATGGGGTCTTGAGCTGCAACGCTGGTTTAGCCCATGTTTAGTACAAGACGCCATCTTGGTAAAGGCGTTGAAGCTTGTGCTAGGAACAGCCGCCCGGAGGATCGCTAAGGGGCTGATTGCCACTTAAATTGCATGCTAGCACTCATTAAAGAGGCTGCATGGCATTTTGGTGGCTAGCGGTTGATCTAATGCCCTCTCCTAATAGTGACCAGCTGATTGGGAGTAAACACGTTGTTGCTGAGGATTTCGAGCGCTATTTAAAGGCATACTCATCTTTCACTGTACACTTGCTGCTGGAGATTTGAAGAGGAGTTTTGAAACACATCAGGAGACTTTCTGAGACACTTTGTCAAGACTTCACCCATAATCGAGCAACAATTTTTCTGGAAATTCTCTGAGGACTTCACCTAAAAAGAGTAAGTGCTGTGCTACTCCACCTTATTGGACACTTTATAGGAGTCACCAAGAGAAAGGGAGTACTTGGTCATGGGCATCTTGCTAGGGGTAACCCATGGTCTGCCGGAGAATTGGGTGGAGGACATGAGGCCAGGCAGAGCAGCACCAGTTACTGCAGGAGAGAGGGACAGGAGGGTGAGGTGGACTCCTTCCCCCCTGCGGGTACAGGACATCCCTCCTCCTCCAGACCTCCTCCACCCGGACCTCCAGTGCCACATCCAAGAATCTGTGCGCCCTCTCCCTCGGTCCCTGAGCCATCCTGAAATATGCCGTTGGGTGTCAGCCAGGGCACTCCACACCTTCAATGGAAGTGGGAGCACACATGTACTGCTCCATGAAAATTGCTTCTCAACAGCGCTTGATTGCTAAACCTGCAGGTGTCTGTTTTAGCGCCTCCAGGCAAGTTCAAATTATGGTAATCAGCAATTAGGTCCAAAATTGTGTGCTAAATCCAGACTTTCAAACAGGTATGTCTTATTAACACAGCACCCATTTCACGCCTGCTTTCACCAAAATAACCCCCTAAAACTTAACATTTTTAGATTTCAATAAATAAACACATTGGCCCAGAGTTTGCAGCAAAAATAATGGCGGGTTTATGGTACACGCCATTATTAGTGTATAAAAACCCCAACAATTTGTGGCGAGGAAGAGATATGCTGTGAGTTGCAATTCGCTACAAATTGCTGAACTAAGAAACCTTAGCGATTTTAACTCCCTCCGCCTGGTGGAACCAGTCGCAGCCTCATTCATCCATGCAACTAGAGGACCCCAGTGCAATTTTAATGGCTTACTGGGTGCAGCGTGTGCCTGAATGCTTGGCACCGTGAAAGCTGGCGGGTAAGAGGACGAGGGCCAAGAAGGTAAGAGTTAACATTATTTTTGTATGGGTCAGGTGTGCTCTTCCGGGCTCCAGAAGAATCATGTGGGCTGCTGCTCCCATGTGGGTTCCCCTGCGATTCCCCCTAGGCCTACCTTTCTGCTGGATGGGTTAGCCTCCAGGCTGGTCAAGAGCAGCGGGACGTCTGTTTGAGGTGTGCAGCTCGCCATACTCTGTGTGCAATACAGGGGTATTATCTTAGCAACTGTCTGACCGCCTTCAAACTTGTACAAGTAAACTACAAAGACAGATGTTGCAATGCCTGTGTGTCAACTGACGCTATACCTGTTGCAACAATCAGGGGGAATCAGGGGAAAAACGCTCCACTGGCTGGAGTCATACCTAGCACAAAGGAAGATAGTTGTGGTGGTTGAAGGTCAATCATCACAGCCCCAGGACATCGCTCCAGGAGTTCCTCAGGGCAGTGTCCTAGGCCCAACCATCTTCAGCTGCTTCATCAATGACCTTCCCTCCAAAATAAGGTCAGAAATGGGGATGTTCGCTGATGGCGGCACAGTGTTCAGCGCCATTCGCAACTCCACAGATGATAAAGTAGTCCATGCCCACATGCAACAAGACCTGGACGACGTTCAGGCTTGGGCTGATAAGTGGCAGGTAACATTCGCGCCACAGAAGTGTCAGACAATGACTATCTCCAACAAGCGAGAGTCTAACCACCTCCCCTTGACATTCAATGGCATTACCATCGCCGAATCCCCCACTATCAACATCCTGGGGGTCACCATTAACCAGAAACTTAACTGGACCAGCCACATAAATACTGTGGCAACAAGAGCAGGTCAGAGGCTAGGTATTCTGCAGCAAGTGTCTCACCTCCTGACTCCCCAAAGCCTTTCCACCATCTACAAGGCACAAGTAAGGAATGTGATGGAATACTCTCCACTTGGCTGGATGAGTGCAGCTCCAACAACACTCGAGAAGCTCGACACCATCCAGGATAAAGCAGCCCGCTTGATTGGCACCCCATCCACCACCTGAAACATTCACTCCCTCCACCACCAGCGTACCGTGGCTACAGTGTGTACCATCTACAAGATGCACTGCAGCAACTCGCCAAGGCTTCTTCGGCAGCACCTCCCAAACCCGCGACCTCTTCCACCTAGAAGGACAAGGGCAGCAGGCGCATGGGAACACCACCACCTCCAACTTCCCCTTCAAGTCACACACCATCCTGACTTAGAAGTATATCGCCGATCCTTCATCGTCGCTGGGTCAAAATCCTGGAACTCCCTCCCGAACAGCACTGTGGGAGTACCATCACCACACGGACTGCAGCGGTTCAAGAAGGCGGCTCAACACCACCTTCTCAAGGGCAATTAGGGATGGGCAATAAATGCTGGCATTGCCAGCGACGCCCTGATCCCATAAACGAATTTTAAAAAAGTATGAGGTTTAGTGACAGAAGGGAGAGAGTTTCCATTTTTGACAACGAGGCATTTTATAATTCTGTTGACTGAAGTAAATCTTTTTAGCATCTCTCATGATGTTGTCTCACATATTTCACTATCGCATGGTGAGAAAATCGTTTCCATTTAAACTGAATAGACTTTTATCTCAACAGTTATTTATCTTTGGTGAACTCCTGACCTCTCACTTACCCATTCCTCTGTATGCATAATGTGACAGGAAACCATGTTACCTCTCTCCTTTCTTTAACAAATATACTCTTGATAATGAGGTCATGTGACAGGAAAAGAAGATTTTGATGGGAAGTAATATCATAAAATCATAGAATGATACAGAACAGAAAGAGGCCATTCAGCCCAGCGTGCCTGTGCCAGTTCTTTGAAAGAACTATCCAATTAGTCCCACTCCTCTGTCCTTTCTCCACAGCCCTGCAATTTTTTTCCCTTTAAGTATTTATCCAATTTCCTTTTGAAATTTAACATTTAATCTGCTTCCACCACCCTTTCAGGCAGTGCATTCCAGATCATAACAACTCGCTGTGTAAAAAAATGTTTTCCTCATGTCGCCGCTGGTTCATTTGCCAATTTCCTTAAATCGGTGCCCTCTGATTACCGACCCTCCTGCCATTGGAAACAGTTTCTCCTTATTTACTCTAACAAAACCCTTCATGATTTTGAACATCTCTATCAAATCTCCCCTTCACCTACTCTGATCTAAGAAGAACAACCCCAGTTTCTCTTGTCTCTCCATGTAACTGAAGTCTTTCATCCCTGGTACCATTCTAGTAAATCTCCTCTGCACCCTCTCCAAGGCCTTGTCATCCTTCCTAAAGTGTGGGGCCCAGAATTGGCCACAATACTCCAGCTGGGGTCTAACCAGTAATTTATAAATGCTTAGCATAACTTCCATGCTTTTGTACTCTCTGCCTCTATTTATAAATGATGCGGATACATGACGTGATCCGGACTCGAGTCGTCGTTAGCTTGTTCACAGATGTGATTCCCAGTAAAAAAGTAAAAATTTTCCCAGTAAAAAAGTAAATTTTTTTTAAAGCTTTTCGTTTTACATACAGACGGCAGCTTTTGACACGTTGGAACCCCTGCGACTACACCTCATTGTCTCAGTTGTATCTTGCTATGTCTTTTGATGTGGTACCTTCCTGGCTGACTTAATTAACTTTATCACACCTCGGCAGATAGTCAGGATGATTTAATTTATTGGTCTGCAATTGTAAAGTACACATGCTTTTTTTTCCATCTATATATGCTCTGGCGATTCTGTATCCAATTTACTTCACCTGAGGAAGGAGTGATAGCTCCGAAAGCTTGTGATTTCAAATAAAACTGTTGGACTATAACCTGGTGTTGTGCGACCTCTCAATTCTATTTATAAAGCCAAGGGTTCCATATGCTTTTTCAACAGCCTCTCAACTTGTCCTGCCACCTTCAAAGATTTGTTAACATACACCCCCATGTCTCTCTGTTTTGGCACCCCCTTTAAAATTGTACCATTTAGCTTATATTGCCTCTCCTCACTCTTCCTCATAAAATTAATCACGTCACATTTCTCTGAATTAAATTTCATCTGCCATGTGTCTGCCTGTTTGACCAATCTGTCTCTGTCCCCCCTGAAGTCTGTTACTATCCTCCTCACTGTTTACTACATTTCCGAGTTTTGTATCATCTGCAAACTTTGAAATTATGCCCTGCTTACCCAAGTCCAGGTCATCAAAATGTATCAAAAAGAGCAGTGATCCTAATACCGACCCCTAGGGGACTCCACTGCATACTTCCATCTGATCTGAAAAACAACACTCTCTCTTCTGTCCCTTAGTGGCAGCGTGAATTTCAGAATCACGCTGCCACTGCCCCTTCAAACCAAGGGGCTTCAATATTGCTGACAAGTTTATGATGTGGTACTTTATCAAATGCCTTTTGAAAATCCATATACACAACATCAACCGCACTACCCTCATCCACACTCTCCGTTACTTCATCAAATAACTCAATCAAGTTCGTCAAACATAACTTGCCTTTAACAAATCCATGCTGGATTTTATTTATTAACCCATAGTTTTCGAACTGCCAATTAATTTTGTCCCGGATTATTGACCGGAATTTTTACCTTGGAGTCGTGTCAGGAGCGTGCGGGTCGTGTAGCAGGTCGGGAATGCGATGTTTTGCTCAGCGTGTTGTTCAGGGCAACTTTAACTTAATGGCCCCACTTAAAGCAGTCATGTGGGTTTCCCGGCCCAATTAAATGGAGCAGGTCTGATGACGTCATTGCTGACTCATTTCCAGCATCGCTATTTAAAGCAGCCTTGCTCACATCTCATTTGAAGGTTGCTAAAGGAGTGTGTAAGGTCAATTACAAACATCTGAGTACTGTCCCAAACGTTAAAAGATGATGTGCCTGTCACCACATCCCCATCACTCTGCCTTCCCAAACCTACTCCTGCACATCATTCCTCACACCAACATACCTTCCAGGTCCCCCCATCCCACTCTGTCTATGTACCTACTCACATCCCCATCTGACTAACCATCCCAACACTCACCCTCATCCTAATGCAATCATAGTAAGTAACACCCCAGAATGAGGCCATTTGGCATTGGCACCCCACTCTCTCATAGTCACCCTCTATAGATGTAACCCATCCATTCCTTACACTCATTCCATCACTCTCACTCAAAGTTCTCTTCTTTCCCTCCTTCCAGGAGAAAAGAGCCCAGAACAATAGGGAGAGACAGAGAACCGGAGGTGGCCCTACAGTATTGACGCAACTAACACCAGCAGAGGAGGGGGCCCTGAAGATACCGGGAGTTGCAGAGCTGCTTGCGGTGGGAGACAGAGAGAAGGGGGACTTCCCAGCAACCTGGTGACAGAATTACATCTCATAAAGCCACATGGCATAAAACAGTCACTCATATGGTGACTGATGTCAGGAGTCAGTGAATTTTCACCATGTGCATAATGGTAACGTTACCCACTCTTATTATAACACTTTTAAATCATCTCTTTACTCTCCCACAGGTCCATCAAGATTCCCCCCACCCCCCACTGTCCAGCCGCAGGAGGAAGACGACTCCTTAGTGGAATCTCCAGCCTCTGAGGGTGCACCATCAGCAGACCCAAGAGCACCCCAACACCAGCGCACACCTCGGTGGGACCCAGGCGAGATAGAGTAGAGTTGTCACCTGGTGTCTCACACTTCACAAGTGACCAAGAGCAGGTGGTGTTGACAGGGACAGCAGTGGAGACTCCTCGCGGGAGGGTGCAGGACGCTCCAAGCTCTGCTGAGCTGCATGCAGATGCTGAACCTCAGGGCCATCGAGAAAGAGGGTGGTCTTGGAGGGGCAGCAACAATTGCATGAGGCTCTGGCAGCTTTTGCAGCCGCAATCTCTGCAAATGTGCAGAGAATGGAGGAGTCCATCTCCAGCATGAGCAGCAGCATGTCGCAGGTGATGGTGACGATGTGTTGTTCCATGGAAAGGATGGCCACCTGCATAGAGCAGCAAATGCGCCAGTCACACAAGAACATGCTAGCTGTGGACAACAGATGGCAGATGCTCATATACGTCATCTCTAGGAGAGTTATAAGCGTTGAATTAGGCCTTCAATGCCCCACTGATGTGCAGCAAGTTGGTCTCAAGCTCTTTGCTAGCAGGGAAGTACGGGTGGCCCATGAGAGGGATGATGTTGAGAGGGGACATGGAAGTGTGGGCTCTTCTCAAAGCGCTCCCACTTCTCCCCCGTTGCCTCCCCCTCAGTCAGAGCCGCTCATGCTTCCTTGGATCCCGATGGCCGAGTCTGCCCTTCACAGTTGCAGGAGGAGCAGATGTTGGCACGGCCATCACAGGCTCCAAAACCCAGAGGACATCCACCAAAAGTGTCTAAGCAGTCGCAGCAGGGATGTGAGCAGCCTGCAACTACCTCTGGTGAAGCCACAGGGTTGGCACCTCGTAGAAGCACTTGGAAAAGAAAAAAGACACAATCCTAGATGCACACGAGTATGCACATGCATGTATGAACAAATGTTAATGTTAAGTTTCAGTTATTTTAATGACACACATAAATGTTTTTCTTTGCACCACTTTCCGGTCTTGTCCATTTTTACCTGCTACCTTGAAAGTGGATTTGTCACTTGGAGTGAATGGTGAGACATTACAGAACCTCGAGCAATAGGAGTTGGGGTGAAAGGATGCTTTATGGTGTTGTTGGGTGGGGGGCGGGGGGGGACTTAGTTCAGTCTGTGGCAGCCATATGGGTGCATTGGAGCAAGTTAAGTAAATCTGGCCATGGTGAGGCCATCCCTGGCCTCCCAGGCAGCAATGTCCGCCGCTGCTGGTGCCATCTCGACCTCAGGTTCCTCCTCCTCCTCGTCTTCCACCTGCTCCTCCTCCTCCTCCTCTTCTTCCTCCTCTGAAGAGGCTGTGCACTCAGAGCCTTGTTCCTCATACAGCATTAATCCTCGCTGCTGTGCTTTGTTGTGCAGTGCGCAGCAAACGACAGTGATTCTGGAGACCCTGGCTGGTGCATACTGAAGGGCTCCTCCAGATCTGTCAAGGCATCTGAAGCACATTTTCAGCATGCCTATTGTCTGCTCTATGACACATCTGGTTGTGATGTGGCTTTCATTATAACGCTCCTCTGCCTCATTGCTTGACCAACTCAAGGGTATCATGAGCCACGTCTTCAGTGGATAGCCCTTGTCTCCAAGCAGCCAGCCGGTAAGTCTGTTTGCAGGAGCGAAGAGCTGAGGGAGGGTGGACTGGCACAGGACGAAAGAGTCATGACAGCTGCCATGGAATCTGGCGCACACATGCATGATGATCTTCTTATGGTTGCAGACCAGCTGCACATTGAGGGAGTGGAAGCCTTTGCGGTTCACAAACATTCCTGGGTGATGTGGGGTGCTCTGATGGCCACATAGAGTCATAAGGGGAGAAATTCAGTATCACCCCATTTGGGGCGCAATTATCGGCCGGGCGCAAAGATTAGCGCCTGGCTCTAATTATCGCCTCCGACTGCAAACTTGGCTTTTATCGCCCCTGGAGGTGATTGGAGAGCTAAATTAGGTGTTACACACCTGTCTTAAGGCGCAAAAGCCGAGGAGCGAGGCGCTAACTCAGAGCGCGGGCGAAGCTCATGTGATGTCAGTCAGCAATGGAACACAGACACAATGGCGCTGGCCAGTTCTTAAAGGGATGGGTTGACCTTGCTCTCCATCCACATCCTGCTCATTGCAGCCTTGAATCTCGACCTGGAGAGACCTGTACATCAAATCAGCTGGAAAGAACAATGGAGAGGCCCAGGGAAAGAGCTCAGAGTGCAGCCCCCACAATCTCTTCTAAATCGATACAAGGAAGGGCAAATCAAAATGAACCTGCAAAGTGCTGCTCAGTACCCAAAACTCCTTCACACAGCGTTGAATCTCTCAGAAGTCTCTCTCTCTCTCAGAATGCGTGCTGCAAAAATGTCACCAACAAAAAAAGGCAGGAAACGGTCGCCTTTAAATAGCGCTCTCCCTGTCCCTTCCTGACTGTAAAACGCTCCCCTCAACCTGTCGTTGCTAGCAGCAGGCGGTAAGGCAGGGGGCACCACTCAATATCCGGTCCGGGGCGCTACCGGGGCGTTGCACACTTGACTGAAGTCACGATCTGCCGGCGCAGGAGATCGTGGCGGTAGTGTTTAGCGCTGCCGCAAAATGTCTAGTTAATTTCGTGAGCGCCGCAAAAATCGCCGCTCACGGGTGCTAGTTGCTTTGCGCCCCATTAGCGCCCTCTTAAGGCGCTAACGGAGGTGCAAACCAACTGAATTTTTCCCCCATAGAGTCATAACGGCACAGAAGGAGGCCATTCGGCCCATTGAGTCCATGCCGGCTCTCTGTAGAGCAATCCAGTCAGTCCCATTCCCTTGCTCTATCCCCATAGCCCTATAAGTTTATTTCCCTCAAGTGCCTATCCAGTCTTCCCTTGAAAACATTGAGTGTCTCCGCTTCCACCACTTCCGTCTGATTTCAAATAAAACTGTTGGACTATAACCTGGTGTTGTGCGACTTCTCACTTCCGTCGGCAGCGAGTTCCAGGTCCTCACCACTCGCTGCGTAAAAAAGTTTTTCCTCACGTCCCCCTTGTATCTCTTGCCCAAAACCTTAAATCTGTGTCCCCTAGTCCTTGTACCATCAACTAATGGGAACAGCCTTTCCCCGTCTAGCCTATCCAAACCCATCATAATCTTGTACACCTCTATCAAATCACCCCTCAACCTCCTTTGCTCTAATGAAAACAAATCCAGCTTCTCCAATACGATAGCAAAATACTGCGGATGCTGGAAATCCGAAATAACAACAGAAAACAAATAGATTTAAGGCCAGGGTAAAGCTGGGAAAAGGGGGAGGGGATAAAGGGACAAATAAAAGGGTGGATAAAATAAAATATAATTTTAGATCATAACCTCAGCTCCAATCACATTTATATTTTATTTTTTCCCATCCTTTTAATTGTCCCCCCCCCACCTTCTTTTTTTTTCTAGAAGCTGGCAGCTGTCCTTCATTCTGCCAGTGGATTTCACACTTCTTTCAGCCTTAATCTGTCACATTAACACCACCTCTAGCCTTGCATATCTCTTAATGTCTCTTAATGTCTCTTCATCTCCCCCTTTGTTCCTTTATCCCCTCCCCCTTTTCCCAGCTTTACCCTGGCCTTAAATCTATTTGATTTCCGGCTCTTCCCAGTTCTGATGAAAGGTCATCGACCTGAAACGTTAACTCTCTTTCTCTCTCCACGGATGCTGCCTGGCCTGCTGAGTTTTTCCAGCGTTTTCTGTTGTTATTCCAGCTTCTCCAACCTGTCCTTGTAGCTAAGATCCCCCATCCCCGGAACCATTCTGGTAAATCTCCTCTGCACCCTCTCAAGGGCCTTCACATCCTTCCTAAAGTGTGGTGGCCAGAACTGGACGCAATACTCCAGTTGTGGCCTAACCAGCTTTATAAAGGTTCAGCATAACTTCTCTACTTTTGTACTCAATACCTCTATTTATGAAACCCAATATCCCATATGCTTTGCTAACCACTCTCTCAATATGTCCTACCGCCTCAGGGACCTATGCACATTAACTCCCAGGTCCCTCTGTCCCTGCACACTCTTTAAAACTGTGCCATTAAGTGTATATTGCCTTTCCCTGTTCCTTCTGCCAAAATGCATCACCTCACACTTCTCTGTATTAAATTCCATCTGCCACTTGTCTGCCCATTCTGCTAGCCTTTCTATGTCCTGTTGCAGATGATTGATATCATCTTCACTGTTTGCCACACCCCCAAGTTTGGTGTCATCAGCAAATTTAGAAATTCTACTTTGCATTCCAATATCCAGGTCATTTATATATATCAAAAAAAGCAGTGGCCCCAGCACTGACCCTTGGGGAACACCACTGTCTACCATCCTCCAGTCTGAAAAACAGCCATTTACCACAACTCGCTGTTTTCTGTCCTTAAGCCAATTCCTTATCCAAGCTGCCACTGACCCACCTATTCCATGAGCCACAATTTTGTTAACCAGCCTTCTATGTGGTACTTTGTCAAACGCCTTCCAAAAATCCATGTAGACAACATCCATTGCATTCCCTTCATTGATCCTCCCTGTTACTTCATCAAAAAATTCAAATAGATTAGTCAAACATGATCTGCCTTTTACAAATTCGTGTTGGCTCTCCTTAATTAGTTTAAACCTCGCCAAGTGCCCGTTAATTTTTTCCTTGATTATTGTTTCTAAAACTTTACCCACCACTGATGTTAAACTGACCGGCCTGTAGTTAGTAGGATTGTCCTTACACCCTTTCTTGAACAATGGTGTCACATTTGCCACTTTCCAATCCTCAGGCACCTCCCATGCATCTAGGGAAGATTGGAAAATTATGGCAAGCCCTTCCGCTATCTCCTCCCCCAATTCCCTTAGCAATCTGGGATGCAAGCCATCTAGACCAGGTGACTTATCCACTCTAAGCATACCCAGCCTTTCTTGTACATCCTGTCAATCAATTTTTACCCCTACCATTGCTCCCACCTTTTCCACTTCTATCGATACTTTTTTCAGCATCCACCTCCTTAGTAAACACCGATACAAAGTACTCAAAGAGTATTTTAGTCTTGCCCTAACCATATAACACCTTCTTTTGTTGCTAATAGACCCCATCCCGCCTCTTACTACCCGCTTACTGTTTACATGCCGGTAGAAGATTTTTGGGTTCCCTTTTATGTTAACCGCCATTCTACTCTCATATTCTCTCTTTGCCAATCTTATTTTCAGCTTCACTTCCCCTCTCAACTTATTGTATTTGGTCTGGTTCACCCTTGAAGAATTCATCTGGCATGCATCATACACCCTCCTTTTTTGTTTCATCATCTTCTCTATCTCCCTCATCATCCAAGGAGCCCTTGCTTTGGTTCCCTTAACCTTCCCTCTTGTTGGAATGTACCTAGCCTGCACTTGGAACATCTCCTCCTTAAAGATTACCCATTGTTCCGTTACAGTTTTTCCTGTCAGTCTTTGGTTCCATTTTACCCTGGCTAGATCCTTTTGCATCCCATTGAAGTTAGCCCTATTCCAGTTTAAAAGTTCCACTCTAGATTGTTCCTTGCACCTCTCCATTGCTAATCTAAATCTTATGATACGATGATCACTCATACCCAAGTGTTCTCCCACAGACACTTAGTCGACCCGGCCCACCTCGTTCCCCAGCACCAGATCCAGCAATGCCTCCTTCCTATTTGGGCCAAGAACATACTGGTCAAGGAAATTCTCCTGAACACATTTCAGAAATTCCTCCCCCTCCTTTCCCTTTACCCTAGCATTATCCCAATCAATATTTGGGTAATTAAAGTCCCCCAATATCACCACTCTATAGATCTTGAACATCTCTGCGATTTCCCTGCAGATTTACTCCTCTACCTCCCTCTCACTATTTGGAGGCCTATAGAATACCCCCAATAGCGTGATCATACCCTTTTTATTCCTCAACTCTAACCAAATGGATTCTGTCCTTGTTCCCTCAAGAACATCCTCCCTTTCCAACACTACAATGTCTTCCTTAATCAGCACTGTCACCCCACCCCCCTTTTTTCGTTCCCTATCTTTTCTGAACACCTTGTACCCTTGAATATTAAGTGCCCAGTCCTCACCATTTTTAAGCCACGTTTCCGTTATTGCCACAACATCATATTGCCACACATCTAATTGTGCTTGTAGCTCACCAACCTTATTCACCACACTTTGTGCGTTTACGCACATGCATTCTAAACCCATTTTTGAATTTTTCGTAGTCTTTCTTACTCTGCTCCTATCTAATGTGGTACTACTTCCGCCTCTAATATTACTTTCTTCTCTAGTACTATCCAACACATTCACTCTTTTATGCACCTTCTTCCTATTTTCTACTCCTATATGCTGGTGCCCATCCCTCTGAGCTAGTTTAAACCCTCCCCAACAGCACTAGCAAACCTCCCCGCGAGAATATTGGTCCCGGCTCTGTTGATTTGTAACCCGTCCCAATGCCTCAGGAATCTAAAGGCCTCCCTCATATCTGCAGTCGATAACGTCCTGCACCTGTGGGAAGCCAGCCAGAGCCGTGAAGCCGAGTGCACACTCAGTATCACTGGCTTCATCTGTGGCAAAGTTGACATAAGTGGTTGCCTTGTGAAACATGGCATCGGTGACCTGTGTGATGCATCTGTGGGTGGCCGACTGCGAGGTGCTGCAAATGTCTGCTGCAGATCCCTGGAAAGAGCCTGAGGCGAAGAAGTTGAGGGGTGATGAACATTGGCAGCCACTGGTAAAGTGTGTCCACCTGGTCCTCTGGGCAGCAGGTCTTGCTCCAGCAAGCTTCAAGTGTCTGCGACGACCTGGCGCGATAGCCTGAGCCTCCTTTGGCGCTGCTGCTCAGTCATGTTGAGGAAACTCATCCTCTGCCTGTATACCCTGTGTTGGGGGGATCGCCTCCGACACGGTGCAACCCTGCGCTGATCCCCTCTCTCCTGTGGAGCATCAGGTCGTTGAGGAGAAGACTGTTGTGGTTGCTGCTGCTGCTGCTGCTGGTGTGGCTGCTGCTGCTGGTGCTGGGGCTCATCTTAGTCCAATTCTGAGGACCAAGGTGAGACAGTATAAGCGGCACCCATGCTGATGTAGTAGATGGCAGGTAAAGTGGAGATCAGAGGGCCAATCCCTCAATGTTCTGATACTGAGCAGCAATGTGGTGAGAGTCGCTTCCAAGGTTGCAGAAATTGCCTGCAAACTGCTGACACCTAAATCTGTGGACAAAATGAAGTCAGCAAGAGCCTTTCCATTAGGCAAGTAATGAGGTGTAAAGTGGGAGTATTTTGTGCTTTGCCCAGTTCTCAATGAATGGACTCGCACAATGACCACTGAGCACCTGCCTCCCCTTCACAAGTGAAGTTCCGAGCTGCGTGACTCCCGTGCTCCTGCATTTAAAGTCAGAAGCTGCTGCTAAAAACCCTCTTAAGGGTCTCTCAACAAGCAGTTAATTACTTGAATGAGGTCGGCCGCCTCTGCCGATTGGGTCCGTGATGTGCCTTCAAAGGCGCCTGCGTTAAATGCGCGAGCCGGCGGATGACGGCGGGTTCCCGAAGCGCTGGCAATTTGGGGGATTTTTACTGCCGACCCGCCCCCAAACCTGCACGCTCAGCAATGGGAAAATTCCAGCCACTTTCTCTAAAAGTTTCCCCACCACTGCTATCAGGCTGACTGGTGACTGGCCTGTAGTTGCCGGGTTTATCCCTCTCCCCTAATACATTTCTGTCTGCAAGAAGGTTATATTACATTGATAAAGAATAAGAAAGTTCCCTCTCAACAAAATATAATGGTTAAGAACTAATTATCTGCCTTATTCAGGAAGGCAATTCCTCAAGAGATTTAGGTTCAGAAGCAACTTCTGACTAACCCCTGTGTTAAATCTCAACCTGTTGCTATGCCAGTAATTGTGACAGTCACGCGAGATATTTATGACCATGCTTTGGGTTTATTCCAGATACCTTTAAAGGACCACAACCAAAACTCTGCTGCCCGTGTCCTAACTCGCACCAAGTCCCGTTCACCCATCACTCCTATGCTCGCTGACCTACATTGGCTACCGGTCCGACAATGCCTCGAATTTAAAATTCTCATCCTTGTTTTCAAACGTCTCTGTGACCTCCCCCCTCACTAGCTCTGTAACCTCCTCCAGCTCTACAACCCTCTGAGAACTCTGCGTTCCTCCAATTCTGGCCTCTTGTGAATCTGCAACTT
Source organism: Squalus acanthias (assembly GCA_030390025.1). Classification (NCBI taxonomy): domain Eukaryota; kingdom Metazoa; phylum Chordata; class Chondrichthyes; order Squaliformes; family Squalidae; genus Squalus; species Squalus acanthias. The sequence continues at coordinate 18,994,281 of CM059444.1, read as the reverse complement.
CCATCACCACGCCATTGGTGGCCATGCCTTCAGCTGTCAAGGTCCTAAGCTCTGAAATTCCCTCCCTTAACCTCTCTGCTTCTCCACCACTCTCTCCTCCTTTAAGATGCTCCTTAAAACCTCATTCTTTTACCAAGCTTTTGGTCACCAGTCCTAATGTCTATTTCTTTGGCTCAGTGTCAATTTTTGCCTAATTATACTGCTGTGGAGCGCCTTGGGACGTTTTGCTTTGTTAAAGTTATTATATAAATGCAAGTTGTTGTACACAGGAATCGGTTCATCAGTGACGGATTTCTAACTCAATAATACGTTTTTTTTTCATACCTACTTTCCCAGAATCAAGGACTGGCACCTAGAACCATCAGCAACAGTTTTTCTGCTATTCCTTTATAGAGGATACTGGGTGCCATCGACTGCATTAATTGAGATATGTAGAATGCATATCTAAATTGGCTTTCATACCATGAACATCAAAGTGGTGTGCAATTCCTAAAATGAAATTGCGTCAGTGTGTAAATTACTTTGATTTATTTCATTTTCTCATCGACTGTTTTCCACATGAGTGGAGCCATCACTAGGGGTATTGGCCATTCACCTAGGTTTGGATGATTAGAGAAATGAAAGGATGAGGAAGGAAAACATACTATATAAAACTTGCATTGAAAAGGGAGATATAAGTTTGGATCTAGGATCAGAAAATGCGACAAGGTATTAGGCTTATAAAAGGGTACAGGAAAGTAACATTCGCGCCACACAAGTGTCAGGCAATGACTATCTCCAACAAGCGAGAGTCTAACCACTGCCCTTTGACATTCAACAGCACTACCATCGCCGAATCCCCCACCATCAACATCCTGGGGGGTCAACATTGTCCAGAAATTTAACTGGACCAGCCACATAAATACTGTGGTCACAAGAGTAGGTCAGAGGCTGGATATTCTGTGGTGAGTGTCTCACCTCCTGACTCCCCAAAGCCTTTCCACCTTCTACAAGGCACAAGTAAGGAGTGTGATGGAATACTCTCCACTTGCCTGGATGAGTGCAGCTCCAATAACACTCAAGAAGCTTGACACCATCCAGGACAAAGCAACCTGCTTGATTGGCACCCCATCCACCACCGTAAACATTCACTCCCTCCACCACCGGTGCACTGTGGCTGCAGTGTGTACCATCTACAAGATGCACTGCAGAAACTCGCCAAGACTTCTTCAACAGCACCTCCCAAACCCGCAATCTCTACCACCTAGAAGTACAAGGGCAGCAGGCGCATGGGAACACCATCACCTCCAAGTTCCCCTTCAAGTTACACACCATCCTGACTTGGAAATATATTGCCGATCCTTCATTGTCACTGTGTCAAAATCCTGGAACTCCCTCCCTAACAGCACTGTGGGAGTATCTTCACCACACGGACTGCAGCGGTTTAAGAAGGCGGCTCACCACCACCTTCTCAAGGGCAATTAGGGATGGGCAATAAATGCTGGCTTTGCCAGCGACGCCCACATCCCAGGAACAAATTAAAAAATATATATCAAAGGACATAGAGCCCAGTAATAAAAATTACTTTCCGTAACAAAGAGGTAAAATAGTAGCAAGGGAGGAAGCTAGATCTTTAAAAGATAAAATCAGAATAATTTAAGCTAGAGATAAAATTGTGTAATCGCTTATTTTTTAGAAGTGGTTACCAGCGAGTTAAATTCTGGTTTGTTATCCAATGTGAATATCACAGAATATATTGAGTGAGCACCAAGTACTTGATCAGTTCAAGGACTGAGGACTGACAAAACTTCTGGGCCAGATAGCATATTGCCTCAGGTGCTGAAGGAGATTAGGGAGGAAATATCCAGGCCATTGTTAACAGTAATGAAAGATTCACTCAGTCCTGGAATGATTATGCAAGACCGAAGGCAATCAAGCATAGTGGGCAAATCAGATCCAAGAACTGTAGGTTCCTTACATTAAGATTGGGTAAAATAATGCAAACTATACTAAAGAGTAGGTTGTAGAAGCACCCATATAGTAATAGCTTAATAGGTAACAATCAGGGTGGATTTATGGGGGGGGTGGGGGGGGGCAGTTTTTGCTTGACAAAGTTCCTCAATATTTTTGAGGGCATTATAAATCAAGTAGACAGTTGATTTTCCGTGGAGTTCCATACGGGGAATCAGGACCAATTCTAGTCATCGGGGGAAGTGGGATTAAAGGGAGGGGGATAATTGGAATAAAGTGTGCAGGGATAATTCAATTCTCATTTTAAAGCCATACATTCTGCCCTTATTTTATATTATAAATTCCTATGTCCATATTAATAATGGAATCTACCTATGCAAACGTGTCACCCTGTAATTACGCCCTCCTACCAGTGATGGCACTGCAGCACTTCCACTGGCATATGGGCGAAGTTACAACGTGACAAGTTTGCATAGGCAGTACCTGTTATGAATGCAGAGCTTATAATGAAAACATTGACAAAGTTCAATATGTTAATAGATAATAGCAGACCCTGTGATATAATTTATTTGGTCAGATATAATTAGCCTTGGACATGATGATGATTCAATTCTCGTGTCTTGCTGGGTGAGGAGGTACTTTTCAATACACATATAAAAAGATTTGCAGAATGTTTCGTAATTCCTGTATCGTGCAAACTATTGCCAATCAGGATGTGATCATAATAAATCTTCCAGAGGACAGATTGCGTGCATCATCATGGAACCATTGTATGTTACAAGACATGGAGACAGGGCATTTGCTCCGTTGATTCTGCTCCTGTGTCTTTCTCCTCGTCTAATTCCACTCTCTTGCTTGTTCTCCAAACCCCAAGAAAGATTCCTCTTTTCTTTAACAATAGGGCTTGTTGAATCTTTACAATATGCATCAACAGTTACCTTTGATCACGCTCTCTTGATTTTGTTGTAACTTTGAAAAGTTTGGCGAAATTGTGAGATCAATAGATTAACCACTTCCTGGTAATTTGTCTTTACATCCATGTCAAAATGCTGGATAATTTCACCCAGTGTGGAGGTCAAGGGCTTGCTGCAGTTAGGGCAGCGATGCACAATTTAATTAAACTTCTCTCAACATTCAATAGCATTGAAGAGAATTCTGCCTTATCCTCCTGTGTTGCTGACAAAACATTTGATGATCAATATTTGTGCAGACAAGCATAATATATGCAACATGATCAAACACCCACAGATCACCTCGTAACCTCATATCTCTAGCAAGACTGGAAATCATACCAATTATCATGTGGAATTTAAATTGGAGTCAGAAGTCACCCTGAATATTGTGGGGGGGAGGGGGGGGGAAAGGTTGTATTTTATGCCTAATTGTGATTTTTTAAATGCTACTTCTTTTGCTGCATGCTGGCCAAATAATTTGTTTTCTCTTCTAGTTAGCAAAATTTAATGCTGCTCACCGTGGCACTTTGTGGGGAGGGATGAGAGCCAGGAAATTTCACAGGCCTGTATTTTGTATCAGTTAAGCCGCAATGACATTTGAGTCAGCCTACACATTCCCTTCTGTCTGGTCACCTGCCATTGTGGGAAAGGCCCGACAGCTATCACTTCTGAGCTGTCTGGAGGAAGGAATCTGGAATATGGCCATTTCAGTGAGCACTGAGTCAGCCTCCTCTACTAATGTGTCCCAAACTAGCTTGCGCAGTGGTGTGCCACATTCCTCTGGGTGGGACCAGTCTGCATAACGTCCTGCAGTTCAGACATAGAAATATAGAAACATAGAAAAATAGGAGCAGGAGTAGGCCATTCGGCCCTTCGAGCCTGCTCCGCCATTCAATATGATCATGGCTGATCCTCTATCTCAATACCATATTCCCGCTCTCTCTCCATATCCCTTGATGCCTTTTGTGTCTAGAAATCTATCTATCTCCTTCTTAAATATATTCAGTGACTTGGCCTCCACAACCTTTTGTGGTAGAGAATTCCACAGATTCACCACCCTCTGAGTGAACAAATTTCTCGTCCTACCCCATATCCTGAGACTGTGACCCCTCATTCTAGAGCCCCCAGCCAGGGGAAACATCCTCCCTGCATCCAGCCTGTCTAGCCCTGTCAGAATTTTATACGTTTCAATGAGATCCCCTCTCATTCTTCTAAACTCTAGTGAATACAGGCCTAGTCGACCCAATCTCTCCTCATACGACAGTCCTGCCATCCCAGGAATCAGTCTGGTGAACCTTTGCTGCACTCCCTCTATGGCAAGTATATCCTTTCTTAGGTAAGGAGACCAAAACTGCACACAGTACTCCAGGTGTGGTCTCACCAAGGCCCTGTATAACTGTAGTAAGACATCCTTGCTCCTGTACTCAAATCCTCTTGCAATGTAGGCCAACATACCATTTGCCTTCCTAACTGCTTGCTGCACCTGCATCTTTGCTTTCAGTGACTGGTGTACAAGGACACCCAGGTCCCTTTGTACATCAACATTTCCCAATCTATCACCATTTAAATAATACACTGCCTTTCTGTTTTTCCTACCGAAGTTATCCACATTATACTGCATCTGCCATGTATTTGCCCACTCATGCAACTTGTCTAAATCACCTTGCAGCCTCTTTGCATCCTCCTCACAACTCACAATCCCACCTAGTTTCGTGTCGTCAGCAAACTTGGAAATATTACATTTGGTTCCCTCATCCAAATCATTGATATATATTGTGAATAGCTAGGGCCCAAACACTGATCCCTGCGGTACCCCACTAGTCACCGCCTGCCACCCCGAAAAAGACCCATTTATTCCTACTCTCTGTTTCCTGTCTGTTAACCAATTTTCAATCCATGCCAGTATATTACCCCCAATCCCATGTACTTTAATTTTGCACACTAACCTCTTATGTGGGACTTTATCAAAGGCCTTCTGAAAATCCAAATACACCACATCCACTGGTTCTCCTTTTTCTATTCTACCAGTTACATCCTCAAAAAACTCCAGTAGGTTTGTCAAACATGATTTCCCTTTCATAAATCCATGTTGACTTTGTCTACTCCTGTTGATATTTTCTAAGTGTCCTGTTATCACATCCTTTATAATAGACTCTAGCATTTTCCCTACTACTGATGTTAGGCTAGTTCCCTGTTTTCTCTCTCCCTCCTTTTTTAAATAGTGGGTTACATTTGCCATCCTCCAATCTGCAGGAACTGTTCCATAATCTATAGAATTTTGGAAGATGACAACCAATGCATCCATTATTTCCATGGCTACCTCTTTTAGTACTCTGGGATGCAGATTATCAGGCCCTGGGGATTTATCGGCTTTCAGTCCCATTAATTTCTCCAGCACTATTTTTTCACTAATACTAATTTCTTTTAATTCCTCCTTCTCACTAGAGCCTTGGAAGTTATTTGTGTCCTCTTCCTTGAAAGCAGAACCAAAGTATTTGTTTAATTGCTCCGCCATTTCCTTGTTCCCCATTATAAATTCTCCCATTTCTGACTGTAAGGGACCTACATTTGTCTTCACTAATCTTTTTCTTTTTACATACTTGTAGAAGCTTTTAGAATCTGCTTTTATGTTCCTTGCAAGTTTACTCTCATACTCTATTTTTCCCCTCTTAATCAATCTCTTGGTCCCTTTTTGCTGAACTCTAAACTGCTCCCAATCCTCAGGCTTGCTACTTTTTCTGGCAACTTTATATGACTCCTCTTTGGATCTAATACTATCTTTAATTTCTTTTGTTAGCCATGGTTGGGCCGCTTTTTCTTTTGTGTTTTTGCGCCAGAAAGGAATATATAACTGTTGCAATTCATGCATTCATTCCTTAAATGTTAGCCATTGCCTATCCACCTGAAGGGATAATTACTGGTCCTAGCCCCTTTAAGGCTAGCCCAGATCAGACGCATTCCTCAGACGTTCACTTTCAACTAAAGTTTGAGGTAGCCGAATCCTAAAGACACTTAATTGGGTCTAAAGGTCTGGACCATCTCTCCCTAAAGGAAAGGAACAACCTGAAAATGTTACCGTCCTCCATATAGCACTTTTAATAAGTTTAGCTAGACTGTAACGTTCCGGATATTATGAGGGTCCGGAAAACTCCCCCAGAATTCTGCAACTCCTCACTAAAGAGTGTACAGAAATTGAGTTTGCGAGTTTGATACAGAAGTATTATGTGAGATAATTCTAAAAATATATAGTTTTATTAAAGAACCGACATGTAATTTACAGTTGGTGAGTCAATCAGAACATTAACAGTTCCAAAAAGAGAAAGCTTTACAATCTTATTATCAGAGATCCTTACTCTCAAATCTTAACTTCGCTGCAGTTTTACAGTTTTTAGTTTTATTCAGGATATCCACCAAAATCAAATACAGTACCTTTGATCCCCGAGGTACAAAGAGTTGTAGACTTACAGAGCTGCCTCTGAAGCCTAGAATCGCTTTGCCCCTTTACAGCGAGTCTATTATCCCATTTGAGAGTTCAATATTTATACCCTTTTTCAGTGGTATTTCCTTTAAGGTTTTCTGCTGATGTAAGCTAATTATCTCTAGTCATTTTTCTGCTGACTTCTGCAATTCTTACAGTCACCTCAGCTGGTAGCAATACAGAATTGTGTCTCTCCTCCAGGTATTCTAAGCTTACCATAAAAAATGGTGTAATTTTTACTTAAGGCAAATGTTTGTGCCTCTTTACGAAGTGTAAATTAGAACACCTTATACAGGGTGAACTATTGTCTGTTCCCAAAGATTCAGACTGTTGGGAGCCTTTAACCTTCTGTTTCAATAAGGTTATTGATTCAGTGTCAACAACTATCTTATCTCTATAGCCAGAAAGCTATCACAGCTTTAGATTGTTGAGGCTTCCAGATTTCCAAACCTAGTTTGTCATGTTTTAATAAGGCCAGAATTCTTTCATAGAATGATGTATTTTTCTGAATAGGTTATATGGCTTATTCCTTCACACACCGTCATGCCTTTTAATGAAGCTCCCCAATCTATCATAACCAACTCACTCCTCATACCTTCGTAGTTTCCTTTGTTTAGATTTAGGACCCTAGTTTCGGATTGGATTTCTTCACTTTCCATCTTAATGAAGAATTCTTCATGTTATGGTCACTCTTCCCTAAAGGACCCCGTACAACAAGATTATTAATTAACCCCTTCTCATTGCACAGTACCCAATCTAGGATAGCCTGTTCCCTAGTTGGCTCCTCAACGTACTGGTCTAAAAAACCATCTCGTACACACTCCAGAAATTCATCCTCCACAGTATTATTGCTAATTTGGTTTGGCCAGTCTATATGTAGATTAAAGTCACCCATGATTACTGTAGTACCCTTGTTACATGCATCTCTAATTTCCTGTTTGATGCCATCCCCTACATTACCACTACTGTTTGGAGGCCTATAGACAACTCCCACCAATGTTTTCTGCCCCTTGGTGCTTCTTAGCTCCACTCGGACTGATTCTACATCTTGATTTTCTGAGCCAATATCCTTTCTCACTATTGCTCTGATTTCATCCTTTACTAACAACGCCACCCCACCTCCTTTTCCTTTTTGCCTGTCCTTCCTAAATATCGAATATCCTTGGATATTCAGCTCCCAGCCTTGGTCACCTTGCAGCCATGTCTCCGTAATTGCAATTATATTGTATCCGTTTACATCTATTTGCGCTGTTAATTCATCTACCTTGTTATGAATGCTTCGTGGATTCAGATACAGTGCCTTTAGATTTGTCTTTTTAACATATTTAGACATCTTAACATTTTTTTGTACTATGGCGCTATTTGTCTTACCATTATTTCTTACCCGGACCCTATTTGTTAGTGCGAGTGCAAGTCCAGATTGAACATCAGCTATTGCTGATACAAAAGCACAATACTGTGGATGCTGGAAATCTGAAATAAAAACAGAAAATGCTGGAAATACTCAGCAGCTCAGGTAGCATCTGTTGAGAGAGAAACAGAGTTAACGTTTCAGGTCGATGACCTGATGAAAGTTCTGATGAAAGGTCATCGACCTGAAACCTTAACTTTGTCTGTCTCTCCACAGATGCTACCTGACCTGCTGAGTATTTCCAGCATTTTCTGTTTTTAGATCAGCTCTTGCTGGTTTGGAAAGCCCACATTCTCTGCCTCTTACACCTGCTTTCTTTAGAGAAGGCGCGATCCATCACCCAACATGCCTGTTTATGATTCGGGTTCCTATATATGGCTACCATTACGCTTCCCCGTAGGGATTTCTAGGATGATTTCCATATGCTCAGCCTGCTTGCAGCACCTGGCTGAGAAGAAGCAGCTCCCTGTGATGCGTTCCTCATCGTGGAGGATTCTGTGCCCGGTGCCCATCTGTGGTGGCCGTTGAATAAATCCAGAAGATCCCCGTGTACTGAAGGGAATGAAAATGTGCAATGTAAACAAATCAATGTAAATGGACAGACAGCTGTGTTACTTAAACAATTTGTGGTATTATTTGCAGGACTACAAAATAGATAGTATGTGAAAGAATATTTTAGGGTGCAGCGATACTACAATTGCTGGTGTCTGTGGAAAGAAATGGTGGCTTAGTGGACCCAGGTTGCACTGCTAACTGTAACTCAGCAAAAGTGGAGCTGTACTCCTGTGTGCCTGAGCGTATGCATAGAATTGTATTCCCACATCAGCTAATTTGTAATGTGGTAAAAGAGGGTGGGGAGAGTGTTTGCTTTAACATTAATAAGATTGAAAAATAAGCCAAGAGGTCCATTTCACTGTCCAAGCACTTTTAAACTTTGCTTCATACCGCTCCTCAGTTATCCTGCACCTGGTGTGAACTCCAAGAGATGGAAACATAGAGGATAGGAGCAGGAGTAGGCCATTCGGCCCCTCGAGCCTGCTCCGCCATTTAATGAGATCATGGCTGATCATCCAAATTCAGTACCCTGTCCCTGCTTTCTCCTCATATCCCTTGATCCCTTTAGCCTTAAGAAATATATCTAACTCCTTCTTGAATATATTTAATGAATTGGCCTCAACTGTCTTGTGTGGTAGAGAATTCCACAGGTTCACCACTCTCTGGGTGAAGAAATTCCTCCTCATCTCAGTCCTAAATGGCTTACCCCTTATCCTTAGACTGTGACCTCTGGTTCTGGACTCCCCCGCCATCAGGAACATCCTTCCTGCATCTAGTCTGTCTAGTACTGTTAGAATTTTATAAGTTTCAATGACATCCCCTCTCATTCTTCTAAACGCTAGCAAATATAAGCCTAATCGACCCAATCTCTCCTCATACGTCATTCCTGCCATCCCAGGTATCAGTCTGGTGAATCTTCGCTGCACTCTCTCCATGGCAAGAACATCCTTCCTCAGATAAGGTGACCAAAACTGCACACAATACTCAAGGTGTGGTCTCACCAAGGCCCTGTACAACTGCAGCAAGACATCCTTGCTCCTGTTCTCGAATCCTCTCGCTATGAAGGCCAACATAGCATTTGCCTTCTTAACCGCCTGCTGCACTTGCATGCTTACCTTCAGCGACTGGTGCACAAGGACACCCAGGTCTCGTTGCACTTCCCCTTTTCCCAATCTATTGCCGTTCAGATAATAATCTGTCTTCCTGTTTTTGCCACCGATGTGGATAACCTCGCATTTATCCACATTATACTGCATTTGCCATGCATCTGCCCAATCACCCAACCTGTCCAAATCATACTGGAGTTTCTCTGCATCCTCCTCACAGCACACACGCCCACCCAGCTTTGTGTCGTCTGCAAACTTGGAGATATTACATATGAACTACCTGCTGGAGATGGCCTCACATGTCTCGCATTAATACACCCAGGAGTCAGAATCCTGAGCCAAATTGTGTGTCAATTTTCCATCAATGTTAAAGTGCCCCTTTTAAAGGCTTCATTGAGAAGTTCCTCAAAGCTTCTGTAAAACTTTGACTGTGCCTTCAGTCCTTTCTTTTCTCCTCTCACCTTCCTGCCCAATGCCCAATATATTGCAATACACTTAAATCATGCAAAAGGCAGCCTCTATAAACAGGCCATGCCTCTTATGAAATGGAACTTAACCTGATGTGTGTCACAAACGTAGTGCAGTAAGAATCTTCATTTTTACCACTGGCATATACTGGAAATAGTACAGGGTGCTTACCATATAAAAATAACACCTTCCATTTAAATACTGTCTTTAATATAGAAGATGTCCCAAAGTGTATTATAAAGGAGAGGTGAAACATATAGATTAAAGGAATGGGCACTGAGCCATGGTGAGAGAGGCGACTGAAAGCTTGGTCAAAAAGATGGATTTGAAGTAGGTTTTTAAAGGTGGAAAGAAAAGTGGAGAGACAAGAACCGCTTGCATTTATATAGCACCTTTAACATCCCAAGGTGCTTCACAGAAGCGTAATCAGAGAAGAGAAAATGGACGCCGAGCCAAAGAAAGAGATATTAGGAGGGATGACTGAAAAATTGATCAAAGAGGTGGGTTTTAAGGAGGGTCTTAGGGAAAGGAAGGAAATGAAGAGGCAGAGAGGTTTAGGGAAGGAATTTGATAATGTGGGGCCAAAATGAATGCAGGTACGGCTGCCAATGGTGGGGTGAAGGGAAGGGGGATGCACAAAAGTGCTTAGGGAAGCAATCCCAGAGAGTAGGGCTGAGGCAGCTGAACTCCTCTACCAATGATGGGGTGAAGGAAGGGGAAATACACAACAAGCCAGAATTTGAGAATTAAAGAGTGCAGAAGTGTATATAAGACTTGAAGAGGTTGCAAAAATAGGGTGGGGAAAGACCAAGGAGTTATTTGAAGATGAGGATGAGTTTAGAATCAATACGTTGGAAAACAGGGAACCAATATAGTTCAGGGATGATGGGCAAGCTAGATTTAGTGTCGGACAAGATACTGGTGGCTGAGTTTTGGACAGCTTGGAGCTAATGTTGGGTAGAGGATGGGAGGCCCACAAGGAGGACATCGGAGAAATAGGGGGGAATTTTAATCCCCAAGAATGGGTGGTTTGGGGCAGGTGGGTACATCAAATAAGTTAATTTTAAATCACGACTGCAAGCCGGCTCCAACTCGCCCAATTACGGGTTTAACGTGTTTGGATGCCTGCGAGTAACCTACTTACGGCAGTCGGGATCTTAATTAATGCAGGCAGGCGGGTAGTTATCACAGCAATTAACGTCCTTAGGAGACATTAATTAGGTCTTTTTAAAGTGAATTTGACATACCTTTAAATTTAGCGTCAACAGCACAGGTTTCCCGGGGATCGGGAGACCCAGCAGTTGAAGGAAGACGATAAAGGCTGGATCAATCAGGTAAGTGCCTTTACAGCACTGGTTGTGAGCCAGGTTTACCCCCGGCCCCCCGAGCTAACCTGTAAATCCCCAGCGATTTGTCTGACCTCCCGTCATCTGTCGAACCCCCGCAATCTGTCCGACCCCCCCCCCCGGACCCCCGCAATCTGTCTGACCACCCCCTCCCCTGGACCCCCGCAATCTGTCCGACCCCCCCCCCCCGGACCCCCGCAATCTGTCCGACCCCCCCCCCCCGGACCCCCGCAATCTGTCCGACCCCCCCCCCCGGACCCCCGCAATCTGTCCGACCCCACCCACCCCCACCCCCGCAATCTGTCCGACCACCCCCCCCACCCCCGCAATCTGTCCGACCCCTCCCCCACCCCCGCAATCTGTCCGACCCCCCCCCCCACCCCCACAATCTGTCCGACCCCCCCCACCCCCGCAATCTGTCCGACCCCTCCCCCCCGGACCTCCGCAATCTGTCCGACCCCCCCCCACCCCCGCAATCTGTCCGACCCCCCCCCCACCCTCGCAATCTGTCCGACACACCCCCACCCTCGCAATCTGTCCGACCCTCCCCCCCCCACCCTCGCAATCTGTCCGACCCCCCCCCCACCCCCGCAATCTGTCCGACCCTCCCCCCCCCACCCTCGCAATCTGTCCGACCCCCCCCCACCCCCGCAATCTGTCCGACCCCCACACTCGCAATCTGTCCGACCCCCCCCCCACCCCCGCAATCTGTCCGACCCCCCCCCACCCCCGCAATCTGTCCGACCCCCCCCCCACCCCCGCAATCTGTCCGACCCCCCCCCCCCCCCACCCCCGCAATCTGTCCGACCCCCCCCACCCCCGCAATCTGTCCGACCCCTCCCCCCGGACCTCCGCAATCTGTCCGACCCCCCCCCCACCCCCGCAATCTGTCCGACCCCCCCCCCACCCTCGCAATCTGTCCGACCCAACCCCCACCCTCGCAATCTGTCCGACCCTCCCCCCCCACCCTCGCAATCTGTCCGACCCCGCCCCCACCCCCGCAATCTGTCCGACCCTCCCCCCCCTCACCCTCGCAATCTGTCCGACCCCCCCCACCCCCGCAATCTGTCCGACCCTCCCCCCACCACCCTCGCAATCTGTCCGACCCCCCCCCCACCCCCGCAATCTGTCCGACCCCCACACTCGCAATCTGTCCGACCCCCCCCCCACCACCGCAATCTGTCCGACCCCCCCCACCCCCGCAATCTGTCCGACCCCCCCCACCCCCACAATCTGTCCGACCACCCCCCACCCCCGCAATCTGTCCGACCCACCCCCACCCCCGCAATCTGTCTGACCATCGCCCCACCCCCGCAATCTGTCCGACCCCCCCCACCCCCGCAATCTGTCCGACCCCCCCCCCACCCCCGCAATCTCTCCGACCCCCCCCCCACCCCCGCAATCTGTCCGACCCCCCCCACCCCCGCAATCTGTCCGACCCCTCCCCCCGGACCTCCGCAATCTGTCCGACCCCCCCCGCACCCCCGCAATCTGTCCGACCCCCCCCCCACCCTCGCAATCTGTCCGACCCAACCCCCACCCTCGCAATCTGTCCGACCCTCCCCCCCCCACCCTCGCAATCTGTCCGACCCCCCCCCCACCCCCGCAATCTGTCCGACCCTCCCCCCCCCACCCTCGCAATCTGTCCGACCCCCCCCACCCCCGCAATCTGTCCGACCCTCCCCCCCCCACCCTCGCAATCTGTCCGACCCCCCCCCCCACCCCCGCAATCTGTCCGACCCCCACTCTCGCAATCTGTCCGACCCCCCCCCCACCACCGCAATCTGTCCGACCCCCCCACCCCCGCAATCTGTCCGACCCCCCCCACCCCCGCGATCTGTCCGACCACCCCCCACCCCCGCAATCTGTCCGACCCACCCCCACCCCCGCAATCTGTCTGACCATCGCCCCACCCCCGCAATCTGTCCGACCCCCCCCACCCCCGCAATCTGTCCGACCCTCCCCCCCACCCCCGCAACCTTTCCGACCCCCCCCACCCCCGCAATCTGTCTGACCCTCCCCCCCACCCCCGCAACCTTTCCGACCCCCCGCACCCCCGCAATCTGTCCGACCCACCCCCCACCCCCACAATCTGTCCGACCACCCCCCCCACCCGGACCCCCACAATCTGTCAAACCCCCCCCCACCCCCGCAATCTGTCCGACCACCCCCTCCCCACCCCCGCAATCTGTCCGACCCCCCACCCCCACCCCCGCAATCTGTCCGACCACCCCCTCCCCACCCCCGCAATCTGTCCGACCCCCCACCCCCACCCCCGCAATCTGTCCGACCCCCACCGGACCCCCGCAATCTGTCCGACCATCGCCCCACCCCCGCAATCTGTCCGACCCTCCCCCCCACCCCCGCAATCTGTCCAACCATCTCCCCCACCCCTGCAATCTGTCCGACCATCACCCCCGCAATCTGTCCGACCCTCCTCCCCACCCTCACAATCTGTCCGACCCCTCCCCCCCGGACCCAGCAATCTGTCCGACCCCCCCCCACCCCCGCAATCTGTCCGACCCCCCCGCCACCCTCGCAATCTGTCCGACCCCCCCCACCCTCGCAATCTGTCCGACCCCCCCCATCCTCGCAATCTGTCCGACCCCCCCCCCCGCAATCTGTCCGACCCCCACACTCGCAATCTGTCCGACCCCCCCCACCCCCGCAATATGTCCGACCCCCCCCACCCCCGCAATCTCTCCGACCACCCCCACCCCCGCAATCTGTCCGACCACCCCCCACCCCCGCAATCTGTCCGACCATCGCCCCACCCCCGCAATCTGTCCGACCCCCCCCACCCCCGCAATCTGTCCGACCCTCCCCCCCACCCCCGCAATCTGTCCAACCTCCCCCACCCCCGCAATCTGTCCGACCCTCCCCCCCACCCCCGCAATCTGTCCGACCACCCCCCCCACCCCCGCAATCTGTCCGACCCACCCCCCACCCCCGCAATCTGTCCGACCACCCCCCCCCACCCGGATCCCCGCAATCTGTCAACCCCCCCCCACCCCCGCAATCTGTCCGACCACCCCCTCCCCACCCCCGCAATCTGTCCGACCATCGCCCCACCCCCGCAATCTGTCCGACCCTCCCCCCCACCCCCGCAATCTGTCCAACCATCTCCCCCACCCCCGCAATCTGTCCGACCATCCCCCCCACCCCCGCAATCTGTCCGACCCTCCTCCCCACCCCCGCAATCTGTCCGACCATCTCCCCCACCCCCGCAATCTGTCCGACCATCCCCCCCCACCCCCGCAATCTGTCCGACCATCTCCCCCACCCCCGCAATCTGTCCGACCACCCCCCCCACCCCCGCAATCTGTCCGACCATCCCCCCCCACCCCTGCAATCTGTCCGACCACCCGCGACCCCCCCACGACCTCGATCATGACAGATGGAGAGCCACAGGAGAACGAGTCGGAAGTTCGAATTAGAGAGCTAAAGTCCAGGTTTATTCCAGGGGCAAGTGGTTGAGGCTAATGGGGCCGTGAGAAGATTGAAGAATCTGGGCGATTAGGGAGACTTCCGATCTTTGCAATTGGCAGAAGAACAAACCATATATTTCCGGCTGAACCAGAAATTGTTTATTATGAGAAAGAAATACACACAGATGCATGTTAAATCAGCAGATAATATTAGCGATACAGTACTTAACTTTCATTGGTACATTAAACTGTTTTCTAAGTCCAACATAACAAATTGTTTCAAGATGTTTAATCCTTTAAACAAATCCTTTGATGAGCTTTTACATAAGTGCTCACGAGCTTTGGTGCTCATGGTATTCTGTCTTGCCGCAGTGACTTGAAAATATGATTGTTCTGAGTAAACTAATGAACTGGTCAATGGCTTCTTGTATTTATCACAACGTACAGAAGCCTCTGAACACAGAGCTGTCTCACTTTCTTCCAGGCAATAATGGAGCATCTTAAAACATGGTACCATTTGATGGAATAATAGTTCACCACCTCCTCCAGGTTTTGCATAAGCAATTAATGTCTTGAAGAGGCATAATCAAATTAGTCCTGGGAGCAGCATTCTGCACTAGGCTGATTTGCAAATCAAAGCACCTGGCCAACGTCCTGCAGAGCTTATTTTTTGACAGCCCAGATCTTAAAAATGATGATTGCCTCGACAAGTCACATTCCCTGACAGCTACCTGTCTAGAACCTACAAAATGAAAGATCTATTGCCTTCAAAGGATGCAGAATTTGGTTAGCCACAATTCCAAAGCCAGTGGCTCAATCAAGTTTTTACAGCCGGGGAGAATTTCTGTTCCGATTCATGTATAATGGCGAGGAACAGCACCTCATCATTCGTTTAGGCATTTTACAGCCCTCCGGACTCAATATCAAGTTCAACAATTTCAGATCATAACCTCGGCCCCCACCACATATATATACATTTTATCCCCCCTTTTGGTCCGTGCCTTTTTCCTTTATTTCTCTCTCCCCCTACGGCAGCTGTCTCTCATTCTGCCAGCATTTCACACTTCACCTTTTGTTTCTTAACCTGTCCTATTACCATCTCGTCTTGCCTTGAGCATCTCTTAATGTCTCTACTTACCATAGTTATCCCTCTCCCCCTCCCCCCAGCCTCTCCCTTGCATTTTTATCTGTTTCATTTCCTGCTCTTTTCTCAGTTCTGACGAAGGGTTTCGACCTGAAACGTTAACTCTGTTTCTCTCTCCACGGATGTTGCCTGGCCTGCTGAGTTTTTCCAGCGTTTTCTGTTGTTGTTTCAATTTTCCAGCATCCGCAGTATTTTGCTATCGTACATGTATAATGGCCTCAGGTACAATTGTGTGTATTTGCTCGACCCTCACATACACAAAGGCAGAATAAACCTCTTCTGGAGGCCAGTTAACAGAAAATAACCAGTGAAGACTTTCGAGTTGTAGTCATTGTTGCTATGCAACCAAATGCAGAAGCCAATTTTCACATGCAAGGTCCCACAAACAGCAATGAGATAATCTAGTTTAATGTTGTTGATTGAAGGATAAATGTTGGCCAAGAGGCAGCGAGAACTCTTCTGCTTTTCTTCGAATAGTGCCACCTCCACTTACAAGGCCTCAGTTTAATGTCTCATCCAAAACCTGTTGGTTGAGTAGAAATGCTGGCTAGAACACAATGAGGATTCCTTTTTGAATTGTGTCATCGGATATTTTATGTCCACCTAAGCAAGTAGCACTCTGTTTAGTATTGCATTCAAAAGATAGCAGCTCCAACAGAGCAGCACCCGCTCAGCACTGCACTGAGATGTTAGCCTAGATTATGTGCTCAAGCCTCTTGAATAGGGCTTGAACCTGTAACCTTCCAACTCAAAGTAGGAGTGCTCCCACTGAGCCGAGGCTGACGCCTCATATAACATAGAAGATTTATAATTTGAACTCATGCAGATTCCGAATTCTATCACACACTCCTGCTCAAATAAAGCATCTTGGGATGTTTCATTACATCAGAGGAACTGTCACAATGCAATTTGTTTTTTGAACCTCTGATTCTCTGGCAGTGATATCCTAGACCCATGATTTTACATTCTTTCCTCCAGTGTTAACAGCTTTGGGTTTAATTATAAACATTAAGTGGGTTGCTATAGTGATCCATTTTCATTGTTTCAAGTAATTTTTTTATTGGCTTGAGAATTTTAAAGATTTGGGGCTGGAAATTGGGTTACTTTGCTCCTCTCGTTAGTGGGGCGCAAATGCCCTAGCACCCGGGCGCGGCACCGCTAACATCTCCCGCGAAATTCAGCGGGAGGTTAGCGGCGGCGGTAGCTGGTAGCACCTCGTGCCGCTGCGCTGGCGATGATGACGTCATCGCTGTGCGCAGCACCCCGGCTGCAAACTTCCCTTGCGCCCCTGACCTATCGCCGGGCGATATGTGCGACAGGATCAGGGGGCAGTTTTGCAGCAGTGGTAGTGGGCGGCGACGCAATTTAAAGGGCAGGTGTCAGGCGGCCATTTTATTTTGGCAGGGTGCCGGCCGCGATCGTTCAGCCCGGCGCTCCTCTTGAGTGCCGGGCTGTTTTCACAGCACCCCGATCCCCAGAGGACTAGCAGGGCCCTGGTGCGCGGAGCGCTAGCCCCCTCCCCTTTAATCAGGGGAAGAGGCCTGCAATGACGCTGCGCTACGTGCCGCCGTGCGTGGCGCGGCTGCATGGAGTGACAGGACATTGAGTAGTAGCGCCCCAAGAAGGAGATGGAGCACTTTCAGTAGCGCACCTTCTTGGGGCGCTACTACTGAATTTATGGGATCAGGGTGGGAAAGTGGAGTTGAGGGCGAAGATCAGCCAAATCTTATTATGTGGTGGAGCAGGCTCGAGGGGCCGTATGGCCTACTCCTGCTCCTAATTCTTTGTTCTTCTTATGTTCTTAACCCATATAAATTACAATTGAATCCATAGCTGGTGTCTTGCACTGCTGTGGTCCAAGGAGAAATTACTTCTTCGTACCTTTCTTCCTCCTTTCAGTCCACCCCTTCCTCTTTCCTACTCTCTCTCTCTCCTTTCTTTCCTTTCCTCTCTTCCTCCTCCTCCATCCTTGCTGACATTGAAACAAAATAACAAATCAGAAGATGGGGTGAAGATGGTTCCACAACTTAACTCTAAATACCATATCACTCAATTTGCATAGGATTACATGACAATTATGTAGGAGGAGGCCATTTAACCCCTCTTAGTTCATCCATCCAGAAAGTCCCTACATTACCCTGTCCCCCACCCCACCCCTCCCCTCCCCCCGACAGTATCTAATTGCTTCTGAAAAATTCTGGTGTTTTCACCACTATTACGCTAACTGGGAATCCATTCCACACATTGGAAGGATATACTTGCATTAGAGGGGGTGCAACGCAGGTTTACTAGATTGATTCCTGGGATGAGAGGGTTGTCCCATGAGGAGAGATTGAGTAGAATGGGCCTATACTCTCTGGAGTTTCGAAGAATGAGAGGTGATTTCTTTGAAACGTATAAAATTCTTAGAGGGCTTGACAGGGTAGATACTGAGAGGCTGCTTCCCATGACTGGAGGGTCTAGAACTAGGGGGCATAGTTTCAGGATAAGGGGTCGGCTATTTAAGACTGAGATGAGGAGGAATTTCTTCACTCAGAGAGTTATGAATCTTTGGAATTCTCTACCCCAAAGGGTTGTGGATGCTGAATCATTGAGTACATTCAAGGCTGAGATAGATAGATTTTTGGACTCTAGCAGAATCAAGGGATATGGGGATAGGGTGGGAAAGTGGAGTTGATGTAGAAGTTGAGCTATGATCTTATTGAATGGTGGAGCAGGCTTGATGGGCCATATGACCTACTCCTGCTCCTAATTCTTATGTTCTTATGATCACTCTTTATGTGAAGAAATCCCTGATAGTGATGAAGCATTACAACCAGTAATGCTTACAAACATTGTTTACTTGAGTGTTGTAGTTACCATTGGGTTAAAAAAAAACTAGTGCCCTTTGCCCTGTATAAGTTAATTTAAATATAAACAAAAACTGCAAACGCTCCAATATCGCATGTAATTAAATGTCAATTCTTGCGTACACGATTAAACAAAAATCGTTCAACACAACCTCATGCCACATTAACCCTATTATGTTTGTTGTGCAAAATAAAAAACAAAGACAAATTTCGATCACTTTACTTTTATTGTGAAATTATATCATGGAAAGAAATGTCCCTGTAGCTTTATTCTTTTAAATTGGGAACAGCAATCAATTTTGAAGACTTCATTTGAAAAATCAATATCCACTGGATTAAGTTGGACTAATATAAACTAACTCACATTATATAGATGAAATAGACTTCAAATAGATTATAATAATAGTACACAGTACAAAGTTGGAAAAGCACCAATAATCTGATTCCCTCCCTAAATCTCTCCGCTTCTCTATCTCTCTCCTCCTTTAAGACGCTCCTTAAAACCTCCCTCTTTGACCAAGCTTTTGATCACCTGTCTTAATGGCCCAAAAATTAGTGCCGCTACGCGAGAGTACGCACTGTGTACTCTCGCGTATTCTGTCTCCAATTGCCGGTTTTCTGCATGCACTGCGCATGCGCTGAAAACCGGCACTTGGTGAATGGAAAAGGGGGCGGGTCCTAGGTGAACCGCGTGCGCGCTACAGGCTGCGCGCACGCAGTGCACTTAGTGGTTTCAACGCGCAGGTAAGTACGGAAGATTCTACACATAAAAAAAGGAGGAGTAAGACCCACTTTTAACAAGGTAAGTAGTGAATTAAGTATTATTTTGAAATTTTTTTAACAGGTATATCTTTTTTAGAGAATTTAAAGACAGGTAAGTTTATTTTTATAACTTTTTAAAAGATTTTAAATTTTTTCAAAAATTTAATTTTTTATTTAAAATGGTTAATTTATTTAACTATACTTATTTTATTAATGTGATTTTTTTTTTTATTTAATTGAGGTTTAGCGGTTCTTTTGGGGGCTATAGTATTCATAGCTTTCACAGCACTTATGTGAAAGTTATGAATGGAAGATGGTGTACTGCCATTGGCTCTAACTGAGTCACGTGATCCCACAGCTCGCACGAATTAACTACGCCTGTGGGATACAGAAGCACTGCCCAGCTGATGTCCAGAACATCAAGTTCGTGCGAGCTGGAACTGAAAAAGCCAACGCGCAGTGAGAGATCGCGGGGAGGCCTTACCCTCGCACGAAGGCTTCCTCACGAATTTTTGGGCCAATATATCCTTATGTTACTCAGTGTCAAATTTTGTTTAATTACGCTCCTGTGAAGCGCCTTGGGATGTTTTACTACGCTAAAGGTGCTAAATAAATGCATGTTGTTGTTATGTAATTAAATGTTCTCAGTGAACTGGAAGTATCAAAATATACAATGGTGTTAATACATAAAAGTAGCTTGAAATTTTCCTTCAAAAAAATACTGTAAGCAACTGGTTTTAAATGATCTGTTTTATTGTCCTTTCGTTGTTCTGTCGATTGTTGGTTCCATTGCCAGCACCTTACTGTAAATGAGGCCTGTCACTGTGGTGCTGCAGTCTGATGTAATACATTTCCAAGCTAATCTATAATCCCATTAATGGTCATCTATATATGTGCTAGTCTGAGTTTAACACCTCAATTCCAAAGGAGACAGGATTAATGCCCGGTGGAAATAAGATTTAATGACACGGTTTCCAGGGGTGAGTGAAGTTGACAACGAAAACCAAAGCATTTAATTTGGTACGACTGGATAATTTCACATTTAGATTTTATAAATTTAGAACTCACAAAGCTTTCAGTGGCTGGGAGAAGAGTTACTGACCAATTGATGTTTGTGTGCAATGGGGTGGCTGTTTTGTTTGGAGTTTTGAGTGATGGTTGTGGAAAGAAGTCACCTGGGGAGCGTAGCTGTAGTGTTAGCAAATGCGCACTCAAATAAACATTTATCTGAAAATCAGTCAACTTGTTTGTAGACAGCTACCTGTGGCCAAATAGATCCGTGTCAGTTTGTACCGAGAGTGGTGCATGCTGATTAGCTATGGTACAGAACCACACATTTAAAATCCCTCATCTATGAGATCAAAGTTACAGACAAAGGAGAGCTGGGTTAGTAGTTAAAGCATAACTGTATTTATCTTTTGTTGTAATCGGAAATCCGAAAAGTAAAAAGGCAGATCTATATCCAAAGTACAGACCTTTGATTTCCAGTACTGTGTTCTTATTTAAAGTTTGCCCAGCCTAGCAATTGGTGCCATGTAAAAATTTACACTAGCAGTAATTCAGAGCAATAGGCAGTAAAATCGGAAATGCTGCAGAGAGCCATTTCCCGATCAATCTGTATTCTCTTTCATATTGCTGGCCATTGCACAGAGGCTTCGGAGCAGTGAAGTGCACAGTGATTGCACAGCGTAATTAAGGTTATTTGTACCGATTATAATGTTGGCTTATTGCAGAACCTCTGCATTGTGTGCAATGCATCACCGCCACCCACGGAACCGGAGCGTAGCAGCTGAGCCAGCATCTCTGTTGCTGGGATTAAGCAGTCAACTACTGGCTACTTCCATGTCTGAAATTAACTTTGATAATAAGAAACCGGCACCCAAGAAGGAGCCAAGAAAGCCGTGAAAAATGCCACAGTAAAGAGCGGCAAGAAGTGAAGAACATAAGAACATAAGAATTAGGAGCAGGAGTAGGCCATTCGGCCCCTCGAGCCTGCTCCGCCATTCAATAAGATCATGGTTGATCTTCTACCTCAACTCCACTTTTCTGCACTGTCCCCATATCCCTTGATTCCCTTAATATTCAAAAATCTATCGATCTCTGACTTGAATATACTCAACTACTGAGCCTCCACAGCCCTCTGGGGTAGAGAATTCCAAAGATTCACCACCCTTTGAGTGAAGAAATTTCACCTCATCTCAGTCCTAAATGGCCGACTCCTTATTCTGAGACTGTGACCCCTAGTTCTAGATTCCCCAGCCAGGGGAAATATCCTCCCTGCATCTGCCCTGTCAAGCCCTGTAAGAATTTTGTATGTTTCAATGAGATCACCTCTCATTCTTCGAGGTAAGGAGACCAAAACTGTACACAATACTCCAGGTGTATACACCAGGGTTCTATATAATTGCAGTAAGACGTCTTTACTCTTATACTCAAATCCTCTTGTAATAAAGGCCAACATACCATTTGCTTTCTTAATTGCTTGCTGTACCTGCATGTTAACTTTCAGTGATTTGTGTACAAGGACACCCAGGTCCCTCTGAACACCAACATTCCCAATCTCTCACCATTTAAAAAATACTCTGCTTCTCTATTTTTCCTACCAAAGTGGATAACTTCACATTTCTCCACATTATATTCCATTTGCCATGTTCTTGCCCACTCACTTAGCCTGTCTATATCCCCTTGAAACCTCTTTGCATCCTCCTCACAACTTACATTCCCACCTAGCTTTGTATCATCAGCAAACTTGGCTATATTACATTTGGTCCCCTCATCCAAATCATTGATATAGATTGTGAATAGCTGAGGCCCAAGCACTGATCCTTGCAGTACCCTACTACTTATAGCCTGCCAACCCAAAAATGACCCGTTTATTCCTACTCTCTGTTTTCTGTCCGTTAACCAATCCTCAATCCATGCTATTATATTACCCCCAATCCCATGAGCCCTAATTTTGTTTAATAACCTCTTGTGTGGCACCTTATCGAATACCTTCTGAAAATCCAAATACACCACATCCACTGGCTCCCCTTTATCTATTCTGCTAGTTACAAACTCAAAAAACTCTAACAGATTCGTCAAACATGATTTCCCTTTCATAAACCCATGTTGACTTTGCCCAATTATATTATTATTTTCTAAGTGCCCTGTTACCACATCCTTAATAATAGATTCTAACATTTTCTCTACTACTGATGTCAGGCTAACTGGTCTGTATTTCCCCGTTTTCTCTCTCCCTCCTTTAAATAGTGGGGTTACATTTGCTACCTTCCAATCCGCGGGAACCGTTCTAGAATCTATGGAAATTTGGAAAATGACAACCAATGCATCCACTATCTCTATAGCCAACTCTTTCAAAACCCTAGGATGTAGGCCATCAGATCTAGGGGATTTATTGGCTTTCAGTCCCATTAATTTCTCCAGTGCTACTTTTTTACTAATACTAATTTCTTTCATAGAAACAGAGAAACGTAGAAAAATAGGAGCAGGAGTGGTCCATTCGGCCCTTCAAGCCTGCTCCGCCATTCAATATGATCATGGCTGATCCTTTATCTCAATACCATATTCCCGCTCTCTCCCCATACCCCTTGACACCTTTTGCGTCCAGAAATCTATCTATCTCCTTCTTAAATATATTCAGTGACTTGGCCTCCACAGCCTTCTGTGGTAGAGAATTCCACAGGTTCACCACCCTCTGAGTGAAGAAATTTCTCCTCATCTCAATCCTAAATGTCCTACCCCGTATCCTGAGACTGTGACCCCTCATTCTAGACCCCCCAGCCTGGGGAAACATCCTCCCTCATCCAGTCTGTCTAGCCCTGTCAGAATTTTATACATTTCAATGAGATCCCCTCTCATTCTTCTGAACTCTAGTGAATACAGTCCTAGTCGACCCAATCTCTCCTCATACGACAGTCCTGCCATCCCAGGAATCAGTCTGCTGAACCTTTGCTGCACTCCCTCTATGGCAAGTATATCCTTTCTTAGGTAAGGAGACCAAAACTGCACACAGTACTCCAGGTGTGGTCTCACCAAGGCCCTGTACAACTGTAGTAAGACATCCTTGCTCCTGTACTCAAATCCTCTTGCAATGAAGGCCAACATACCATTTGCCTTCCTAACTGCTTGCTGCACCTGCATCTTTGCTTTCAGTGACTGGTGTGCAAGGACACCCAGGTCCCTTTGTACATCAACATTTCCCCAATCTATCACCATTTAAATAATATTAATTCTCGCTAGACCCTTGGTTGTCCACTATTTCCGGGAAGTCTTTTGCATCTTCTTCCGTGAAGACAGACATAAAGGCCGCGAATTTAATAGCGCTGAGGGGGTGGGTTTGGAGGCGGGTCTCTTGCAAAAATCGTAGAAATTGGGGGTGGGCTGCGAACCCGCCTCGATCCCGCCTCCACGTGACTTTGGGAAATGTCGGGTAAGCCGCTCCCAAACTGACCCGACACCAAATAGTGGGACAGGTTGTTAAGGCAGTTAACAGGTCGTTAACCGCCTGGATAATCCTATTTTAAAGGAGGAAGGAGAGCTACTCGATCTATGACTACAAAGAGATGAAGCAGTTTACCCTGACACCGGCATCTCCTCCAAGGCCATGGCCATCATGAACTCCTTTGCGAACGATATTTTCGAGCACGTTGCAGGTAAGGCTTCCCGCCCGGCCCATTACAACAAGCGCTGGACCATCATTTCCCAGGAGATCCAGACCTTGGTGTGCCTGCTGCTGCCCAGGGGAGCTGGCTAAGCACGGCATGTCAGAAGGGACAAAGGCGGTGACCAAGTACACCAGCTCCAAGTAAATCTCCACAACGTACTGAAAAGCTGAGCTTCCAGAGAACATTGCCCTATAACACAATGGGGATCACGTTCATTAATCACCTGTAACTTGACTGAGTAGGAGTAAGAAAGAGCTGGCAGTGATATAAGGTGGCAGCGGAGGCATAGTGTCTCAACCTGCCACCGCACTACCCATCATGTGTAGCAGACACAGCTATGTATGAGTAAGCTGTACAAAAGGCTAGTTAGGCCACAGCTGGAATACTGTGTGCAGTTCTGGTCGCCACACTACAGGAAGGATGAAGGATGTGATTGCATTGGAGAGGGTGCAGAGGAGATTCACCAGGATGTTACCTGGGCTGCAGCGCTTCAGCTATGAAGAGAGACTGGACAGGCTGGGGTTGTTTTCCTTAGAGCAGAGAAGGCTGAGAGGGGACCTGATTGAGGTGTACAAAATTATGAGGGGCATAGATAGGGTAGATAGAAAGGAACTTTTCCCCTTAGTAGAGGGGTCAATAACCAGGGGGCATAGTTTCAAGGTAAGGGGCAGGAGGTTTAGAGGGGATTTGAGGAACAACTTTTTCACCCAGAGGGTGGTTGGAATCTGGAACTCACTGCCTGAAAGGGTGGTAGAGGCAGGAACCCTCACAACATTCAAGAAGCATTTAGATGAGCACTTGAAATGCCATAGCATACAAGGCTACGGACCAAGTGCTGGAAAATGGGATTAGAATAGACAGGGCTCGATGGCCGGTGCGGACACGATGGGCCGAAGGGCCTCTTTCTGTGCTGTATATGACTAAGTGGTACTTTAATAGGCTGAGGTTCAGCAGGGAGGCAGTGGCCAAGCTATGCCATCTCTTACAGGCAGATCTCCTGATGGTGGTGCTGCTGGCCGTTAAGGCCATCCTCACCTTCAAATTCAATGCTTCTGGCTCCTTCAGGGCTAGCACTGAGGACATCTGCAGTGTCACCCAGTTCACTGCTCATCGATGCATCAGCATGAGAGAGACACATAATTCCATTGTACTGCTGCATTCCCATGAGTACAAGGAATGATGAATTGTACCCATGTAGCCACTCATGCCCCTATCCATAATGCCGTGCCATACGTGAAGACAAAGGGGTTCTGTGCTCTGTGCCCACCTTGTCTGTGATCAACAGAACAGAATCATGCAGGTCAATGCCTGATTTCATGGCATTTACCATGACATATTTATTTTGCATCAATCATCTGTGCCAACCTTATTTGGAAGACCAACCCTACTTTTTCAGCCTGAGCTATCAACCACCACTCTGGCAGCCATTTTGCATCAGTTTTTGTAAATGATGATGGAATTGAGAATGTAAGTATACTGGAGGAGAGTATGAACAATTTTAGAGTTCACTCACCTCATAGACTGAGACAAGAGCCAAACCATGTTCAGTAACTGATGTTTACAAAAAAAAATGCTTTGTAAAAAGTCTTGCTCAAATATAACTTTGAGAGACAGATGTGGCTAACGAGCTGTGGTCATGCCAGCTCCAGAGCATCCTTGACTGAAAAAGGCTGTTGTGGGGTCAACTGAGCACCTTGCTTAATCATGTATCACCCCAGGTGACCGCAGCACTTTAATCCACTATCGCCACCATAACCTACCACTGGAAAAAAAAAACAGGTTACCAATACCCAAAATGTTGACAGAACCACGCCAGGACAGACAGTGTCAGTCTATGGTTTCTGTTTACAAGGACAAGCTCCGATATAAGCCTGCCACAGCTGCGCGTATCTGTTTACAAGACCAAGATCTTGAATTAATTGGAATTGGAAGCTGTTAAGCAGACGCACAGATGTGGTTATTTCTAAGACCGGCAGCAACAGCATTTTTTTTGGAGGCAAGCGATCAAGGTCACAAGTGTTGGACGTCTGTTTGCAAGACTAAGAATGACGGGGCTTTTTAAGGTGATGTCAGGCAGGCAAAATATGTCACAGGTGTGATTGTTTGTTCAGAAGTCAAAGCTTTAATGCAACACTTTAGTTGGCTGAAAGCTTCTGAACAGCACCGTTTGGAAGCTTGTGCAATGTGTTTGCTGATACTGCATGTGCCAATTTGTGAACTTCATTTATTAATTTCATTAATGTTTGCAGCTATATTTTTGGGTAGATGCTGATGCCAGTGCTCTTTTATTCTTTTAAATTTAATTTAGTCCCCATCTATGAAACCACAAAGGTCCCTTTGGACCCCAGGATTCAAGAAGCTTCAAAATCACCGTTTCGAAAATTGAAGGTGAGAAACTGCACTCTGCTGATCTGTGCAAAAATTACTTTCATTCAAAGGCCTTGAAAAGCTGCAAACACCAATTTTGTTGCCAGAGGGCTTCAATGCATTTAAAGTGATGGTAACAGCATTACCATGCGCAGTTGCTGATATTCTCACGGGGCATATTCTGTGCGTTCAGCTCACCCACTTTAAATGAGCGACGAAAACCAGTTGCCTTCTGGCCTTTTACAGAGTTACTTGTTAAAGGGTGAACTGCAGGATTTTCTCGAGATGGGGTTTTGATAGTGCTGTTGTTGTTTGGATTTTTGATAGCTGAAGCATGTTTTGAGCATTTCTGTGGGCGTTCCTCTCTATTTGAGTCTTGTGGAGGAGGATGAAAGGGAGGACGCAAGGCAGGCTTGCTGGCACCAGACATGGACTGTCCACATCTGCCACTACCCATACAGCTGTGTGTACAGACCCATACACACCTAGGGGGCAATGTCTGAGGACAACTGCCCTCACAGGCTTCTCTTCGCCAGGGAGGCAGTGATGGAGTTGTGCCATCTGTGGAACATGACTTGCCAACACCCTCCACAACAGGAACAACCTTGGCAGTGAAGGTCACCACAGGGGCATTAGCAATAACAGCACAGATAAATCTAGCAGGTCACTGATGTATTTCTTGCCACGGGAAACACCTTCATCACTTACTCCATTAAAAAAGAATGAAAGGGCACTGCCATTTCTCTGCTTCGCATGTTTCCCCAAAGTCTAGGGTATTTTTGGCGGCACTCCTGTGATCGTCCAGGCACCACCATACAATCCCATGGTCTTCATCAACCACAAACGCTTACACTCCATCAATATGTAGGTGGTCAGTGACCAGCAACACAGGATCATGCAGATGATTGCTTATATGCCAGGCAACAATCATGATTCCTTCATTTTAATTAGACCGGTGTCTGGGCTAATTGAGGGAGAAGACAGAATGGAAGGTAGGCTGCTACGAGACTAAAGCTGGCCACTTCAGCCCTGGCCCATGATACTACTGTGACATGTAGCCACCAGGATTACTACTGAGCATACTCTAGGCATCTTAAAGCACTGCTTCAGCTGGCTAGATGGATTGGGGATGTATTAAAGGACAACTCTGCTAGAATCTCCAAAAGTTATCATTGTCTACTGTACAATGGAGTGGTCCAATATACCGTCACCAAATTGTCTCTGCTGTTACTTAACTACCATGGATGTCCAATCTTTAATCAGCTAAGACCCTATTCTACATAAGAACATAAGAAATAGGAGCAGGAGGAGGCCATTCGGCCCCTCGAACCTGCCCCGCCATTCAATAAGATCATGGCTGATCTGATCCTGGCCTCAACGCCACTTTCCCGCCCGCTCCCCATAACCCTTGACTCCCCTGTAGCTCAAATATATGTCTATCTCCACCTTGACTATATTCAATGACTCCACCTCCACAGCTCTCTGGGGTAGAGAATTCCAAAGATTCACGATCCTCTGAGAGAAAAAATTCCTCCTCATCTCCGTTTTAAATGGGCAACCCCTTATTCTGAAACTTTGCCCCCTTGTTCTAGATTCCCCCACGAGGGGAAACATCCTCCCTGCATCTACCCTGTCAAGCCCCCTCAGAATCTTATATTTTTCAATAAGATCACCTCTCATTCTTCTAAACTCCAATGAGTATCGGCCCAACCAGCTCAACCTTTCTTCATAAGACAACCCCTTCATCTCAGGAATTAACCTAGTGAACCTTCTCTGAACTGCCTCCAATGCAAGTATATCCCTCCTTAAATAAGGAGACCAAAACTGCACGCAGTATTCCAGGTGTGGTCTCGCCAGCGCCCTGTACAGTTGTAGCAAGACTTCCCTACTTTTATACTCCATCCCCCTTGCAATAAAGGCCAACATTCTATTTGCCTTGCTAATTACTTGCTGTACCTGCATGCTAACTTTTTGTGTTTCATGCATGTGGACCCCAGATCCCTCTGTACAGCAGCATTATGTAGTCTCTCTCCATTTAAATAATAATTTGCTTTTTTATTTTTCCTACCAAAGTGGATAACCTCACATTTTCCTACATTATACTTCATCTGCCAAATTTTTGCCCACTCACTTAACCTATCTATATCCCTTTGCAGATTCTTTGTGTCCTCCTCACAACTTGCTTTCCCACCTATCTTTGCATCATCATCAAATTTGGCTACAGTACACACGGTCCCTTCATCCAAGTCATTAATATAGATTGTAAATAGTTGAGGCCCCAGCACTGATCCCTGTGGCACCCCATTTGTTACAGTTTGCTAACCGGAAAATGACCCATTTATCCCGACTCTTTGTCTTCTGTTAGTTAGCCAATCCTCTAAAATATTACCCCCAACCCCGTGAGCTCTTATCTTGTACAGTAACCTTTTATGTGGCACCTTATCGAATGCCTTCTGGAAATCCAAATACACTACATCCACTGGTTCCCCTTTATCCACCCTGCTTGTTACATCCTCAAAGAACTTTAGTAAATTTGTCAAACACGATTTCCCTTTCATAAAACCATGTTGACACTGCTTGATTGTATTATGATTTTCTAAATGTCCTGCTATTACTTCCTTAATAATGGATTCCAGCATTTTCCCAATGACAGATGTTAGGCTAACTGGCCTATAGTTTCCTGCATTTGCGGTTTTCCAATTCGCTGAGACCTCTCCAGAATCCAGGGAATTTTGGTAGATTACAATCAAGGTAACCACTATCTCTGCAGCCACTTCTTTTAAGACCCTAGGATGTAGGCCATCAGGTCCAGGGGACTTGTCAGCCATTAGTCCCATTAGTTTGCCTAGTACTTTTTCTCTAGTGATAGTGATTGTTTTAAGTTCCTCCCTCCCTATAGCCCCTTGATTATCAATTATTTTTGGGATGCTTTTAGTGTCTCCTACCGTGAAGACCGATAAGAAAATATTTGTTCAAAGTCTCTGCCATTTCTGTTTCCCATTATTAATTTCCCAGTCCCATCCTCTAAGGGACCAACATTTACTTTCGCTACTCTCTTCCCTTTTATATACATGTAGAAGCTCTTACTGTCTGTTTTTATATTTTTTGCTAGTTTACTTTCATAATCTATCTTCTCCCTCTTTATTTTTTTTTAGTCATCCCTTGCTGGTTTCTAAAAATTTCCCAAGCCTCTGGCCTACCACTAATCTTCACAACATTGTATACCTTTTCTTTCAATTTGATACCATCCTTAACTTCCTCAGTTAGCCACGGATGGTTCATCCTTCTCGTAGAGTCTTTCTTTCTCACTGGAATAAATCTTTGCTGAGAGTTATGAAATATCTCCTTAAATGTCTGCCACTGCTTATCTACCGTCTTACCCTTTAATCTATTTTCCCAGTCTACTTTAGCCAACTCTGTCTTCATACCTTTGTAATTGCCTTTATTTAAGTTTAGGACACTAGTTTCAGACCCAAGTTTCTCACCCTCAAACTGAATTTGAAATTCTATCATGCTATGATCACTCTTCCCTAGAGGATCCTTTACTATGAGATCATTAATTAATCCTGTTTCATTACACATTACCAGATCTAAAATAGGCTTCTCCCTGGTTGGTTACACAATGTATTGTTCTAAGAAACCATCCCGAATACATTCTATGAACTTGTCCTCAAGGCTACCCTTGCCAATTTGATTTGTCCAATCTATATGAAGATTAAAATCGCCCATGATTATTGCAGTACCTTTCTTACAAGCCCCTATTATTTATTGATTTATACTCTGTCCTACAGTGTAGCTACTGTTTGGGGGCCTATAGACTACTCTCACCAGTGACTTCTTTCCCTTACTATTTCTTATCTCCACCCAAACTGATTCTACATCTTGATCTTCTGAACCAATATCATTTCTCACCACTGCACTGATCTCATCCTTTATTAACAGAGCTACCCCACCTTCTTTTCCTTTCTGCTTATCCTTCCAAAATGTCAAATTCTGCACCATCGGAAGAAAAAGTGCAACCAAACTTATTACCTTAAAAGTGATGAATGCACATGCCAGCAATGTTTTGTGCCAGTGCTTCCCCTTGCTGTCTGTGCATGATATATATATCTTCTAGAACCTAAGCTCGATGCCCTGTGTTAGAATATGGTTTAAACCTAGCATGGTCCAGTATCCCCATTCTCATAGCTTCAGGCATTTAACAAGATGGGAAGCTTTTCATCTCTGTGTTTACAAACCGAGCTGAGCCATGAGAATCAGACTCCTAGATAAGGGGTGCAGTTGCTAAGACACCAACATACCACAGAAACTGATAGCATTGAAAGGCGGCTAAGGCAGTCAGAATTATGGAAGCCCACAAGGCCAAAAGGAGGCCTGTACATAGATAGGGAGAGCCTACACATTCCAAGAGAACATTAACAGCCTGTAAGACAAAGATGGAGGTTCAGCTGATTAGGACACTACGTAAAACAGCTTGTCTTGAATTCTTAACCTGGCATCAGCTTGGCGGAATAATTAGTGACTGAGAGATAAGGCCAGAGATACGTACGTGAAGAACAAAGCAGCCAAATAGTATAAAGACAGGGCATGCTGCACCCAAAATGTTTAGAGCTCTTGGAACAGTCGGAATCCCATAGCCTAGAAGGCAGACCACAGAAGTCAAGCTTGATCACCTTGAGTCCACGGGGAAACCAGGTTGTATTAGTTGCTTGTCATTTAATGTAATACTGTAGAGCAGTTGTATGAGAACAATACTGTTATTTAGTCAATATATTAAAGCTTTTTTGTACCATTCGGGCCCAAATCACGCAGAAGTTATTGTTGAAGGACTAACAACCTTACGTTGCAACAGTAACTACGGCAAAGAAATCCGCTTACATGCTGCTAGCTAATTCTCTAGTGGGAAAGTAAGCGGCTGATTGTCGGGTCTCAGTGATAGAGTCTTGGAATTGAGGTGTCCCCGTGGCTCCTTGTGCTGAAGCATGAGATGGCCCTACGAGTGCTTCTGCCATGTCCACTGCTGAGGTAGTTGGTTGATCCAACTGCTTTCTGGCACCTTTTCTGGCATTTGAGCGGCGAGGATGGGCTGGATGTGTGGTGTTACTCTGAGAAGCAGAAGCCTACTCCAGCCATATTATTTCTGCTAGACAATCCCTCAGCTTGTCAAGTGATCTGCATGGGAGCAGAGCTCTGTCTATCAATAAGGTTTGTGAAGCCTTGTCTCTTCATCCAATGCTCCACATGCAATTTTTCTGTATTTATTATTATAGAGAATTTTGTTCATTAATTTATTTTATTAGTATTTTAACTTAAGCATTTATACCTGCAAGTAAGATACAAAATATTTATTGCGTTATAATCACAACATATATGACCTCTATTCACAAGATGTCACCTTTAAGTGCTAATTTCGATGCTGCAGTTTTTAAAATCCCTGCAGAGTGATGTAGGCTCCATTCTAATTTCACCTACTTTACATTTTAACTTAATTTAGTTTTAGCTATTGGAGTAATTTAAATAATTATCCCAATCCTTTTTGTAACTGTGGTCCATAGCTTTGCCTATTTCAAAACTGACTGGAACCTACATAAGATGACCACAATAACCTTTCAACACTTCAGTTGATTCAATTCAGGCTTGTTTAAGATTGGATTCAGGGATATCTGCATTGAATCTGCCTTTTCCTCCTTCTAGACTTTACTTAATGATATATATATTTCTTCCCTAGATTTCAGAAGTACTCTTCAGTTTCACTGGCATTCAGTTTGCAAACCACAGACAGATGTGGACCTGAATCCTGTAGCTCCAGTCACTATAGAATTGAATGTAAAGGGAGTCGGGCTATAGGCAGGCTGGAACATGTAACTGAAGTCTTTCAGGATAGCAGAATTCCAAGGTGGCGTACCTAGTTTGGAATGGAACAGTGACTCTTCTCTTTTCACTATTCTAAGGTATTTTTAATATTTCAAGATTCTTTTACTTTATATTGTTAGCAGCACTAGTGGTGACTGTGCAATTAACAGCATCAGCTATGCAGGCTGTCTCCTTTAATAGATAGCAAATGTTGTACTCATAAGCATTTTACATCCAGTTCCACGTCATAGCGTTTCTATATGAAATTTAAATCTGCCATATTCCAGAATGTATGTGTACATAAATTGCTGTTATTAGTCATTAGAGCACTGCATTTTTATAACTGCATGCATCACAAAAGAAATCCTTCCATCATCTAAGATCTAATAGCACATTAAAGAAGCATTTCTTCATAAATTGGCTCCCAGGCAGAAGAAAAAGTCATTACAGCAAATCAACAAAACATCCAACATAAGAATTTTTAGCAACATGAAAACAGTATTGCCAACACTTGTGATTCCCTTACAAGTCTGAATTTGTGCATATTTTTCAACACTCAGGCGCCATGCAGGAAAGTTAAAATAAGTATTTAAATTTACTGAGTGAATCATAAATCTTAGCAATGCTGAGGAAAAGTCAAGCCCAATGAAACAATTGCTTCTTAATAGATTTCAAACTCACCTTCCCATCACATCATTCAATTCCCCAGAAGCCTAATTGTTTCTTGAAACTATTTGTACTGTCTGTTTCCATGGCTCACCCTGGGGACTTACCTTTGAGTGGAGAAGTTCTGCTTGACTTCCCTTCTCCCGTCTTCGTTTTTAAGTTGTGTCTCTGATGTCCGTGCCCTTTGCCCTAGTTATTCAATGTGAGCCTTACTGCTCATTTGGAGAACTTAAAGCAAATATTGAATCCTCCAGGCTATGTGATCATTTCAACTGTTCTCAAAGAGCGCAAATTGGCTGCCGCGTTTCCTACATTACAACAGTGACTACACTTCAAAATGACTTAATTGGCTGTAAAGTGCTTTGGGACATCCGGTGGTCGTGAAAGGCGCTATATAAATGTAAGTCTTTCTTTCTTTTCTTTTAGATGCGTGCAGGGTGATGACTCCATGATGTGGTCATTCCAATGTACTGCTGGCATAACTACACGTGCGGGATTGGGTAGTAGCAAAGGCATCATTTCTAATTTATGTTGGGAGTGCGCAAAGACTCCAAATCCCTGATTTTTGAATTATGCTTTGAGGTGTGCTGTACTAAATCTGATTTATTAATTGCAGTCAATGTAGTTTCCACTTCAGATTTTCATAGACTAGTGGTTAGTGGTAGTATTATGCAGCATTTAATTATGCACTTCCAGCAGAACTCAGAAAGAGCACTCCTTTGGTAACTGATAACTTCATTGACATTAGGAATCCTTGCTTAAAAAAATGAATTTATTAACCTATTTTTCTGATTATCTTTAATATTTTTTGACTCACTCAAGTAAGAGAATCCTTTGTGAATTGCTGATTCCATGTTTATTATTATTGATTACTATTTGGTTCAGAGGAATCAGTTCCAAATTTGCTACTGATCCTGAATTAATTTAAATTAGGCTAATGGGCCTTTTGAAATTGATCAGATTACCACTGGATTTTTGGCGAACTCCTTTTCCTGCTTCCTGTTTGATGACTATTGTTCCCAATGCAATGCATTCTGGGATATTCCCTTATCTGAATGGCACTATATAAATGTTGGTTATCGTTGTTCTGTATCAGTGGAGATTGGAAGCAAATAACTCATAATATTAAAAATGATATTAAAATTAATGGCTGGAAATTCATGGGCTGCCCACCTGCGACTTTTTATTTATGATTCCGGTAAGCAGTGCTCCCACTGAGAGTGGGGAGGCGGCCTCATGGAGCCTTATTTAGGGAGCTGATGGTAAACATCATTACTTTGCAAGATGTTATCAATTAGTCTGTAATGAATCTCAGCCCAGCCTCAGTGGTAATTTTATGAACAGAAGCTTTGATTAGAATTTTTTTTTAAACATTTTTTCCTTCGCAACCTTACTTTTTAATGTATCTGAAATAATGTACCCCTCCTGATATCTCCTTCTACGACTCAATGTCAACTTTGGTCTGATTACGCTTCTGTCAAATGCCTTGGGTCATTTTCTTATGCTAAAGGCACTGTATAAATACAAGGTATTGTTGTTGGACAGCATTGTGTAAATCATTACTATTAAGCTGATCCATCAGTTGGTGCACCTTCTTTCCCCTCTTCATGCTCCAGTGCCAGAAATCAATCCCTATTTAAAAAGAGAAGTCGCACAACACCAGGTTATAGTCCAACAGATTTATTTAATTTTACAAGCTTTCGGAGCGGTTCGCTCCTTCCTCAGGTAGGGTAGCAGTGAGAGAATCTCCCAGAATTCACAATATAAACACAGACAAAATCTATTCAAATCTTTCCCTACATCAAAGACACACTAAGAGCACAGCCAAGACAATGAGATGTGTCCCAGGGGGTCCAACATGTCAAAACACCTGCTGGCTGCATATTTAAAAAGAGTGACTATCTCCAGGTGAAGAAAACCACTGAAGCTGAAGATTCAGTTAATAGATGTCTGGATCTTGTAAGTATGGGTGCTTTTTAACGTAAATTTGAATTCTAACAGACGTCGGATGCTGCTTTTTCTAGACGCCCCGACAATTAATGTTCAGCTCAGTAATTCTATTAACTGCTCCACCTGGACTGAAACTTCTAATAAACAAATCTCTATTTCCAATTATTTGGAAATTCTCAGCTCATCATTTCTGTGGCTGGTGATTTCTTTAATGGGTCGATGCACGCCAAAGAACTTTTGTTCCCATTTGGGGCTGGGAAGAATAATGATTAATCTCTGATGTTATACACAGAATTGATGAAGAATATTGTGTAATAAAATTGAACACATTTGATTTTTTTAAATACATTACCTTGTGCTAGTGTGATACATGGCAAATAAGTATTTTGTGGAGTCAGGTCAATAAATAGCTACGTATCTGCAGGCCTGTTTTTATCGTTGAATCATACTTACTAGCTCAAATGTATGTAGGAACATATGAGAAGAGGTATAAGCTTAATTTTGATCTTTATTACCACAGGTTGCAGTGAAGCCTAAATCAAGGAACATGTATCACCGACCTCTGGCCAAGATTGTGGGTGAGAAATTATCTGGACTGTCGTAATTGTAAAGCAGGCCTGTAGCGCACTAATAACACTTACTGCCATCAGTTAGAGACCAGGTTCAATACTCCTGCTGACCGGGTGAGAAGTCTGCGCTGGGAATGTTTATTGGTCTGAGGCTGACAAACCGATCTTTAGCAGCGGGTCCTTTCATGGGAAATTAAAGGAGCAGCACGCTTGTCACAACAGAGATCGGCGTTATCAGCATGTTGTGGGGAAGTCACTGTAACTATGGGCTGTAGAAACACTCGATTCAATAATGTGGCAACCCTATTGTGAGAATCACAGGGGGCCACAAAATGAAAGCAAAGTCCTGATCAGTACAGTGTAGCAGTAGTTCGGGCGATAATACAATACTGGCTGGTAATGTGCTCCATACTCTGCAACTGTTGATGAAATGGTTGCAGAGTCCTTTTAGGAGTAGCAAGGATCAGTTCTAAAAAGCTGTATCGCCATTATGACTTCAGCACAGTTAGTTGTCTGGAATCTGGTTCAAATCCAACTCAACAAATGAACAATTATCTTACGTAAAATGATTAATGCAGCCCACGCAAAAAGAAAATAACACACGACCAGGACAGCAGCCTGTTACAAAGGGAATAGATTGCTTTCTATTGAGGCGTCAACTGAATAATGATAGCACATGTGCTGCACTATTCAGGATTTTGTTTTCATCTTGTTGAATATCTCCTCGTGTTGCCAACCGTTTAGCACCAATTTGATGGTTTCAGTTCTTACAAGCCTGGGATTCAGAGCAGGAAACCTCCAAATATTTTACTTCAGGGGAGCTTCTTCTGAAACTGGGCAAGAATTAATTGGCGGTCCGGGCCCATGAATAAAAAATATTCTCTTCTCCAGCCATCAAATAGATAGCTTAAAAAAAAAACCTGACTGGGACGGGGGTAGGCGGGATGGTGTCCATGGTTTTCAAATTAATTTCTGCAAAATAAAATGCAAGCAGAGCCAGGGTATAAACCCCGTGCAAGGTGGGAGTATAGGGACAGTAAGGACAAAGCGTACTAGGAGAAGCATTTACCCTCGCCCACAGCCTTATCTTTACTCTTCACATCCTTTCTGGATCTGACTGACTGACTCCTGTTTGCTCATCACTTAAGCAAATTAACTTAGAAATAAATGAAGGGAATTTGTAGTCACGGCTTCCATCAGCTGTTTAATTTAATCAAAAAAGAACACACAGGAATTGATAAAGGGCTGGATATCAGGGACAGCTTTCTTTGCTGCCAGTCATAGCCCCCAGAGAACTGACAGGATACATCAAGGCACTGAAACCTTTAACTGTCTCTTTTTTGATAAAACACAATGCATATTAATAGTGACTCTGAAGTACAGTAATACAAAGTGGCAGCAAAGGCTGAATCTGTCAGTGAAATATTTCTCCATTGCAATCAAAGCATAGTTTTCTTTTTACTGCCCACAAGAGCAGGTTAAGTGAAAGGAAAGCAAGAGTTAAACAACGCTCTTTGTTATAATTACCACCGAAGCTAAGCCTTGCTTAAACAAATAGATAAATATCTTTTGCCTCGGGCAGTGAAGTCAGAAAAGGATGGTAAGATTCAGCGAGCCTGTTGATGATCCCGTTAGAATTGGAAAGCTCAGTCAGTACTGATGCTCCGTCATGCCATGATGATATTTCATGACCTTTAATTCAGCGGAACGATTGAACCACCACAGATCTGCAGGTTTTAACTCCTTCTGTTAATGGTACTGAATTTGGTATTCCACAGAGAGAAAACGTCATGTTCTATTGCACAAGACCAGCTAAACATTTTCATGACTGAATGCAGCAATGGGAGAGTGAAACCTTCAGACAGATACCTAGTGCTCAATTCATCTATTTAAGGTGTTGGAGATAATGCCACTTACAAAATATAAATATTTCTGCAAGATCCACATCTTATCCAATCTATTCGGAGCGGGAACCCTGGCAATATTTTTCCTTTGCTAGCCCAGAGATGCTGTGACCTGTTGTAGACTTCCTGATGCCACCCCACCTGAGATCAACTAACTCAGCACAGACCTGGAATTGAACCCAAAGCCTGTTTCTTCCCTGTAAAAGGTTTGCTGGTGTTTAGGAGGCCAATGTCCTACGTAGTACAGCTTTCATCAAAATAAGAATTGTAACCAGATTGCACTTTTTGAGTAATGGCAAAATGCCATGAAATAAGAAGCATTCTTTAAGGGAACGAGTTGGAGCGAGGCCGAGGCCCAGGAGCGAGGTCGAGGACCCAGGAGCGAGGTCGAGGACCCAGGAGCGAGGTCGGGACCCAGGAGCGAGGTCGGGACCCAGGAGCGAGGACGAGGCCCAGGGGCGAGGTCGAGGCCCAGGAGCGAGGTCGGGACCCAGGAGCGAGGACAAGGCCCAGGAGCGAAGTTGAGGCCCAGGAGCAAGGTCGGGACCCAGGAGCGAGGACGGTACCCAGGAGCGAGGACGAGGCCCAGGAGCGAGGACGAGGCCCAGGAGCGAGGACGGTACCCAGGAGCGAGGACGAGGCCCAGGAGCGAGGACAGTACCCAGGAGCGAGGACGAGGCCCAGGAGCGAGGACGAGGCCAGGGGCGAGGTCGGGACCCAGGAGCGAGGACAAGGCCCAGGAGCGAAGTTGAGGCCCAGGAGCGAGGTCGGGATCCAGGAGCGAGGATGGTACCCAGGAGCGAGGACGAGGCCCAGGAGCGAGGATGAGGCCCAGGAGCGAGGACGAGGCCCAGGAGCGCGGACAAGGCCCAGGAGCAAGGTTGGGACCCAGGAGCGAGGATGAGACCCAGGGGCGAGGATGAGGCCCAGGAGTGAGGACGAGCCCAGCAGTGAGGACGAAGCCCAGGAGTGGCACAGCATGGACCAGCAGTGGGGTCGGGAGGACCACACTGCAGCCTATGAAACCCAGGCAGAGAGGACCTGTGGAAAGGAGGGAGGAGGACAGTAGGAGTATGATTGTGTGTGTGTGTGTGTGTGTGTGTGTGTGTGTGCTAGGCTGATGTAGCAGAGCCTGGTCTCCAATCGTCTTGAATCCCCTTGTCTTTGGCCCAAGACCTTGCTCTGTCAAGCCCGTGTGGTAGCTGGTGTGCAACGGCCACCCCACGTTAAAAGAATTCACGCACAGGCATCTTCCACCCTTTAAAATCGTCAACCCAAGAACCCCGCCCACCCGCCCCTTCAACCACCGTCTGCCCCATCTGTGACAGAGACTGTAGGTCCTGCATTGGAATCATCAGTCACCTGAGAACTCATTTTTGGTGTGGAAGCAAGTCATCCTCGGTTCCGAGGGGCTGCCTAAGAAGAAGAAGTTGCACAGTGGATAGCACACTATCCTTTCACCTCTGATACCCAGATTTGGATCCAGCCCAGACTGATGCCATTATTTCCTGATAGCCATAAAAATCCCTAACAGACTCAGTTTGGGCAGTCTCAGAAAGAACAAAGCCTGAGAATAAACTCAATAGCTTGGTGCTAATTGGCAGTCAATTGGGGAAAGGCGAAGGATCTTTACATTCAATCTGGCCCACACAATACCAACACTTGACACAATTTAGCACTAGCATTTCTCACCTTGATGAGTCTAGAGTTCAGCTTTGTTACATTTATCATATTCTACATTTGCTATTTATAGAAAATCACTTACACCTGCTAGATAGGAGGAAAATGTTTTTTAGAGTAATGTGCAATAGTAGGGTGTAAATGCGTTCATATATAATATTGACAAGGGGGTTCACCCCAACTAATTGGTTAACATTGAAATACTGTGCAGAGGAACTACAAATAAAAATTTTGCTATGTAAAAAAATGTTAAGGCCTCAAATGATTCAAATCTGCATAATATGACATACCATGCTAATTCTTCAATTACAAACTGAGATGTTAAATAAATTAAATAATAAACATTCTGATAATGGTGGGCATAACAATAGTAGGCAGTGAAAATTCTTTTGCATTTGTATTGACGGGCTCAACCATTCCTAGTTTAGGTACGATGCAATTCATTTGTGATTATGCAATTCCCCTGCAGCCCGTAATGACTTCTAAATATAGCCTGAAAAGATTCCACTTTGCTGCACCACACCGATATTTTCATGCTAACTGTTGAATCTGAACAGACCTGCAAAATGAGGAAGGCAAGATATGTAAGTGGGCAGGCCAGTGGCAGACGAAATCCAATATGGATCAGTGTTGCACATTGAAATTTTAAAATGGGGGAGGGGTGGGTAAAGTTTCTGCTTTGGGTGCAATGGGAAATTGGGCCCAAAATGTGCTCGAAATTGTGCTGGTTAGGTTACAGTTCAAGTTTCCATAAAAATTCATTTGCATAATCACAAATGTAAAATCTTCAATGAACCAGTGCAATTGGGCAGCGCAATAGAATGTATTGTTTCTTTCTTTTCTTTCCATTAAGATTATTCCTTGATGTATTTAAGAGTGGTAGCCTGGTACAGTTTTATTAATACAGCTGAAAATGGGGTTATCATCAAAAATAAACATTTTTATTCAGTGTCCAGTTCTCCACCTGTGAGTAACCTGATTTAAAATCACTGAAAATTTGTTTAAAAAAACTATACTGAACCATTTACTAGTTTCATCGGTGTACAGTAGACAGTTTCTTAGTAAATTAAATATTTGTTGGTTTTTAAAAATGAGTTAAAACGTGCCTACTAGTGACTGTGCAGCTGAGAAAATGAGCACAACTGGAAGAGCCTTCCCTAACCAGTGCAATCAGCAGAATCTCACAATTTCGACTTGGGGGCGTGGCCAGTTTTGTAGGCGGGGTCTGATCCAGCGAATTGAATCTTAAACCAGCGTAAAAGATCACGGAAAACACAAATGTAAATGGTTTTGAGCGTAATTCAGGTTTAAAATTCCCCGATCTCTTGCCCTGGTTCGGCCGATTTCGCCGGGATTGCGCTGATATTACTAACCTAAACAAGCATAAACTCTACTCGGAACACCTATATACCTCATGACAGCAGTTGAAATAGCTGCGGGTGAAGTTGCAAAACACCATGCAAACATGAAATAAGCAAACGGAGTGCTGAACAGTATTGCCTAATCAGTAGAATACACATTGGAGAAAGACGTGCTAAATATGTACAGTGGTCTTGCCAGATCACATCTCCAATACTGTGAAGACATTCAAGCCTAGGTATTCTGACAAGCATCATAACCCACTTTCTATTACCAAAGTTGAAATAATACTGCTCGAAAAATCCAGGCTTCATATCTGAAGGCAGTTGGGAGAAGAGCCACAAAGGCTGATCCCGAGAGTCGCAAGATTGAGTTATGAGGAAACACTGGAGAAATTTGAATTTTTCAACCATGAGCTGAGGTGACTAAGAGATGATCTTGGAGAAGCATACACGAAAATGAATAGTGTGTAAAATAAATCAGATCAGTCGGTGAAATTATACCATGACAGGAGGACAAGGGGATACAAGATCGAACTAGTGAAAGGCAAATTTAGGACTGTGTCAGGAAGTCCTAATTCACACCAACAGGGATCAATACTTGGAATGGACTTCTGGTTAGAGTAATGGAAACAAAAACCCTGGAATCAGTTAACAGGCAATTGTATGCAGTGACGGGGTAGGGGATGGAACTGTGGATTTGTTCTGGAATGGGTGAGATACGATGGGTCAAATGGTCTTCCTCTACCATATCGATCTTGTGATCTGATAATACTGCCAAGTTTGATGATTTGTATTTGCCTACGTAAAAACAGTCAGTGCACTCCAAAAAAGTAATTCCTGTATATATAGCGATGTGTCTGAGATGTGATAACTTATGAAATATATGTAAAGCTTTTTTTTTCTTTTAAATTATAAATACATCCATGCTGTAAAGCTGTCTACCTATCTGTTTCTTTACTTCCCTCTCTGTTTGCCTCCTTACCTTTTTGCTTGTGACTCTGCCTACATGACTCTCTGCCTGCGTATTTGAACCCTCCCAAGTGTAGGATAGTTTACTTAGCTATGGCACTGCTTAATTCTCCAATAAAATAGACAATGACAAAATTAATTGTTTGA
Organism: Squalus acanthias; assembly: GCA_030390025.1. Lineage (NCBI taxonomy): Eukaryota > Metazoa > Chordata > Chondrichthyes > Squaliformes > Squalidae > Squalus > Squalus acanthias. The sequence goes on along the minus strand of CM059444.1, from coordinate 18,952,698 downwards.
TTTTTATCTATCCTGGCTGAAGACTGCCGCAGACTCTCACTCAGATGAAGCATAGAATTAAATCCAGTGATAGTCTATTTAAACTGACGGTACTTCATATTCCATAAAATATGCAAGCTTTCATTAAAAAAGCCTATAATTTTCATACGTGTTCATCAAAAAGGCTATCCAGTGCTGTAAGAGTAGGGACAAAGCACGCTTCTAACAGAAGAAATTACATATGCATCAGACTAATGTGAATTCCTGCAAGACAGTAAAATTAACCAAATCTAATTTAGTTTAAATGTGAGCCACATTATTATGCAGTTGGAGATTGCCAATGATTATATGTTTCCTTTCTCTAATACAGCATAAAATAATCTAATGTGCTGCAGGCAAAGTGTTAGCTCCTTTTTTGATCATTCTGTGCAGTTCCACTTATTGCAATATGCTGTAAGAAAAGCAATTACTTCAACTTTAACTTTAAAATGCACCTTCATTTATTATTCTTGAAGAATTACGTATTGGATTTATTGCAATTAAAGAACCTTTAACTGTTCCTACACAGCCTGAATGATAGAATCATGTGTCATAAGGCTGAAGTCTGGGGGATAATTTCACTAGGCTCTGCTGCCAAGGTGGAGCTTTGCTGCAGCAAGCTTAGGCCCGAGAAATTGAGATATAAGGGGTCATTTTGCAAGGTCCCACTGCCACCATGGGGCCTTGCTAGCAGCTGTGTAACTCAGACAATGGGGACTGTAGTGCTGTAGCCCTGTCTCTGACCCCCTGCTCGCTTTTATCAAGATTCCACACCAGGAGCAAAATTACCTTTCCTCGTGGTTCAAGAATAATTCAAAATAATTTTGGGTGGGCCACCTGTCTTTGAGCTGGAGGTATCAATATTTCGAATGACAGATTCCAGGCTAGCACACCAGTTCAGTACTGAGGGAGAGCTGCACTGTCGAAGGTGCCGTCTTTCGGATTAGACGTTAAACCGAGGCCCCGTCTGCCCTCTCAGGAGGACGTAAAAGGTCCCATGGCACTATTCGGAAGAAGAGCGGGGGAGTTATCCCCGATGTCCTGGCCAATATTTATCTCTCAACCAACATCACTAAAAACAGATTATCGGGTCATTATCACATTGCTGTTTGTGGGAGCTTGCTGTGCGCAAATTGGCTGCTTCATTTCTGACATTACAACAGTGACTACACTTCAAAAAGTAATTCATTGGCTGTAAAGCGCTTTGGGACATCCTGAGGTCATAAAAGGTGCTATATCAATGCAAGTCTTTCTTTCTTTAAAAGAAGTCTGAAAAAATTCTCATCTCTCCCCTACTAACCCTGCAGGTTGTGAAATGAACTCTCTCCCAATGGGACCAAATGATGTTAAGAGAAGCAGTAGTATTTTTTTTTCGCACGGTATATTTTGAGTTCCTGCATTTTTGATTCTTTCCTTGTGGATTTCTATATATATGGACAGCTGAGATAAATGCAAGATGACATTTGTTTATATTGAATCCCTGCCTTGTTGCAGTGTCATATCCTGGGCTCTGTTTGTGAAATCATGTTAGGTGCCCTTTCATGCTGCTGACCTGCAGTGGAGCAGCAATTTTCATTATTACATTTAAAATAATATTTTTGTGCTTTGTATTGTATTGAAGGCAGAGAATTGCACCTTTAGCACAGTGTATGTCTGAGCCACTTAGAAAGGTGGAGTTATCAGCAGTGTAAAACTAAACGACCATCTGGGGCAACAATAGAGGTAACCTCCTAAACCCGCCTAGAAGGACAAGGGCAGCAGGCGCATGGAAGCACCATCACCTCCAAGTTCCTGTCCAAGCCACACACCATCCTGACTTGGAAACAGTGTTCTCTTTAATTTTTTTTTGGGTGCGCGGCCCCTTTAAGGGGCTGCGTGACCCATTCAAAATATCGCACATGCGCAGTTTTTCCTATTTAAAAGCTGGTGAGCCGGCTGCGTGTGAGCTGCAGAGCACGGCCGTGCAGCTTAAAGGGAACATTGCTTGGAAATATATCGCCGTTCCTTCATCGTCGCTGGTTCAAAATCCTGGAACTCCCTCCCTGACAGCACTGTGGGAGTACCTTCACCACACGGACTGCAGCGGTTCAAGAAGGCGGCTCACCACCACCTTCTCGAGGGCAATTAGGGATGGGCAATAAATGCTGGCCTTGCCAGCGACGCCCACGTCCCATGGATGAATTTTAAAAAAAGCAACAAGGGCATCTCTGGGTGCAGGTTGATCTGAATTGGATGTATTTGCATACATCTGAGCTGGCCTCATTCTGATTTGTGTCAGCTGGGTAAACCAGTTCGAGCCTGTTCCGCCATTGAATTAGACCATGGCTGATCTCTACCTCAACTCTGTTTTACCCACCAGTGTTCCATATCCCTTGATGCACTTACACCTAACAAAAATTGACATATGTCAGTTTTGAAAATTCCAATTGACCCAACATTAACAGCCTTTTGGGGTAGTGACGTCCAGATGACCTACACACCACACATCGTGCTGACTCTCTTTGATCAACTGATACCTGTCCAAAGGCTCAGCCACTCTGCCTCTTATTGATTCCAGTAACTTCCCCACAATTAGGTTAAACTGACAGCTTTGTAATTACTTGGTTTCTCTCTCCCTCCCTTCTTAAATAATGGAGTGACATTTGCAACTTTCCAATACAAAGGCACAATTCTTGAATCTAGAGACCTTTGGAAAATGATGACTAATGCATCTGCAATTTCCTCCCTGGTGAACCAAGGATCCATGATCTGCTGATATTTCAGCTGTCTTCTGTGGTAGCCTGGAAGGAGCCAGAGGCATTGACGCTGAGAGCAATTGTCGCTTGATTGTCACAGGCAGTGCCCTTCAGGGGTGGAGGTTGTCTGTAAGTCATCCTGCAATAGTTGGCAAAATGCTGTCACTGCCTCCCTTGTGACCCTTAGGGGTTGTGGTGATAATTCTCTTCTGACGATCCTAGGTCTGTAAATGCGAGTCAGTGGAGAAGGGCAGGTGTGGGCAGACTGACTGTGTTGTGCATGAACCATCCAAGCATCCATTCATTCAAGTCGTCATCTCCTACCTGCAAAGAAACGTGGGAATGGAAGAACACTCAAGACAAGGCCCATTTTTACAATTTTGCCGCAGCAATCAAAATTCCAAGAGTTCAGCTTTAAGAACATGCCTCCTAAAAGGCCAGAATGTCGCTGGCCTTCTAACACCCATTTTATAATGGACTAACTGCACAGTGGGATAGGTGGATAAAAGTCAGGAAATTGTACAAGAATTACTTTGCACAATAATGGCAATGTTAATGAAGCTCTCACATATTTTACTTGAAAGTTTTGTATGCTGGCCTAAAAGGTTGGCTAGAAAATCAGTGCAGTGGGGAGCCAGTGATATGGGACTTCTTGGGCCTTGCGTTACTCAATAACATCAGCAGGATGGATGGAAAATCTCCCCAGCCTCAAATACTGTATAGCTCACACTGCCAGCAGGGAATTTACAGGCCTTTCAATCTGTTGATGATGCTGGAAGTTCAACAAGCTTTATTAATGCATTTGAAACTTTTGACAATTTTAATAATCCTCTTGCTGCATTTTGTGATTAGACATTTTTTCTTACATCGATTATACCAGACTGCCCACTTGTATATTGTACTGGAAGAGTCATAAATATAAACCTTAACTGCTATTGAGCAAATAAACGAAACAGGGAAAGACTGGTGGGTTACAGAAAGCGCACCACTGAGTGATGTCATATCTCCTAACTTCCAAACACTGTAGATGCTAATCAGGGCCAAGAGCACAAATATATCAAATTATATGGAAATTACAGCACAGAAACAGACTAGTCAGCCCAACTGGTCCATGCCAGTGTTTATGCTCCACATAAGCCTCCTCCCTCCTCCTCTTCATCTAACCCTATCAGGATAACCTTCTATTCCTTTTTCCCCTCATGGGTTTATCAGTGCATGAGTTGCTTATTTTTTAAATTAACCAGCAAATCAGAGCCACATAATTTATCCCTTGTCTGCTTACCATGGTAGCCCTGATGTGAAGGGTCCAAAACTGGACACATTATTCGAGATGAGGCCTAACCAAGGTCTTACACAAGGACAATATAATGTTTCTAGTTTAATATTGGATCGTCCTAGCCATACATCCGAATACTCTTATTTGCTTGAGCCTTGTGGCAGTGGTTGTGAACGTTTAGAGATTTATGTTTTATAACACCGAGGTCTCTTTCCCACTCAACAGACCTTACTTCAGATCCCCGCGTGGTATTGACATGGATGGCATTCATACAGTGGACCATGGAACAAGTAGATCTTTGTGCCCTCTGCCGGGGAACATCAAAGCAGTGTTGGTTGCAATCGTGGCCACCTTTTAAATGCTGGTACAGAGCAGGGCATGTGGAGTGGTGGGAATGTATGTCATACTCGGGATGGTGGGGGGATGGGGGTGTGCAACAATGTGTTTGCTTCCATAGCTTAATCACAGCTGGACTTCTAATGGGCTATTTGAGAATGATACAGCATGCAGTGACGGTCATCCTCACCTTTGCTGGACTGTAAAACAGCAGCCTTGCTGAGCGCTCAAACAATGGAATTATTGCTTGAGTACTCCTATGGTGTGCTCTACAATAACTTTGATGGTGGCATGGGCTTCATTGTATTGGCACTCTGCTTCTCTGTCGGGGTTCCTGATGGGCTTCATCGGCCAAGGCCACAAAGAGTGGTCCTGGTCTCCCCCCAAAAATTGTTTCATTCTGTTGGTGCACGGTGGATTGCTGCAGAATGAAAGCGTGGTGGAAAAATGAACAATCTTATGCCGGATGATGTTTATTTGATCAGTAGTTACCTGCACATTTATGGAGTGGAACTCTTTCCTATTCAGAAAAATGTTGGGCTTCTTGATGGCCACACAGGTTCCATATTTAATTTCCTGTGCACTTGGAAACCCTGTCACTCAGGAAACGTCCTATGCCCTCTCCACTTGCTGGATCTCTTTCACTGGTAATGTTACAAATGTATTTCACCAGCAAACATGCCATTTGCCAATTGTTTTATGCATCTGTAGAGAAGGACTCTAATGTTACCTTCACAGCTACACCAAACAGTTGAGCATTATTTGTTACAACTAAATTAAGAGCAACTAAGTAGTGCATTTGGGTGCGAGCTACATCTTTATGACCTACTCCAGAACTTAAGCACGTTGGTGCAGCACTGAAGGCGTGCTGCATTGTCAGAGGTGCCTTCTTTCAGATGAGATGTCAAACTGAGGCTCTGTTTGACTGCTCTGGTGGATCAGGTATTCATTAAATATCCCACGGTGAAACCTAAAGAAGAGCCTATGTCCAGGCCAACACTTCTCGCACCGTTTCTCTGGAGGTTCTGACAGTCTCCTGCTGAAGTTCAGAGGTGACGTAGAGAAACCCCATGGAATTTCAGGGCCATTGTCGTTTGCGGGACCTCAATGTGCACAAAGTGGCTGGCAGATTTATCCAGATAAAAACAGTCCCTGCACAATTCACTCTCTGTGGTGTGTTTCTGAGAGATATGATACGGTCCTATATTACAACTACTTTCTTTCTTTCCAGTGTCTGTAAACATACTTTTTCAACAAAGGCCTTGTCCCTTTAAGATGCAGAAGTCGCCGCTGCAGTTAAGCATTGTTTCAGAAGAAAGACGTCTCTCTAAATTGTGAAGCTCCTTTTTGGTGTGTGTGTGTGTGTGAAGTTCTGATAACTGAGCAAATTATTTTTTCAACAATTTCTGAAAGCACACAAAGAGGAATTCATTAGAGATTTGCTTTTCTCAGACTGTAATAAATTAGTTCTGGGGAGACTGGGCAGTACGAAGAAGCTTTTTTTTCATTGCCTGAGGTGAAAGATTTTTGATAAAAGGAAAATGGTTTTAGGAGCTAAGCTTTTATTTTCCTTTGTGAGTGTGGTTCGATAGGGTTCTTCTGTTTGCTAGTGAGACTTGAAAGGGTTGCATAATTATCTCATCCCCCTAGGTGTGTGCAACTGCACCTGTGATTAAGATTAATTTACAGATGTTTGATCTTAACCACATTTATGAAATGTGATAAAGATTAATGAAAGGAAATAGACAAGTTAGAGTTTCACACTGTTGTATAATTGACTTACTTTTTTTTAATTGAGGGATCTTAGTGGAGGGCAGCTCTCATAACACAGGACACTGACAGGGTTAAAAAGTGAAGACAAGATAGATCAGGAAGCAGTGTGCAGGTGATGCTTGTTTCTTGTACTGCATGTGTAATGGTGAGTGTGATTTAAAACATGCCCTTTAATCCTTAGATTGCCAGCAACTCCAAGGAAACGCTGTCCCTTAGGCTGACAGCTTTCTAAGTTCTCAGCTCTCGTAGCCTGGTGCTGAAAATTATTCTAATATTGCAGCAATAAAGCTACACAAACATCAGAGACTGCTGGTCCCATCTTTCTTTTTTCCCCTCCTAGTGTCTCTCCTTCTCTAATTTTACATTACAACATTACTACTTTTACATTGCTTCCCTACATCTCTGGAAAAGAGAAGGCTGAGGGGTGACCTGATAGAGGTCTTTAAAATTATGAAGGGGTTTGATTTGGTAGACGTAAAGAAAATGTTTTTACTTGTGGGGAATCCAAAACTAGGGGACATGAATATAAGATAGTGACTAATAAATTCAATCCAGAATTCAGGAGAAACTTCTTTACCCCGAGAGTGGTGAAAATGTGGAACTTGCTACCACATGGAATAGTTGAGGTGAATAGCACAGATGCATTTAAGGGGAAGCTACATAAGTACAGGAGGGAGAAAGGAATAGAAAGATATGCTGATAGGGTGTGATGAAGTAGGGTGGGAGGAGGCTCGTGTGAAGCATAGATTAGAGTGTGTCAGCTGTGGCTCAGATGATAGCACCCTCGCCTTTAAGTCAGAAGGTTGTGTGTTCAAGTCCCACTCCAGAGGCTTGAGCACAAAAATCTAGGCTGACACTCCAGTGCCATACTGAGGGAGTGCTGTACTGTCAGAGGTGCCGTTTTTCAGATGAGATGTTGAACCGAGGCCTAGTCTGCTCTCTCAGGTGGATGTAAAAGATCCCATGGCACTATTTCGAAGAAGAGCAGGGGAGTTATTCCTGGCCAATATTTATCCCTCAATCAACACCACTAAAACAGATTATCTAGTCATTATCACAATGCTGTTTGTGGGAGCTTGCTGTGTGCAAATTAGCTGCTTCGTTTCCTACATTACAACAGTGAGTACACCAAAGCACTTTGGGACATCTGGTGGTCGTGAAAGGTGCTATATAAATGCAAGTCTTTCTTTCATAAACACCGGCACAGACCAGTTGGACCGAGTAGCCTGTTTCTGTACTGTAAATTCTATGTAATAAATTGCAACAGTGATGACACTTGAAAACTACTTAATTGGCCGTAAAGTGCTTTTGGATGTCCTTAGGTCTTGAAAACCGCTGTATAAATACAAGTTCTTTCTTTTCTTTTTACTTGCTCACTGGCAATTTTTATTTTTTAACTGTAATTTAGATTTTTTTTTACCGTACCTAGCCCATCCATCTTTGGGAACAGGACAAGTATTCACATTCTCAATGACGAATTGTGTGTGTATCACCCTTATTGCAGTCAGTCTAGCAGCAATCCCTTTGAGACATTGTTGAGTTATGGTCAATGAGTAACAACCAAGGTCATATCTGAGTGCTCTGAGGTTTCACACTGTCAGTGCGCTATAGATCCCCACGCCTATACTGACAAACCTCCCTCCCTCCTGATTCTCTTTCCTCCTCAGATTTATCTCACTCATCCATCTGGCCTCTAACGCACTGTTCTGTATCCACTTTCTAATAAGTGAGATGCATAAACAGATTGGTGGGACGTTATCTAAAAATTACAGAGGCTTTTAAAAAAAAATGTAAATGCTACTTTAAGTTTAAAGAATGAAGTTATGAGCATTAATTCTACCATCTTAGTCAGAGATTAACAAACAGGCCACAAAGGCAAGTACATTTCTTAAAATGACCATGTCAACCACACTTGCCTTGTGTGTAACAAACTGCCTTTATTTCATGCAGTCTATATGCTATTGGGCTGAGTGGCATCAATAATGGAGAGGTTAGTACTGGTTTTATGTCATTTTTTACACTTGGCACTATTGACACATTCAGATATCACTTCAAATCTCAGCTCCATTATTGCACCTTAGAAAACTAACAACCAACACGGCACTTCACAGTAATTCATTGCATGTGAAGGACTTTGAAATGTTTCTGACAGATGTTACAAGATGCAGTAAAAATGCAAACCTTCATTTCTTTCTACAAACTTAAAGTGGAAACAGTTCATCTGATGAGATGCATGTTCTTTCATATTAAATGTGTTGTTATTGTTGTTAAAAAATCTCCACTTTGTTTTATTTGGAACAGGTTGCTTTGTACATTGTATGGGGGAGAAATTCCCCCAGAGGGCCGTTTGGGGCGCTAACTGAAAAAATGTTTGGAAAGTTAGCGCCGGGGGGGTGGGGGGGGGCGGCTAACGGGGCGCAAAGCAACCCAATTTTCCCCCCATAGAAACTTATAGCACAGAAGGAGGCCATTCGGCCCGTGCTGGCTCTTTGAACCAGCAGTCGTGCTTAGTCCCACACACCCGCTTTGTGTCCGTAACCCTGTAAGCTCCTCATCCTCAAGTACCTGTCCAACTCCCTTTTAAAATTATTTATGGAATCAGCTGCACCATCTTTATAATACATGGGGGGCGAAATTCCCCTCATTTGCGCCTCCGGTGGGAGACGTTAACGGGGCGCAAATGGCTTTTTGCTCCCCCCCCCCCCCCGAGGCGATAACCGCGCCTCCCGCGAAATTCCACAGGAGGTTAGCGGCGGCGCTACCAGGTATTGCCCCGATCTTCTGCGCCCGGAGATCATGATGTCATCTCCGGGCGCAGCGCCCCCGCAGCGCCTCGGGAGAAAAATTCCCCCTTGTGCCCCGCAGCAGCGCCGGGCGATGTTACCGACTGCTGCAGGGGTCGCGAACAGTGAGGCCGGCCGCTCACAGGGCACAACTTAAAGGCGCGGTGGGCGGTCGGCCCAAAAAAAAGCCGTTTTTTAAAAACATTTATTTTCGCCCACTGTGAGGCTAACAGCGCTCACCTTTATTAAAGTGAAAATTGGACAGCAACTTCCAGTGTCCACACATGCACAGTTAAACACGGAAATCAAGATGTTGCTGTCCAAGATGCCCAGCTCCTCTAAAAGCTTCCCAAAAATGGCACCTTGCCATCTGACTCACCATTCAAATATGTTGAACGGCATGAGGTTGTGTTACTTACCTCAAAGATACAGACTAAATTCGGCAAAAAAAGTTAGGGCTTGTCCATTCCAGTGTAAGTACCCTCTTAATGTTGTGGTAAGTCTTAATTACAGTCGTACATCCACTGCTCAGAGAAAAATCCGGCTCATTGGCCCAAAAATTAGTGCCTCTACGCGAGAGTACGCACTGTGTACTCTCGCGTATTCTGTCTCCAATTGCCGGTTTTCTGCATGCACTGCGCATGCGCTGAAAACCGGCACTTGGTGATTTCAAAAGGGGGCGGTTCCTAGGTGAACCGCATGCGCGCTACAGGCTGCGCGCACGCAGTGCACTTAGTGCTTTGAACGCGCAGGTAAGCATGGAAGATTTTGCACATAAAGAAAGGAGGCATAAGACCCTCTTTTAACAAGGTAAGTAGTTAATTAAGTATTATTTTGAATTTTTTTCAACAGGTATATCTTTTTTAGAGACTTTAAAGAAAGGTAAGTTTATTTTTATAACTTTCAAAAAGATTTTAAATTTTTTCAAAAATGTAATTTTTTGTTTAAAGTGGTTAATTTATTTAACTATACTTATTTTATTAATGCGATGGTTTTTAAAAAAAATTTAATTGAGGTTTAGCTGTTCTTTTGGGGGGTATAGATTCATAGCTTTCACAGCACTTATGTGAAAACTATGAATGAAAGATGGTGTGCTGCCATTGGCTCTAACTGAATCACGTGATCCCACAGCTCGCACGAATTAACTGCGTCTGTGGGATACGGAAGCACTGCACAGCTGCTGTCTAGAACATCAAGTTCGTGCGAGCTGGGAATGAAAAAGCCGGCGCGCAGTGAGATATCGCGGGGAAGCCTTACCCCCGCACGAAGGCTCCCTCACTAATTTTTGGGCCATTATCTTTAATCGGCCAAGAAGCTCTAGTTTTGGATGCCTTTCCTTTCCCCCTTGTGGGAATATGTCTACTTTGTAGCCGAACTATCTCCACTTTGAAGGCCCCCCATTGCTCATTTACTGTTTTACCTGCCAATCTTTGATTCTAATCTACCTGGGCCAGATCCCCTTTCAACTCACTGAAATTAGACCTCCTTCAGTTGAATATTTTCATATTTGAACGTTCCTTGTCCTTTTCCATAACTACTCTATATCTAATGATATTGTGATCACTGTTATCCTAAATACTCCTCCACTGTAACATGCTCCACTTGCCCCACTTCATTCCCCAGAACTAGATCCAGCACTGCTTCCTTCCACTGCTATTGGCTATTCACTACTTCTGACAACATGGGCCTACCTTGCACAACTCTCTGAAACAATAAAAGAGAAGAGACTTGGGGGAAAAAAAATTGTTATTCTTCCTGTTTGCTAATTTGAAATGAAAAATAGTAGACACGGGTATAAAGTGGGGAACACTATTTGATGCACACATTTTGAAATGAGAAAAATATGCCCAATTGATTTTCATAGCTTTTTTTTTACAATTATCTTATTTAATAAAGTCAATAATATTTTTGGTCAGTACTCCCCAAGTTGCCGCCCAAATGAGTTTCAGGCCTTTTAAACTATAATATGTGCAATACCTTTATATATTGTCTGTCACATGATATCTTAAATTCACCTTTGCCACATAGCAATATTTGCCCAACTTGGCCTGTATAACTACACACAGTTCACCACATTGTACAAACACACCAGCTCTATATAACCACACTCACCACACAACTCCTGTATGACTATACTTGCATTTCAAACACGTTAAAACCATACTTACTCACCAGCCCTATAAAAACATACTGAGCACACCAGTCCTGTACAATCACACACAGTTCATCAGCCCTGTACAATCACACACAGTTCATCAGCCCTGTACAATCACACACAGTTCATCAGCTCTGTACAATCACATACAGTTCACCAGTCCTGTACAATCACACACAGTTCACCAGTCTTGTATAGCCACACATGCCCACTGGCCCCATACAGCCACTTGGCACACTAGTCCTGCACAACCATATTCAACTCCCCAGTCCTGTACAACCACACCCCTACCACCGCCACTGCTCCCCCAACCCCACCCCCCGCCCCCGGTCCAGCCGCTTGGCAGAGCAGCCCTGGAATAATAGAAATAATTAAAACGTGGGCCCGGATTTTGCTCACAGTGGCGAATGAATGGGGCCAGCGGTTCATTACACTTGCACTTGCCCATAGACTTTCTATGGGATTTTGCATTGGAACTTACTGTAAATTAGAGAGCCATTTCGGCACAGGAGATCTGGGACCTGTATCTCCTTAACCAATCAGATTAAGGAATAGTTAATGAGCAGCGTAGAGTCTGAACCAGGAAGTGTAACTTGGAATATTGAATTCAAATCAGGTACAGAAAGTGAAATAAAGAGAGGGAACGAAAGACAGAGTAGATAGAGAGAAACTGTTCCCATTGGCGGAAGGGTCAAGAACCAGAGGACACAGATTTAAGGTGATTGGCAGAAGAACCAAAGGTGACACGAGGAAAAACTTTTTTATGCAGCGAGTGGTTGTGATCTGGAATGTACTGCCTGAAAGGGTGGTGGAGGCAGACTCAATCGTGGCTTTCAAAAGGGAATTGGATAAGTACCTGAAGGAAAAAGATTTGCAGGGCTAAGGGGAAAGGGTGGGGCGGGTGTGAGACTAGCTGAAGTGATCTTGCAGAGAGCCAGCACGGGCTCGACGGGCCGAATGGCCATCTCCTGTGCTGTAACCATTCTATGATTCTATGACATTAAGAGAGAGATAAAAGAGACAGAAAAAGTTTTTAAAAATTATTTACATTTTTTTATTTTTAAATCTCCCACAATAATTTAAATCTGAAGAAATGAGACTCTACTTGTAAAAATTCATTTTCAGTGCCAGAGAGGTTATTTGGCAGTAATTAAGATGTATCATGCTCTTAACAATTTACTTACACTAGAATGGACAAGCCCTAACTTTTTCTGGCAAGTTTAGTGTGTATCTATCACATAAGTACAGCAACTTCACGCCGTTCCATGTATTTGAAAGCCGAGTGTATAGCGTAGGTTCTGCAGGAGCAGGGCAACTTGGACAGCAACTTCCTGAGGGACTAAATTAGTCTTTTGCATCTGTATTCACTAAAGAAGAGGGTGCTGCCAATATCACAGTAAAGGAGGAGGTAGTAGAGAAATTGGAGAGGATAAAAAGGAGGTACTTAAAAGGTCGGCAGTGCTCAAAGTAGAAAAGTCACCCAGTCCGATGGGATGCATCCTCGGTTGCTGAAGGAAGTAAGGGTGGAAAATGCAGAGGCTCTGGGCACAATTTTCCAATCCTCCTTAGATATGAGAGTGCTGCCTGAGGACTGGCGTTATCAAATGTTGCACCTTGTTCAAAAAAGGGGAGAGGGATAAACCCGGCAACTACAGGCCAGTCAGCCTAATGTTGGTGGTGGGGAAACTTTTAGAGACACCAATCTGGGACAAAATTAATTGGCATTTGGAAAAATATGGGTTAATAAATGAAAGCCAGCATGGATTTGTTAAAGCCAAATTGTGTTTGACTAACTTGATTGAGTTCTTTGATGAAGTAATGGAGAGAGTTGGTGAGAGTAGTGCAGTTGATGTTGTGTATATGGACTTTCAAAAGGCATTTGATAAAGTAGCACATAATAGACTTGTTAGCAAAATTGAAGCCCATTGGATTAAACGGGCAGTGGCTGCGTGGTTAAGAAATTGGCTAAGGGACAGAAAGCAGAGAGTAGTGGTGAACGATTGCTTTTCATACTGGAAGAAAGCATACAGTTGTGTCCCCCAGAAGTCAATATTAGGACCACTGCTCTTTTTGATACAGAGATATATATAAATGACTTGGATTTGGGTATACAGGGCACAATTTCAAAGTTTGCAGATGACATGAAATTTGGAAATAGTAAATAGAGGATAGTAATAGACTTCAGGAGGACATAGATAGACTGGTGAAATGGGCAGACACACGGCAGTGAAATTTAACGCAGAGAAATCTGAAATGATTCATTTTGATAGGAAGAATGAGGAGAGGCAATATAAACTAAATGGTACAATTTTAAATGGTGTGCAGGAACAGAGACACCTGGGGTTGTACGTACACAAGTCTTGAAGGTGGCAGGACAAGTTGAAAAGGCTATTAAAATGGCATACAGGATCCTTGGCGTTATAAATAGAGGCATAGAATACAAAAGCTAGGAAATTATGCTAAACCTTTATAAAGCACTGGTTAGGCCCCAGCTGGAGTAATGTGCCCACTTTAGAAAGGATGTCAAGGCCATAGAGCGGGTGCAGAGGAGATTTACTAGAATGCTACCAGGGATGAGGGGCTTCAGTTACATGGAGAGACTAGAGAAATTGGGGTTGTTCTCCTTAGAACAGAGAAGGTTAAGGGGAGATTTAATAGAGATGTTCAAAATGATGAAGGGTTTTGATAGAGTAGATAAGGAGAAACTGTTTACAGTGGCATAAGGGTCAGTAACCAGAGGACACAGATTTAAGATAATCGGCTAAAGAACCAGAGGTGAGATGAGGAGAATTTTTTTTTTACACAGCGAGTTGTTGTGATCTGGAATGCCCTGCCTGAAAGGGTGGTGGAAACAGATTCAACAATAATTTCAAAAGGGAATTGGACAAATTGCAGGGCTATGGGGAAAGAGTAGGGGAATCATTGGACAGCTCTTTCAAAGAGCCGGCAATGGGCTGAATGGCTTCCTTCTGTGCTGTATCATTCTAAGATTCCATGGTAAGTTTACATTGCTTTAACACACAAAGTTGAACCTATATTTAATAGCTTTTATTTGACGAATGCAAACAGCTGACAACCACTTCCACCACTCCATGCCTTTATAGATAGTGTAACACCTACAAATTCTATGAGGTACAAGTCACCCTTTTACCTAATCGTTGTTGCGTCCTGTTGGCGGTCTTTTCTCAGGTGGTTGAAGTTTAATTAAGTCAGTGCATCAAGTACAGACTGTCAATATCCATTATTACTGCACTGTGAGCTCTGCTGATGTGGATCCATTTTTCATGAAACCGCATACAGATCTACTTTTTGATAGAAACTTTTGGAAAACTTCAGCCATTCATTTGTTTGGATGATTGTATTTTATGTTGGGCAGTCTGGCTGAGCTACAGCAGCAATTAAAGCATTTTCTTCTTCATTTGTGCAGACGGATGTAGAGGCAGGAGTTTCCGCTAGGTTGCGCTGTTTTTTTTTCAGTACAATTAGCCCGAAATCGGCCAAACCAGCACAAAAGATCGAGGAATTTCAAGTGCAAATCACGTCCAGCGCAAATTGAGTTACTGGTTTAAAAAACATCGTACTGAAAAATGTCCCCGCCCACAAAACTGCCCCCCCCCCCCACAGCAAATGAACCACCATGTCGAGTTTCCGCTAATTGCCCCCGTTTGCAGGCCTTTGAGGAGGCTCTTAAAATTAACCTTTTTTTTAGGCGCAAAGACACTAATAGACACGTTTTAAAAACTATTACATTTTTTTTTAATTTGCTAAGAAACTGGCAGCAATATAACTAGCAAATGGTTCTGTCTAGTTTCTTAAAGTCATTTTCAGTTATTTAAAATCGGGTTCCTCACAGGTGGTGGACTAGTCACTCTGGCTAAAAATGCTTATTTTTTGTGATAAACCCATTTTCAGCTGTATTAATTAAACTGCACCAGGTTACCACTCTTAAATATATCAAGGAATCATTTTTAATGCAAAAATTATTTAAAAAAATATTTGCCCAGAAATTCGCCTCTCCGGCTTGCCGCGGTGGTAAGGATCGCCCGCGCAATTACCTACCGCACCTGCCGTTGTGTTTGGGGCCCACGGGAACTTCAGCTCCTGGGCCTGCTCCAAGAGCTGGTGCGCAGTGCTTGCGTGTCCCAGGGGCGTAGTTAGTGCGATGCGTCCCCTGGGATCACGTGGGCCATGGAGAGCCAATGGCAGCAGACCATCTTTCATTCATAGATTTGACAGGAGACCTGTCAAATCTGTGAATTGAAATCGGCCCCAAAAGAACAGCTAAACTTAAAATAAATTTTTTAAAAAACCATCACATTTATAAAATAACTATAGTTAAATAAATTAACCACTTTAAACAAAAATTTAAATTTTTGAAAAAATTAAAATACTTTTTAAAAGTGATAAAAATAAACTTACCTTTCTTTAAAGTATCTAAAAAAGATAAACCTGTTGAAAAAATGTTTAAATTATACTTAATTAACCACTTACCTTGTTGAAAACGGGTCTTGCGCCTCCTGTTTAATAGCGTAGTTTCTTCAATACTTACCCTCGCGTAGAAACCTGAAAAAAAATCTAAGTGTGCTGCGTGCGCGCAGCCTCTACCACGCACGTGGTTCACCTAGGAACCGCCCCCTTCACCAGACCGGAAGTTCCGGTTTCCCGCGCATGCGCAGTGCATGCAGGAAACCGGCACTTCGGGACGCCTTACGGGTGAGTACGGACTGTGTACTCACCCAGGAAGGGCTGAATTTTTGGCCCATAATGTTCCAAAACTCTGTCTGATTGCGCTGGTTCATGGAAGATTTTATGTCTGGAGATATGCAAATGAGTTTGAGCAGAAACTTGAGCAAAAAAATACTTCTTAAATTGAGCACAATTTTGAGCACAACTTGTGCACGGATCGCCGATTGCACCCAAAGTAGAAACTCTTGTCCCAATAGTCTTTATCACGACTGTCAGAGAACTCTGCATTTAATTGTCACTGCATGGTTTATCAAGGTACACACAAGGCAGTACTTGCTAAATGTTTCCTTTTAGCAAATACGCTTAGAATATTTTATGTTCAATTTGCTTTTGTGTTCGGCTGTTAAAGAGATGAGTCATTTTGTATCTTTAGCTTGCAAGCCAGAAAATTCCCTTTGTAAGCATCCTGCCACAATGATGTTGTTGCTCAACAGTGCTGTGATGGAGATGCTTCCTGTTGCCTGAAAGATGGAAGGGTCTGAAGATAACAGCTGCAACCAGTACTGTACCCAGTACCACAAAAGAATACCATGTTGTGATGCAAATCAGCTATTTCATACATTAGGTTAACTCCAACCTCCGCCAGCATAAAATTACATAGAATCTACAGCGCAGAAACAGGCCATTTGGCCCAACTGGTCTATGCTGGCGTTTATGCTCCACATGAGCCTCCTCCGACCCCTCTTCAGCTCACCGTTTCAGCATATCCTCCTATTCCTTTTTTCCTCATGTGCTTATCTAGTTTCCCCTTGAATGGCTTAATTGACTTAATGTAGTGAATTCATCAAAATTTTTCACAGAGCTTGCCAAATGGCTCAATTGATAGATACATTGCTCGGTGTTGAACTGAACTATATGGACCAGCAAGGTCCCAGGTTCAATGTTTAGTTGGCCAATTTCACTCGGTGTAGCTATAGGGGTGTTATAATTGGCCACCGTGGCACTGGACAAGGGAGAGGGAAAATCAGTTCCCACTCCTGATGACTAGCCACTGGAAAGCGCTTCGGTATGGATGTTGAGTGCGGACAGAATCAAGCGCAGCTGTGGTGCCCCATGATGGAATATCCTGTCAATGCTCAAAGCCTCGGCTCACACCTGAAATGTAGTCACTTGAGTGAGGTGGCAGAGCACAGCTGGAGTACCAGGGCTTAGCTTCTGAACCAAGTGACTCATCATCCTTGCTCTCAAGAATGATCTCTCCTTTGAATTCATCACCCACTTACGCTACCTCAATATCACCCTTCATATCAACTCTCCGATCCTGATCCCCTCGACACTGCTATCTTTTGCAGCTACTCTGCACCATGGTCTCCATCTCTGACAAGCCATCTGATTGAATCATAAAATGATACAGCACAGAAGGAAACTATCTGGCCCATTGTGCCTATGCCAGCTCTTTGAAAGAGCTCTCCAAATCGTACCACTCCCCTGCTCTTTCTCCATAACCCTGCAAATTTTTCCACTTCAAGTATTTATCCAATTCCCTTTTGAAAGTTACTATTGAATCTGCTTCCACCACTCTTTCAGGCAGTGCATTCCAAATCGTAACAACTCGCTGCATAATTTTTTTCCTCATGTCGCCTCTGGTTCTTTTGCCAATTACCTTAAATCTGAGTCCTCTGGTTACCGACCCTTCTGCCACTGGAAACAGTTTCACGTTATTTACTCTATCAAAACCCTTCATGATTTTGAATCTCCACTTAACCTTATCTGCTCTAAGGAGAACAACCCCAGTTTCTCTAGTCTCTTCATGTAACTGAAGTCTTTCATCCCTGGTACCACTAATCACTTCTTCATTTTTCTTACTATACATATTCCCTTTTCCTTCACCAATCTCACTGTCTTCATCACCCACCCATGAAAAAAAACTCTCTCCCAGGTCTTCCAGAATCTTACTCTCAAATGCTCAGATTTCTCACCTTTGACCCTTCACTTATCATAAAATCCTTACTGCTGTTGACTTCCTTAACTGCTCCCTCGCCTCTGTCTTCAATGCCTTAAATCTCAAAAGATTATTACTGTTTCCCTCCCCTCACCCTGTTGTACCCTTGGTACAGGCACCATAAGCCAGACGGGTGCAAACTCAAATCTACCTGACACAAAACTTGCCCAGCTTCACCATATCTACACTACTGAACTTCAAGTCTCTTCAACCAAAGCTATCTACTATTCTCGGATCATTCCGGAAAGCAAGGATAAGCTCAGGTTTCTCTCTTCCATAACTAACTGCCTGCTTAAATCCCTCTTCCCTAGCCCTGCACCATCACTTCAAATACCAAGTTTGAGGAGCTCATGATTTACTCATCATCAAGATTGAGACAATCCATGCAGTTGCTTCTGTTGTATCCTCCCTTTCATCTCACCAGTCTCCCAATCACTCTACCCTGAACTCCAATTTTTCTGCCCCACCTCCTCTCCAAGCTTATCTTGTCTATGAAACCCAATTACTTCTCCCTTGATCCCTTCCCATTCAACTCCTGACCATCTAATTCCCATCCTGACTTCTATGTTAACTGATGTTGTCAATGGTTCCCTCTGCAAATGCACCATCCATCTCCCCTTCAAAGTTCCTGTTATCACCATCCTCAAAAACCCGACCTTTAACCCTCCTGTCAAAAAAGAAGCCCTCCAATTTAAAGTCCAGATTCATAAGATTGATATGGTTGTGTCATTGAGGCAAACCTTGACATGTTTTCACACCTCAAACCTCAGAAAAGCCGTTCAGTATAATCGGTGGTCTCCGCCTCCCACCACCCCATTCCCCCCCACCACCCCCATTCCCCCCCCACCCCCCGCCCCCCACCCCCCCCTTCCCCACCACTACCACCTCCCTCCCCAACCCAGACAGTGTTTGGATGAGAAAACTTAACTGGAAAGATTGAAGTGTTAAAAGATAATAAGCTAAATGTATTTTCTTTGTATCCTAATGCAGATACAGTAGAACCTTATTATCACAGATTGTGATTATATAATTCTTGTGGGAACCAACTTTCTCCCTGGTTCCCTCCTTACGGTTTCCAGAACTCCATGGAAAACTAAAACCTCAACAGGATGAAATCTTGATTAGATTAATTGGCCTGTTCACCCCTTACATTTGCAATTATAACTATGGGCCACAGTAATACGATGCCATTCTACACGTCTAAATTATGCAGTCAGGTCCATTCAATGATCCAGATAACTTAAAATTGATGGTACCTCGCTTCAGACGAATGGTATGCAGATAATTAATTTCCCTGTGCAATATGAATAAGTGGAAAGAAAAACCCTGCTGTGTTTTATTGTCTATGTTCTTTTCACTGGATTCGGCCCAGGACTGAATGCTCAGAACAAAGGCATAAGTAAACATGAGCCTTGCTTTGCCTGAGAAAAAGTCACTGACATGAATGCTTTGTTGGTTAAACAGCTCATTAACTATTCACATATTGACCTCACTTTGCAGATTTCATATTAATTTCACCGCTTCCCAGCAAATTAAGGATTATCTACATAGTTCAAGTGCTGAATATTCTGAAGTATTAAACTTTTAAATCTACATAATTAAAAAACTTCACAATAATCAGGAAAAGGAAATGGTTGTGAGGCCCAACAAGGCCCGCATGACTTGTTCAGCCCCACCTACCTAACTTCTCACCAGAACCCCCAAAAGCTCCTCCCTCCAGAAATACGTCCTCTTGTACCCATTTATACGGAAACCATGGGAAAAAATGTTTTATGTTAATATGAAGCGAAGTGGAGCTGCTCTTTTCCAAACATAAATAATCTAGGAATAACAACAGAAACTGCTAGCGTCAGTCAGCAGGTCAGGCAGCATCTGTGGAGAGCGAAACAGAGTTAAAATTTCAGGTTGATGACCTTTCATCAGAACTAAATAATGTAGGCTTTATTTTTCACTAAATTAAAAAAAAACTCTATTCTTATACTTGGAAACATTTGAGAGTAGAATATATCAATGTTTAATAATTGTTTGCATCTTTCCACTAAAGCAATAATTCAAAAGTGTCACAAACATCAAAAATACATCAAGAATTGCAGACTCGTATTCTATCCTGAGTACCTCCTACTTGTAGTGTTTGTTCTGCTCCTCAGTTTAACCTTGTTTAGCAAATGCAATCGTAATGGGATTTAAAAATTCAGATCTCCATTCTTCCTCAATTCAGTTGATGTATATATGTACTGTGGTACTCCCTGAATTCGTTCAGCTCCCATCTTTCACTATTCCATGTTATAAGATATGATATATTCTGACGCAATATTTTACAGTTTGCTATTTTTTTTTAATTCAATTATGGGATGGGGCGTCGCTGGCAAGGCCAGCATTTATTGTCCATCCCTAATTGCCCTTGAGAAGGTGGTGGTGAGCCGCCTTCTTGAACCGCTGCAGTCCATGTGGTGAAGGTACTCCCATAGTGCTGTTAGGGAGGGAGTTCCAGGATTTTGACCCAGCGACGATGAAGGATCGGCGATCTACTTCTAAGTAAGGACGGTGTGTGACTTGGAGGGGAACTTGGAGGTGGTGGTGTTCCCATGCGCCTGCTGCCCTTGTCCTTCTAGTTGGAAGAGGTCGCGAGTTTGGGAGGTGCTGCCGAAGAAGCCTTGGCGAGCTGCTGCAGTGCATCTTGTAGATGGTACACACTGCAGCCACGGTACGCTGGTGGTGGAGGGAGTGAATGTTAAAGTGGTGGATGGGTTGCCAATCAAGCAGGCTGCTTTGTCCTGGATGGTGTCGAGCTTCTTGAGTGTTGTTGGAGCTGCACTCATCCAGGCAAGTGGAGAGTATTCCATCACAATCCTTGCTTGTGCCTTGTAGATGGTGGAAAGGCTTTGGGGAGTCAGGAGGTGAGACACTCGCCACAGAATACCCAGCCTCTGACCTGCTCTTGTTGCCACAGTATTTATGTGGCTGGTCCAGTTAAGTTTCTGGTCAATGGTGACCCCCAGGATGTTGATGGTGGGGGATTCGGTTATGGTAATGCTGTTGAATGTCAAGCAGTGGTGGTTAGACTCTCGCTTGTTGGAGATAGTCATTGCCTGGCACTTCTGTGGGGTGAATGTTACCTGCCACTTATCAGCCCAAGCCTGAACGTCGTCCAGGTCTTATTGCATGCGGGCATGAACTGCTTCATTATCTGAGGAGTTGTGAATGGCGCTGAACACTGTGCAGTCATCAGTGAACATCCCTATTAAAAACCTTATGTTGGAGGGAAGGTCATTGATGAAGCAGCTGAAGATGGTTGGGCCTAGGACACTGCCCTGAGGAACTCCTGCAGCGATGTCCTGGGGCTGTGAAAATTAACCTTCAACCACCACAACCATCTTCCTTTGTGCTAGGTATGACTCCAGCCAGTGGAGAGTTTCCCCCCTGATTCCCATTGACTTCAGTTTTACTAGGGCTCCTTGATGCCACACTCGGTCAAATGCTGCCTTGATGTCAAGGGCAGTCACTCTCACCTCACCTCTGGAATTCAGCTCCTTTGTCCATTTTTGGACAAAAGCTGTAATGAGGTTGGGAGCCGAGTGGTCTTGGTGGAACCCAAACTGGGCATCAGTGAGCAAGTTATTGGTGAATAAGTGCCGCTTGATAGCACTGTCGATGACACCTTCTATCACTTTGCTGATGATTGAGAGTAGACTGATGGGGCGGTAATTGGCTGGATTGGATTTGTCCTGCTTTTTGTGGACAGGATATACCTGGGCAGTTTTCCACATTGTCAGATAGATGCCAGTGTTGTAGCTGTACTGGAATAGCTTGGCTAGAGGCGCGGTTAGTTCTGGAGCACATGTCTTCAGCACGATAGCCGGGATGTTGTCGGGGCACATAGCCTTTGCTGTATCCAGTGCGCTCAGCCATTTCTTGATATCACGTGGAGTGAATCAAATTGGTTGAAGACTGGCTTCTGTGATGGTGGAACCTCAGGAGTAGGCCAACATGGATCATCCACTCAGCACTTCTGGCTGAAGATGGTTGCAAACGCTTCAGCCTTGTCTTTTGCACTCACTTGCTGGGCTCCACCATCATTGAGGATGGGGATATTCATGGAGCCTCCTCTTCCTGATAGTTGTTTAATTGTCCACCACCATTCACTCCTGGATGTGGCAGGACTGCAGAGCTTTGATCTGATCCGTTGATTGTGGGATTGCTTAGCCCTGTATATAGCATACTGCTTCCACTTTTTAGCATGCATGTAGCCCTGTGTTGCAGCTTCCCCAGGTTGGCACCTCATTTTTAGGTACGCCTGGTGCTGCTCCTGGCATGTTCTTCTGCACTCCTTATTGAACCAGGGTTGGTCCCCCGGCTTGATGGTAATGGTAGGGTGAGGGATATGCCGGGCCATGAGGTTACAGATTGTGGTGGAATACAATTCTGCTGTTGCTGATGGCCCACAACGCCTCATGGATGCCCAGTTTTGAGCTGCCACATCTGTTCTGAATCTATCCCATTTGGCACGGTGGTAGTGCCACACAACACGATGGAGGGTGTCCTCAGTGTAAAGACGGGACTTCGTCTCCACAATGACTGTGCGGTGATCACTGCTGCCAATACTGTCATGGACAGATGTATCTGCGACAGGTAGATTGGTGAGGACGAGGTCAAGTTGGTTTCTCCCTCGTGTTGGGTTCTCTCACCACCTGTCGCAGTCCCGCAGCTATGTCCTTCAGGACTCGGCCAGCAGTGGTGCTACCGAGCCACTCTTGGTGATGGACATTGAAGTTCCTCACCCAGATAACATTCTGTGTCCTTGCTACTCTCAGTGCTTCTTCCAACTGGTGTTCAACATGGAGGAGTACTGATTCGTCAGCTGAGGGAGGGCGGTAGGTGGTAATCAGCAAGAGGTTTCCTTGCCCATGCTTTACCTGAAGCCATGAGACTTCATGGGGTCCGGAGTCAATGTTGAGGACTCCCAGGGCCACTCCTTCCCGACTGTATGCCACTGTGCCACCAGCTGATGGGACAGGACATACCCAGGGATCGTGATGGAGGAGTTTGGGACATTGGCTGAAAGGTATGATTCTGTGAGTATGACTATGTCAGCCTATTGCTTGACAGCTCTCCCAATTTTGGCACACGTCCCCAGATGTTGGTGAAGAGGACTTTGCAGGGTCGACTGGGCTGAGTGTGCCGTTGCCGTGTCCGTAGCCGGTGCCAAGGTCGACGCCGGGTGGTCCGTCCAGTTTCATTCTTATTGTTGTGTTTCGTAGTGATTTGTTGCAACTGAGTGACTTGCTAGGCCATTTCAGAGGGCAGTTAAGAGTCAACCACATTGCTGTGGGTCTGGAGTCACATATAGGGCTGACCAGGCAAGGATGGCAGAATTCCTTCCCTATAGTGAACCAGATGGGTTTTTACGACAATCCGATAGTTTCATGGTTACCATTACTGATACTAGCTTTTTATTCCAGATTTAATTAACTGAATTTAAATTCCCCAGCTGCTGTGGTGGGATTTGAACTCACGTCTCTGGATCATTAGTCCAGGTCTTTTGAATTACTGGCCCAGTGACATCTCTATGCTGCTGTACATATCAACCTTTCACTCAAGAGGCAAACTTAGAACCTGTTTATTTCTCACTCCCTAAACATTGTAGGGCCAGAGATTAAACTGAAATAAGCCTCCATTATTGGAGGGAGAGGGTGATAGA
This sequence comes from Squalus acanthias, assembly GCA_030390025.1. Taxonomy (NCBI): domain Eukaryota; kingdom Metazoa; phylum Chordata; class Chondrichthyes; order Squaliformes; family Squalidae; genus Squalus; species Squalus acanthias. Next base: position 18,929,236 of record CM059444.1, on the reverse strand, counting down.
ATATAAACATAGGTACTTGCCACTTATTTCTCTTTGTCAAATCGAGATGCCACGAGGTCTGGTTGAGCATGCTGACATGTAAATGCTTGTAGTGCTTGGTATGAGGACTTTGTTCTAGGATGTTGCAGAACAGTGTAGTTTATAGACAGAGATAATCCAATACTGTGGGGAATACCATTGTTCTTGATGGTGTGGGGACCATCAGAATGTCCTTTGTCAAAAGCAACTGGCCAGGTTTGATGAATTGAGCTGTGAGTGCAGATAGATATTGTTGAGTTTTGACCTATTCCCTTTGGGGGTCAGGCAGAACTTTTTCACTATATTCCTTCAGATGATGAAATAAATTGGGTAGAATCCCTGATAGGGGAATTTTTACTAGCAGCAGTGAGTGGGTTTGGGAGCAGGTGGGTGGTAAAAAGCACTGTAATTGACAGGGTGTCAGGAAGCCGGCTCCAACCCGCCGACTTCTGCATTTCACTGGCGAGCATTCAGCAGCGTGTGAGAGACCCCCTCGGGAGAGGCGGGTGACCAATTGAAAGCAATTAAGAGGTAGTTAAGAGGTTTCTTAACAGGCGTTTTCAACTTTCACTGTGGGTCCACGGGTTTCCTGAGCTTCCTGGACCTCGCCAGTGAAAGCAAGGTGAGAGCACAGCGGCAATTGAAGGGGCTGAAGAAATGACAGGCAAAAAGGGACCTCACACCAATGTTCCCTCTAATTTGCAGTCTAAATGCGTGGCCCCTTTAAATTTGCTGCCGCATGCGCCTTATCTTCCAGCGGCAGCGGCTGGTGAGCGGCCTGCGTGGGACATCCCGATTGGTGCACAGCACACCTTGGGGGGAACATTGCCTCACACCTGCTTCCTTGCCTAAGTGAAAGGCTTTTGCTCACAGCACTTGTTCTGAGAGTTTGCTTTCAGTACTTTGCAGGTGATTTCTACAACTTTGGAGGTGGTTTCTACAACTTTGGAGGTGGTTTCTACAACTTTGGAGGTCACTTTCACTACTTTGGAGGTGGTTTCACTACATTGGAGGATTGTGCAACTGATCTCCACTTTAAATCTGTCATATATCAGATCATGATGCGGAGATGCCGGTGTTGGACTGGGGTGGACAAAATTGAGAGGTCGCACAACACCAGGTTATAGTCCAACAGTTTTATTTGAAATCACAAGCTTTCGGAGCTATCGATTGCCCCTTCCTCAGGTGAAGTAAATAGATACAGAATCGCCAAAGCATATATAGATAGAGAACATTGTTCTTTGTTCTCTTTGTTCTCTATCTATATATGCTTTGGCGATTATGTATCTATTTACTTCACCTGAGGAAGGGGCAATCGATAGCTCCGAAAGCTTGTGATTTCAAATAAAACTGTTGGACTATAACCTGGTGTTGTGCGACCTCTCAAATATATCAGATCAGCATGGCTGCCGCTTATGCTGTTTCACCTTGGACCTCAGATGAGGACCAGCATCAACAGCACCAGCGGCAGCGCACATTGCTGCCCAGGATGGACTCATCATGGCAACATTTAGTTAGGTTGCACGACTGTACCCATCTTGCAGCCACATGCTGAACACACTTGCGTCCCCCAACCCCCCCCCCCCCCCCCGCAGCACAAAGCAGTCCTGCAAACAACAAATCATCCCTTTCACAGGCAACCATTGCTCAGATTTAAGTCTTGTCTTACCATTCATCAGAACTGAGCAGGCCAGTTGGCAGGCTGCAGGCAAAAATGGGCAAGATGGGAAAGTGGTGCAAAGAAATAATTTTATATGCGGATCAAAACTTATACAGTAACTTATTACTGTAACATGTCTAACACACCCATGTGCATACCCTTGTGCAACTAATAATCTTTCATATTCCTTTTCCTGTAACTCCTACGACATGCAACCCCTGTGGCTTCAGCAGAGGTAAAGGCAGGCTGCTCATATCCGTGCCCTGACTGCTGAGATGCTCTTGGCCGACGTTCTCTGGGTTTAGGAGCCCGTGAGGACACTGCCAAAGACTGCTCCACCTGCACCTGTGCAGGGGCAGAATCAGCCATTGGGACATGAGGCAGCATGTGGAAGCGCTTTGAGCAGAGTCCCCACTTCTATGTCCCCTTTTGCCATCATCCCTCTCATGGCCCACCTGCTCTTCCCTGCTATGAGCTGGAGAGCTCTTTGCTGCACCTCAGTGGGGCATTGAACGGCCAAGGCTATGTTTTGATCCATCCCAGTTAAGGTGGTATTCACAGTGTGTAAGCTATTGGTGAGGACCAGCATGCACTCGTTTGGCTGTCACGTTTGATGCTCCAGGCAGATGGCCACTCTTTCCATGGACGAACGCATCATACTAAGGCCTGCGACATCATGCCAGTCATGCTTGAGATGGACTCCTCCATTTTCTCTGGAAGTGGGCCCATCATGGCTGGAAATCCTGCCAGAGCCTCACGCATTTTTTGCTGTTCCTTCAGAATCATCCTCTTTGTCGACAGCCCCCGAGGTTCAGCATCTGCGTCCAGCTGAGCAAAGCTTGGAGCATCCTGCACCCTCCGACGAGGATACTCCACTGCTGTTCCTGTCTCCACCATCTGCTCTTGCTCACATGTGATCTGTGAGACACCACCTGGTGTATCTGTCTTGATGGTCCCACCGACATGTGTGTATCTGCACTGGAGCATGGTGTGCATGTGTCCTGTGACGGTGCACCCTCAGAGTTAGTAACTCCTCTGAGGAGTCTTCTTCCTCCTCCAGCTCCACCACTTGTTGGACACTTGATGGGCCTGTGGGAAATTAAAGACATGAATTAGAACTGTCATGGTAAGAATATTTTAAGTTAACATTATGCACATGATTATATTTCATTGGATACTGACATCAAGCCAACATGAGTGACTGTTGTATGCCACGTGGCTGTCTGATATTTAATTCTGTCACAAAATAACTGGGAGCTCCTCGTCTCACCATCTCCAGGCACGCCGACCACCACTTAATTCAAGTGCCTCCTCCTCTGCAGCTGTGAGTATTGAGATAGTTGGAGGGCCACCTCCGGTTCTCTGCCTCTCCCTGGTGTTCTGTGCTCTCTTCTCCTGCAAGGAGGGAAACAAGAGACCTTTGAGTGAAAGTCATGGAATGACTGGAACGGATGGATGGACAACATCTGCTGAGGGTGACTATGAGGGAGAGACGTGACACTGAATTGTCAGTGGTGGATGGTCAGATGAGGATGTGAGGAAGTGCATAGGCAGTGAGGGATGGGTGCACCTGCAAGGTAGGTTGGTGTAAGGAGTGATGTGCAGGTGTAGGCTTGGGAAAGGAGAGTGAGGGGGTTGGGGTGACATGTATATCTGGATGTAGTTGAATGTGCCATTGTACTCACCTTTCCTGCCCTCATGAGGTCATTAAATCTCTTCCTGCACTGTATCCAGGAGCGTGACACCACACTCCTGCTGCTGACCTCCTCCGTTATCTCCAGCCAGGCCTTCTTCGTTAGTGAGGCTGGCTTCTTCCTCCCATCAGCAGGGAATAAAACCTCCCTGCGGGCCCTTACGCCTCGCAGCATGAGGTCCAGGGAGGCATCACTGAAGTGAGGGGAAGCTTTGGAACATGAGATCCATTGTTAGCACCTACCATTCTTTCTCCCACCTCCACAATCCTTCAACTGTCACCTTTGCAGTGTTCTTTTAAATACCTCAGTGAAATAGACCCATGCGTGTCGTCATCATGCCCGCCCACGTTAATTGGTCGGGAAACCTGGAAGTCAGATGCAAATGCAGTGGCTGGCACTGACAGACCCGCTGCAGCAACTTCCGGGTTTCCTGCGCACCACCGGATCCACCACCGCTCCCGCCCCCCAGCCCCACCCAGCACACCCAGCCACCCCAAGCCCCCCCCAGCACCCCCAACACCACCCCCAGCACCCCCAGCCCCCTCCCCCAGCCCCCCCACCAGCCTCCCCCAGCACTCCCCACACCTCCCCCAGCCCCACCCAACACACCCAGCCACCCCCAGCATCCCAAGCCCCCCCAGCACCCTCAGCCAGCCCCCCTCCCAGCCACCCCCAGCCCGCACCCCACCAGCACCCCCAGCCCCCCCAGCACCCCCAGCACTTCCAGCGCCCCCCAGCACCCCCCGCACCCCCAGCCCCCCTCCCAGCACCCCCAGCCCCCCCAGCACTTCCAGTGCCCCCCAGCACCCCCCGCACCCCCAGCCCCCCTCCCAGCACCCCCAGCCCCCCTCCAGTATCCCCAGTCCCCCCCCAGCACCCCCAGCCCCCTCCCCCAGCCCCCCACCAGCCTCCCCCAGCCCCCCCACGCCTCCCCCAGCCCCCCCCACGCCTCCCCCAGCCCCCCCCCACCAGCCTCCCCCAGCCCCCCCCCCACGCCTCCCCAAGCCCCCCCCCCACCAGCCTCCCCAGCAACCCCCCACAGCCCCCCCCCTCCACCAGCCTCCCACAGCCCCCTCCCCACCAGCCTCCCCCCCCAGCCCCGCTGCCAACACGTCTCCAAGTAAATATTCCGGCCATGGTCTCTGAACGGAGTGGGCCAAATGGCCTTTCTCATTCCATAGTTTCTTGTGTTCTTATAGAAGAGCTGTTATGTGAGGCTCACTTGATGGTTAATGGGTGAATACACCTGGAGCAGTGCGAAGCCAAACAGACCAGGAGGGGCCCAGGTTCTATTTTTTTGGCTGAGTTAACTGGCTGTAGCCAGGATGGAGAGAGGGGAATAAATCAGGGTTCACAATGTTGATCATTGTGCAGCGACCCCCTGCTGGAAAATACTATGTGCAGGGATATTACCATCAGTAATTTCCACGGTGGCTCTCGCGATCCCCCTCCGTAACTTTAGCGGAAACCCGAGAGAAACCCAGCCATTTACACCATTTCTCCAGGGTTTCCGCTGATCTTGCGCCAAAGTTACTGCAAAGGAACCCCCCGCCCCCCGCCACACACACACACACAGAAGTTCTACCTCCCCATCTCCCATGAGGACAGGGTCAGACTTGACTCCTTGGTAGAATAGCTCACCGGCACTGTCTAGTCTCGTACATGTAGAACGGCCAAGTAGGCACGGTACCAGAGAGCTACCAACTGAGCAAACGTCAGCACCTTCAAGACAAGTGGGAAGAAAATTGAGTGACTAAAGAGCGATTCTTGTGTTAAAGGGAGTGAAGTGGTTAAGCCACTGCAGTGGAGTTGTCACTGTTCAGTCAGACAGCTTTCCATGCAGAGCTTGGACGTCTGCACAGTTTGTATTATGAGAACTTGTCCATATCGATCCAATGTAATGGTTGGATGTAGGAATGTGGATGTCATCTAAATTTGTACTGGTTGAATTTCCACTGCAGGGTCTGCCCAAGCAGTTTCTGTCCAGTCCAAGACAAAGCAGCCAGGAGAGATATAATGAGGGGTTGAAGAAAGTATTTCCATAAAGCACAGTTCAGTAAATTTTCTTTGGCACTGACTGACCATTTTAATAACATGGCACAAAAACATTTTTTTTCAGCTTTAGCTCAGGGCCTTTGCTACAATCCATGGGGTAGATCTTTGACTTTGTGCGGTAGTGTAAAACGGGCGATAGCAAGTCAGCAGCCCATTTTATATCTTGCCCGTTTTAAAAAATTTCCATCGGGAGAGATGCAAAAGCAGCTGCCGACTCGCTGTCATGAACCCAGCCTGGATCCCAGTGAGGGAAGGTAGCTGTCTGTGGAGTTAGGAATCAGAACTTGTGTCAATCAATCATAATCAGCACCTCTATCTTGCTGTCAATTTTTAGGCTATTGATGTTCCCCGTGTACCACTGTCATATTTTTGAAGTTAATCTATAATTGCATTCTGCAGGAGTAAAAGCGTTGGGGGGAAAAATAGCAACGGTTGCGGGTGACTTTAAAAAAAAATTAAGTTGAATAAAAAAAATGTGAGTGAGTTGCAGCATAGCAACACAGTCTATACTTAGCATCAAAAGGCATGTCAGCTCTCATTTTAAATGTTGCTACTTCATTATTTAAGAATTGGTTTTGTTCTTACCAAACAAACAATTGCATTGTCAAACAGTCAAGTGGAAAATCTAGAATTACCTGCTAGAGAACTTACAATTCTCTGAAGAGGAATTGAACACACACCCGCAGCTAGTTTTCTTGTTTTATTTACTAACTGGAGCACTGGGTAGTTCAGTTGCATGTGTGCTGAACTACAGCAAGTAGGTCCTGGGGAGGTTGCACCCTTCAAGGGTTCACTCAGCTTTTCGTACTCCCAAGGTGGATTAAGTCTTAGGATGTGGAGCAGAGCAATTACAAGCATTGCCTTCAGACATTCCCAGCTGGCCCCAATAGAAACAGATATCAGCATCACCTCACGTTACCATCTGCAAGCAACAACAGCTCCTTCTTTGGCTCGGGGTCGATCTTTTCCCCTTATGTCTCTGTGAATCAGCTTGGGACATTTTTTCTACGTTAAAGATGCCATATAAATGCAAACTATTGTTGTTATATAAACTCATGACCTATGGCTGTATTGGTAGACATCTTTCCAGTATTCTATTCCCAAAATGTGTTTGAATTAAAATAGATCAATTGATTTTTTCCATTTAAAAACTCGCCTGATGGCTCGACGAATCTATCTACAAGGTTGCTCCTGAGGAAGGGGAAAGATACAGCATGAAGTACCCTGGGTAAACATATTTAATGTGAAACAAAATCCAAGCTAACACCAACATGCTACAGAAAAACAGGTTAAAGAAAGACATTTATATCGCGCCTTTCACGACCACCGGACATCTCAAAGCACTTTACAGCCAATTAAGTACTTTTTTGGAGTGTAGTAGTCACTGTTGTAATGTGGGAAATGTGGCAGCCAATTTGCACACAGCAAGCTCCCACAAACAGCTTGAGGGGCCGAATGGCCTACTCCTGCTCCTATCTTCTATGACCAGATAATCTGTTTTTGCTATGTTGATTGAGGGATAAATATTGGCCAGGACACCAGGGATAACTCCCCTGCTCTTCTTCGAAATAGTGCCATGTGATCTTTTACATTCACTGAGAGAGCAAACGGGGCCTCAGTTTAATGTCTCATCCGAAAGACGGCACCTCCGACAGTGTAGCACTGGAGTGTCAGCCTCACTTTATGTGCTCAAGTCCCTGGCATGGGACTTGAACTCATAACCTTCTAACTCAGAGGCAAGTGTGCTACCCACTGAGCCACAGCTGACATAAGAAGGACAAATTGCTCTTTGAAAAGATGGGAAAGATATGTGAGAACAGGAAAGTTATTTTAATGGGAGGCTTCAATCAGCCAATTATAAACTTGGAAAGCTCAAGTGGTTTAGAATCAGAATTGGTAAATGCGATGCATGTCTGCATCATGACCGTGTACATCAAGGAAGCAACATGAGGCAGTGCTCATCGTGACTTGGTATTCATAAATAATCCAAAAAATGTACAGGAAATGGAAGTAATAATGTTCTCGGGGGGCAATGAGCCCAGAATGATCAAGTTCAACATGATCTAGAAGTCAGAAATACCGAAGACAAGGAGCTAGGTATATAATCTTTGAAAGGCCTAATTGGAATGAAATGAGGGAACGACTAAAGCAAATAGATTGGAGAGATTGTTTATAGCACTTCAACAGAGGACAAGGGGAGCACCCTTAAAGAAATAATACTAAGGTTGCAGGATAAGTTCATACCAAAAATTAACAAGCTCAGACCAAACAAATGTGACTCCAAATGGACTAAAAAACAAATTAAAAGTCATAGAAGGAGGAAAAATTGCCTATATAAATCTTGCAGAGAGAAAGGGGAAAGGGACTTGGATGAATATAAGAAAATGCAGAAATATGTTTAAAGGGTGATCAGAGGGACAAAGAGAGACCTAGAAGAAAAATACATTGCAGCTGAGGTTGAACATAACATTCAAAAAATGTTTGCAGTACAATTACAGTAAGAGGTCAGTCAGAGAAAAGATAAAACCATATGAAAAAATACAAATATGCTTGAACGGAGGATGAGTGCAAACTATTAAATGTTCTGAACGATTACTTCCTCAAAGTACTCACAAGGCAATACATGAGCAACATGCTCTCCCCAAACAAAGCCAAACTATGTAAAATCAACAACTTCAGTGTAAACGAGGGAGAAGTCCTGCACAGGCTAAAAGAGATCAAAACAAATAAATCACAAGGGATTAATGGCATTTATCCCAGAGCGCTGGGGAGGAGATTTGTGATGCACCGATGACCATTGTGAGGCAATCACTGGACATTGGGGAGGAAGCAGTAGATTAGAAAGAGGCCAATGTGGTTCCCATATTCAAAAAAGGATAGCAAAACAGGCACAGGCAACAACAGAGCCTTTAGTGGCACTTCCATTCCATGTCAAATGATGGAATCAATTGTCAGCAGTAACCTGAAGGATTATCTGTACAATAATAATCTCGTGAGTAGTTTACCAACACATATCAGAAAGGTTCCACCTTGAATTTTCTGAACTCAGCCAGGGAGGCATTGATCTCAGAACCGTTGTGTTAGGGACAGGAAAATCAGCCAGAACTACTGGTCCTGATCGCAATTCAGCGACCCCTGCTGGAAATGATTACATGATCGTGTTGGGTGAGGGCAGGATCAGGCACAGTGGGTGAACAGTCTGCTGACACTCAATCTGGATAATGGCACCTCGGGGAAGGACCAGGTGATGGCTGACCAGCGCCCACAGAACTAACCCTAATGAGGTTAACACCATCGAGGGAGGGGGAAGGGAGGAAAAGAATCACTGGTGAAAATGAAATCTTATTGCACTGTGGTGCTTGTGGGCAATAGATTCAACATTATTTTGGTTTGTAACCCAATTTTAAAATGATGATGAGAAGAGGTTTTGCAGCAGGTTCACTGAAATGCAGTGAACTTCAAAGTAAAGCTTGTTTCTGATATTATTGTCAAAGTCTGACTGTCAATTAAATTGTAATCATTGAGATCATTCCATTAGATGGTTCTTTGTTCTTCATCTACAATGTTTCTTTTCTTATTGGCCCGTAATTTCCGATAGGAGGCTTCCTGCGTGCGGATGCCTCCTATCGGAAAAAAATCTACGAACTTACCTGAGGGCTCCCGAGGTCCGGCCATTTCCGATCCTGGGCCTCTCCACAGTCAAAATGCACAGAGGCCCACGTATCCCAGGGGCGCATGCGGTCCGCAAGCGTCCCTGGGATCACGTGGGCCAGGCGAGCCAATGAAAGAAGGGAATCCCCCTTCATACTTTTGACAGATAGACCTGTCAAAAGTATGAATGGAGATCACCCCAAAAACACATCAAAACATTAAATAATTTTTTTTTTAAACCATCACGGTTTTAAAATTAGTTAAAATGACATTAAATTAAATATTTTAAACAAAAATTTAAAAAAATAATTGAAGTTTTTTACAGGGCTAAAAATAAACTTACCTTTTTTAAAAGTATTTTTAAATTATAAATGAGTGAATAAAAATTATTTTTTTTACTTTTTAAACTCTTATGCTGGTAAAAGCAGGCCTTACGCCTGCTTTTACCAGGCATAAGATTTTTAAGTGTTTTCAGCAGGCGGAGGTTCTGCAGAAAGCGGAACTCTCCCCCCGCAGAGGCCCTTCTCCAGCGCGTACACACCCATAGGCATCAGAAAATACGGGCCATTATCTCTGTAACCTCCTGCCCTACAACCCTCAGAGAATTCTGCGTTCCTCCAACTCTGGCCTTTTCTGGATCCCCGACTTGCTTCACCCCACCACTGGCGGCCGTGCCTTCAAACATCTAAGCCCTAAGCTCTGGAATTCCCAGCCTAAACCTCACCACCAGTCTACCTCTCTCTCCTCCTTTAAGACACGCCTTAAAACCTACCTCTTAGACCAAGCTTTTGGTCACCTGTCCTAATGTCTCCTTCTTTGGCTCAGTGTCAATTTTTTTGTCTGATTAAGCTCCTGTGAAGCACTTGGGGTTGTTTTACTATGTTAAAGGCACTATATAATGCAAGTTGTTGTTGTTGACAGCATTGACTCTTTGCTGAGGTACAGTTAACAAGTGCCAGTTACCCTCCGCTTTGTTGTCCAATTATTCATCTTTGAACCTTGACAATGAGCTTTAGCAGGTTATTCCACCACGGAGAGCATCACAATGAAGTCCAGTCCTGTCCTTGCCTGACACCCACGTGCTCCAACTTTCCAGTAGTGGTTGCTCCATAGCAACCAGAAGCGGGAACCCTGATTAACATTCTCCTCCCCACACCCTAACTGGGGGTTAATTTCAATTGTAGCAGAAATTGAAGGTCACACAACAGCCAAACAGATCAAATAACTGTAATAATCTACTTAAAGGTAAGTAATAGTGGGGGGTTAATTTTGACTTTGGACAATAGTGTAAAATGTGCGATATCGTCTCAGCCAGCCGTTAAACACCTCTCCCGATTTCCATTTGTCAATAGAAACGATAATCGTGAGCGTGTGTAAGCTGAGCCGATCTGGCACATTTTGCATTGGCGTTCAAAGTCAAAATTACCCTCAGTGACTTTTTTTTTACTGTTTTTGCTTCTTTTGGAATTAAGTTGCATTTGTGCAACCAGGGTAGAAAACCGTTTCCTCTCCTCTCCACATGAACTTGTGCGGAGAGTAGAAGCATAATTCTCACTCTCACGCTGAGACACTTATTATAATTTGTAGTGTTGAGTCAAAACAGCAGACTGGACCATACAGGCATTCATACATCTATGTCACCTGTAACAATGAATGACTGGTGATAACAAAGGAGACACCAATCTTGCTCATAAATTACATTCTTCACAACAAAAAAACATTAAAGTCGACATTTTGACAGTGGTGCCATTTAATCTTGAATATTTTCTGGCAGCTAGTTTTATTTTTAAGTTTCATAGTTCCTTCCGATGAACTGGGATTATCTCAAGAAAATGAGTCAGAGAGACAGCTATTCATAGCGTTATAGAATTTTACAGCACTGACGGAGAGAGGCATTTGGCCCAGCATATTGTGCGCGCTCTGATCGAACTATCCACATAGTCCCCTGCCCTTTCCCCCTTTACTTTTATTTATTCATTTTCTATTTCAAATATTTATTCACTTTTCTTTTAAATGCTTTTATGCATTCCGCTTCCACCGTTGTTCTTAGTATAGAATTCCATGTCCTAACAACCCTCAATATTAAAAATTTCTCCAAACCTCTTTCATCATTCTTTTGTGATGATCTTAAATTCATGTCCTTTAGTTACTGATGCACTGACCAGTGGAAATAGTTTTCGCAGTTTTACCTTATCAAAACCCCTCCTAATTTAACACCCCTATCAGATTTCCTCATAAACCTTTCTTATCTAGTGAAGAGTCCCAGTTTCTCCAGTTTCTCCTCATAACGAAGGCTCTCATTTCAGATATCATATTGGTAAATCTCTTCTGTACCTTCTTCAAGTCCTTAACATACTATCTAAAGTAGGGTGCCTAAACTGGGCACTCAGCCTAACCAATGGTTTGTATAGGTTTAGCATTACTTGCTTGCTTTTGTATTCAATGTCCCAGTCTGTTTTGAGTTAAGTGATCCCATCCAGTCCCTCATTAGGGATGTTACAGCTGGCCTCAATGCCTCTGGGTTAAGAAGGACAACATTAGTCAAGGTGACTGCTGCTGATGAGTAGTGTTCCTGCAAGGTTGGGATGATTTATGGCTGTAATACCCCCTACGATTGAATAGTCTGCTAACACTCCCTGTCAAGACTCATACATGAACATTATATGAATGGTTTCAATCATGACATGCGGTAAGTGTAACATGCTAGGGAGGCAAAAGATGACTTTGGACCTATGGTTCCTAAAGCTCTCCACCACTGGAGTTTTCCTCGTGTCATTTTTGGGTCTGTTGTAGTCGAATTGATAGATGGACCCTGGTCTTTTTTTGTCCAGCAATTCCTATGTTCCGATGAACAATAACCACTTGGATAGAGTACCAGAGAGTGGCAGGTGCTCCTGGAATCATACCACAGAAAGGAGAAGAGGGCAAGTGTGACAGGAAATAAAAAGTGACTAGAAAGCAAAGTATATGAGCAATGACATCATCATCTGTGGGCCTTCATCACATCGAGTGTTACATTTTTTTGTTGCTTTTTTAAACATTTGCTCTTAATCTTAGTGCAATGTCAAAGTGCTCTGAGAAACCAGGGTGGCAAAAGAACATTGTAGCACTGATAGGGAACAGCTATTGCAGAAATAAAAAGACATCATTTAGATGAAAATCAAAAAGAAAATGAAAGGTTTTAATGACACATAAAACAGTGGCAACCTGAATAAGCAAAATTCTTACAACATATCTAAAACACATTTATTATTCGTTATAGATACTGACAGACAACTTAAAAAAAAAACTTCTTGGATTTCTTTGTTCGAATGGTAATGTGGATGTGACCTACTTTATAAAAGTATTTCAATTCAGCCCTACTTTTTCTATTTCAAAACCGTGCATTGAACCTTCCTGGCAATTTTTTTTTACTTTTAACTTGTGCTGCCCTTCCAATGAAGGGAAGTGGGGTGGGTGGGGGCGGGGTGGCGGGGGGTGTGGGTGCGGGAGGAGAGGGACATCACCAGAGAATTCAGTGAAGACAAATATATTTTCAGGGCTATGGGCAAAGAGCAGGGGAGCGGGACTAATTGGATAGCTCTTTCAAAGAGCCAGCACAGGCACGATGGGCTGAGTGGCCTCCTTCTGTGCTGTATCATTCTATATTTCTATATCTGTGGGAAGTCTCTCCAACTGAGATTACTGGAGTCCATGACCTCAGAACTTGCAGGTAACCCTGACACATAAGGGAAGGGGAGGGATTGAGTTTCTGAAGGTTGCCACCCCACTGAGAGATAGGGAGGAAGGTGTGGTGACTATCTACAGGTCAGAGAGGGTGAGACGGGACAGACTACAGCATACACATGAGCTGTCTCAAGGGCGAGATCAGCAATTCAATTAGGAATAGCGTAGTAATAGAAGACTTGACAGTTACAGAGGTGGATATTCTCTTTTCTAGTCCAGACCAAGAGTCCCAGATGCTTTGTTGCCTTCCTGGTTAAGGACATTTCGGAAAGACTGGGAAAGATTAAGGAAGGGGAGTGAGAGCAGCCAGTCATCATGGTCCATGTGGGAGCAAACAATATAGGAAAGGAACGGCCTGAAATCCTGCAAAAAGAGTTTAGGAGATTAGGAAGCAGGCTGAGGAGCAGAACGTCATGGGTGGTTCTGGTGAAAGGTCATCGATCTGAAACGTTAAACCTACCCATTTATACTCTCCTCAGATACTGCCTGACCTTCTGAGTGTTTCCAGCATTTTCTGTTTATATTCAAGGCTTTTAATCTCTGGATCACTCCACCAGCCATGTGCAGAATAGGGAAAGATGGGAAGGTCAGGGTGCTCGATGCACGGCTAAAGAGGTGGTGTCAAGAAGAGAGTTTCCATTTTATGCCATAATTGGCACCAGATCTGGGGAAGATGGGAGCTATTCCACAAGGATGGACTACATCTGAACAGAAAGGGAACTAAGGGAACTGACAAAACTGATAAATGGGGAAGTAAATGGTCATATAAGCTAGAAAAGAAGAGGGGCAGGAAAATTAAAAGCAATCAGAAAGATCAAGTCGAAAAGGTGAGAGTAAATATACAAATAAAAAAAGAATTTGGCACAAAGGATAGCATGCAGAAGGAATAAAGGGAGTAGAAACAGAAAATCAAAATGACCAGTTATTAGCAGGGAAAAGACAGAGCTAAAGGAACAAAGTGTTAACTTGGACAAAAAAAAATCAAGGGAAAAGGAATAGAGTTAAATACAAACAAACAAAAAAAGGGCTAAATGCATGTTTTTCAATATTCAGTGTGGGAAATGAATCGGGGAATTAGAAGTTATAAGAACATAAGAAATAGGAGCAGGAGAAGGCCATTTGGCCCCTCGAGCCTGCTCCGCCATTTAATGAGATCATGGCTGATCTGATCTTGGGCTCAGCTCCACTTCCCTGCCCGCTCCCCATAACCCATCACTCCCTTATCGTTCAAAAATCTGTCTATCTCTACCTTAAATATATTCAATGACCCAGCCTCCACAGCTCTCTGGGGTAGAGAATTCCACAGATTTACAACCCTCTGAGAGAAGAAATTCCTCCTCATCTCAGTTTTAAATGGGCGACCCCATATTCTGAAACTATGCCCCCTAGTTCTAGATTCCCCCATGAGAGGAAACATCTTCTCTGCATCTACCTTGTCGAGCCCCCTCAGTATCTTATATGTTTCAATAAGATCACCTCTCATTCTTCTAAACTCCAATGAGTATATCCCCAACCTGCTCAACCTTTCTTCATAAGTCAACCCCTTCATCTCAGGAATCAACCTCGTGAACCTTCTCTGAACTGCCTCCAATGCAAGTATATCCTTCCTTAAATAAGGAGACCAAAACTGTACGCAGTACTCAAGGTGTGGTCTCACCAATACCCTGTACAGTTGTAGCAGGACTTCCCTGCTTTTATACTCCAGCCCCCTTGTTATGTCAATGCAAGATATAGATTTAATAGCACCAACAGAAACTTGGCTGCAAACTGGGCAAGAGTGGATAATAAACATATTGGAGTTTCTGCTTTGGGCGCAATTGGCAATCCGGGCACAAATTGTGCCCAAATTGTGCTAGTTTTGAGAAGTTTCTACTCAAACTCATTTGCATATCACCAAATGTAAAATCTGCCATGAACCAGTGGAATCAGGCAGCATTTTAGAATGTACTTTCCTCAAGTATTATGTTCATAGGCCTACAAGGGGAGGGGCATTGCTGATCCTGGGGTCGATTTTAATCCTACTCTCCTGGGGGAAACTGGATGGGTGGAGAGTTAAAAATGAGCAGGTTACTTACAACTTTGTAACTCAACCTTTTTGCTCCATTCCGAATTTTAACCTGTGGGGGCCTCATGAATTTATGCAAGTTGTTCTGCAGACAGAACAAGCCCTCCAATGCCACCTTGCTCCCTCCGTAAATTTGAGCTCATCCAAAACTCTGCTGCCCGTATCCTAAATCGCACCAAGTCTCGTTAACCTACATTGGCTCCTGGTCCGGCAACGCCTCAATTTTAAAATGCTCATCCTTGTTTTCAAATCCCTCCACGGCCTCGCCCCTCCCTAGCTCTGTAACCTCCTCCAGCCCTGTAACCCTCTGAGATCTCTGCGCTCCTCCAGTTCCGGCCTTTCATCGTTCCACTATTGGTAGCCTTCAGCTGCCTAGGCCCTAAGTTCTGCAATTCTCTGCCTAAACCTCTCCGCCTCTCTACCTCTCCCTCTTCCTTTAAGACGCTCCTTCAAACCTACCCCTTTGACCAAGCTTTTGTTCACCTGCCCCAATAGCTCCTTATATGGCTCGGTGTTCAAATTTTGTTTGAGAATCGCTCCTGTGAAGCGCCTTGGGACGTTTTACTATGTTAAAGGCGCTATATAAATGCAAGTTGTTGTCACTGTAAAACTTTCCTTTGTGGGGCTAGGAGGAGCAGGAGAACTCCTCCAGGTCCACAAGGAAAGTCACAGCCTCCCTTGTCCCAGGACAGCACCCCCCAGGCGAGACTCTCCCGAAACCCCCTCATCGCCTCTTACCTGTAAGCCAGCCCCTTGGCCACCCGCTCCTTCCCTGCCAACAGCCACTCTGTGCCCTCTTCCTGCCCGTTCCAGGTGGGCAATGAACTGGCTAAAACCAGTTGTGGCCTCCTGCTGCCTCAAGCAGGGGGGGCTTCCCCACCAGAAACCCACTCCGAGTTAAAATCCACCCCCTAATTATGAGTGATAAAATACATCAGGTAGATGCGTTAAATGTGGATGAGCACCTCATAAGTAGTGACCATAATGTGATGAGGTTTTTTAAGATTCAAATAGAAAGGGAAAACATTCGTACAAAAACGAGGACACCAGATTGGAATGAGGCGGATTTTAGAAAGGTGAAGAGTAAGCTAGCTGATGTGAGGAGGCAAGAGAAATTGGCACTGAGGACTGTAGATCATGAATGAGATATTTTTAAAATGAAGATGGCAAAGTTGTAGAATAAATATTTGCATTAAAATTGTGGATTAATAAAGAGGTTAACAAACAAACTAAAATTGAAGAAATGGGCATATCGGAACTTATAGGTATGATATAAATGATTAGAGGGTGTGGGCGAGGGAGAGAGAGGCCGGGGTTGTGACATTATTGGGAAGAGTGAGTTCCAAACCTGGCTATGCCAAAGTGACTATTGTCTTCCTCTCTTCCATCTGTTTACTGCTTCCCCTCTTACTCTTTTCTTTGACCTTGCTTTCTTCTTGCAATGAAAGGTAGCTATGGACAAGAAAATAAAACGCATTGTGCATGCGCAAAGGGCCCGTTGCCATGGTAACACACTGGCTTGGCCAGGCACGCAGGCTGTCAAAAAGGTCACCAACCGTCACTCATTCCTGACTCGGCTGATCTGGCAATAGAAGTATTGCAATTGGCCTCATCATTCCCTTGGGATCAGCAGGGGGAAAAAACAGCTCAGACTTCCAACCTCTAATCCCTATCCAGTGACTCCGATGGGAAAGTGTGTATTTGTGCAGATCGTGTCAGCACAGGATTAGACCGACACCCCATGAACGAATAGTCTGTCAAAGTTCACTGTCTCGGCTCACACATAGAGAATGGCCTCTTGGGATAGGTACCAAAGAGTCACAAGCACCTTGCGAATCATAGCACTGCTGGTGCCCTCCTGGCTCAGCTACTCACTGCCTTAACCAGTTAATCCATTAAGAGAGCAGTTTTTTACATGCAGCTGGATTCCACAAGAAGAAAGTCTTCCAGATAAGTGCTGAGTTGGTTAACTGGTTGAGCTGTAAACTTACATGCAGACAGTGGGGATAAGTGGCATTGCCAGTGTCAAGGTTATTACAATAGCATAACCGTTTGATAAGACGAGTCATTCATGGAGTGCTTGACAGCTTATATTCTTTTTGAACCTTGCATGCTTTCAGTTCTATTTGCTTTTGTCAGCTGTTTCAGCAACAATTTGATCTTAAATGTAACTCGCTCCGAGTTATGGCGAGTGATCTTCAAAGCAAATGTTTTTTTTTAATTCACTACATTCATCAGTCACCCAGTAAGTAACCCTTATTTGGACAGCCTTTTTTTTTTAACCATTGAATCACGCGGCAGTTTCCAAACTGGCATTTGTCTGTCCAAGGCCGCTGCACGCACACCTGCTGACCAGAGCTAGTGACATCAGACGCTGCATACGCGGAGTGCCACTGTTAGTTGTCACTGCCAGCAAGTGGAAATTGTGGGCTGAGGGTTTTGCTGCAATGTGGTGTGGTTTTCTTCAGAGGAATATTTTAACGCCAATCATTTTAAAAATGAAAGAAGTATTTAAAGAGGAGCCCAAAAGCTTGGGGCGGGTGTCCTTGCTACCTGCAATTTAAAATTGCAGCCTACCGGATTGGGGCGGGAAAGTAATGGATAGGTCGCCCGTTCCATTTTAACTGCACCCGCCTGCCTGGTTTCTGCCACACGGGGGGGGGGGGGGGGGTGGGGGGGGGGCTGGGGGGGAGTTAAATTCAAGCCTGTTGTGCAAGTAGAAGTAGAAGGATAATAAAAAGTGAGCATTATTAGGCGCAAAGAAATAGGGGCGAGAAATTGATGTCCTCACCACCACCTGGTTGTCCCAGCGATGCGTGAAAAAATGGTGGCCGCTGCTCTTGCGCCAGCTGGAGGCAGTCCCTGCGATGGTCGCCATATTGGTCACCCCCTTTGCGCTGCCGGTTACCAGCAGCGCCCTGAAAAAAATGGCGGCGTGGTGGCGTCAGTCGGCGTGCAACACTGACTTAACGTCACCTATGCGAACTTTGACCCTAGCGCTCAAGTCAGCACTGGGTCCTAAAGACGGCAGGTTAACCTGGCGAGCAAGCAGGCTGACAGACGCTGGCAGGGGCGATATCTGCAGCTGTTAAAGGGACACACACATCAATCGGGTAAGTTTGAATGGAAGGGTTTGGACTTTATTTTTATTTTATGGAAGTGGCGGCTTGTTGCAATAGATGTGAAAAGTTTTTTAAGTGTTTTGGGAGTGCTGCTGGACACGGGCAAGGGCTCAGATGGTAAGTGAACGCTTTTGAGAAGACAGAACATGCTGCGAACATTCAGCAGGTCATGCTACATCTGTGGAGTTCATGTCTCAGGTTGATATGCTGCCTGACCAACTGAGTATTTGCAGCATTTTATGCTGTCATTTCACATTTACAGCATCCGCCTGCAGAGGGAACAGGAAGATGCAGAACAGGAAGATGCAGAAGAGGAGGAAGCTGAAGAGGAGGAATCAGATGGAAGGATGCATCCCAGACAGCCTCTTTGTGGCTGGGATATCCGGGATGGAATCATCCGCCTGCGGTCCCACTGGCTGGGCAGGCTGCATTTCTTGGGTGTGTGAAATGAGGAAGGCACAAGGGTGGAGTTGTGCTGACAGGAGGGCGGGAAAGCAAGAGGTGCATGCCAGAAGGAGGATAATGTGCGAGAATACCCGCATCTTGTATCCTTTCAGTCCCACCACTGGCCAAGGGCTCAGCCATGCCCCTGCCAAGAATGGCCTGCACCGTCTCCTCCAAGGCGGTGAGGTGATGCTAGGAATGGGAGATGTGCCTCGTCGTTGGTGCAGATTGTTGGTAGGTGAGTGATTGGGGTTGTGCATTGAGCAGTGTGTGAGGCTAGTGGTGCAGTTAGTAGGAGACGGCTTTTGAAGATGCATTCACTGACCTTGACCAGTGGGCTGAGGTCATGAAGCTTCTTTGGGCACTGGAGCCAGGTGGTGGGGGCGATACTGCTGGCAGTGACGGCCTTAGTGATGAACTCCCACATTGTTCTTTCTGGAGGGCCTCCTGGTCCCTGTGGGTAGAGGGCCGCTCTTGCAGTGTTGACCCCCTGCACAAAGCTGGAGTGCTGCATGTGAGACCCTGGGTGCCCCTTCGCTGGCTTGCTGAGCCATTTGTGGTAGTGCTGAGGCAGTTTTCCCATTTGTTGAGGTTAGGATGGTAATTCAGCTATAAGTGCTGAATATTGACATTTGGCACTTCTTTTAAATATTGATTATTTGTTCAAAGACAGAAAGGGCTGAAAAATGTATTGAATCAGTGCATTTTATTGTGTCTTGCTTCAATGCGCATGGCCCTTTAAATTTCAGAGCTCTTCATTGCCCACAATGCATTGCGAGCTTCACAGCCTTGCACACAGACACTCAGGAAGCAGCAACGCCGGACCAGCACAGCAAATTGGTCCCGGATCCCTCGTACAACGCCACGAGAACGGCGCTACACCTAAGGTTAGCGCTGCGCCACCTACCACCATGCCCCCCACGCCAATTTACCTCGTTTAGCGTGGCGGGCATTTCGGGCGGCCGTTAACGGCAGTTGGCGAGGACACGGACTGCTTTCCGGGCAAGAATGAATTTTTCCCCCTTGGAATTTACTGAAAAGCCCTCATACTGCAAATAATTAAACTCTAGTGCAAAACCACTACAGGCCTCAGGATGAATTGTCTTGAGTAGTGCAGTTACTCTTCACCTTATCCTCTCAGAACAGTCATACACTTTATTTCTTCTCAGCTTGTCTTCCCTTCCCCCGTCCCAATTAGAGGTGGATGTGCAGAGTCAGATTCCATCCCTTAAAGATGATCCTGTTTCTATCTCAGGCTTGTTTGAACCTGGTACTTCAGTTACTGAAGTATGGACTGAGTCAAACTCATGTATGAGTTCATGATCATGTGGTTCAAGATCACTGTCCAATCCAGGCCAGTAAACAAAGCTTCTTGCAATTGATTTCATACTGTGGTAATTGCAGGTCTCTTGATTCCTAGGGCCCTGGTTTCCGAGAAGCGGCATCATCTAAAGTAGACTGGGCAGCAGTGCACAGAGGTCACAAATGTAATATATGTGGGTAGAACAAATGAAGGTCAGAGACACGATGAGTTGCCAGTCTATGTGCTTGTTTTATTAGGCCAGAGCTAACTGAGCATGCTCATACTAAACCATGTGACAAATCATGTGATAACGCATTACAATGCTTTCTACTTTAAAAAATACAACAAAACTATGGTCCCACTTTTCCCAGCATTACAAGTATCACATAACAAAAATTTCTGGCTTTTTTTATTTTAAATGAACTACAAATCCTACAAATGAACTACAAATTCAATTTTATAACAGGTTTGCAAGCCTTCCTGATCTCCATACAGAAGGTTTTGTGTTGAACCAATTTTCGGGCTGTTTTGTTTTGGTTCTGAACTTAAAGATGATCCTGTTTCTATCTCAGACTTGTTTGAACCTGGTACTTCAGTTACTGAAGTATGAACTGAGTCAAACTCATGTATGAGTTCATGATCAAGTGGTTCAAGATCACTGTCCAATCCAGGCCAGTAAACAAAGCTTCTTGCAATTGATTTCATACTGACAATCCCTGGATGTTCAGTATGAAATTCAGCCAGAATTCTATCTCTCAAAGAAGTAGGTACCACCACTCTGTTTCCCCACTTGATATAACCTTGCTCTCCAGACAATTCAGTACGACGGTTATGGAATGGTTTCAACTCTGTGTCCAGACACTGATCAGTCCATCCATTCAAGGTGTTTTCATACACTCTTTTCAGTATTGAGTCCTTTTGAGTCTCATCTGCAATCTCAGTTGCATTCATGGGAAAGTCTTTGTCAACTGCACCGAACGTGAAAATCTCACCTTCACTCCCAACACATGAGTCTTCATGTGGCAACCTGGACAAGGCATCTGCGATTGCGTTTTTCTTTGAAGTGCGATATTCAATCGCATAGTCATATTATGACAACAAGATTGCCCAACGTTGCATTTTTGATGCAGCCATCGCAGGGATGGCAGATTTGGGCTCCAATATTGCTAGGAGCAGTTTGTGATTGGTTATCAGGGTAAACTTTCTGCCGATCAGGAACTGTTGGAATTTCTTGATTCCAAAGACTATGGAGAGTGCTTCCTTTTCAATTTGCATGTAGTTTCTTTCGCTTTTTGTGAGTCTTCGCGATGGGAGCGGAATTGGTTTCTCTTGTTCAGCATTGTGCCAAGTCGCTTCTTTGAAGCATCTACACTGAAGATGTTTTTCCAGTCTAACTTTCTGAACCAGTCTTTGCCCATGAGGGTTGACCTGTTGATATAGCTCGTTATAATAATAGGCAGCTTTACTGACTGGCCATTGTGTTGAACTGTACATTCCATTTGTCCACATGTCGCTAGGCTTTCTCCGGAGTAGGTTTTTAACTCTACGGTACTCTTTGTAAGTGGTATTTGATGAAATTTACTCTCATTTGTGTCCTTACTCATGATAGAGCAGTCCTCTGCTGTGTTGATACATATATCAATATATTGGTCGTTGATCAAAAGTTTTGTACAGAAGTCTTTCTCACGACTGCTAACATTGCCGTTTGTGGCATAGATACTGTAGATGCCTAGTTCTTCAACATCAGGTGTGTTCACTTCAATATCGTGAATTCCTCCCTTTTGTTGTCACTGCTTTGCATTGCCACTAGAATGGTTCTTACTTCCTGATGTAAGAAAACTACTAGGCACTTGGTCTAAGCGTTAAACAAAGCTTTAATCAACTGTTTTACAACATGGAGATCTAGTTGTGGCCTTCTCTAGTTCAGGTTAAGAATGTCCTGCGCAAGCTGGGCCCATGCCCTAGCATTTATACTCTCCCTGGACAGCGCCACCCACAGGCCACTCAGTATTATTTCATAAGCCATGAATGACAGATCCATGTCACTTCCTGCTTTAGATCTAGCTCTGCAAGCTGCTGAAATATGGCCTTGCTTCTGGCAGTGAAAACACTTCGTATTTCAGTATTGGCAGGACTGTGGTGAGTGATTTCCATTGTCGCGATAACAATTCACTGAACTGCTCTCACCGACATGCTTTTAACCCAGTCTCACAGCTTTAGGTTTGGCGGTGGCTTTGTGACTGTAGACTTCAGCTACACTAGTCACTTGAGTTGAACGGAGCTCCCTTGCATTCTTAGACGCCATCTCCATAGATAGGGCAATTTTGCATGCTATGTCAAACGTTGGGTTCAGAGTGTTCAGTAACTTGGTGTGTGCGCTCATCCACCAGTCCACACACAAACTTATCTCGCAACGCCGAAGTTACAATGCAAAGACAGGTTCTTAAGAGCTACAATGTGCTCACTGATGGTTTCACTTTGTTTTTGGTTTCTGGTACCAAACTTATAGCTCTCTGCTATTTCTCACGGCTTTGGGTCAAAATGGTCCTCGAGTTTCTTGACAATGTCTTCAAACGACACATCCTTCACTTTCCCTGGCGCGAGTAGGTTTGTCAACGTTCCGTAGACATCTGGCCCGATCTCCGTTAGAAAAATTGCTTTCTTCCATTCACGAATTACTTTATTTTGAGCTTCAACATTCTCATCTGCACCTTCGGTCTCAATAATGTTATTGGCCTTAAAAAACATCTCCATCCGCTCAATGTAAGAACTGAATGGTTCGCAGAGCTCAGTCATACAAACCGAGGCTTCCAATGAATCCTGTAGTTGCGGCCATGATAGTCCCGATCCCATTGAACAGTGACTCAGCACGCTACCTGTGTACATGTGAGAGTCAACGCCACTGTTGCTGTGTATACATACACACGAAGGCGAAGCACAGACGATTCTGCATGAGCAGTAACAGTAAAACATCACAAAAATTCAGTTTAGGTGACACAAATTCACCTTAAATTTGTCCACTCGAAGTTTGAACACTGTGTCTTTCTATGATCCCTAAAAATGGCTTTGGGATCCCATTCTCGTCGCCAAAATGTAATATATGTGGGTAGAACAAATGAAAGACAGAGACAGGATGAGCTGCTAGCTCATGTGCTTGCTTTACTAGGCCAGAGCGAATTGAGCATGTTCATACTAAACCATGTGACAAATCACGTGATAATACATTACAACATGTTTCCAATTGAAACACTTTACAGTGGACCCGTTATGAAAATATAAAAGCACCTGAAAATTAAACATTGCCTTAAAATAGTATAGGTACATTGCATTTGTGGTTTGGTATTCCTAAATAACAAGGGCATATCTTCTGTTTTATAACTATTTATTACTCGTTGTTGATTTATACCAGAAATAGTACCCTTTAGGATCACAGTCGCCCATTGCCCACAAGTCAGAGTGGTCTTACCAGGACTGACAGGCCGGCAGCAGGGGAAGATAAGAATATAAGGAATAAGAGCAGGAGTAGGCCCTAAGGCCCCCTGAGCCTGCTCCGCCATTCAATAAGATCATGGCTGATCCTCAACCTCAACTCCACTTTCCTGTCCTATCCCCATGGGAGAGGTTATTCCTGTACAAAGCACATTTTAGGTGGAGTTCTCTTGAGTACTCAAGGGTACTTCTTGTATATGAGGCCCCTGAAAGGAAAACACTGAGAGGAGGGTGGGGGGACACTGAAAGAAAGCTGGAGAGCAGGGAAGGGCAGCACACAGCATTCTCAATGTTAAATCTTCCACACTGTGCAGCTTTGGTGTGTGTCAGACATTGGCTAAATCAGCAAACCTTTTTTTTAAAAAATGAAAGCAAACCAGACTGGAAATTTGATTTTGCTTTCAAGGACATTTACCTCACTGAGACAGTGGACACACTCTGAGATCAGGGCCTACAAAAGTGACTTTACTTGAAATTTATATGATTCAAGTGGCAATGTAATAATGATATCATGCTTATAGTTCTATTGTTCTGCTCTGGGCAATACACATTGAGTTTACACTCATGGGTTTTCAGCTGAGCTCCAGCTAGGATGGATTTTCTGAAACTATTGCAAACGTAAATGTGTTAATCAGGTCACATAAAATTATTGCCAGAACAGGTGTTCTTCTATATTCTCCTTTAGTAGGGATTCCATTATTTATTCTACCACCAATGCTAATCTGATTGGTCTATAGTTCCCTGGACTTGTTCTATCTCCCTTCTTAAATATAGGTATTACATTAGCTATCTGCCAGTCCTCTGGCACTACACCTTTTTCTAATGAATTACTAAATATGTATAGAAATGCCTCTGCTATCTCTTCCCCAGATTCTTTTAACATGTGCGAATGTAATCCGTCCGGATCAGGGGTTTTATCCTCTTTGAGTTTCATTAGTTTATTTAATATATCTCCTCATTTTATTTTAAATGCAGTTATCTCATTACTAATCTCATCATCCAATGTCATCTCCACCTGGTCTATCTCCCTGGTAAATACTGAAGCAAAGTAATTATTCAATATCTCTGCCATCTCTCTATCGCTGCCTGTGGTATTATCCTGTCCATTCCTTAGTGACCCTATTCCCATTACGACCTTCCTTTCTTTATTTACGTGCCTATAAAATATTTTACTATTTTGTTTTATGTTCCTTGATCATTTAATTTCATAGTTCCTCTTTGCCTTCCTAATTGTTTTTTGACTTCTCTCCTAATCTCTTTGTATTCTCCCTTATCATGTTCTCCCCTGCTGTCCATGTACTTAATGTATGCCTCTTTCCTTACCCTCAATTTTTCCCTTATGGCTTTATTCATCCACGGTGTCTCATTAGTGTTTAGCTTGTTCTTGTTTTTTAGCAAAATATATTTTTCCTGGACTCTGTTGAACACCATTTTAAATGTTTCCCATTGCTGTTCTACATCACTGTTTGCCAATATTGTTGTGCATTTTATCTTCCCAAGATCTATTCTCAGCCCCACAAAATTAGCTTTTCTCCAATCTTTTACCCTGGTCTTTGTCATACTTATGCCTTGCTCAATTATTATCTTAAAGCGTATTATATTATGGTCACTATTGCCTAGATGTTCCCCTACTTTTACTTCTCTTATCTGCTCTGGTTCATTCCCCATTACTAGATCCAATAGCGAATCCTCCCTTGTTGGGTCTTTTACATATTGGGTTAGAAAAGAGTCCTGTACACATTGTAGGAACTCCATTCCCTTATCCCCTTTACCTACCTCTTCTGTCTAATTAATATCTGGATAGTTGAAATCCCCCATGATTATTATTCTATGTTTGTTACTCATTTCCCTAATTTGTTTGCATATTTCTTCCTCCACCTCTCTTCCACTATTAGGTGGTCTGTAGACTATCCCTATTAGTGTGATTGATCCTTTATTATCTTTTATTTCTATCCACATGGATTCTAGTTCTATTTTGCTGATAGCTGTGTCACTTTTTTCTACTGCCATTATGCTATCCCTAATAAGTACAGCTACTCCACCTCCCCTTTTTCCCTCTCTATCTTTTCTAAATATGTTTTACCCTGCAATGTTTAATTCCCAGTCCTGATTTTTCTATAGCCATGTCTCAGTAATCCTTACTATGTCTGGTTCCATGTAACGCATGATTGCCTCCAGCACCCATGTTTTATTATGGACAGTGTGTGCATTGCTGTACAGACTGATTAACTCATTTTTAATAGCAGTTCCTCTCACTTTATTTTTAACCATCTTTTTAAACTCCTGTTCTATAACTCTATTTATTCCCTGACCATCAATGTCCTCACTTACTTTGCTCTTCAATGTCCTCCCTTACTCATTCCTATGCACTTCTTTCATGTTTTGTCTATATTTAGGCTTGTTTAATTTTTTGTAGATCCCTCCCCCGGTCTTTAAATTTAAAGCTTTGCCACCTCCCTATTTACCCTTTCCGCTAGGACACGGGTCCCATCCCAATTCAGGTGGAGCCCGTCGCATCATTGCAGCTCATTTCTGTCCCAGTACTGGTGCCAGTGTACCATGAAAAGGAACCCCTCTTTCCCACACCATTCCTTTAGCCATGTATTAAGTCTCCTGATCTGACTGTTTCTATGCAATTTGCACGTGGCTCAGGCAATAATCCAGAGATTATTACTCTCGAGGTCCTGCTTTTTAATTTAGCTCCTAACTCCTGATAATCCCTGAGCAGGACTTCCTCCCTGTTCCTACCTAATTCCGACATGGACCACGACAACTGGATTTACCCCCTCCCTTTCCAAATTCCTCTCCAGCCGCCACATGTTATCCTTTACCCGGGCATCAGTTAGGCAACACACCCTTCGGGATTCTCGTTCTTGGCTGCAGAGGATGCTATCTATCCCCCTAATTATAGAATCTCCTATCATTACCACATTTCTATCCTGCTCATCACTGCCCCCAGTCCCCACCGCCCCTCCCCCCCCCCCCAGCCTTGGACAGCCTTTTGAGCCACGGTGCCTTGGTCTGCGTTCTGGCTGTGCTTCCCGCAGTCTTTCTCCTTGTCCTCATAGGTAGTGAGTACATCATACCTGTTGGACAGGACCAGTGTCTGCCGGACCTCCTTCTCAACCTCTCCTAAGTCCCTGCTACCTGGTGCCCTAACAGTCACACCCTCCCTTTCCTGAACCTGTGCCTTCCTCTGGGGTGTGACTGTATTCTGGATAAAACTATCCAGAAATTCCTCCCCGTCCTTTACGTTTCGGAGTGTCCTAACTCACACTCCAGCTCAATGACTCTGAGCCGGAGTGACTGAAGGCAGAGACATTTCCTGCAGATGTGGCAATCTGGGACAGTCTCGCTGTCCACAAACTCCCACATACTACAGACAGCCTGCCCTGCCTTCTCCAGATTGTTTTATTTATTTGCTTGTTTAATTAGTTAAAGTTTCTAATCAAACGATTATTTATAGTTATATTAATTAATTCGTTTATCTAGTTAAGTTAATATTTAATAACGTAATAGTTATAGTTCCCCAGCTCTTAGTTTAAAGAAAAAAAAACTGTAATACTCATCAACCAATCACCTACCCGCAGTCCTGTGACATTATTCCTTTTTTTAAATCGGCGCTCAGGTCCGCTGTGTCCTGGGCCTAGCTTAAAAACTGTTTTGTTACCTTAGCCCTCTTGATTGAAGATGGGAACCTACAGCAGCTCTATGTTGTTAGGAATAAAAGCAGCTCACTTTAACTGCCCAGACAACATAAACAAAAGAAGCCCACAGTAAGCACTTGAGAGGCTATCTCGGCCATCAACTCACTTTATTACCTCCAGCTGTTCTTTAATTCTGTACTGCTCCTTTAACTTTGGTTTAAAGCTAACAATACAAAGTCTACTTCAGAATTCTGCATTAGCGCATAGATTTTTACATTTTATTTTACAGCATCCTCAAGGAAGATGCTTAGGCATCAGCTGATATTCCTGCCAGTTTGACTCGTATACTACACTGTATCCTTGCGATGTTTGGGTGGTAGAGTGGGTCAGAATACAAATCTCTTTACAAGTGGATCCTGAGTTTGAATCCAGCTCCTAATAGTGAGTTGCTCACCTCTGCTCATTGTCTGATGTGAGGTCCCTACAAGAAATGAGGTTGGACTTTTCCCAGGCTAAGGGTATCGAGGAATATGGAGCAAAGGTAGGTAAATGGGGTTGAGGTACAGAGCAGCAATGATCCAATTGAATGTCAGAACAGGCTCGAGGTGCTGAATGCTCTACTCCTGTTCCCAGGTTCCTATTGAGAGACAGTTAAACAAATAAAATCATAAACCAAAATAATAAGTATGCATCATTTGAGGCGAATAACATAGATGCATTTAAGCGTCAGCTGGATAAGTACATGAGAGAGAAAGGAATAGAAGGCTATGCTGATAGGGTGAAATGAAGTAGGGTGGGAGGAGGCTCGTGTGGAGCATAAACACCGGCACAGACCAATTGGGCCGAATGGCCTGTTCCTGTGCTGTAAATTCAATGAAAATTAAAATTTGGATGGCTGCACTTGGGAGTAAATTTTCAAAGACCCCGCGGCACTGGCAGGACCCAGCACAAAGATAGTGGGTTGTTGGGAGCTAGCCGGCACACTGTCTTTGATCTGTCCATTGAAATCATTAACGGAAAGTTGAGGGCAGCTCCCCTGTGATTGTCAGATGTGCGTGGGCTGTGAGCGAGGCCCTGCCAAGATCACAGGATCTCGGGGGGGGACATTTACGCCGAGCTACATCTTTCATCTGGTTTGAAGAGTTTCTGCTCCCCTCGATGTACACTGCCTTAGGCCTTGACTCTGCTCTATGATTCACTGCAATTTGAATTTCATAACAACCTGCACTTGTATCATGACTTTAATGTAGCGAAACATCCCTAAGGCACTTCACAAGAAGGATCAGACATGGTGCAGGAGTTGGGGAGCATTAGGTTAGGTAACCAAAGGGGTGGTGGAAGAGGTACACTTTAAGGTGAGGAGTGATGTAGAAAGTAGAGGGGTTTAGGAAGAGAATTGTAGAGTGCTGGGGTGTAATCGTTGAAGAGTGTAACACCAATGGTGGTCAGAGGAGGGTGGGAGGGGAGAGAGGGACACACAGTTATCCAGAGTCAGGTAGACATTGCTGGAGCAATAAAGCCTTATTATTCAAACACTATACATGACCCTATAACTGCGCCGCTTTTCAGATCATTCTTCCCAGGATCTATAGGGTTAGAGTGTCTCTGTTAGTAACTCAACGATATCAAGGTTCTCTCGCTGGTAACAGTCAGTTTCAGGATTCCTCCCACAAGCGTAGAAGAGCCGGAACACGGAGACAGCACATCCACTCATGACTAATTATACTCTTTCACACAAGCTAAAGAATGCCTGGAACTCATTGTCACAGGCCAGCTATTCGGTTCATTCTGCATGTCAGCAGCTCCCTGTGTCTGTGAATTCATCGTGGAACCCCACACATTTGTGCCAACCATTAAGTTTTAATTAAAACTTAATGATCAATGATCTAATGGGCAAACCAACACTCCCTGGATGAATCCAACCAGCTTTTAAAAACCTCTCGGCAATGTATGTCGTCATTTGTTTTGATATACCGGTGTAGAAATTTGGTTTTAGATGTGGACGCGCAGAGGTAGATTTTAACATGTCCGATTCCATTGGCAGGAAGCAGGCAGTGTGCGCCTGTTGCCCATCCAATGGAATCAGTCCAATTTTCCTTTCCAGGCCTCCTTTCTATACATGCATTTCAAGCAGCTCGTCAATTGGAGAGGGACAAAAATCCGGTAGCCGCATTGCAGAGCCCAGCAGATGCAGCTAAGTTAAAGGCGGGGGCAGGTGAGCCTGGAGGGGGGAGGACTGCGATGGGTCTGGCACTGAGGAAGTCGATTTTTGTGGGGTCAGGAGGAAAGCTGACACGTTTCCTGACTCCATAAAAATAACTTAGCAAGATTAACTTGCCTGTTTCGGAGCAGCCTGCAGTGGTCCCTTTAAGGTGCGTTGTTTAGGCCGCTCATTGCAAGTACCAATGAGCAGAGCGAGTGCGGCACATATTCTGCCCATTGGTACCTGAAAATTGCACTGGGATCCTATTGGCGTCCTCGGACCCTGATTTGCATGGGCTAATGAGGAACCCACCTATTTTTCAGCGGGTGCCTGGGACGGCCATTTTAAGGATCCCACAAAAATGGCGTTGGCTCGGTCGTCAGGGGAACGGGGCAGTAGGTTCTGCGTGCCAATTTTCTTTGCACTTTTGTCTGTTCCCTCCTGAAATCTAGGATGAAAATCAACCACACTGGGTTTCCCTTATTCTGGTAGCTCACTGGTTAACTTGTCTACGTAAATTTCCTTTCTCTTCTATTTTAACGCAACTATTAAGCCATTTAACGAACTGGTCATTTGAGCATGGTCCTCTCATTTCCAATAAGTATTAATAAAAATAGGCTTGAAAGACAAGGCTGACTTGATGTGCTCTACAATTAGAATTTTCAAATAGTTACATTTAATGGTGTAGTATAAAATAAATTGACATAGGAAATTTGTAATGAATTAACCCAATAAATTTGCTTTAAAAAAAATGGTGGGGACATAGTTAATCATGCGCTTCAAATAAATGGATTAATGGAGTGTGTTGAAATAGTGCATAAAGGAAATTTAGCATGAATGTATTAACCAGTGTCATGCCAGAGGAAATTAAACCCCTTAGAAGAGATTAACACAACATCTTACAATAATATAGTGCCTTTAACATAGAAGAACGTCCCAAAGTGCTTCACAGAGGCATGGTCAAAAAAGAGACACGGAGGCAAATCAAGAGATTTTAGAAGTGATGACCAAAAGATTGGTCAAAGAGGTAGATTTTATTGGTCCTAATGGAGGAGACGGAAGTGGAGAGGCAGCAGGATTTAGGGAAAGAAGTCCAGAGAGTGAGGCCTAAGCGGCAGAAGGAATGGATACCAGTGGTGGGGAAATGGAAGGTGGGTGCACAAGAGGCCAGAGTCAGAGGTACGGAGAATTCAGGGGGACTTTTGGGGCTGGAGGAGGTTACAAAGATCGAAAGGTGACAAAGAACAGTGGCCCTGAAATTGTGGTATCTGTGACGCCGTCATAATCCCGTTGAAATGCCCCGCAAGTTCCGGATTTCCACATGCGCTTGCGTGAAATCCGGAACTTACATAAAAACATAAGAAATAGGAGCAGGATTAGGCCATTTGGACCCTCGAGTCTGCTGATGGCTGATCTGATCTTGGCCTCAACTCCACTTTCCCACCTGCTCCCCATAACCCTTGACTCCCCTGTAGCTCAAATATCTGTCTATCTCCGCCTTGAATATATTCAATAACTCCGCCTCCACAGCTCTCTGGGGTAGAGAATTCCAAAGATTCACGACCCTCTGAGAGAAGAAATTCTCCTCATCTCCGTTTTAAATGGGCGACCCCTTATTCTGAAACTATCCCCCCAGTTCTAGATTTCCCCACGAGGGGAAACATCCTCCCTGCATCTACCCTGTCAAGCCCCCTCAGAATCTTATGTTTCAATAAGATCACCTCTCATTCTTCTAAACTCCAATGAGTATAGGCCCAACCTGCTCAACCTTTCTTCAGAAGACAACACCTTCATCTCAGGAATCAACCTAGTGAACCTTCTCTGAACTGCCTCCAATACAAGTATATCCCTTCTTAAATAAGGAGACCGAAACTGTATGCAATACTCTAGGTGTGGTCTCACCAACGCCCTGTACAGTTGTAGCAAGACTTCTCTAATTTTATACTCCATACCCCTTGCAATAAGGGCTAACATTCCATTTGCCTTCCTAATTACTTGCTGTACCTGCATGCTAACTTTTTGTGTTTCATGTACGAGGACCCCCAGATACCTCTGTACCGCAGCATTTTGGAGTCTCTCTCCATTTAAATAATAATTTGCTTTTTTATTCATCCTACCAAAGTGGATAAGCTCACATTTTCCCACATTATACTCCATCTGCCAAATTTTTGCCCACTCACTTAACCTATCTATATCCCTTTGCAGACTCTTTGGCCGTGATTTTGCCGGCGCTCAGAGGGCGGGTTTGGAGGGAGGTCAGAGGTTAAAGTCATTTTGCAAAGTGTCGGGTCTGGGTGTCCCGATCAGACCCGACACCAAGCGGTGGGAGAGGCACTTAAGGCAGTTAACAGCTTGTTAACTGTCTACATAATCCCATTTTACCAGGCTCTTCCCATTTTATGACATTTTCAGCGTGTTCCACGTCATTCGCAAAATACACCAGCTGATTGTACCGGGTTCAGCAACTACGTGAATTCTTGACAGCTGCACCTGCAGCATAAAAGCAGACCTGTAACATGGCTAACTTTCAGATGGCAGAACTTTGTGTTTTGAGGTGTTGGAACACATTTTGCAGGTCGATTGAGCTTGTAAGTGTTTAAGCTGAGATCCACTGTGACCTCCTTCGAAAACCCTCTCCTCACATTGACTGAGCACTTATAACATCTGTTCCTCAACTGACATATATACCAACAGAAGGGAAACCATTTATACCCTCTCATCCTGGTTCTCAGAATCGGAGGAAGAGCAGCCGCGGCAGCAGCAGGACCAGGCACAACAGCAGCAGCAACAACAGGAGCGCCAACCTCCTCCTCACCTATCTGATGCTGCACAGGGCAGAGGGCGTCAGCGCAGGCCTGCACGTCGCCGCAGGAGATACCCCCAACACAGGGTTTACAGGCCGAGGATGAGCTTCCTCAACATGGCTGAGCAGCAGTGCCAAAGGAGGCTGAGACTTTCGCGAGAAGTAGTCACTGACATCTGTGCAATGCTGCACCAACACCTGGAGTCCAGAGGAGCAGGTGGCCACTCCTTACCAGTGGCTGTCAAAGTCACCACTGCCCTCAATTTTTTTGCTTCAGGATCCTTCCAGGGATCATCAGCAGACATCAGCGGCATCTCCCAGTTGGCCGCACACACTTGCATCATGCAAGTTACCGATGCCCTCTTTGCAAAGGCGCACAATTACATCCACTTCTCCACAGATGAAGCAAGTGTAACCGTGCATGCGGTTGGCTTTGCAAATATGGCAGGCTTGCCAAGGGTGCAGGGCGTCATAGACTGCACACATGTGGCTATTAGGGCACCCCATCACAACCCAGCTGTATTTGTCAACCGCAAGGGCTTCCACTCCCTTAACGTCCAGCTGGTGTGTAACCACAGGAAGAACATTATGCATGTTTGCGCCAAGTTCCCTGGCAGTTGCCATGACTCGTTCATCCTGCGGCAGTCTACTGTGCCTCAGCTGTTCAATCTGCCAACCCAACTTTCCGTATGGCTACTTGGCGACAAGGGCTATCCCCTGAAGACATGGCTAATGACGCCGTTGAGGAGGCCATCAAAAGAAGCTGAGGAGCGCTACAATGCGAGCCACATTTCCACCAGAGGCATCATTGAGCAAACCATCGGCTTGCTCAAAATGCGATTCAGATGCCTCGACAGATACAGTATGCACCAGCCAGAGTCTCCAGAATCATCGTAGTCTACTGTACACGGCACAACATCACACAGCAGCGTGGCTTACCGCTGCCTGAGGAACAAGTGGCTCAGTGCACAACCTCCTCCTCCTCCTCAGAGAGGAGGAGGCAGACCTTGCGGAGGCGGATGTGCCAGTCCCACCAGCACGCGGACACATTGCTGGCCGTGAGGCAAGGGATGCACTAATCCATGCCAGATTCGCTTAAGTTTACGAAGCAAACACATGTGGCTGCCACCTTCTTAACACACCATACATCATCTGTACAATAAACTGTGGGTTCCTATTACTCTCACCACCATTATTACAGATGAAAGGCGCCCTGACACCTCACTGTGACACTTCCATTTCTGGACACACATAGGGCAACTCTTTGAATGTTTGCCATTGCATTTCTTTATTACAATTGAAATGACGATGATAATCTTCGAGTTGTATTACATCAAAACACCCTTGTGACTACCCTTGTGACTATTTGTGTGTCAACTTTCTCTTACGCGTGCTTCTACGTGGTGCTTCCCCTGTGGCTTCAGCAGATGTTGAGGCACCTTGCTCACTTTCATGCTGCTCCTGCTTCGACACCTTTGGCGGGCGTTCTCTGGGTTTCGGAGCCTAGGAGGGCTCGGCAACAGTCTGCTCCTCCTGCGGCTGTGCAGGGGCTGAAACGGCCATCTCAGTTGGGTGAGGAATCTGGGGCTCTGACCGAGGGCTCTGCAGTGGCATGGAAGTGTGAGCGCTTGGAGAGGAGCCCACACTTCTTGTTGTTGACCACCAACATCCCTCTCATGGGTCGCCCGCACTTCACTGCTAGCAAGTAGCTGGAGAGCACCTTGCTGCACATCAGTGGGACCATGAGGACCTGTCTCTGTACTGACAGTCCTCATAATGGGGATGTCCATGTACCTCTGGTGTCTCTCCACAATAGCTGCCCATCTATCCTCCATAGCAGACCATCTATTTAGAAGAGTCACCAAGCTCTGTTGAGTATGGCGACTTATGTCCTCCAAGGAGGTTGCCACCCTCTCCATGGTGGCACATTCATGCGCCATTGCCTCCACCATGGCATTGCTTATGTTTGAGATGGACTGCTCCATTCTCTGCACACTCGCAGTTACCGTGGATGCAAAACCTGTCAGAGACTCCTGCACTTGTTCCTGGAGTTCCAGCACCACTCTCTTTCTGGATGGCCCCGGAGGCACAGTGTCCACATGCAGCTGAGCCGAGCTGGGAGCACCCTGCAACCTCCGACGAGGACTCTCCACTGCTGTCCCTGTCTCCACCATCTGCTGATGCTCACTTGTCAGCTGTGATACACCAGGTGACAACACTACTCTATCTCGCGACTGAGCCACCGAGGTGTGCGTCTCTGCACTGGTGCTGGGTGCGCTCAATTCTGCTCACACTGCGCCCTCATGTGAAGGAATATACTATATAGCCATTTTTGGAAAACCATAGTATATAGCCTTTTTAGAAAAATACACTATCGTATGAAAGAATTCTGGCCTTGTTGAGATAACACAGTGGTTGACCCTGAAGAGTACCTTGTAAGGAACTCTACCTTATAAATTCTTTAAAACATGACAAACTGGGTTTGGAAATTTAGAAACCTAACTATGAAATAGCTATGAAAGAATTCTGGCCTTGTTGAAACAGGACAAGTTGTTGACCCTGAATAAATAACCTTATTGAAACAGAAGAATGGGAAGGCTCCGAGTGGCTGACCTTTTGGGAATATCACAATGGTCAACCCTGGATATGTGATATAAATTAAACTTCGTAAAGATGGCACATAAGATAAGGAACATCTGCCCTCGTAAAGATGACACATAAAATAAGGGACATCTGCCTTTTACACCTTTTTATATGGTGAACCCAGAACACCTGGAGATGTGGCAGATTCTGGAATATTACAAGCTGATGTGGCAGTAAAGAATTGCAGAGGTCAGCAGAAAGATGAATAGTGATAATTAACTTGCATCAGCAGAAACCTTAAAGGAAAAAGGGTATAAATATTGAAGTCTCAAATGGGATATCAGAGTCGCTTTAATTGGACATAGTGATTCTCGACTACAGAGGCAACTCTGTGGTCTTCCACTCTTTGTACCTCGGGGATCAAAGGTATTTTGATATTGATGGATATTCTGTATAGAAAACTTTAAGCACTGTAATACTGTAGCGAAGTTAAGATTTAAAAGTAAGATTCTCTGTTAAAAAGATCGTATTTTTTCTCTTTTTAGAACTGTTAACGTTGCGATTAACTGATTCACCAACTGTAAATTGCATGTCGGTTCTTTTAATAAATTTCTATATATTTTTAGAATTGTCTCACATAAATCTTCTGTATCAATAACTCGCGAACTCAATCTCTGTACACTCTTTGGTGAAGAGGTACATTTTTCTGAGGGGAGATCTCCGGACCCTCATAATATCCGGGACGTTACAGTCTAGCTAAACTTATTAAAAGCGCTATCTGGAGGACGGTAACATTCTCGGGTTGTTCCTTTACTTTAGGGGGAGATAGCCCGGACCTTTAGACCCAGTTAAGCATCTTTAGGATTTGGTTACCTCAAATTTTAGTTGAAAGTGAACATCTGAGAAAAACGCCTGATCCGGGATAGTCCCAAAGGAGCTAGGACTTGTAAATATCCTTTCACTCAAAGGTTGCAGCTTCCTCTAAGGAATCTTCTGGCTCTTCTTCCTGGACAGTGGGTATGTGGGCTCTCGATGGTCCTGTGGGGGAGTAAAGGCATGAGTTAGTCATATGATATTAACGTAGCAGGCACATCGAATTGTACAGATGATCAGAACTGAATCTGTATGAACATCAGATGCCATATCAGTCAATCATGCAATCTAAATGAGAAGGTTGCAAATCTATTCTGTCACCAGCTTGCTCTACTGCGCCCGTCTCACTGTCCCCCACTTCCAGCTCCTCAGCACCTCTGACGATGTCGAGAGTAGCCTCCTCAGTGGTGGTCAAGTGGGCAATCGAAGGTGGCCCTCCTCCTGTCCTGCCCCTCTCCCTCTTATTTTGGGCTCTCTTTTCCTGCAATGAGGGACACAAGTGGAGTTTGAGTGAGAATGTTGGAGTGAGTGTAGAGAATCCATAGCATAGATGCTTAGACGGAGACAAAGATGGAGTGAGGTGCCAATACCAAGGGACCTCCCTGTGTGGTGTTAGTTGTTGTCATTGCATAACAGTGGTAGTGAGTGTGAGGGGTGCATAGTAGAATGGTGAAGTCATTCTGTACATAGAGAGAGAGGGATAGGTGAGGGTGCAAGGGATGTAAGGGTAAAGTGGGATGTGCAGGAGTAGGTTGACAATGCAGAGTGCTGGTGATGAGAGGAGATGGGGAGCAGATTGAAGGTAAGTGTGATGTTATATTCACTTTTGTTGTGCGTAGCAGGTCATTGAACCTTTTCCTGCACTGAACCCAGGTGCATGCACACAAAAACCTGGCGCTCACCTCCTCAGCAATATGCAGCCAGGCTGCCTTGGTTTGCTGAGGAGTCTTTCTCCGTCCATTTGAGGGGAACAGTTCCTCTTGGTGCCCTCTCACTCCCTCCACAAGAACATGGAGGGAGTCATCATCGAATCTTGGAGATGCCTTTGGTCTTGAAGCAGTCATTTTGAGATGTGTCACACCGAGAAGCAGCAGAATAGGAATGATCAACAACAAGGCTGCATGGGCCCCTTAAATGCAGCTGACTGAAAGACGTCAGCAGAGGCGAGCAGCAGACCCAAACCCACTGATTGGGCTGGGTAGCATGCACGATGGGCTTAATCAGCCCACTTAAGTCAAAATCATTATTTCAGAGCGGATTAAACTGGCAGCGGGACCGGAACCCGCCGAACATCGAACCCGACTCCAACCCGCTTGCACTCGGAAAATCGTGGCCTTTGTGTCCTCCTCACAACTTGCTTTCCCACCTACCTTTGTATCATCAGCAAATTTGACTACAGTACACTCGGTCCCTTCATCCAAGTCATTAATATAGATTATAAATAGTTGAAGCCCCAGCACTGATCCCTGTGGCACCCCACTAGTTACAGTTTGCCAACCTGAAAATGACCCATTTATCCTGACTCTCTGTTTTCTGTTAGTTAACCAATCCATGCTAATATATTACCCCCAACCCCGTGAGCTCTTATCTTGTGCAGTAACCTTTTATGTGGCACCTTATCGAATGGTTCTGGAAATCCAAATATATTACATCTACTGGTTACCCTTTATCCACCCTGCTCGTTACATCCTCATTGAATGGTTCTGGAAATCCAAATATACTACATCCATTGGTTCCCCTTTATCCACCCTGCTCATTACATCCTCAAAGAACTCTAGTAAATTTGTCAAACACGATTTCCCTTTCATAAAACCATGTTGACTCTGCTTGATTGTATTATGATTTTCTAAATGTCCTGCTATTACTTCCTTAATAATGGACTCCAGCATTTTCCCAATGACAGATGTTAGGCTAACTGGCCTATAGTTTCCTGCTTTCTGTCTCCCTCCTTTCTTGAATAGGGGAGTTACATTTGCGGTTTTCCAATCCGCTGGGACCTCTCCAGAATCCAGGGAATGTTGGTAGATTACAACCAACGCATCCACTATCTCTGCAGCCACTTCTTTTAAGACCCTAGGATGCAGACCATCAGGTCCAGGGGACTTGTCAGCCTTTAGTCCCATTAGTTTGCCTAGTACTTTTTCTCTAGTGATAGAGATTGTTTTAAGTTCCTCCCTCCCTATAGCCACTTGATTATCAATTATTATTGGGATGCTTTTAGTGTCTTCTACCGTGAAGACCGATACAAAATATTTGTTCAAAGTCTCTGCCATTTCCCTGTTTCCCATTATTAATTCCCCAGTCTCATCCTCTAAGGGACTAATGTTTACTTTAGCTACTCTCTTCCTTTTTATATACTTGTAGAAGCTCTTACTGTATGTTTTATATTTTTTGCTAGTTTACTCTCATAATCTATCTTCTCCCTCTTTTAAAAAAATATTTAGTCATCCTTTGCTGGTTTCCAAAAAGTTCCCAATCCTCTGGCCTACCACTAATCTTCACAACATTGTATGCCTTTTCTTTCAATTTGATACCATCCTTAACTTCTTTAGTTAGCCACGGATAGTTCAGCCTCCTCGTAGAGTCTTTCTTTCTCACTGGAATAAATCTTTGCTGAGAGTTATGAAATATCTCCTTAAATGTCTGCCATTGCTTATCTACCGTCTTACCCTTTAATCTATTTTCCCAGTCCACTTTAGCCAACTCTTTCTTCATACCTTTGTAATTGCCTTTATTTAAGTTTAGGACCCTAGTTTCAGACCCAAGTTTCTCACCCTCAAACTGAATTTGAAATTCTATCATGCTATGATCACTCTTCCCTAGAGGATCCTTTACAATGAGATCATTAATTAATCCTGTCTTATTACACATTACCATATCTAAAATTGCCTGCTCCCTGGTTGGTTCCACAACATATTGTTCTAAGAAATCATCCCGGATGCACTCTATGAACTCGTCCTCAAGGCTACCCTTGCCAATTTGATTTGTCCAATCTATATGAAGATTAAAATTGCCCATGATTATTGCAGTACCTTTCTTACAAGCCCCCATTATTTATTGATTTATACTCTGTCCTACAGTTTAGCTACTGTTAGGGGGTCTATTGACTACTCCCACCAGTGACTTCCTTCCCTTACTATTTCTTATCTCCACCCAAACTGATTCTACATCTTGATCTTCTGAGCCAATATCATTTCTCACCACTGCACTGATCTGATCCTTTATTAACAGAGCTGCCCCACCTCCTTTTCCTTTCTGCCTACCCTTCTAAATGTTCAAATATCCCTGAATATTCAGTTTCCCCTTGTGGCCTGTTAACGTATGCGTTGGGGGTCCAAGAAAGCAGTCGCTGGCGCAGATTTGGGCTATTTGCCCAGCGACTGACCAGCAATTGCCCATGTAAGTCTTCGGTTGATGCAAGCAGGCTTAGGGCCTGCTTGCATCAGTATAAGGGGATATCTAAGCCTTTAATTAAACATTTTTATATTCTAAATTATGCATATACACTTTATGAAATGAGTTGATGCAAATATTGGCCTGGATTACAGTTTTAATGATGTTTAAAATTATCAAAAAATTAAATTTTTATTGCGGTTGGTGCAATGAAGAAACTTTTGAATAAAATTGCAATTCTGTACATTGGATAATTATTAGATTTGGGGATTCCATTACCTATCATTAGGGGATTCCCTTTGTAAATGACTGAAATTGAATTTTCCTTTGTCACTGGAGGACCAGGCCCATGTGATCCCAGGTACCCTTCCGAGCCACCTGCGTCCCTGGGATCCCTGGGCCATTACGTTGCCCTTCACCTCAAGGTCTGAGACTGAAACTCTTCACAGCCTGGGTGCCAGGAGATACTTTCAGAATTGTTTTGCAGGTCAGAGGTGTACTCCGGAGGTACTCCTCCGACCGCAATTTCTAGGCCAATATTTTTACAGAATTATGGTTTGAATTCTGCTTTAAAGTTTGATGAGTTGGGATATCTCTGAATTCAGATTTCATCCCAAAAGTCTTCCATAGTTGTAAGCAAACACAGGTGCATCCCTCGCAATATTCCTAGGAAAATTGGTTGTATACTTACCGTTAACATCAATAACACAAGCAAAATAATATGGCCTAAAAATTCATCTCGGGCAGTGGAGCAACACGGGCAGTATCAGATCGGCCGCTCATTATACGCAATGCCTGATATTCAGTTCCATTGCAGTCAATGAGTCAATGATACCACCCGTTATGCGCCACCATCCGAGACGAGTTTCTAGGCCTTAATACCATACCACAGACAAGAAACACTAGTACAAGGCTGTAATATAATCCTATTGCCTGCATAATTGGTCTGAACCATGTAATGTTACATAAACCCAATGATGAAATTATTTTGAAATTTAGTTTCAACATACATTACTTTCGTTAAAGTTCCGATAATTCCATGCAGAGCAGAGATGTTCTTCTTGGAGCAACTCTCCACTCCCATCATGGTCATTTCACATGTCTATCTGCACAGTGCCATTTTGGAAAAGAAATTGCTATTAGCACTGTCCTTGTACAAATGTTTAACACAGACATATTAGATTCCTTTCTGTACTATAATGGTGGTATTAAATCGTTTAATGTAAATTTGTTCTACCTAGGTTAAAATAGCACAGAGAGAAACTTGGTAAGAGCATGTTAAATGCTTGTATAAGAACAGCCTTGGCTGTAATTTCTGCCATTGTATGATATACGAAGATTTCTTATCTAGGAAGTTTGAAATTATGTATGGATCACTGCATTCTGTATTGTGTCTTGTGATGTG
Source organism: Squalus acanthias (assembly GCA_030390025.1). Taxonomy (NCBI): domain Eukaryota; kingdom Metazoa; phylum Chordata; class Chondrichthyes; order Squaliformes; family Squalidae; genus Squalus; species Squalus acanthias. Next base: position 18,889,102 of record CM059444.1, on the reverse strand, counting down.
ATAAATCAATTTAGTTATGTGAGTTGTTTTTTACCCATTCTCGAGATGTGGTTGTCGCTGGCAAGGCCGGCATTTATTGTCCATCCCTAGTTGCCTCACACCTGTCGATGTAATTCATGTGGTGAAGGTGCTCCCACAATGCTATTAAGTAGGGAGTTCCAGTATTTTGACCCAGCAATGAAGAAGGAATGGCGATATATGTCCAAGTCAGGATGGTGTGTCACTTGTGGGGGATCATTGAGGTGATGGTGTTTTCAGGTCATACATTCGGGAGGTGCCGCAAAAGAAGTCTTAGCGACTTGCATCCTATAGATAGTACATGCTGCAGCCATAGGATGCTGGTGGTGTAGAGAGGTGGATGTTTAGGCAAGTGTATGAGGTGCCGATCAAGCGGACTACTTTATACTGGATGGTGTCGAGCCTGTTGCAGATGCACCGATGCAGGCAAGTAGAGAATATTCCATCACTCTCCTGACTTGTGCCTGTAGATGGTGGAAAGGTTTGGGAAGGTGAATCACTCGCTACAGAATACATATCCTCTGACCTACTCTAGTAACCACTGGATGTATGTGCCTAGTTCAGTTGAGTTTCTGGTCAACTGTGACGTGACCCCCAGGATGTTGATGGTGGGGGGACTTGGTGATGATAGTGCCATTGAATGTCAAGAGGAGGTGGTTAGGCTCTCTCTTGTTGAGATGGCCTTTACCTGGGACATGTGCAGCGTGAATGTTACTTGCCACTTATCAGCCCAAGCCTGGATGTTGTCCAGGTCTTGCTGCATGCAGGCAAGGACTGCGTCATTATCTGAGGAGTTGCGAATGGAGCTGAACACGGTGCAATCATTAGTGAATAGCCCCACTTCTGACCTTATGATAGAACAAAGGTCACTGATGAAGCAGCTTATGGTAGTTGAGCTCAGGCCACTGCCCTGAGGAACTCTTCCAGCGATGCCCTGGGGCTGAGAAGATTGGCCTCCAACAACCACAAACATCTTCCTTTGTGCCAGGTATGACTCCAACCACTGGAGAGTTTTCTCCTGATCTCCATTGACTAGGGCTCCTTGGTGCCACACTTAGTCAAATGCTGCCTTGATGTTAAGGGCAGTCACTCTCACCTCACCTCTGGAATTCAGCTCTTTTGTCCATGTTTAGACTAAGGCTGTAATAAGTTCTGGAGCCAAGTACTCCCAGTAGAACCCAAATTGAGCATAGATGATCAGGTTATTGGTAAGTAGATGCTGCTTGGCAGCACTGTTGGCGACTCCTTCAATCTCTTTGCCGATGATGGAGAGAATGATGGGGCGTTAATTGGCCTGGTCAGATTTGTCCTGCTTTTTGTGGACAGGACATACCTGATCAATTTTCCAAATTGCAGCATTGTAGCTGTACTGGAACAGCTTGGCTAGGGCGCACAGCTAGTTCTGGCACATAGGTATTCAGCACTACAGCTAGGTTGTTGCTGTGACCTGTAGCCTTTTCCAAGCCAGCCATTTCTTGATGTCATGTGGAGTGAATTGAATTGGCTGAAGACTGGTATCTGTGATGGTAGGGACCACAGTAGGAGGTCGAGAAGGAACATCCAGTCATCACTTCTGGCTGAAGATGGTTGCAAACGCGCCTTGTCTTTTTCACTCGAATGCTGGGCTCTGCCATCGTTGAGGATGGGGATGTTCATCAAGCTTCCTCTTCCCATTTCTCAATTCTCCACCACCATTCACGACTGGGTGTGACGGGGCTGCAGAGCTGTGACCTGATCTGTTGGTTCTGGGATTGCTTAGCTCTATCTATAGCATGCTGCTTCCGCTTGACATAATCTTGGCTATTTTTACGTGCTGGGAACAAATAGAATGACTAAAGGTTAATTAATTTTGATATATTCATGTTTTGGTGGTTGTCGTAAGAATGAGCCTTACGCGTGGTGAACTTAAAGTAAGCTTTAATCAACTAAAAAGGTGCTACATACAAGAGGTCTTACTCTATGCCTCTCCAGGATCCAACTGCTCAGTCCAGTATTTATCCTGGACTAATCACAGGAAGTGATGCAATAAAGTTCGAGTCACAGGAAGCTGTATTGTGTTACCACATTCTCCCCCCCCCAAAAAGATTAGGAGGCCGGGATGCTCCCTCCATTTCGTAGCCGCCGGACGAGGGAGAGCCGCACCCGTTTGGGTTCTCGTAGCGGTAGAGGGCCCCTAGCCCGTTTACCCGCCGCGGGCCGTGGACCAGAGTCCGAGTGATCCAGCCCGCTCTGTGAGGGGTCAGGACGATCCTGACTGTGTACTGGTGCCCGAACGGGTGTCGGGCAGGGCTGTGGCAGATCCGTTTCCGAGCGTATGGTACGGGGTGGATCGTGGCTGCGCGTGCGAGCCCCGACGGGCTCATAGTCAGTCTGCCCCAGGTCGGCACGCTGGAGTGAGGTACCAGCCGGCGTCAGATCCAGATCGTGATGAGAGGCACCTGGCGAGCCCAGAGATGTGCCTGGTACAATATCATCCCCTGGTGTCCCTCTATGTTTCGGCGGGCAGGGAGCCAGATCCCGCAATGACACGGTAGATTCCCGACCGTCAGGATACCGAATATAGGCGTAGGTAGGGTTGACGTCAGTGAGCTCAACCTCATCTACCAGGGGGTCATTCTTAGACGCCCGGACATATCTTCGGAGTAGCACTGGTCCCGGTGCAGTCAGCCACGACGGGAGAGATATCCCATAGGATGAGCGACGCTGAAATCGGAAGAACCGTTCATGAGGCGTCGTATTTGTGGCGGTCGAAAGGAGGGACCGTGTGGAGTGTAATGCGTCTGGAAGTACTGCTTCCCATTGCTGGTTGGGTAGGCCCCGAGATCTCAAAGCCAGACGTACCGCATTCCAGATGATAGCGTTAAAACGCTCGACTTGCCCATTCCCGACCGGATGATAAGGCGTCGTTCTGCTGGCAGCAATACCCCGTTCCGAGAGATAGGCCTTGAGTTCTCCTGACATAAAAGAAGGGCCCCGATCCGAATGAACATAGGATGCCATGCCACAGAAAGCAAATACCTGCTCAAGGCAGCTGATAACCGTGGTCGTCAGCATATTGGGGCAGGGAAAGGCAAACGGAAAACGGGAATACTCATCGACCATGGTCAATAGATAAGTGTTGCGAGTTGAAGAGGGCAACGGCCCCTTAAAATCGATGCTAAGCCGTTGCATTGGCTGGGTCGCATGTATGAGTATACCACCCGAGGGGCGGAAAAACTGAGGTTTCAATTCCGCACAGACTCTGCAGTCCGAGCACATCTTCTTTACATCCCCGGTAGAGAATGGGAGATTTCGGGACCGCACGAAGTGTAGCATGCGAGTAACGCCTGGATGACACAACCCATCATGGATGTCTACGAGCGTAGAGGGTGCCATGGCGGAGCAGAATGCTCGTGTGAGGGTATCCGGAGCCACATTCTCCTTGCCAGGTCGATAGTGGATGGTGTAACCAAAAGAGGCCAATTCCAGCCGCCAAAGCTGGATTTTATTATTTTTAATTTTGGTCCGTTTTCGATTATCGAGCATGAAGGCGACCGATCGCTGGTCCGTGATTAAGGTAAAGTGCTGGCGAGCTAGGAGATGAGTCCACTTCCGTACTGCCTCTATGATGGCTGTAGCTTCTTTCTCGACTGGAGGATAATGTAGCTCAGCCCCTTGAAAAGTCCTGGACAAAAATGCCACCGGACGACCTTCCTGATTCAGAGTGGCCGAGATCGCCACCTCCGAGGCATCACACTCAACAACAAAAGGAAGACTCTCATCGATGGAGTGAAGAGCCGCTTTCTCCAACTGTTTTTTCAGGAGGTTAAAGGCTGCAACAGCCGCTGTGTCTAGTGGGAATGTGCTGGCCTTCAGTAGAGGTTGGATTCGGTCCGAGAAGTTAGGAATCCATTTAGCATAGTATGCAAACAGGCCGAGGGCCCGGCGCAAGGAGGCCGGATTCTTAGGTGGCGGGAGTTCTTGGAGTGGGCGAAGCCTTTCAGGGTCAGGTTTAATGATGCCATTGCCCACACAATAGCCAAGGATGTTGATGGTTGGTTGTGACTCAATGGATTTAGCCGCATTTAATGTCAAATTACGGTGCTGGAGTGCATCCCAAAATCGTTGGAGATTGGCGTCATGTTCCCGCTGATTGCGACCTGCGACAGTAATATTGTCCAGATAAGGAAACGTATCCTTTAAGTCTTCCTGTTTGACCAGGTCATCCATTGCTCGCTGGAAGACAGCCACTCCATTAGTGACCCCAAAGGGGAGGCGACGAAATTGATACAGCCGTCCATTGGCTTCAAAGGCCGTATACTGCTTGTCTGAGACCTTCAAGGGTACCTGATGATAGGCACTTTTCAGATCATATGTTGAGAACACCGTGTACTCAGCCAGTTTATTAACCATATCATCGATGCGCGGCAATGGGTATGCGTCCAAGTCCGTATATTGATTGATGGTCTGTGAATAGTCAATGCACAGCCGTTTCTTGTGAGGTTGTAGAGGGTTCTTAACAATAACGACCTGGGCGCGCCATGGCGACGAACAAGGCTCGATGATATCCTCTGCTAAAAGCCGAGAAATCTCAGCCGCAATAAAAGACTGGTCTTCCTGACTGAAACGTCGTGACTTTGTTATAATCGGTTTGCATCGAGGAGGGATACTGGTAAACAGTGAGGGTTCATCCAGTGAAGCTGCTGACAATGCACAGAACGGTAATCGAGGTCGTATATTAGAAATAGTGAGTTCAGGTTTGGATCCGCCGAACTCAATGGTGAGCTTCTTATGCTGCTTTTGAAAATCCAGCCCTAAGATAAGATCACTACATAAGTCCTTGAGCACCGAAAGCCGGGTGGAGGGATACCTGTGACCATTAAGTGTTATTTCAACCATACAAAAGCCAGAAATTCTGGTATTAAGTGATGACTGAGCCATCGCAATTGCCTGGTCCGATGGGAAAACATGTAGCTTTAACTCTGCAACAATCTGTTCCCTAATGAAACTATCAGTGCTACCTGAGTCAATTAAGGCATCTAAAGTATGTCCATTAATTGATGCTTTTGTAGCTGCATGGAATAGGTTCTGAGGACAAGCAGCTGTAATTGGTGTCGTTGCACAAAGAGTGGCTGAAACTCTAGGTGTGTTTCTTCGAGAGAAAACCCGAGAGGAAGCACGATAGATTTTAGCCGGAACATCTTGATAGGCCCTTACCGGGGCAGTTCGGTAGGACTTAGCTTGATAAGCCCTCGTAGAGGCTCTTGATAGGCAAACCTTTGCAAAATGACCCTTTTTGTTGCAATGACTGCAAAACGCATTGCGAGCAGGGCAGAATTTCCGAGGGTGAAACTCATCACCACAAAAGAAGCATTTCTTAGATTGCCAAGAGGCTGCCACAGTGGGGTCATCATCCTCTTCATCAGTGAAGTCATCAGATTGATCGTCAGGGATAAAGTCCTCCCTAATAGAGTTCACCTGTGGCCTCTTAAATTGCCTGACTGTAGTTAAGGCAGCAGACCGAGGTCTGGGCACTGTATAAAGGTCTGCATTTCTTTTTGCCAGATCTAGAGAGCAAGCCATGTCATAAGCTCTCTGAAGCTCAAGTGTCTTACTTTCCAGTAGACGCTGGCGTATAAATGGGGAGGCAAGCCCGCAGATGAAAGCATCACGGATCATTTCTTCACGGTACAGCTCAGCTGAGGCCGCCTGAAAGTTACAGTCCATACTAAGTCTGCGAAGCTCTTGGAGGAATTTATCAATGGATTCCTCCGGCCCTTGTTGGGCTGTAGCTAGTAGATGTCTGGCATAGACCTCATTCGGTGTCTTAGTATATAGTCTTTTAAGCGTCCGAATTGCCTCCTCGTAACTGCCCCATTCCTCAACATACTGAAATACATTCGGAGTGACACAGTTGATGAGTATCCGCAACTTTGTGTCATCATCAGCCTTGCAATATTCGAGAAAATTGTCAAACGTGCGATACCAGTGTTTCCACACCTTACCGGCTGCTGGGGTGTTTGGGTCCAAGTCAAGACGCGATGGTTTAAGGATGTTTTCCATGATGGGTGATTCCCTGGATCCTTAGTTCCGAGTTCGTCCAAAAAGTTTGAGTGCGAAGTTTTTCAAAGTTGATTAAATTGTCGTAAGAATGAGCCTTACGCGTGGTGAACTTAAAGTAAGCTTTAATCAACTAAAAAGGTGCTACATACAAGAGGTCTTACTCTATGCCTCTCCAGGATCCAACTGCTCAGTCCAGTATTTATCCTGGACTAATCACAGGAAGTGATGCAATAAAGTTCGAGTCACAGGAAGCTGTATTGTGTTACCACAGTGGTTCAGTATTTTATTCCTATATTAAAAGTAGAACTGGTATAATTGTAGGCTTTAATGCCTGTATGTCCTTAATAGTTGTTGCATTACGTTAAGGAAATAACTTCTTGACCATTTAATCTAGTTGCAGAATTTTTTGACTCAGTTATTCATCAAGTTGGTCGTGTTTGAGTAAATATCATCTGAGTTGCTGCAGAGAGATGAAAAGTAAGTGAAATGCCATTAATGACTAAGGAGGTGTCAGTGTGCTGATGAAGCAGGTGGGAATACAATAGACTTTTCAGTTTTATAACATTCATTTATCAACGCACACCATATATTTGTGACTTAGAACAGCTGATTTGGAGTATTTGAGTCTTCCCTTTTCTGGAGTTTTCTGTTAGTTAAATCGTACCAGACATAAATTATCTAAAGGATTAAAGCATTACATAGATTACCTAGAAATTACAGCACAGAAGCATATTGATGATTATCCTCCGCACAACACATAGTCCTAATCCTATGTGCCCACCCTGTTCACTTATCCATTTATCCCCCTTCCCTTCAATCACCTATCTAATCTATTCTTAAATGTTGGCATGGTGAGTTTCTCGTGAATCTATTAACTGGTGAATTGTGTCTTGTTAGATATAGTCATTTAGAATAGTCCTGTAGGCTGCACAGAGCGGGATTAAACGGCGTGGACTTGAACAGAGTGCTTTGGTTGGGAATTTGGAAAGAGTGGGAATTCGGAGAAGATGGGGAGGAGTTGTTGCTTTTTGCCTCCACTACTTGTAGTGCTTTGTGTTACAGGTAGATATTTAATTTCAGTTCCCTTAACTTATTCTAGATCAAGTAAGTAGTCAAGAAACTACACTGTAAACTAAGTTACCTCATTACAAATGTAATTCAATTTAATTAAATAAATCAAGGTCATATAGGGATGGCAGTGCAGGGGGTGTGCCGCAAGTGCAGCACGTGGGAGTTTGTGGAGAGCATTGTGATCCTGGACAACCACGTTTGCAGTAAGTGCCTGCATCTTGAGGAACTTCAGCTCAGAGTTTTTGAGCTGGAGTCTGAGGTGCAGACATTGCGGGGCATCAGGGATGAGGAAAGTTACCTGGACACTTTGATCCAGGAGGCAGTCACACCCCTTAGGTTTGGTAGTGGTACAGGTCTGGTTAGTGGTCAGGGACAGGAGGGTGTGACTGCAAATCAGGCAGGTAAGGGGACCCCAGGTGCAGTGCTGGAGGAGCCTCAGCCTTTGCCCTTGTCCAACAGGTATGAGGTTCTTGCTGCCTGTGTGGATAAGGGAAAAGCCTGTAGGATGGATTAGCAGGCTGACCATGGCACCATGGTGCAGGAGGCCATTCAAGTGGGGGGAGTGAAAGGGAATGTAGTTGTGGTAGGGGATAGTATAGTCAGGGGGATAGATACTGTTCTCTGCAGCCACAACCGAGAGTTCCGAAGGTTGTGTTGCCTGCCAGGGTTAAAGACATCTCCTCGTGGCTGGAGAAGAACTTGGAGTGGGAGGGGGAGGATCCAGTTGTCATGGTCCACATAGGAACCAATGACATAGGTAGAACTAGGATTGAAGTTCTGCTGAGGGAGTTTGAGGAGTTAGGATCCAAATTAAAAAGCAGAACCTCAAAGGTAATAATCTCTGGATTGTTACCTGAGCCACGCACAAATTGGCATAGGGACAAACAGATTAGAGGTTTAAATGCGTGGCTGAAAGAGTGGTGTGAGAGAAAGTGGTTTTGGTTCATGGGGCACTGGCACCAGAACTGGGGAAAGAAGGAGCTGTTCCGTTGGGATGGGCTCCACTTAATCTGGGCTGGGACCAGTGTCCTGGTGAACGGAATAACTAGGGCAGTAGACAGGGCTTTAAACTAATGAAGGGGGTGGGGGGGTGGGGGGGAGGATTCAGGAAAGAGTAAATTTAAAAGCAGCAAGAGAAATGTCAAGAGCAGAGTAGAGTTTTGGGTAAAAATAAGCAGAGTGGGTCAGGAAGGGACAGAGAGAGTAACAAAGGTAATAAGGCATCAGTGACTAAGGTGACATCAGGGAAAAATAGAAAAAAGTCAAAGCTAAAGGCACTATATCTGAATATGCGAAGCATTCACAACAAAATAGATGAATTAATAGCGCAGATAGAAATGAACAGGTTTGATCTAATAGCCATAACAGAGATGTGGTTGCAAAGTGGCTATGGTTGGGAACTAAATATTCCAGGATACATAACTTTTAGAAGGGATAGGCAAAATATAAAAGGAGGAGGGGTAGCCATGATAATAAAGGATGGGATAAAAACAGCAGAGAGAAAGGATCTTAGCTCCGAAAATCAAGAAGTAGAATCAGTTTGGGTGGAGCTAAGAAACAGCAAGGGGCAGAAAACATTGGTGGGGGTTGCTTATAGGTCCCCAAACAGTAGTTGTAATGTAGGGCAGTGTAAAATCAGGAAATTAGAGGTGTATGTAACAAGGGTAATACAGTAATCATGGGGGACTTTAATCTACATATAGACTGGGCAAACCAAATTTGCAGTAATAGTGTGGAGGACGAATTCATGGAATGTATGCAAGATAGTTTTCTAGATCAGTATGTTGAGGAACGAACTAGGGACAGGCTATTTTAGATCTAGTATTGTGCAATGAGAAAGGGCTAATTAATAACTTTGTAGTAAAGGGGCCTTTAGGGAAGAGTGACCATAATATGATAGAATTTTATGTTGAGTTTGAAATTGACTTAGTTAAATCCAAAAATAGGATTGTAAATCTAAACAAAGCAAACTACGTAGGTATGAGGGGCGAGTTCGCTAAGGTAGATTGGGAAACTACTTGAAAAGGTATGACAGTGGATGAGCAATGGCTAGCATTTAAAGAATTAATACATAATTTACAACAAATATATATTACTTTAAGGCACAAAATCTCCACAGGAAAAGTGGTCAAACCGTGGCTAACAAGAGAAGTTAAAGGTAGTATTACATCAAAGGAAGAGGCTTATAATGTTGCCAAAAAGAATAGTAAGCCTGAGGATTGTGAAGATTTTAGAATTCAGCAAAGGAGGACCAAGAAATTGATAAAGAAAGGGAAAATAGAATAAGAGAGTAAATTAGCAAGAGACATAAAAACAGACTGTAAAAGCTTCGATAGGTATGTAAAAAGGAAAAGATTAGCGAAAGTAAATGTGGGTCCCTTACAGGCTGAGACAGGAGCAATTATAATGGGGAATAAGGAAATGGCAGAGCAATTAAACAAATACTCTGGGCTGGTTTTTGATACTGGGGTGGGTTGGGGTCGTGTCATCCACTTTTCGTGTTATCCACCCGACTGCAACTGGATGTGGGAGATTGATGCAATTTTCATCTAATTGGGCAATTGAGTTCCAGCATGTGGGAACCCATGAACCAATTAGTGTTTTCAGTCTGAAAGTCACCTCTGATGATGTCATCATTGCTGCTGCATTGAAGGTCTTCAGAGACTGCCTGGCCTTTGCTGTGAGAGGACCTGGATGCAAAATGAGCAGCAGCCCTAAGTCTGCTCCCAGATATTTTTACACCACCACTCCCAGATATGTCTCCTCTCCATCCATCTATATATACATCCATCCACATAGCCATCCATCCATATATGCATCCCCATAGCCTGCCTGCCTGCCTGCCTGCCTGCCTCAACTATCCATATCCAAATGTGCTCCCGCCAGGTTTCACATTCGTGGTTCAGAACAGGCGTGCTTCACGTAGAAAAATGGTTAAAATCACAAAGGCCTTTCAAAATGGCATTATAGAGGCAATTTAGTGCTTGTTAAGGGCCTTAACAGCCTATCCCGCCTCTTAGAGTCGGGACCAGCTGACACGATTTAATTAAAATTGCGTGGAGGCGGGATGGAGGCGGACTTGTACCCGCCCGCCAGTTTATGCAATTTTAACCACCCACACGCCTCCAAACCCGCCTCCACGGGTCAATGAAAATCCAGCCCTTTGTGTCTGTCTTCACAGAAGAAGACACAAAAAACTTCCTGGAAATAGTGGACAACCAAGGGTCTAGTGAGAATGAGGAACTAAAAGATATTAGTATTAGTTAAAAAGTAGTACTAGAGAAATTAATGGGACTGAAAGCCGATAAATCCTATGGAGCTGATGGCCTACATCCTAGGGTTTTGAAAGCGTTGGCTATAGAGATAGTGGATGCATTGGTTGTCATTTTCCAAAATTCCATAGATTCTAGAACGGTTCCCGTGGATTGTAAGGTAGCAAATGCAACCCCACTATATAAGAAAGGAAGGAGAGAGAAAACGGGGAACTACAGACCAGTTAGCCTGACATCAGTAGTGGGGAAAATGCTAGAATCTATTATTAAGGACGTGGTAACAAGGCACTTAGAAAATAATAATAGGATTGGGCAGAGTCAACACGGATTTATGCAAGGGAAATCGTGTTTGACAAATCTGTTAGAATTTTTTGAGCTTGTAACTAGCAGAATAGATAAGGGGGAACCAGTGGATGTGGTGTATTTGGATTTTCAGAAGGTATTCGATAAGGTGCCAAACAAGAGGTTATTAAACAAAATTAGGGCTCATGGGATTGGGGGTAATATACTAGCATGGATTGAAGATTGGTTAACGGACAGAAAACAGAGAGTAGGAATAAACAGGTCATTTTCGGGTTGGCAGGCTGTAACTAGTAGGGTACCGCAAGGATCAGTGCTTGGGCCTCAGCTATTCACAATCTACATCAATGATTTGGATGAGGGGACCAAATGTAATAAATCCAAGTTTGCTGGTGATACAAAGCTGGGTGGGAATGTAAGTTGTGAGGAGGATGCAAGGAGGCTTCAAGGGGATATAGACAGGCTAAGTGAATGGGCAAGAACATGACAAATGGGATATAATGTGGAGAAATTTGAAGTTATCCACTTTGGTAGGAAAAATAGAAAAGCAGAGTTTTTTTTTAAATGGTGAGAGATTGGGAAATGTTGGTGTTCAGAGGGACCTGGGTGTCCTTGTACACGAATCACTGAAAGTTAACATGCAGGTACAGCAAGCAATTAGGAAAGCATATGGTATGTTGGCCTTTATTACAAGAGGTTTTGAGTATAAAAGTAAAGACGTCTTACTGCAATTATATAGGGCCCTGGTGAGACCACACCTGGAGTATTGTGTACAGTTTTGGTCTCCTTACCTAAGGAAGGATATACTTGTCATGGAGGGAGTGCAACGAAGGTTCACCAGACTGGTTCCTGGGATGGGGGGATTGTCCTATGAGGACAGATTGAGTAGACTAGGCCTATATTCTCTAGAGTTTAGAAGAATGAGAAGTGATCTCATTAAAACATACAAAATTCTTAGAGGGCTTGACAGGGTAGATGCAGGGAGGATGTTTCCCCTGGCTGGGGAGTCTAGAACCAGGGGTCACAGTCTCAGAAGAAGGGGTCGGCCATTTCGGACTGAGATGAGGGTGGTGAATCTTTGGAATTCTCTACCCCAGAGGGCTGTGGAGGCTCAGTCATTGAGTATATTCAGAGACAGAGATCGATAGATTTTTGAATATTAAGGGAATCAAGGGATATGGGGATAGTTCCGGAAAGTGGAGATGAGATAGAAGATCAGCCTACTCCTGCTCCTTTTTCTTATGTTCTTATGTTCCTGCACCTGCCCATAGGAGATACACTAAAATGGAGATAGCACACACAGTCAATACTTTGCACACCTGCCTTGAAAATTTGGAACATATGGGGACACAGGTCTAGACAAACTAGGCCATGTTTCAAAAGAACCCTCATTTATTGGGATAAAAAAGGTCATGGGGGAAATATTCTTTTGGTTTGCGACTCCCGTTAGTGCCTTAAGAGGGCGTTAATGGGGCGCAAAGCAACTAGTGCCCAAGCGCGGCGATGTTTGCGCCGCTCATGAAATTAACTAGACATTTTGCGGCGGCGCTAAACACTACCACCATGATCTTTTGGGCCGGCAGATCGTGACGTCAGTCGAGTGTGCAACGCCCAGGTAGCGCCCCGAACCGGATATTGAGTGGCGCCCCCTGCCTTACTGCCTGTCGCTAGCAACGACATGTTGAGGGGAGCGTTTTGCAGTCAGGAAGGGACTGGGGGAGCGCTATTTAAAGGTGAACGCTTCCTGTCTTTTTTTGTTGGTGACATTTTTACACCACGCATTCTGAGAGAGAGAAAGACTTCTGGAGAGATTCAACGCTGTGTGAAGGAGTTTTGGGTACTGAGCAGCACTTTGCAGGTTCATTTTGATTTGCCCTTCCTTGTATTGATTTAGAAGAGACTCTGGGGGCTGCACTCTGAGCTCTTTCCCTGGTTCTCTCCATTGTTTTTTCCAGCAGATTTGATGTACAGATCTTTCCAGGCCGAGATTCAAGGCTGCAATGAGCAGGATGTGGATGGAGAGCAAGATCAACCCTCCCCTTTAAGAACTGGCCGGCACCATTGTGTCTGTGTTCAATTGCTGACCGACATCACATGAGCTTCGCCAGTGCTCTGAGGTAGCGCCTCGCTTCTCGGCCTTTGCGCCTTAAGACAGGTGTGAAGCGCCTGATTTAGCGCTCCAATCACCTCCAGGGGCGATAAAAGCCAAGTTTGCAGTCGGAGGCGATAATTAGCACCAGGTGCTAATCTTTGCGCCCGGCCGATAATTGCGTCCCAAATGGGGCGATACTAAATTTTTCCCCCATAAAATCTTAGAATCATAGAAAGTTACAGCACGGAAGGAGGCCATTTCGGCCCATCATGTCCGCGCTGGCCAACAAAGAGCTATCCAGCCTAATCCCACTTCCCAGCTCTTGGTCCATAGCCCTGCAGGTTAGAGCATCCCAAGTGCACATCCAAGTACTTTTTAAATGTGGTTAGGGTTCCTTCCTCTACCACCCTTTCAGGCAGTGAGTTCCAGACCCCCACAACCCTCTGGGTGAAGAAATTTCCCCTCAAATCCCCTCTAAACCTTCCCCCAATTACTTTAAATCTGTGCCCCCTGGTTTTTGACCCCTCTGCTAAGGGAAATAGGTCCTTTCTATCCACTTTATCTATGCCCCTCATAATTTTATACACCTCAATAAGGTCACCCCTCAGCCTCCTCTGTTCCAAGGAAAACAGACCCAGCCTATCCAATCTTTCCTCATAGCTAAGATTCTCTACTCCGGGCAACATCCTTGTAAATCTCCTCTGTACCCTCTCTGGTGCAATCACATCTTTCCTGTAATGTGGTGACCAGAACTGCACGCAGTACTCTAGCTGAGGCCTAACTAGTGTTTTATACAGTTGAAGCATAACCCTCCTGCACTTGTATTCTATGCCACGGCTAATAAAGGCAAGCATTCCATATGCCTTCTTAACCACCTTATCATCTGTTTGTATACTGAGAACAAATGTTATAAAAGAATAAAGCTTAGAAAAATGTCACAATTCTTTTTCACAAAGTGATACCTTTCATCACAAAACTGTCCAAAATCTTCTACTTGGTATTATTTCAGATTTTTAGTGCCCACATTGTTTGGGTGTATTCCTTGTTCCTAAGAGCTGAAGGATTGTTTGTATTACATTTGAATCTGTTTCTCTGTTCAATTATGCTAGTATTGAGCAGATTGGTTGGGATTGAAATATAAGAGTAGTTAGCTGTTGCAAGTTGTTACAAGTTTTTAGGTTAGATGCAGTGGCCTGGAGAGGAAATAGAATGATTCTACATACAGTATATTACAATCATAGAATCATAGAATGGTTACAGCACAGAAGGAGGCCATTCGGCCTGTCGAATCCGTGCCGGCTCTCTGCAAGAGCACTTCAGCCAGTCCCACTCACCCGCCCTTTCCCCGTAGCTCTGCAAAATTGTTTCCTTTAGGTACTTATCCAATTCTTTTTGAAAGCCACAATTGAATCTGCCTCCACCACCCTTTCAAGCGGTGCATTCCAGGTCGTAATCACTCGCTGCGTAAATTTTTTTTCCTCATGTCGCCTTTGGTTCTTCTGCCAATCACCTTAAATCTGTGTCCTCTGGTTCTCGACCCTTCCGCCAATGGGAGCAGTTTCTCTCTATCTACTCTCTCTAGACCCCATACGATTTTGAACACCTCTATCAAATCTCCTCTCAGCCTTCTCTGCTATAAGGAGAACAACCCCATCTTCTCCAGTCTATCCACGTAACTGAAGTCCCTCTTCCCTGGAACCATTCTTGTAAATCTTTTCTCCACCCTCTCTAAGGCCTTCACATCCTTCCTAAAGTTAAGGCCGAACCAGTGTTTTATAAAGGTTCATCATAACTTCCTTGCTTTTGTACTCTATGCCTTTATTTATGAAGGTCATGATGCAGAGATGCCGGCGTTGGACTGGGGTGGACAAAAATGAGAAGTCGCACAACACCAGGTTATAGTCCAACAGATTTATTTAAAATTACAAGCTTTCGGAGCTATCGATCGCCCCTTCTTCAGGTAAAGTTACTATGAGTGAATCTACGAAAATTCACAGAATATAAACACAGAGAAAATGCAGAGATACAATCTTTCCTTACATCAAAGACACACCAAGAGCACAGCCAAGACAATGAGATGTGTCCCAGGGGGTCCAACGTGTCAAAACCTGCTGTCTGCATATCCTCTCCATTTGGGTTTGTTTTTTCTGTTTGTTTTTTGTGTTTGTTTTTTTTAAAAACTGGAAAGACCGACAACGATGTCAAGTCACGTTCTGTAGCGTGACATGAACCCGATATCCCTATTGAGGCCATCCTCATGAGTGCGGAACTTGGCTATCAGTTTCTGCTCGATGATTTTGCGTTGTCGTGTATCTCGAAGGCCGCCTTGGAGAACGCTATCCCGCAGATCCGAGGTTGAATGCCCTTGACTGCTGAAGTGTTCCCCGACTGGGAGGCAACCATCTGCCTGGCGATTGTTGCGCGGTGTCCGTTCATACGTTGTCTCAGTGTCTGCATGGTCTCGCCGATGTACCATGCTCTGGGGCATCCTTTACTGCAACATATCAGGTAGACAACATTGGCCGAGTCACATGAGTATGTACCATTTACCTGGTGGGTAGTGTCGAGATACACGACAACGCAAAATCATCGAGCAGAAACTGATAGCCAAGTTCCGCACTCATGAGGATGGCCTCAATAGGGATATCGGGTTCATGTCACGCTACAGAACGTGACTTGACATCGTTGTCTGTCTTTCCAGTTTTTAAAAAAAACAAACACAAAAAACAAACAGAAAAAACAAACCCAAATGGAGAGGATATGCAGACAGCAGGTTTTGACACGTTGGACCCCCTGGGACACATCTCATTGTCTTGGCTGTGCTCTTGGTGTGTCTTTGATGTAAGGAAAGATTGTATCTCTGCATTTTCTCTGTGTTTATATTCTGTGAATTTTTGTAGATTCACTCTAGTAACTTTACCTGAAGAAGGGGCGATCGATAGCTCCGAAAGCTTGTAATTTTAAATAAATCTGTTGGACTATAACCTGGTGTTGTGCGACTTCTCATTTTTATTTATGAAGCCCAGGATCCCGTATGCTTTTTTAACCGCTTTCTCAACTTGCCCTGCCACCTTCAATGATTTATGCACATATACCCCCGGTCTCTCTGTTCATGCACCCCCTTTAGAATTGTACCCTTTAGTTTATATTGCCTCTCCTCGTTCTTCCTACCAAAATGTATCAATTTGCACTTTTCTGCGTTAAATTTCATCTGCCACATGTCCGCCCATTCCAGCAGCCTGTCTATGTCCTCTTGAAGTCTATCACTATCCTCCTCACTGTTCCCTATACTTCCAAGTTTTGTGTCATCTGCAAATTTTGAAATTGTGCCCTGTACACCCACATCCAAGTCATTAATATATATCAAGAAAAGCAGTGGTCCTTGTACCGACCCCTGGGGAACACCACTGTGTACCTTCCTCCAGTCCGAAAAACAACCATTCACCACAACTCTCTATTTCCTATCACTTAGCCAATTTTGTACCCATGCTGCCATTCCCTTTTATTCCATGGGCTTCAACTTTGCTGGCAAGCCTATTATGTGGCACTTTATCAAACGCCTTTTGGAAGTCCATGTACACCACATCAACTGCATTGCCCTCATCAACCCTCTCTGTTACCTCATCAAAAAACTCAATTAGGTTAGTGGGAAGCCAATTCATAAATTCTTAGTTATAGGGTAAATTCACCAATCCAAAACTCGCAGTGGGGAGCCATGCTTGAAGGGAGTATGGGTCGGAGAATTGGTGCTAGTTTGGAGGAAGTACACGTAGGTTACTGTCTCACATGGAAAGAGTGTTTGGGGTCCTGGTAGATGTCGTGAGACGAGGTGAATGAGCAGACGCATCTGCTGTGGTTGCATGGAAAAGTCTCCGACTCACATTCCTTTCCAGTATAGCTCCCCGCTGAGATTGTGGGGTTGGTGAATTTTCCCTATGTATTTCTACTCCGATTTTGGAAACACATCACCACTTACAACTCATAATTTTTTTAAGTTTGGAGACATTTTTTCGATTGTCAGGGGGTGAGAGAGGAATTTTCCAGAGTTTCTTTTCACTTTTGAGACCTACCCCACCTTATCATAGCTGATCACTGATTCAGCAAAGTGTAGCCACTTTGGAACTGAAGATTTCCACTGGATTATAAGGAAGGTACAGACACACAGATTATCAAACAGCATGAGGAATCACAGAAAGAACCATGAGCAAAGATGCAGCTTTTTGTGAACAAAATTTACAATGGATTTAGAAATGTCTGTACTTCTAGTATCATGCATGACTAAAAAGAGTTGATTCGTACGAGTCATTAAATGGGGCCCCCATCTGCCTGTTCTGGTGGCTCATGTGGATGTTAAATATCCTCTGGATCTACTTGGGAGAGAGCAGAGTGTTCTCCTGATCTGCACCCCTCCCTCAATTACCATTGTCAAAAAAATGGACTAACTAGCCATTCATCTTACTGCTGTTGTGGGATCTTGCTGTACATCGACTGTCTGTCGCGTCGTCCTATATAATAGTCATTGCACTTCAGAGTAATTCATTGTATGAAAACCACCTTGAGCATTCCAGAAAGCAGTGACAAAGCATTATATAAATTCAAACTTTCCTTTTAATCTTTTTTATCTTAACTTTCATGAAATTTGCAGCTTTCTGTGTTGCTTTGCTACTGTACTTAAAGTTTTCTAAATATCTCCTGCACGATACTGTTGGCCTGGAGCACATACAAACACCTTATCAAAGGAACCTTTGATTTTGCTGGAGTAATAGGTGTATACCTCAAGGCATATCAGGATACATAATTGAGCTCCTTGAAGATCTTTAATAATGAAAAGTTCAGAAGGATTCTCAGAAAGCTGATTCTGGGATCTGCCATCTAAAATCTACTTTTATACCACCGCATAGAACAAAGTCAAGGCTTAGAGATCCTGAGGCAATGGAGGGTTTTTGCATTTATAATTCCCTCTCTTTACCTCTCCATCTCCTTTTGGTCTCCCTGGGTCATGTAACCGGTGTAGTCACTCTGAAACCTATCGCAAGGATGTCTGATTTTCCTTAACCCCTGTGAAACGCCTAAATTCTGCTCAATGTCTCCTTATGTGCAGCTATGATTGGGATCTCAACAGAGCACAGGATGCAACCTGCATTCTGCCACTATATAATGCCCTAGATGGTGGGGTTCAGACACTCCTGCTGTTAATTTTGCAAAAAAGGCAATTAATCTACAAAAATAAATAAATAATTGTTATTATGAACGGAGGATAAGTGGCAAAGACTCTGTGTCGTTGTCATTTTTGCAGCAAGCTGGGGATAAAAATCTTGCACTGGTTTTTCACTTGGGTTACGTAATGCAACATTCTTTGGGAGTTACTCTGCCAGAAGTAGCATCAGGCTTATAATACGTCCACCCAAATATGGAAGGGTGCATTATAATTACACACAAATGACAGGAATATGTCCTACAATGCATTTCCCGTTATTTATGCCTTAGTAAGAGGGGCCTCAAGGGACCTCAGAACATTTCTGGTATCCAGCGTTGCTATGGGCGATGGAGGGGATTACAGTTTTAAGAGCTTAAAAGCCTGTGCAATCAGTCAGAGTAATCAGTTGCCTAGACTTCGCACTTAAAAAAAAATATGGTTCTTTGGCCAGTACAGAGGTCGTCGTTCATGCTATGCTGTGGCGTGACTCCAATCTCTACTGCAGTTAATCTCCACCCACGGAGCCCAACTAAAATCTACAAATGACCTTGACCCCAAGAAATCGGCTGGTATCAGGAGGACATTTTGTGCTGGTTGGTGGGAGGGGGGATGGGGGGGGGGGGCATTGGGTAAGGGGTGGGTGAGGCCCACTCCTCCAATAATGGGGCAAAAGGAGAGGGGTACACAAGAGGCCAGATTCAGAGGAGAGCTCAGAGGGTGGGATGTAAAGCTGGCAGAGATTACAGAGATGGGGAGGAGCACAGCCATGAAGGGATTTAAATACCTTTAAACTTGAGACATTGGGTGATGGTGAGTCAATGCAGCTCAGCGAGGACTGGGGTAATTGGTGAGCGGGACTTGGTGCAGGATTGAACATGGACAGCAGAGTTTTGGATGGGCTGAAGATGATGGAGAGTGGGGAATAAGAGGCTGGCCAGGAAAGTATTGGAACAATCGTGTCTGGAAGTGAGAAAGGCATGGATGAGGCTTTCAGCAGCAGATAAGCTGAGTTAGGGGGCGGAGGTGGGTGATATTACAGAGGTGCTGTTTGTGATGGAGAGGACATGGGGTCAGAAACTCAGCTCAAGATCGAATAAGACACTGAGGTTGTGAATAGTCTGGTTCAGCGTGAGATAGTGGCCGGGGAGGGGGATGGAGTTCACGGTGAAAGCTAAAGACAATGGGGGTAATTTTAACCCTCAAAAACAGGTGGGAAGTAAAAATGTTAAAAATTGCAAACAGGAATCCAACCCGCCCCGAATCCGCCCACTTCTAGTTTTAATGGAGGCGGGACAAGGTGCGGGCGACCAATCCGCTCTCAGGAGGCGGGTCAGTCGTATTAGTCCCATGAAGCTGAAAAATGGAGGAGTTGGCTTAGATGCAAAGATACGCCATTGACTGATCATTTTAATGGCCGGAATTGGCAGTCCCGATGACGGCGAACAGGCAACGTTTGCTGTCATTCCACCTTTGAAACTGACCACAACTTCAGGATTTAGCGCGTGCGCAGCCTAATGCGGAAATCCAGAAGTTGCGGTCTGTCATTCACTGCTCCTCCACAGGCTGCGCTGTGTCACCAACCACCCCTGTTTATGTCCACCTGAGAGAGCAGACGGGGCCTCGGTTTAACGTCTCATCCGAAAGACGGGCACCTCCGACGGTGCAGTTAGGGTTTTCTGACATGTAATTCAAATCAACGGAGTATAGTGGGAATCAGCCAATCAAAACGCAGAATTCTCACTGACAGAAAACAAGGAAGTGAGTAAGCTCTTAGAATTCTAACTTTCCAAAAATGTTAGAGAGAGTACTCTGGAGTGTCAACCTTGATTGTTGTGCTCAAGTTTCTGGAGCGGGACTTGGAACCCACAACCTTGTGACTCAGAGGCGAGAGTGCTACCAACTGAGCCACTGGCTGACACAATTGATTAATTTTTTTTAAAGATTGTTCCTCTTTATTTCAGGTTTGCCCTTTCCCCATGCGACAGCACCAATCTTTGTTTTTGCTCTCTCTAACATTTTTAAGAAGTTAGAATTCTAAGAGCTTACCCACTTTCTTGTATTCTGTCTGTGAGAATTCTGCATTTTGATTGGCTGCTTAGTCAGCTTGTTGACGTCACAGCAGCTCGCACTAGGGGATTCCCACTATACTCCGTTGATTTGAATTACACGTCAGAAAAACCTAACTTCTCGACACAGAGATTGTGAGATCTTTGTGTGAAGCTTACTTCGGGGCCCATGGCGAACGCCCTTGCTTCGCTGCTGACTGCAAATTCCGGGCCATTGTGTCCGAAAAACATTTTGAAAGGAGAGGTACTTTTAGCAACATGTGTTCGATTCAAATTGCAGAACAGAAATTATATCCATATCAGGATTGCTGATATTATACATTATTAGCACATTGTCCAGTTTCCAATGGGGTTGATTTTGAATGATATCCCCCTGGATAATGTATTTGTGAGTTTGTTTCTGTTGATAAGGTATGAGGCTTGCTGAGATGATTCATTTTATGTTTAGTTTCATAGACAAATAATATACGACTAATTATGCAGGATTTAATCACATAGTACAATAGGAATTTATCTACAAGTCCATACAATGTGCCCTGCATTTATTATGCAGTAATATGAAGCTTTCTTCGCTGTAAATCGAGATCGTAAAACTGATTTTATTCAGGGTATTAATGAAGATTCAGAAATTTTATGCACCCAACATTCCCCTGAAGTAAGAATTCCATTTTTGCTCTTCACTGAGGTTGTCCACTTGGAAACAAAGTAGACAGGAGTGTTTTAGAAGACAGAGACATATCAAGATGTCCAGTTAAAGCAGGGAAGTGAAACTCAGGAACTGACCACAGACTTAAAACACACTCCAACATTAATTTTTATGTAGGATGATGACATAAGATTAGATCGATTTACTGAATGAATGTAAGAAATTTGAAGCTTGCCGGTGACTGGTAATATTATGGATGTCAAAAATGTGTAACTACACTAATATTGGGTAGATCTCCATATAACTGACTGCTAAGAAATCTTTCTTTTTGGCTTCTGTTTCTATCCCAAATAAAAAGCTCTAGCAGATATGACTGCAATCCTCTTTAATCTGAGGCCATTCAATTCATATGTGGCCTGTGACCTCTGGCTATCTGGCACCAAAGCTCCAGAAAATGGAACAGCAAATTGAAACAGTAATACCAAAGTCAAAGGGCTCGATTTTTATTTCCGAGGTGGGTTGGAGTCGGGTTGCGTGGTGATCGGGTTCCGGAGCAGCTTCCAGCAGGATCAGCTGCTGATGTCCGATTTTGATTCAATGAGCTTGTTGATTTCAATGGGGCGCGCTGGCCAGTCCAATGAGTGGGATCGGGTCGGCTGGCCGCCTCTGATGACGTCATATTAGCAGCTGCTTTTAAAGCTGCCATTCAGCCTAAGCCTTTCTCTTGTGGATTCTGATACTCAGTGAGATTGACCTATCCACAATGACTTCTTCCAGAGGCAAGGCAGCTCCTCTTTTTAATGATGAGTCCCTCCAAGTTTTTGTGGATGCTGTCAGAGGGCGCAGGGAGATTCACTTCCCTCCTGATGGCCGGAGGAAGCCTTCTCAGCAGACCAAGACAGCTTGGCTGCGCATTGCTCAGGAGGTCAGCGCAAGGTTCATATGTTCACGCTCATGGATCCAGTGCCGAAAAAGGTTTAATGATCTTGTGCGAACATCAAAAGTGAGTATCCCATCACACTTGCCTTCAATCTGCTTCCCTTCTCTTATCACCAGCACTCTGCGTTGTAAGCCTCTTCCTATACATCCCACCTTACCTTTACTTCCCTTGCACCCTTTCCTATCCATCTCTGTCTCTGCACTGAATCACTTCAGCATCCTGCCTGTGCACCCCTTAGACTTGCTCTCACTGTCATGCAGTGACAACAACTAACAACGCACAGGGAGTTAGCTTCCTCTTGGCACCTTACCCCATCTTCATCTCCCTCAAAGCTTCTATGGTAGGGATTATTCACACTCACTCCATCACTGTGGCTGAAACATCACTTGTGTCCCACCTTGCAGGAAAAGATAGCCCACAATAAGAGGGAGAGAGCACTGACTAGAGGAGGAACACCTACCCTAGCAACATTGACCAATGCTGAGGAGGATGCATATGATATTGTTGGAGGTGGCGAGGACCTGGAAGTGGGCAATGAAGAGACGGGCACACTAGAGGAAGCTGGTGACATAATAGAGTTTCATCCCTTTCAGACTGCAATGACATATGATGTGCATAAAGAATCGCGTTGTATCATCTGCTCAAAAAGATGTGCCTGCTACATCAATATCAGATGTCTAAATCATGCCTTTACACTCCCACAGGACCATCAAGCGCCCCTCTCCCCAGGATCCAGGACGAAGAGCCAGGAACCTGAAGCATCTGAGGGAGCAGCGTCACCAGGACTCAGCGCACCCAGCACCAGTACAGCAACGCACACCTCGGTGGGGCCCTCGTGAGTTAGAGTAGTGTTGCCACCTGGTCTATCACAGCGCTTAAGTGAGCATCAGCAGATGGTGGAGACAGCAACAGCAGTGAAGAGTCCTCGGCGGAGGTCGCAGGACTCTCCTAGCTCTGCTGAGCTGCATGCAGGCGCTGTGCCTCTGGGGCCATCCAGAAAAAGAAAGTCTCGGGAAATACAGGAGAAAGTGCAGGAGTCTCTAGAAGGGTTTGCCTCCAGGGTTAGTGTGAGTGTGGAGAGAATGGAGGAGTCCATCTCTAACATCAGCACTTCCGCGGTGAAGGTAATGGCGCATGAACGCACCACCATGGATAGGATGGCAACCTCCATGGATAGGATGACAACCTACATGGATAGAATGACAATCTCCGTGGAAAGGCTGGCTACCTCTGTGGAAAGGATGGCTACTGCCATGGAGGAAATAAGCTGCCAGACTCAGGAAAACATGGTGACTGTTCAAAATAGAATGTCATCTCTGGAGGAGCGATGGGCAGCTATTGAGCAGAGAGACCAGAGCTTCATGGACGTCCTTTTGAGGAGGACTGCCAGTGCAGATACAGATCCTCATGGTCCCCCTGAAGTGCAGCAAGGTGCTCTCCAGCCACTTGCCAGCACTGAGGTGCAGCTGACCCATGAGAGGGATGTTGTTGGCAGGACACAAGGAAGTGTGGGCTCCTCTCAAAGCGCTCACACGACCATGCCACTGCGGAGCCCTTGGTCAGAGACCCACTTTGCAGAGACAACTGAGATGGCCATTTCAGCCCCTGCACAGCTGCAGGAAGAGCAGACTGTTGAAGAGCCCTCCCAGGCTCCCAAACCCAGAGGATGCCTGCCAAAGGCGTCTAAGCAGGTGCAGCATCCTAGTCAGCAAGGTGCCTCTACATCTGCTGAAGCCACAGGGGAAGCACCATGTAGAAGCACGCATAAGAGAAAGATTAAGCACATATAGTCACAAGGGGACTCACGTGGGTGTTTTGCCTTTTTTTTCTGACTGTTATTGATTTATTATCCTTTTGTCATGTGTAAAAGAAAAATTATGGCAAACAGTTGATTGTGTGGCCTATGTGTTCTGGGAAATGGCAAAAGTGCATTGAGGGCTCAGGGCGACTTGCTTTTATAATGCTGATGGTGAAAGTGATAGGAAATAAGAGGGTCTAGCAGAGATGATGTATGATGTTGGACAAATGTCGCCTGCAATTACAGAGCCATATGGTTCAAGAGTAAGCTTATGCGAATGTCACATGGCAGTGTGCATACCCTGCTTGACGGGCAGCAGTGAACTGGAGGGATGCTGCATTGGTCACAACAGGCCATGCAAGGCACCCCTTGTCCTCCTCCTCCTCCTCCTCTTCCCAGGAAGATCTGCGCTGAGCCACGCGACTGCTGCTCCTCCGGTTATGAGGACCAGGATGAGAGGACATAAATGTTTCCCATCCCCTTGCTATAGATTTCATTTGAGGCAACAAGCTTGCAAGTGCAGTCGAAGTGGCCTGAAATTATTCCATTCAGGTCACACTGCAGATGGGTGTCAGCTTGAACAGTCACAAGATCAGTAGATGTGCAAAATCTTATCCCATACCTACAACAGCAAATGTGTTGCATTTGAATGTCAGCCATGTTTCAGGGGCGCTTTTAAAGTGCTCCACCAATGAATACAAATCATGTTCTCCAGCAACTCGTCTCCTTGAACCTGACCTGTTTCTGACAAGTCGGGAAACAGGAGCCAGAAGCACGAAAATGGGAAACCACTATGAAAATAGGATTAGCAAGGCAGTTAACATGCTGTTAACTGCCTTAACTACCTGTCCCATCGGTTCCAGACGGGTCAGTTTGGGAGCGGCTAAACAGGCGAAAATTGGGTGGGGGTGGGATGGAGGCGGGTTGGGTGTCTGAAGCCATTTTTTCCAATTTTCACAACAGACCCGCCTCCAAACCCGCCTCCTCAGGGCTATTAAAATCGAACCCAAAGAGATAGTTTGTTACTTAGCTTGGTGGGGAATGCGGTTATCTGTATTCCTTCAATTTGCCATTTTGTACTGTAATTCTTTATATGTTGCCTGCGCGGTCTTTAAATCGCTCCATGGGCTTGTCCTAACATATGTCTGCAATCTCTGCCAGGCCTATATCCCCCTCCTCATAAGTTATTTTCCTCTTATTCTGGCTTTCTATGCATCTCTCCTTCCGTCAGCTGGCAGAGTTTTCAGATGCTTCCGTCTGACTCTTCGGTATTCCTTCCCAAAC
This sequence comes from Squalus acanthias, assembly GCA_030390025.1. NCBI lineage: Eukaryota > Metazoa > Chordata > Chondrichthyes > Squaliformes > Squalidae > Squalus > Squalus acanthias. The sequence goes on along the minus strand of CM059444.1, from coordinate 18,864,376 downwards.
TTTTCTTTCTCTCCAGCTATTCCTCAATCTTTAAAAAACTTACCTCAATGCCTGGAGTAAACACCATCAGGGGGAGCTGGCATGCAGCACCAGGAAGCTGGCTCCAGGGACGTTATTTAAGGGGATCATAGAAACATAGAAACATAGAATCTAGGAGCAGGAGTAGGCCATTCGGCCCGTCGAGCCTGCTCCGCCATTCAATACGATCATGGCTGATCATCCAAATCCAGTACCCTGTCCCTGCTTTAATCTCCACAGTACACATATCCCACCCTACCCCCGTAACCCCACGTATTTAATTCCCCTTAACATATCCCATCACCCCACATATTTAATCCCCTCTAACACTAAGGGTCAATTTATCATAGCCAAATCAACCTAACCCACACATTTTTGGATCATCAGTAATCACTTGCAGCTGTCAGGTTAGTGCAGTTTCAGTGCTTTTTTTGTTAGTTTCACCCACTGCAACAGTTTCATTCAGTTATTTCAAGGTTCTTCTGTATCCTCAAGAATCATCTCCCTGAGATTTTAGTTACCCTCTTAACCTTCCCCCACCACCCTTTCCTCACACTTCTTGGCTTGGTGTCCATTTTCTTTACACCTATCTGTGAAGCATTTTGGGATGATTTTGATGATAAAGGACCTCCGTCCTAACTCATAGCCCTCATTCCCAGTGAGTGTAAAAGAATCTCATGAAATATGTGACATTATAACATGTGATGTTGTATCTCGTGTCTCACACGGAAATGATATGATATTGCGCGACTCGTATTAACTCTTAGACTGCAGGAAGGCTGGGGAAATGATTGTTTGGCAGGTTTGTAAGTTTTCTGGTCACACACTGTGATGCTGAAATAAACATTAATATTACAGTAACAAAGTACTGAGATATCAGGGATGGCATTCTTGCTGTAACGTTAACCTTAAAGTATGAAAATAATCATGAAGTGAAAGTATGCACTCTTCTTTACTATTCTCATTTATTTTTTTAAATATTTAATTCTTGTACCTAATGTTTTCTATATCTTATTTTTCTAAAACACTAGCTGTAAACCCTTATACTTACTTTTTCTTCTTTCTGCTGACTAGTGCCTGTTATTACTGTGCCTTTGCCTACTCTAGTGCTCCTACGAAGTGTTGGCCCAGTGGCTGCAGCACAGCTGGTGGAAGGCTACTGAGTGTCTTCAGATGGCCTTGCAGGACACCCTCGACCAGCTCTGGACATAGAAAGCCTGGCTGTAGACTGCACCATGTCGGCATGTGCGGCAGCAGTCTGGGCTGGCTGAATGACAGGCAGCAACAAGGGCAATGGTGGAGTGGCAGTGGTGGGAGCAGAAATGCTGTTATCCTGAGAGAGGACAGCAGGTTCCTGCTCCACTGACCCACTGCCACTCCCCCGGGGCAGCACCTCAGCATCCCTAGCAATCTGTTGGAGCACAGATTGCGGGCCTGCTGCGACACCATGAAAGCCCCGGTCGACGGTGATAGACCCAGCCATGATGGCAGCAGTCAGAGCTTGCGTGGCATCAAGCTGAGACTGCATGAGAGCAGTCTGAGATTGGATGCCACCAAGCATAGACTGCATTACAGCACTAAAACGTTGCGTCACTTCCGCCTGTGCTGCAATGGAAACTACCAGATCGCCTATCACATGCGGCATCAGGTCTGGGTTGCTACAGTCCCTCTGGGAGTCCACCATCCTTGGCAGACTGGAAATGATGGGCTCCATGGTGTGCGCAGAGCCTTGTGCAATGTTGGAGGCGGACTCCTCCATGTTCCTTACCATTGCTGAGAGGCCCTCGGGCATCCTTGTTATTGCACCTATCATCTCCATGTGCATGCCCATCACCCTTCTTCTAAAGGCCTCCCCATCGAGGTCCTCATCTGAGTCCTGTGCAGCAGAACTGACACGTGAACTCGCTCTCCAGGGAGCTGGCCCCCGAGCTACCCTTTCCCCTTGGCCTTGCTGCAGCCTACTCATCCCCGGTGCCTCACCCTGTGCAGATCCCGCTCCTATGCTAGCCTCTAAAGAGCATGTAGTGCCAGTATTTGAGCTGGTGTCTGCAGGTGAGACATGCAGTGACGCGGTGTGTTCTTCATCCTCCTCTTCTCCTGCCTCGCTCTCTATGGTGCCCTCAGGGACAGGCTGGTCAGGTGATTGGTGATTATCTGAAATCATAAAGGCACAAGATTTGGGTTAAGGTGAGGGGAGGGGGGCAGGAAGGGAGAAATGCATGCATACAGCATGATTAGCTGGAAAGTGCAAAATGCTTGTGGAGTGATGGGAAAGTGTGATGTGAGAAGAAGGAGTAGGGGTGAACATACTGTTGTAGTCCCCAAGGGGGCCAACGTCACCAGTGGCCATGGCACTCACCACCTGGCGCCCAATGATTTGCAGCACTCGATTCTCCAGTGCACTCAGTGGTTGTGTGTTGACTTGTCCCATGCCTGTGCGCTCCCGCTCCCTCCTGTTGTGAGCCACCTTGGCCTGCAAGACAAAGGAAAGTGCGTGAGTGAATGTGGAGTAATGTGTTTGAGTGATGTGCCTGCCATAGTTGAATAGCTGTCATTGTGTGCAAGGTGTGAGATGTGGGTGTGAGTGTTGGTAGGTAGAGATTGTTGGTGGGTGAGTGCTGGGGGTATGGTGTTTTGGGCAGTTTGTGAAGATTGTGGTTCAGATGGTGGTATGTAGCAATTGTTGAAGCATTGAGTCACCTTAACCACCCAAGTGAGGTCATTAAATTTGTTTCTGCACTGTGTGTGGTCCTGGGGACCACAGTGCTACCTCCCTCTACATGGTCCGGAAGACTTGTGGCAAGGACCTCCTGCCACTTGTCGGTAAAGCACCACCCTCTGTCTCTCCACAGCGAAAACCAATGCCTCCAATGCTTTATTGGAGAATCTGCGGGGTCTGTCCCTGGGGTGTGGATCTGCCATGAGCGCACCTGGTTAAGTCCTCGGGCTCCTTCTCCTTGTTCTGCTTCTGCTTGCTGAGACAGCTGCACAGCCAGCAATGCTGAGAATGAGGTGCTGCAGCATCAAAGAGCCTCCCCTTTAAGAAGTGAAAAAAGCTTGTGACTTGCGATTAGACTGCACCCGATATTGGTCCACCCTTTGTGTGTAACGCCAATGAGCTTGGGTTTTAAGACTTGATTTTGGACTCCAATCATTTTATGAGCAGTGAGCACGAATTTTGCATGCAGTCTAAAGCATTTGCGCCTGGCGCTAATTCTCTAACTTTTCTACTGACAACGCCCATTCCTGGGCTATAACAAATTTCTAGCCCTTTAAAAGTGTTTACAACCAATTGCTTCTGAAGTGCAGTCACTGTTGTAACAAACACAACCAATTGCACACAGCAAGCTCCCACAAATAATAATTGAGCGAAAAAAAAATTTTAAATGGTGGTGTTGCAGGAAGAATGAATATTGGCCGGGATACCTTCAGAGCTCCCTGCTCTTCTATGAATTGTATCATGGAATTTATTAAATTCACCTGAGCTGGCAGCTCAACTTTTTTAACTTTTCATCCAAAAGATGGGAGCACGTTTTTAAACAATGGCATGGACTGAAAATCAGTTTGCAAACTGGTTCACTTTTATAGGGCTATCTGAAGTCAAATCAGTGAAGATTGACATAGTTGCATCATAGGTGTGAGCAAGTCGATCTCTGACATGTTGGAATCAGAAGAAGTGACATGTTAACTGACATGAATCTTGTCATTCATGTGGAAATGACTTATGAAATAATACTGGGTGGCCTGCTGGTGGCGCTGTTCAGGGAGAGTATAAATACTCAGGCATGGGCCCAGCTTGCTCAGGACATTCTTTAACAGGAACTATTGAAGGACACAACTAGATCTCCATGTTGAAAAACAGTTGATTAAAGCTTTGTTTAACGCTTAGACCAAGTGCCTAGTAGTTTTCTTACATCATTAACTATGAAGGTATTAAATAAAGAATAATGGATACCTGAGAGAGACTGCAAAGCTCTCATCTCAGTGAATGATAAAAATGTAAATAATCTGTAATTGTTGGAAATATACAGCAGGCAGTTTAGCATCTGTGGCAGATGGAGTTCAATGTGGGAATGTGTGAGGTCAGCCACTTTGGACCTCAGGAAGATAAATCAGATTATTTTCTAAATGGCAAGAAGCTAGGAACTGTGGCTGAGCAGACAGATTTAGAGGTTCAAGTACAGAACTCCCTAAAACCTAGTGGACAGGTACAAAAATTAATTGAAAAGCCTAATGGAATGTTGACTTTTATCTCGAGGGCCGGAATACAAAAGGATGGAAGTTATGTAACAGCTGTACAGAGCTCTGGTTAGACCCCATCTGGAGCACTGCACTCAGTTCTGGGCACCGCACCTCAGGAAGGATATATTGGCTTTGGAAGGGGTGCAGCACAGAATCACCAGAATGATACCAGGGCTAAAATGTTAAATTATGAGGACAGGTTGCAATTGAAGTGTTTAAGATGATTAAAGGATTTGATAGAGTAGAGAGAAACTATTTCCTCTGGTGGGAGAGTCCAGAACTAAGGGGACATAACCTTAAAATTAGAGCTAGGCTGTTCAGGGGTGATGTCAAAAAGCACTTCTTCACACAAAGGCTAATAAAAATCTGGCACTTTCTCCCCAAAAAGCTGTTGAGGCTAGGTCAATTGCAAATTTTGAAATTGAGATTGATAGTTTTTTGTTAGGCAAGGGTATTAAGGGTTACGGAACCAAGGCAGAGTTAAGATACAGATCAGCCATGATTTAATTGAATGGCAGAATAGCCCCGAGGGGCTGAATGGCCTACTCCTGTTCCCATCTGAAAAGGGATATGACGAGCTAATGTTTTGGTATATAGATTCTTTGCAGTCTACATCTGAACATGAAGCCTATTAAGGAGTTTGGAAGGTTGATATACACAGCAAACCGCACCTAGGAAAGTTCACAAAATAATCATCTTATTAAGGGAAATAGAGGATATTATGGGGGAGAAATTGGCTATCCCCCGAAAATGGGTGTGGGGATCACGGTACACGATTACCCCGTGCTCATTCATTGCATTGCAGGCAGCATGTTAAATTAGAGCTGCCTGTTCTTTTATATGATTGCTGCATGCAGCCAGTGCTCCCTGCGCTGTTCATTGGCTGCACACAGCAGCAGGGGGCCCAATATCACGAGTGACTCATGCTATTTAAAATCAGCCTTAAAGGAGAGGTGCATTCTGGCTGCAAGAAATCAAATAGTAAATTCAGAAGGAACTACTTTACCCAGAGAGTGGTGAGAACGTGGTTGAAGCGAAAGGTAAAGATGCATTTAAGGGAAGGCTAGATAAGCATATGAGGGAGAAGGGAATAGAGGGTTATGCTGATAGAGTTAGATGAGGAAAGATAGGAGGAGTGGTGCATAAACACCAGCATGGACTGGTTGGGCCGAATGGCCTGTTTCTGTGACATATATCCTATGTAATCCGATGTAAAGAAGTGGTGGGAGCTTTTTCAAAAGTCAATCTGGGCTGTGATAATTCGAGCAATGGCTGAACATGCAAGAGAGTGTGCACCAAGGTTTTCAGAGAATGCACTGGAGGGCTTGGTGGAAGAGGTGGAAAGGAGGAGAGATGTCCTGTACCACAGAGGGGCAGAAGGCCCTCCAGACAGATGCTCAGGAGGAAGTGGGAACAAGTAGCAGCAGAGGTCAATGCCAGGAGTGTTGCTCCAAGAACATGGATGCAGTGCAGGAAGAAGTTTAATGATCTGACATGAGTTGTCAAGGTGAGTTCATCTTCAAACAGCATATCCTACCAACTTCACCACTAGCCTCATCCACTGCTCAATTCACAAAAAAAACCTTGCATTTATATAGCGCCTTTCACGATCTCAGGACGTCCCAAATCACTTTAAAGCCAATGAAGTACTTTTAAAGTGTCATCACTGTTGTAATGTAGGAAACATGGCAGCCAATTTACGAACAGCAAGCTCCCATAAACAGCAATATGATAATGACCAGATAATCTGTTTTTAGTGATGTTGATTGAGGGATAAATATTGGCCAGGACACCGATGATAACTCTCCTGCTCTTCTTTGAAATAGTGCCATGGAATCTTTTACGTCCGCCTGAGAGAGCAGACGTAACATTTTATCCGACACCCTGTGAAGGAATAATCCATATAGCCTATTCAGGAAAATACACCATTCTATGAAAGAATTCTGGCCTTATTTAAACATGACAAACTGGGTTTGGAAATCTAGAAACCCAAATTATGAAAAAGCTGTGATAGCATTCTGGCTATAGAGATAAGCTAGTTGTTGACACTGAATCAATAACCTTATTGAAACAGAAGGTTAAAGGTTCCCGACAGTCTGAACCTTTGGGAACAAGACAATAGTTCCCCTGTACAAGGTGTTCTAATTTACACTTCTTAAAGAAGCACAAACATCTGCCTTCGTAAAAATGACATCAAATAAAACGCACCTGCTGTTACACCGTTTATGGTAAACTTAGAACACCTAGAGGAGAGACACAATTTTGTAATGCTACCAGCTGAGGTGACTAAGAATTGCAGAAGTCAGCAGAAAAATGACTAGAGATAATTAGCTTACATCAGCAGAAAACCTTAAAGGAAATACCACTGGAAAAGGGTATAAATATTGAACTCTCAAATGGGATAGTAGATTCGCTTTGACGGGGCAAAGCAATTGTCAGGCTTCAGAGGTGGCTCTGTAAGTCTACAACTCTTTGTACCTCGGGGATCAAAGGTACTGTATTTGATTTTGGTGGATATCCTGTACAAAACTTTAAGAACTGTAAAACTGTAGCGAAGTTAAGATTTGAGAGAAAGATTGTAATGCTTTCTCTTTTTGGAACTGTTAATGTTGCGATTGACTCACCAACTATAAATTACAGGTCGGTTCTTTAATAAATCTATATATTTTTAGAATTGTCTCACATAAGATTTCTGTATCAAACTCGCAAACTCAATCTCTGTACACTCTTTGGTGAGGAGTTGCAGAATTCTGGGGGAGTTTTCCGGACCCTCATAATATCCGTAATGTTACAGTCTAGCTAAACTTATTAAAAGTGCTATCTGGAGGACGGTAACATTCTCGGGTTGTTCCTTTCCTTTCCTTTAGGGAGAGATAGTCCGGACCTTTAGACCCAATTAAGCGTCTTTAGGATTTGGCTACCTCAAACTTTCAGTTGAAAGTGAATATTATCCCTTCAACCCCATCACCCACCTACCAACAATCTCTATCAATCAGTACTTAACCCTTCAATTCAAATGGTTTACCTCACCCTCACATACTTAGCACTGCTGCAAGCCTCTCACCCACAACTCACAGCTTGCACACATTGGCAGATATTCGATCATGACAGGCACATCACCCAAACATATTGCACAATACTCATTGCCACACTTCCCTCTTTCTTGCAGGAGAAGGTGGTGCATGACAGCAGGTAGCAGGAAAGAACAGGAGGAGGACAAGCTCACCTGCATGTTTTAACCTCTAAGGAGGAGACAGTGTTGGCCACCATGGGAAGGGGCGTCACTGAGGAACTGGCTGGCTGAAGGGATTGAAGATGAGGGTATTTTTTTTTTTTATTCATTCATGGGATGTGGTCATTGCTGGCAAGGCCAGCATTTATTGCCCATCCCTAATTGCCCTTGAGAAGGTGGTGGTGAGCCACCTTCTTGAACCGCTGCAGTCCGTGTGGTGAAGGTACTCCCACAGTGCTGTTAGGGAGGGAGTTGCAGGATTTTGACCCAGAGACGATGAAGGAACAGCGATATATTTCCAAGTCAGGATGGTGTGTAACTTGGAGGGGAACTTGCTGCTGATGGTGTTCCCATGCGCCTGCTGTCCTTGTCCTTCTAGGTGGTAGAGATCATGGGTTTGGGAGGTGCTGCTGAAGAAGCCTTGGCAAGTTGCTGCAGTGCATCTTGTAGATGGTACACACTGCAGCCATGGTGCGCAGGTGGTGGAGGGAGTGAATGTTTAAGGTGGTGGGTGGGGTACCAATCAAGCGGGCTGCTTTGTCCTGGATGGTGTCGAGCTTCTTGAGTGTTGTTGGAGCTGCACTCATCCAGGCAAGTGGAGAGTATTCCATCACACTCCTGACTTGTGCCTTGTAGATGGTGGAAAGGCTTTGCGGAGTAAGGAGGTGAGAAACTCGCCGCAGAATACCCAGCCTCTGACCTGCTCTTGTTGCCACAGTATTTATGTGGCTGGTCCAGTTAAGTTTATGGTCAATGGTGACCCCCAGGATGTTGATGGTGGGGGATTCGGCAATGGTAATGCCATTGAATGTCAAGGGGCGGTGGTTAGACTCTTGCTTGTTGGAGATAGTCATTGCCTAGCACTTGTGTGGCGCGAAAGTTACTTGCCACTTATCAACCCAAACCTGAATGTCATCCAGGTCTTGCTGCATTCGGGCATGGACTGCTTCATTATCTGAGGAGTTGTGAATGGAACTGAACACTGTGAAATCATCAGCGAACATCCCCACTTCTGGCCTTATGATGGAGGGAAGGTCATTGATGAAGCAACTGAAGATGGTTGGGCCTAGGACACTGCCCTGAGGAACTCCAGCTGCAATGTCCTGGGGCTGAGATGATTAACCTCCAACAACCACAAGTTATCTACATACCTAATCCTCCTTCTCTCATCCTACTTCTCCCTCATCCCGCAATCTCTTCTGACTCACAAGCTGCAGATGGTGTAAGCACACACTACTTACCTTCTCCTCTCTCCTTACCACAACCCAACCCTTGTCTCTTTTTCATTTCAAATACCCAAGCACTGGAGTCTTTCCAGTCAGTGGAGGAAGAGAGAGATCCATGCCTTTGTTACCTCTAGACTTGACTATTCCAACGCACTCCTGGCCGGCCTCCCATCATCCACCCTTCATAAACTTAAGCTCATCAAAACTCTGCTGCCAATATCCTAACTTGCATCAAGTCCCGTTCACCCATCACCCCTGTGCTTGCTGACCTACATTGGCTCCCGGTTAAGCAACGCCTTGATTTTAAAATTCTCATCCTTGTTTTCAAATCCCTCCATGGCCTCGCCCCTCCCCATCTCTGTAACCTCCTAGAGCCCTACAACCCTCTGATCTCAGCGCTCCTCCAATTCTGGCCTCTTGCGCATCCCCGATTTTAATCGCTCATCGACTGATGCCCGTGCCTTCAGCTGCCGAGGCCCTAATCTCTGGAATTCCCTCCCTAAAACTCTTCACCTCTCTACCGCTCTTAATTCCTTTAAGATGCTGCTTAAAACCTACCTCTTTGACCTGCCTTAATATTTCCTTATGTTTGATAATACTCCTGACATGAATCTTGTATGAAGTAATACTGGGCGGCCTGCTGGTGGCGCTGTCCAGGGAGAGTATAAATACTCGGGCATGGGCCCAGCTTGCTTAGGACATTCCTCAACAGGAACTAGTGAAGGACACAACTAGATCTCCATGTTGAAAAACAGTTGATTAAACCTTTGTTTAACGCTTAGACCAAGTGCCTAGTAGTTTTCTTATGTCAACTCCTGTGAAGCGCCTTGGGATGTTTTACTATGTTAAAGGCACTATATAAATACAAGTTGTTGTTGTTGAAGACAATGAAGCTGAAGAGTCATCATCACTCGATCTTACACTTACAGCCACCAGCTCAGACACTGTCACTGTGCTTATTTTTGATGCTAAGATAGAGGAGCGATCTGCATGTGGTGACACACTGGGCACACGTGCGCAGGAGCCAGGGCGGGGGTAAGGATAGTGCAGGTGTCAGCTCACCGGAGGGCAGGACGTTGCTTGTATGTCCAGCAGCAGCCTGGAACGAGCCAGATGCATAAAAGTTAAGAGCCACGGTCATCTTGACAGCCACAGGCAGTGCTGTCCTTGCCCTGCTTTGAAGTTGCATTGTGGTTGCAGCGGTTTGCAGATTTCAGTCACAACCTCTTTTGTGAAGCAAAGACGTCTCAAGCATTGGTCCTCGCTGAAGTTGAGGTAAGAGAATTGCTCCCTAAAGACACTCAGCGATATGGCGTCCTGCTGAGAGCCCTTCTCTCTCTCCTCCTCCCTCATCTGGCAGCTTGTCATGCTCTGCGTGGCCTCTCTTCATTCTCCCAGTCATGCTCAATTCCAAGAGGAAGCCCTACCAGGCCATCCATGTCTGGACACAAATTATTCCAGCACATGATTTTAAATTAAATAAAAGTACTTCAGCACCAGCCAGACCACTCCCTGCAGTTTAATCAAACTTTAGCCATGTATAGGAAAGCTCCAAAAGTGCGTACAAATGCACCAGCAGTCAGAAGAAGTAATCCAGCAACTAACCTGTAAGTAGTTCATGATCCCTTTAAGTAGCGCTGGAGGGGGGTCCATCATACCGTTTAAGATTATGTTCAGCTGTGTGAGGTTAAGAAGTAGGCTGGAGTGTGGCATTTGAAAATGGCAGCGCTGGCATCAAATCAGCGTTGCACACTGATTGACTTCATAATCTGCTCGCTCTGCATGCTGCCGGTGGCCTTTAGGTGTGAGCGCACAAACCCCCTTTACAAAGATGGCGTCCAGCACACATCCCGTCGGAAGGCACATCTCGGACCCCATTTTTGAGCATTAGAAGTCCATGTAGTGCCTAGAAAATGGGTGCTACAGAGCCCAATTTCTCCCCCAGTAATTCTCATCTGATCCTTGGGATTTGATAATTGCCTTGAAATCATCGCAAATAACTCGTCTTCAATATACATAGGGCTAGAGTTTTGCTTTGGGTGCAATCTAGCAATCCAGGCGCAAATTACACCCAAAATTGTGCTACTTTTCAGAAGTGATTTTTTTCTCAAGTTTCCGCTCAAACTAATTTGCGTATTGCCGAATGTAAAATCTGCCATGAACCAGTGTTTTAGAATGAGGATTTTAAAAAAAAATGTTTTATAAAATATTCCTTGATATATTTAAGAGTGGTAATCTGGTGCAGTTTGATTAATACAGTTGAAAATGGGTTCATCACAAAAATTAAGGGGGGTTATTTTGGCCAAAGGGTGAAAACAGGCGGTAAATGGGTGCAGTGCTAGTAAGACGCGCCTGTTTGAAAGTCTGGATTTAGAACACAATTTTGGTCCTAATTGCTGATTACCATAATTTGAACTTGCCTCGAGGTGCTAAAACAGAAACACCTACAGGTTTAGCACTCATGGAGCAGTATATGTGGGCTCCTTGCCCCCATTTCCACTAAAGGTGTATAGTGCGCTGGCTGGCGCGTTGCAGGGTGGCTCAGGAACTGAGGGAGAGAGCGCACAGGTTCTCGGACGTGACACTGGAGGTCCTGATGGAGAAGGTCCAGAGGAGGAGGATGCCCTGTACCTGCAGGGGGGAAGGACGCCACCTCACCCTGCTCGCCCTCCTGTCCCTCTCTCCTGCAGCAGCTGGTGCTGCTCTGCCTGGCCTCATGTCCTCCTCCCATTCCTCATCCAGACCAAAGGGGACCACTAGCAAAATGCCCATGACCAAGCACTCCCTTTCTCCTGGTGACTCCTATAAGATGTTGAATAAGGTAGAGAAGCACAGCACTTACTCTTTTTAATTCCTGAGAGAATTTGCAGAATAAAAATGTCCCAGAAAGTCTCCTGACGTGTTTCAGAGGTCCTCTTCAAAGCTCCAGCAAGTGAACATGAAATGGTGAGTGAGTATCCTTTTAAGTAGCGCTTGAAATCTACACCAACGACCTGTTCACTCCCAAACACCTGGTCGCTGTTAGGAGGGGGCAGTAGGACAAGTGCTAGCCACCAAAATGCCATGCAGCCTCATTAATGAGCGTTAGCAGGAATTTTGAGTGCAATCAGCCCCTTAACTAGCCTCCAGGCAGCCGTTCTTAGTGCACGCTTCAACTCCTTTACAAAGATGGTGTCTTGCGCTAAACGCGGGTTAAGCCGGCATTTCAGCTCAAGACCCCATCTTGCCCACCTCGGAGGCTCTTTAGTGCTTGATCGCGCTGCCGAAAATTGCCCCCAAGCATTTTTAACAGGAGTGTCTAGTCCACCACCTGTGAGTAACTCAATTTTAAACTACTGAAAATGGCTTTAAAAAAACTATACAGAACCATTTACTAGTTACATTGGTGTACTTATTAAATTAAAATAAATTATATTCAAAAGCTTTCAAAACGTGCCTATTCGTGAACTTGTGCCTAACAAAAAGCTTAATATTAAGAGCCTCCTCGAAGACCTGCAAACGGGCGCAATTGTCGGGAATTTGCTGTGGTGATTAATTCACTCTGGGGGCATGGCCAGTTTTGTGGGTGGAGCCTGCATCTAGCGCAAAAGATCGCAGAAACTCGATTTGCACTGAGTGTAATTTGCGCTTAAAATTACACGCTCTTTTGAAGTGGTTTGGCCGATTTTGGGCAAATTGCGCTGAAAGAAACACTGCAACCGAGCGGAAGCTCCAGGCCATATAGTTTAAACCTCAGAACGGTTCTATTCAGTTCTTGAACAGTTTTCTGTTGCAGTCAGTGCACTCCTGCTGTCAATGTGTAATTAATGAATGCGATGCTCTGTTTTATCAAGTAATACTTTGCAGTTGATTAATTAGGAGTCCCAGGGTTGATATATTGTAGTGAGCACATAGAAAGCACAGTCCCTCATATGTGTTATACGCAGAACTGTCAAGTCTCACTCATTTGGAGTGCGACTGGTGCATTTTGGCTTAAAAATGTAACTTACTTAATGTATCTCACTCAACATACCTCCATAAATTCAAATGTTTGCAACTGGCCTTACACTTTTTGGTGATAAATCTGATTAACATTTCCCCTGACATCAACAGTGCTGTATGTGTAGAATTGTACACTAATTAGGATATGTTTCAGGAGTTTTTTCTGAATGCCAAAAGAGACTCAGGGCAATTCTCCATACAAATAAATCACCCTGTGTAATACAATCAGTATGGCACAATATTGTTTATTATAAGGTTGATTATTTTAATGCAAAATGCTGCATGAGCTCCAACCAGATGCATCATGTTTACTTTTATTGCAATTAGTTATGATGTCCCTGGGCAGTGACAATACACTAAAAATGATATAATCAATCTCCTTTGCTTGATTGAATTGTGTCCTTATGAAGGGCAATCAATAGATTTGGTTCACGCACAGGTCTCGAAACTTGCCTGTGTTGTTTGCATAAATTGAGCAAATATATTCTTTGGGATTGGGTTACAAGCCATTTTTTCCCATCTGGTCAACACAGCTGTTTTAGTCTCGTATATTAAATCAATACTAAGTTCAACTCGTAATGAAACATACAGTGCAATTTAATTAACTTCACTTGCCTTCCTCTGAAGCTGTAATTTTTTTTTCAAAGTGTGTAAAACTATGTAATGCTGCGCCATGTGTTCTGTGAAGGAAGGGCAGGCGAGAGTTCAATCTCTTTTATCTAACTGTTCTTTTGATTCCTACAGCAACGCCTCTATTGATGGTGGGCATCCGATTGCTCATTTGATATCCTTAGAGACTTATAGAAGCTAAGTTAGGGCCTTGCCGGGACAGGCATAATGGAGTAGACTCATGAATATTAATGCTGAAAAGTGCCATCTGTTCACCAACAAAATAAAAATTGCACAATAACAAAAAGGCGTCTGATCCATTGTCAGTTCAACACTCCTTCCAGCCTTCAGACCCACACTTTCAATCAAGTAGCTTCTATGCAAAAGACTGTACATAGACCTAATAAATGTTTCTTTCTTTGCCAGTATTTTCTGAATCGCAGACAACCAAAAATAAATAATCTTGTTATTTCTAAGATGGTAAGAGTATGCTGTTAAAGCCTCAAAAGATTGCTCCAATAATTATTTTATTTCACTCCACCAATGTGTGTCAGTGTACAGCCAGGATTTATTGACTAAGCATACTGTTCCAATTAGCCTTTAACAAGTGCACCTATTACTCCCTTTGTGGCTGCGTGTCATTATTTCAGGCTAATACAAGACACTAAACTCTGAATACTGATACTTTTGCTCCTAATACTACACGTCTGTATCTGTTTCTCAATTGGAACAGCTTTGTACATTCCATTTTCTAATCTATGTTTCACAATGCCCGTTCTACAAAATCTCTCACAGTGCCCAGGAATAAAGTAAAAGGACAGAGAGTGAAAATGCTGAAATCTAGTGTCATGGTCTGCTTGTAAGTCAGACTGTATTGTGGAGATAGAGAGCAAAAGGCTCACATTCCTATTCCTTACAGGTCTTTTATAGGAACTAGGGGAAACCTATTAATGTAAAGTGCGCGGTATTGAGTGTGAAAGGTCTCAGTGAGTAAGGGTTGCCAACCCTCCAGGATTGCCCTGGAGCCTCCAGGAATTAAAGATTAATCTCCTGGACACTGCTGTGAGTCAACAGGGAGAAAAATCATAGGGGCGTTAAAAAAATGTGGTTTATTTTCATTTTCTTTGAACACTTTTGTATATTATAAAAATATTGGAAATGGGGATAAAAGCTTGTTTGACTGACAGTGACGCACCATCTAATCAACTAATGAAGAGTCTGTTCGCTTTCCAATTGGCATGGGAAGGTGGCGCGTTGTGAGGACGGAGGTGCCACGTATCCAATGGCAGGAGTGGGGGCCGGGGCAGTTGGAGGATGGAGGTCATGTGATGAAACCTCTAGGAATACATCCAACCAGAGCTGGCAACCCTATAGCAAGTACTAGGACAAGTACTTTTCCCTAGGGGCTTTCAATATCTATCTTAATAACACATTTTAAATCATATTAGTCTACTTAAAAAATTGCTTTCTTCCTGCAAACAAGTATCTATTTTTGTCCATATTCCTGCCTTTTCATTCTTATTCCTTTCCAAGTCAGTCCACAGGAAGTGCATTTTCCACCATTTTAGACAGACAGCGTCCTTGCATCCAGTGGCTGAGCCGAGCTGTTATGAGAACTCAGTGCTGTTAAACAGTGGATCAATATAGCGATTGTCACTGTGATTCCAACATGCCATCACAGCACTCTGGCACTTGCCCTTTTATGGTGAAGCCTCAAAAGACCGGCCTTGCCCATTTGCCTGTATCATAGCATTCATTGCCCTGTTGAAGAGGGCCCTTGCGACTCACTTACATCAATACAACTAAATGCAATGTCAGGAGTTGGATATTTCAGAAACTAGGGAAGCTCAAGTTTTATAAGATTTCTTGTCATGAAGTTCCACTGGTTTTGACCCTATTCTGATGTTTTCAATGTAACAGCTGAAATATATCCCGAATTGGAATTTTAATTGCAATTGCCTTCCCAGCATCATTATCCTATGATTTATTTACAAACACAGAAACCACCTACCAGGATGTTGTCAAATAGTAAATATAGATGATGGATTAGCCGAGCAACTATTCAGATTTCATTAAACTGGTAATGGATCAGATTGTCTATTAGCAGTACCTGTTCAAATGATGGCACAATAATTAATTAATTATCTTAAAACGTGTCTTGGTGCAAACACTGAGTAGGCAATGGGATTCCGCAACTGCTGGTGAAGGGTTGTTATTTTGGGGGAGAGAATCTTCCTTACTTTCCTGTGACATGCAACATTTTCTGCCAAGCTGGCACTGCCACACAGCCCTATAACTGTTTGCTGTGAGGTGGAGAGGGTCCTTCCAATTTTACTTCCCACCTCGTGGAGAAGCACTCTGACCAGAAGGGAATGGCTGGTGTTGGAAATTCAGCTTCCGGGACCTGGGGTGCGAATCTTCATCCCATCACTCTGCAGTGTTGAGGCCAGCCAGTTCTCACATACGCACTTGGCTGGAACTGCTGACACTCCAGGCTGAATTTTAACCTGGAGGAGTGCCTGGGTTCGGGTGCGGGTCAGGGGTGGCGGGGGGGGGGGGTTAAATCTGGCAAAAATGCGAGCGCATCGGGAAGCCAGCTCCAACCCGCCGGCTTCCGCATTTATCTCGGGCGCGTTAGGCTGGTTGCGCGCATCCCCCTCGGGAGAGGCAGGTTGCCTATTAACATATGGTAATTGTTCAAGTGAAGTGATATTTCAACACGCGTTTAAGTTTAATGTTGCATCCATAGGTTTCCCAGGCTTCCTGAAAGTCGTCAGTGAAAGCAAGGCGCGAGCACAATGGCAATTGAGGGGGCTGATTAAAACTCATGGAAATACTGCAATAAATATTCAGTGCTCACAGCTGCTTTCTTCCCTACTAGTGGGATAGGGTTTGTACACAGTATTTTTGCTGAGAGTTTACTTTCTACACTTTGGAGGTTTTCCAAATCACATCTGGACGGGTGGCGCCTTGGCTGCCTTAGATTGGACCTCGGACGAGGAGCAATATGACCAGCACCAGCAGCAGCTGCAGCAGCAGTCTGCTGTTCATAAACCTGCAGGTGGACAGTAGAGAGGGGAGCAGCAGAGGGGTGCAGCGCGCAGGAGGCACTACTCACGACACAGGGTGTACAGGCAGAGGCTGAGCTTCCTTGACATGTCGGAACAGCAGTGCTTCAGGAGGCTCAGGTTGTCGTGTCAGGTGGTGGCAGTCATCTGTAGCCTCCTAGAAGAAGACCTGGTAGCCACGTGTTACCAGTAGCTGTCAAAGTGACTATTGCCCTCAACGATTTTGCCTCGGGATCCTTCTAGGGCTCTACTGGAGACATATCCAGGATCTCCCAGTTGGCGGTCCATAAATGCATAATACAGGTGACTGATGGGTTATTTGCCAGGGCCAGCAATTATGTGAACTTCGCCCGTGATGGCGTCAGTCGCAATGAGCGGGTGTTTGGGTTTGCAGCCCTGGCAGGCTTCCCACAGTGTAGGGAGTCATCGACTGTGCACATGTGGCAATCCGCGCACCCCCAGATCAACCAGGAGTGTTCGTCAACCACAAGGGCTTCCACTCCATCAATGTGCAGCTGGTGTGCAACCACAAAAAAATATTTCTGCAGGTGTGTGCCAGATTCCCAGGGAGCTGTCATGATGCTTTCATCCTGCAGCAGTCCAAGCTCCCTGACCTCTTTGGACTTGCAAGCACATTTAAGGGGTGGCTGCTAGAAGACAAGGGATACCCACTTCAAACTTGGCTGATGACACCTGTCAGAAACCCAACCGATAAACCCAACAGCGCTACAATGAATGCCATAGATCTGTGATCGAACAAGCCATCAGCATGCTGAAGATGTGCTTCAGGTGCCTAGACAGATCTGGAGGCACCCTTCAGTACCCACCTGCCAGGGTGACCAGAATGATCGTGATGTGCTGCTCTTTGCACAACATTGCGCAGCAGCGAGGTTTGGACCTGCAAGAGGAACAAGGCTCAGAGCACAGTTTATCTGCGGACGATTCTGAGCAGGAGGAGGGAGAAAACGAGGAAGACAAGGAGGATGAAGGTGATGAGGGCGATGCAGCACCAGCTGCTCATATTGCTGCCTGGGATGCCAGGGATTCCCTCATTAATGCAAAGTTCACTTAGGTTGCACTAGTGGACTGATGTCAGAACCACACACAATGGCCACTCTTCCCATCCCCCCAACGCCACTGACCCAAAGCAGTCCTGCAAACAACCAACCACTCCTTGCACATCCCCCCATTGGTCCCTGTCAATTCGTGTCTTCCCATTCATCATCAAGCAAGTTAAAAAGTGACTTGCCACCCAACAACCAAGAATGGGCTAGATGAGAAACTGGTGCAACCTACTAAAATTTATGTGATTCTAGTAAACAACAGAAACTTCACAATGTAACAGTTTCTCATACACCCTTGATGAACTACAAACCTTTAATCTTCCTTTTCCCACCTGGTGCAGCCACTGTTTCTACAGCAGAGGTAGAGGCAAGCTGCTCTGACAGCTGAGATGCTCTTGGCTGATGACCTCTGGGTTTTGGAGCCTGTGAGGGCCCAGCCAAAGACTGCTCCACCTGCACCTGTGCAGGGGCAGACCCAGCCATCGGGAGACGGGGTAGCATGTGGGCTACTGACTGAGGGGGTAGGGCAATGGGTGAGAAGTGGAAGAGCTTCCATGTTCCCTTTCGCCATTATCCCTCTCATGGCCCAGCCGCACTTCACTGCTACCACTCTGCTGGAGGGCACTTTGGTGCAGATCAGTGCGGTGCTGTTAGGCCAAGGCTAAAGTATCTGTCATCCTATTTAAGGGTGCAAACATGTTGGCATCCAGAGTGTGCACGACCATGGTCAAGGTGTACATGGAGTCATTTCATTGCTGCTTTTGTTGTTCCATGGAGTTTGCCACTCTAGCCAAGCAAGAAGACATCCTCGCAATGCGCTGCGACATCAACCCACTCATGCTTGAAGCGGATTCCTCCCTTCTCTTTGCAATCATGGACAGTGTGCTTGGAAGGCCTGTCAGTTCATCGCACATTATCAGCTGCTGCTCAATGATTCACTTTTTCATCAACAGACCCCGGGGTACAGCATCTACGT
This sequence comes from Squalus acanthias, assembly GCA_030390025.1. Lineage (NCBI taxonomy): Eukaryota > Metazoa > Chordata > Chondrichthyes > Squaliformes > Squalidae > Squalus > Squalus acanthias. Next base: position 18,845,960 of record CM059444.1, on the reverse strand, counting down.
CCAGCTCAGCAGAGCTTGGAGGGCTGCCCCCTCTGACATGGACTCTCCACTACTCTGCACAAAATTCTTACAGGGCTTGACAGGGTAGATGCAGGGAGGATGTTTCCCCTGGCTGGGGAGACTAGAACCAGGGGTCACAGTCTCAGAATAAGGGGTCGGCCATTTAGGACTGAGATGAGGAGAAATTTCTTCACTCAGAGGGAGGTTAATCTTTGGAATTCTCTACCCCAGAGGGATGTGGAGGCTCAGTCGTTGAGTATATGCCAGGCAGAGATCGCTAGATTTTTGGATATTAAGGGAATCAAGGGATATGGGGATAGTGCAGGAAAGTTGAGGTACAAAATCAGCCATGATCTTATTGAATGGCGGAGCAGGCTCGAAGGGCCGAATGGCCCACTCCTGCTCCTATTTCTTATGTTCTTATGTTCTTGTATCCCTGCCACCACCATCTGCTCTTGCTCACTTGTGAAATGTGAGTCACATGATGAAAACCCAACTATCTGTCTAACTGGTCCCACCGAAGTGCGAGTATCTGAGCTGGTGCACGGTAAGCATGGGTCCTGCGACGGTGCACCCTCAGAACAAATCAGCTTCTCTGAGGATTCATCATCTGCAAGGTTCATGGATACCTGCTGCACACATGAAGGCAATGATGGAGAGAAAATATGAATTAGTACTGGAAAGGTAAGTATGTTGCAACTTATCATTATGAAGATAATCATATTTTACTTGGTGTTGAAATCAAGTCAACATGACTGAGTGTTGTAGGACATGTGGGTCGCTGATATTTAATCCTGTTACCACGTAGCTGGGAGATCCCCATCTCCAATGGCTAGGGACGCCAAAACACCACTGATCTCCAGCGCTTGCTCCTCTGCAGTTGTTATCTGGGAAATCTGTGGAGGACCACCTCCAGTTCTCTCCCTCTCCCTAGTGTTCTGCGCTCTCTTAGAATCATAGAATAGAATCATAGAATGGTTACAGCAAAGAAGGAGGCCATTCGGCCCGTCAAGTCCGTGCCGGCTCTCTGCAAGAGCACTTCAGCTAGTCCCACTCCCCCGCCCTTTCCCCATAGTCCTGCAAATTTCTTTCAGGCAGTGCATTCCAGATCCTAACCACTTGCTGCGTAAAAAGATTTTCCTCGTGTCGCCATTAGTTCTCCTGCCAATCACCTTAAATCTGTGTCCTCTGGTTCTCGACCCTTCCGCCAATGGGAACAGTTTCTCTCTCTCTACTCTGTCTAGACCCCTCATGATTTTGAACACCTCTATCAAATCTCCTCTCAACCTTCTCTGCTCTAAGAAGAACAACCCCAGCTTCTCCAGTCCATCCAGGTAACTGAAGTCCCACATCCCTGGAACCATTCTTATAAATCTTTTCTGCACCCTCTCTAAGCCTTCACATCCTTCCTAAAGTGCGGAGCCCAGAATTGGACACAGTACTCCAATTGAAACAGTGTTTTATAAAGTATCATCATAACTTCCTTGCTTTTGTACTCTATGCCTCTATTTATGAAGCCCAGGATCACGTATGCTTTTTTAACCACTTTCTCAACCTGCCCTGCCACCTTCAATAATTTGTGCACATATACCCCCAGGTCTCTCTGTTCATGCACCCCCTTTAGAATTGTACCCTTTAGTTTATATTGCCTCTCCTCACTCTTCCAACCAAAATGTATCACTTTGCACTTTTCTGCGTTAAATTTCATCTGCCACGTGTCCGCCCATTCCACCAGCCTGTCTATGTCCTTTTGAAGTCTATCACTATCCTCCTCACTGTTCACTATACTTCCAAGTTTTGTGTTATCTGCAAATTTTGAAATTGTGCCCTGTGCACCCAAGTCTAAGTCATTAATATATATCAAGAAAAGCAGTGGTCCTAGTACCAACCTCTGCACCACTGTATACCTTCCTCCAGTCCGCGAAATTCAGCTCCTTTGCGCCTGCTGTTAGCGCCTCCGGGGGGCGCTAACTGAGCACAAAGGGCTTATCGCCCAAGCGGGCCTCCCGAGAAATTCGGCTGGGTGCTACTGAGGCCGATAGCACTACGCCCCCGCTCGTAGTGCCCTGGGCCACTGCGCCGCCGGCGATGACATCATCACTGTGTGCCACGACCACTTAGCTCCCCTCTGCGACCCCTTACCGCCCTGCAGCAGATTTTGGCTGAGCCCCTCGAGGCTCCCGCGAGCAGTGTCAGCGCCAGCCTCGATTGTCGTGAACCGGGCCGGCCTCCGCTTGCGGGGCACTAATTAAAGGGAGGTGCGACCGCGACCCGTGCCACCATTTAATTTTTTTGTGGCAGCCCTTGGCATGGTCTGTGGCTGCGCGATGGGCTAGTGTGGGCCATCGGAGGCCCTGCAGAGCTCACAGCGTCCCTCCTCTTTAAAGGAAAGGGAGGGGCGCTGAAATGCGTCAGCGCTACGTGGAGCGGCTGCATAGCGTTCCGGCGCTACCGCGCTTTGCACCTCCGACACCGCTCCGAGAGGAAGTGGAGCTGGGGTGGTAAGCCGAATTTAACGGCCGGGGCGGTACTTCCGCGCCGGGCGCTAAATCTCCGGCGATAATTCGGTTACTGTTCCCAAACGGGGCATAACCGAATTTCACCCCCTAAGTCATCAATATATATCAAGAAACGCAGTGGTCCTAGTACCGACCCCTGGGGACACCACTGTGTACCTTCCTCCAGTCCAATAAACAATCGTTCACCACTACTCTCTATTTCTTGTCACTTAGCCAGTTTCATATCCATGCTGCCACTTTCCCTTTAACTTTAAAGGCTTCAACTTTACTGGCAAGCCTATTATATGGCTCTTCTCCTGCAACGAGGGAAAGAACCTCCTTTGAGAGACTGTAATGGCATCTGTTCACCCGATGCATTCATGGTGCATTTGGTGATGGTGACTATCAGGGATAGGCATGAAATTGCATAAGGATGAAGGTGAATGGCAGTGGTGGATGGATAGATGGGGATGTGAGGAAGTGCCTAGAAAGAGAAGGATAGGTCCACTTGCAAGTTAAGTGGGTGTGAGGAGTGATGTGATGGACTAGGCTTGACAAGGCAGAGCGAGGGAGTGGAGTGATGCGCACAGCAGGATGTAGGTGTATGTGCAGCTGGACTCACCTTTCCTAACCTGGTTCCGTCATCAAAGCGCTTCCTGCACTGAATCCAGGAGCGTGGCACAATGGTCTTGCTGCTGTCCTCCTGGGCCACCTCCAGCCGCACCTTCTTTGTGGCAACAGCAGGTTTCTTCCTCTCATTGCTGGGGAAGAGTATCTCTCTTGGGCACCTCACAGCCCCCTGCAGCACATCAAGGGAGGCGTCATTGAAGCGGGGCACAGCCTTTGATCGTCCTGAATCCATTGTCACACCTTGTATTCTCTTACTTCCAACTCCACATTCCATCTTTGGATTGGCCCGTTAAAAACTGGAGTGGCGATTGTGTCATGCGGGTCCTCATCACGTGCGCTGCCGCGCAATCGCCGCCAAACCCGGAAGTAAAATAATAATGAGCCGGTGGCGTTAAAACGGGTTAATATTGGGGCCTCCTTACTTGAAGGGAACCATCCTTCACACTGCATAGTCCGGGCCTGAGGAGACCAGGGGTTGAAAATCAAAGAGCGAGTGAAGGCAGTTCACCTGTAAAAGCAGAAAAAAAGTGATACACAAATAATTTTAGTTACTTCAAAAAGAACACAAAACTGATCCAAATCTGGTTTTAATTGGGCGTGATCTGAGATATTACAAACATATCTGACCAGGTCTATGAGCTGCTTTTCTGGAGAAGGAATCGGGGCATGTCATGCTTCACTGTGATAGTGAGCAAACCCATGCTGACTCGCATATTCTATACATATTACTGCATTGGGCTGACATCCATCACATTCATGAGAAGTCGAAATTCCTACCAATGGAGTTGAGTTGGACAATTGTGTCTAGAACAGCCAAACACCATTTTAATCTGAGAGGAGCCTATGTTTGAGCTTGTTTTTGTAGCCGCTTTCACTGCAGAGCAACATATGGCCCCATCATTTTGCTCACTTTATAACATTTACTCCAGCAGATAATAGCCTGAGGGAATTGACAAATAAAGATAAATGACTGCTCAGTGACTGTCAGCTGAGAGATCCCGGCATTATCTTATGGCTCAGCGTGTACTGTACTGTATGTTTTGCAACTCGTGCCCTTTTTTGTTGGACTATATGAATAGGATTAGAAAAGCACTGTTAAATAAAAATTACAAAAGCTTATTCAAAAAGAGACTGAAGGGTATTGAGCCGCACAGTATATATTTTAGCCGGTATCTTTGTCGGCTGTAACACGCTGTAGGTTCTGTCGTTAATCCTGAGGCCTTTATCATTGGTCACGAACCCACAAAATCAAAACAAGAGGCCTGTCAAAAAAAAATTAAAAATTGAGACAATTTAAAAAATATTAAATGTCCATCAGGGGATTAGAAACGATCAAATACATTTTCTCTCAGTTCAGCTGAAAAACTGCCTGAGTATCACCCTCGGAGTTTATGATAACACCTAAAGCCCCTTATAAAAAAAACAGAATTATAAGCCTTTGACCCATGAGCCTTTAAACGTACCAGGCATCTATTAAAGTGCAACATTAAATAGATAAATAAGTACATTTTGCTCGGCACAATAGTAGGAATTGTGTTAAATCGGTTATTCAACATTCTCGCAAGGATTTAAATAATATTCAAGTGGAAGGGAAAAGGACAACTGTGATTAATAGAAAATGTGACTGCAGAGAAGTCATATGCCATAAAATAGAGTTCTGTTTATCTCTGTTGTTTTTTTCCCCACTCCATCTCCCATAAGAGCCAGAAAAATAATAGCCTATTAATTGTTGAAAAATGAGGAAAGTTTAAGACCAGTATCCATTTTGCTTGATCTAGTTAGGTAATAAAGAAACGACTTGCAGTTACGTGATATCTTATCACATCTTTAGTTTGGCTCAAAGCACTTCACAACCAGTAAGGTATTTTTGAAGAGCATACTGCTGTTATGTAGGCAAACACGGCAGCCAATTTGCACAAAACAGTGTCCCACAAACAGCAAACAAGATGAATGATCGGTTAATCTATTCTTAGTGTATTAATTGGACAATCTGATCCATTACCTCTCTGGCACTGAAAATTAACTTTCACAAATGTGGAGTCTCATTCCTTCAGATTTTGATTATTGTTGGAGATACAAAAAAATTAAAAAATTAAAATAAATTTTTACTTTACTTTTTCTTTCTGTCTCTTTTATTTTGGTTTCTTAATCCAATCTTTCCTTCCCTCTCATTATTTTGCTTTCTGTGCCTGATTTGACATTGAATTCAATATTCCAATTTTATCCTGACCAATATATCTCCCTCAACCAACATAACAAAACAGATTATCTGGTCATTATCACATTGCTGTTTGTGGGAGCTTGCTGTGCGCAAATTGGCTGCCACGCTCCCCACATTACAACAGTGACTCCACTTCAAAAGTACTTCATTGGCTGTAAAGCGCTTTGAGACGTCCGGTGGTCGTGAAAGGCGCTATATAAATGCAAGTCTTTCTTTCTTTCTTAACACATTCTGGTTCAGACTCTGCACTGCTCATTAATGATTCTTCAATCTGATTGGTTGAGGAGATACACAGTTGCTTGTCCTGTTCACACAGGTCCCAGAGTCCCAGATGCTCTGTAGAGGGTGCTGCGCTGTTTGGCCCTCTAACTTACAGCAAATTCTAGTGCAAAAGGTCATAGAAATTAAATGGGCAAGGACAAGTCTAACTTACAGTACGTTTCAGTGCACTACCCCATAGAATGTCTATGGGCAAGTACAAGTGTAATGAACGGCTGGTGCCATTTGTTCGCCTCCGTGAGCAAAATCCGGCCCTATGTGTTCAATTCCTGGAGCAGGGCTTGAATTCACAACTCTCTATAAACCTATCATATGTTCCATCTCTACATATTTCATCTACTGCAAATAACCCATTTAATGCAGTTCCTTTTATTTTACCCAGCAAAATTTATTTATTTTTGCCACATTCAGATTTTTTTATATGGTCTGAATCGTTTATTATTTTGCACAAATATTGACTAACAGAAATTAAGTCTATAACCTAGGGGATCACAGAAGTTTCAAATCAAAGCCATTTTGAAGCTCAGGAACAAAACCAAATGGGCAACATTTTCCAGCGGATGTTATTGGAGAATTGCAGTTGCACTGCTATGATTTTCTGTCCATGTAAGGTCCCACCAATGGTACCAGGTCATGGAAAATTTTGTCTAAATCAATGAGTAAAAAATTCTGGCCTAGAAATTGGAGTCTTTAGTACCGGCCGTGAAGGAAAAAATGGCGGCAGCCTCCCTTCCGGCGCCACCATATTGGGCAGGTCGGCAACACTGCCGTGGCCTGCGCTCGCCTCAAATATTTTAATGATCAAGAGTGTGATGTCAATCGGTGTACAACGCCGAATTGATGCGCGCTTAGCAATTTGGGACGTCGCTGCTCCTTTTAACGCCCTCTCCAAAGCATGACCGTGTGTGCAGCTGTTGCCAGCGTGCAGACCTGGGAGAACGCGGAGGAGATCTATAGACCTCTGAGAAGTCTTCAATAATGATGCAGAGCATGTGCAGCCCTACCAACCCCAGGCTCTGCGACAGATTTGCATTCTACACTGATCACTTATTTTGATATTGTTTGCACTAGATGGTGTAATCAGAAATTTTATGACACATGTAGCATGAGTTTTCACAACTTCAAGTATTTGGAATCTCAAACTGCTAGAATAATTCGACCCAAATTGCAGTCATTTAATCAGTTAATGATGACTTTTTTTGATTAATAATTGTAGTTCACAAATTAGCCAGCTAAATATTTGAGAGTGTCAGCAGTTGAATTAAACATAGATTTCAGCTAAACTGCAATTTGCATTCTTTAAAAGCTGACAGATTAGTATACTTGTAGGATTTGATTTATCTTGTATTCCTTTTCTGTCAACCTACAAAACCCGCATCCATGCCTTTGTTACCTCTAGACTTGACTATTCCAATGCACTCCTGGCTGGCCTCCCACATTCTACCCTACGTAAACTTGAGGTCATCCAAAACTCGGCTGCCCGAGTCCTAACTCGCACCAAGTCCCGTTCACCCATCACCCCTGTGCTCGCTGACCTACACTGGCTCCCAGTTAAGCAACAGCTCGATTTCAAAATTCTCATCCTTGTTTTCAAATCCCTCTCTATCTCTGTAATCGCCTCCAGCCGCACAACCACCTGAGATATCTGCGCTCCTCTAATTCTGCCCTCTTGAGCATCCCTGATTATAATCGCTCAACCATTGGTGGCCGTGCCTTCTGTTGCCTAGGCCCCAAGCTCTAGAATTCCCTCCCTAAACCTCTCCGCCTCTCTACCTCTCTTTCTTTCTTTAAGACGCTCCTTAAAAACTACCTCTTTGACCAAGCCTTTGGTCATCTGCCCTAATTTCTCCTTAGGTGGCTTCTTGTCAAATTTTTTGTCTTATAATATTCCTGTGAAGCACCTTGGGATGTTAAAGGTGCTATATAAATGCAAGTTGTTGTTCACTTTTATAAATCACGATTTCCTGATTACGCCGCACAGATAGTTTAGATCCGACCTTTGGCCTCCTGCTGATCTTACTGCCTGAAAGAGCGCGTTGCATGGTAGGTTCTGCACTGCGCTCATTTAAATCAGCCGGCAGCACCAAAATAATGGGCAGGCGTTAACCTTGGCCCGCGGTGGCACTGCCCGAATTTCGAGGCCAGAGTTCTCCAGCTCTCTGTTGCATCAAACTAGTCCAAAGATTGAGTTTTTTTTGGTTGAAAAATAAACATAATTTTGTTCTTAAAAAATGTACAATTGAATGTACAGAGTGAGATATTGTGCTGGACAGTCTCTTGTTCTATTTATGCAATACCATTTTGGAGACTTACACACAAACCAGCAGGATCAGAATTTGTAAATATTTTTGAAGTTATCTTTGCAAAGAGCCTGATTTTGTGATCTCTCGCAGTGAATCTCAAACATGAATTGGGATCCCTACTGTTAACTTCTCTGTAGCTCAAGTGTGTTTCTAAATTCAACTAACAATGAGTGCTAGTCACTTAATACTTTAATAATGCTGGGGATGTTGGCCTGAGCGAGAACACTGACGTTGGTGCGCCTATCCTGCCAATGGATTTTCAGGATCTTGCGGAGGCAGCGTTGGTGGTACCTCTCCAGTGCTTTGAGGTGCCTGCTGTACATGGTCCATGTCTCTGAGGCATACAGGAGGGCGGGTATCACTACTGCTCTGTAGACCATGAGCTTGGTGCCGGGTTTGAGGTCCTGGTCTTCAAACACTGTCTTCCTCAGGCGACCGAAGGCTGCACTGGCACACTGAAGGCGGTGTTGGACTTCTTCATCGACGTCTGCCTTTGTTGACAGTAGGCTCCCGAGGTATGGAAAGTGGTCCACGTTGTCCAAGGCCTCGTCATGGATTTTGATAATTGGTGGGCAGTACTGTGTGGTGGGAGCAGGTTGGTAGAGGACCTTTGTCTTACGGATGTTTAGTGTAAGGCCGATCTCGTATGCTTCGGTGAAGGTCTTGACGATGGTTTGGAGTTCGACCTCCGAGTGAGCGCAGACTTTGGACGAAGCATCGAAGCTTTGACCACGCTCAATCAGCTCCGATGGACGAGTCACATCATCCACATGCCCGATACGAGACTCCCAAAACAAGCGCTCTACTCGGAGCTCCGACACGGCAAGAGAGCCCCAGGTGGGCAGAGGAAACGCTTCAAGGAAACCCTCAAAGCCTCCTTGAAAAAGTGCAACATCCCCACCGACACCTGGGAATCCCTGGCCCAAGACCGCACAAAGTGGAGGAGAAGCATCCGGAAAGGCGCCGAACACCTCGAGTCTCTTCGCCGGGAGCAAGCGGAACCCAAGCGCAATGAGTGCACGTCAACTCAAGCACCCCACCCACCCGTCCCTTCAACCACCGTCTGCCCCATCTGTGACAGAGACTGTAGGTTCCGCATTGGACTCATCAGTCACCTCAGAACTCATTTTTAATGTGGAAGCAAGTCATCCTCGGTTCCGAGGGACTGCCTAAGAAAGAGACTTTAATAATAACCAAAGTAGATTCTTTTAATAACCAATTTTTCATTGCATTTTACAATTTTGAAAATATTTCAGTCGCACTATTTTTTATCATTATTCTAAATAAGTTCATTCATATTTAATCATTTGTGTACAGGGGGGAATCATTTAACACAATTTAAGTGGAATTTATCTGGTATAAAGTTATGGTTGTCATGAAACATACATCAGAACAATCCCATCAAAACGTAGTATGGTGGGTATGATGACTGAGGAAAATGAAGAGTTAATTTGACCGTAGACATTTTGTGAAGTAGTTCCATTCCAAGGTAGTTTTATTGATTTTTGTTTCTTTATTACATTTGAGTTAATATTTCGCAAAAAAGAACCTTCTTTAAGAATAAATGATTTTCTTAAAATGATTACCCATTGTTGTGCAAGTGACAGAATGCTAGTTTGACCTTTATATTTCTTAGTGATGCTCAGAATAAATTATGCGGAGCTGCCCTTTGTTGTGGTAATTACTATAACACCCAGTGTAACAAGTATTTAGGCGCTGGCATACTGACAAAAAATACAGACTATTTCTTGTTTTGTTCACATCTCCAGGCATCTTCAGTGATGTTTGATAATAACATGCGTGACTTCCAAAAGGCAATTTCTCACAATGCGCTCCTCTCGCAGACACGTCGACAGAACTTACATTCATGTAGTGGTCTCTCACTGTGGCCAGCAATTTAACTTTTACACAGGTGATATCACCTTGCACCATGATCAATAGCTGTTTCTGGGCATAAGTTATAAAGTGTTTTTCACACTAACGTTGGCAAAAAAATATTATTTTTGTGTGCGTTTTATCAAGCGCAAAGATTTTAAGGGTGGCGTTTCCAAGTCCTCACACACACTGAGGTACCTCACGCATCACGAGTGGTTAGTGGAAATGTTTCCAATATATGTTTGCAGCGTCTGAGATACATCTCAATTAAAGCAATAGCAGTAACAATATTTTCTTTCAAAAATACTTGCATTCCCAAAGAGAAAGTCCTCTGTTTTTATGTGTTTTTGTTAAAATTATTTGAGGAACACGACTATTCAAAATCTTAATTTAACTCCAGGCATTCCTCTCCCTGTCAGCTGTGGCTCAGTTGGTAGCACTCTCACCTGTGAGGCAGAATGGTTGAGGGTTCGTAATCCCACTCTAGGATACTTGAGTATAAAAATCTAGGCTGACACTCCAGTGCAGTGCTGAGGGAGTGCTGCACTGTCGGAGGTGCTGTCTTTTGAATGAGATGTTAAACCGAGGCCCCATCTGCCCTTTCAAGTGAGTGTAAAAGATCCCATGGCACTATTTCAAGGAAGAGCAAGGGAGTTATCCCCAGTGTCCTGGCCAATATTTATCCCTCAACCAACATTAAAAAAACAGATCTGACGAAAGGTCATTTCATCCCATTCCATGGGTGTTATAGCACCGTATGGGATTTGTTTCCAGTTCTGACGAAAGGTCATCTACCTGAAACGTTAACTCTGTTTCTCTCTCCACAGATGCTGCCTGACCTGTTGAGTATTTCCAGCATTTTCTGTTTTTATTTCAGATTTCCAGCATCAGCAGTATTTTGCTTTTGTATTACAAAAACAGATTATCTGGTCATTATCACATTGCTGTTTGTGAGGCCTTGCTGTGCATAAATTGGCTGCCGCGTTTCCTACATTACAACAGTGACAAGACTTCAAATAACTTCATTGGCTGTAAAGCGCTGTGGAACGTCCTGAGGTCGTGAAAGATAGTGAAACTATATAAATGCAAGTCTTTCTTTTTTTCCAGCAGAGGGCTTCAAATGGCAACTTTAGTCATCTGTTGGCGATGAATTCCTGCATTAATTGATATGGGGGCCAATGTGTGTGCTGTGCACCGTATTAGCGCAACCTAGCACAACAAGGGGTTCTCTTATGAAGAAAGGTTGAGCAGGTTGGGCCTATACTCATTGGAGTTTAGAAGAATGAGAGGTGATCTTATTGAAACATATAAGATTCTGAAGGGGCTTGACAGGGTAGATGCAGAGAGGATGTTTCCCCTTGTGGGGGAATCTAGAACTAGGGGGCCCAGTTTCAGGATAAGGGGGCACCTTTTTAAAACGGAGATGAGGAGGAATTTCTTTTCTCAGAGGGTCGTGAATCTTTGGACTTCTCTACCCCAGAGAGCTGTGGAAGCTGAGTCATTGAATATATTCAAGGCGGAGATAGACAGATTTTTGAAAAACGGGAATCAAGTGTTATGGGGAGCGGGCAGGAAAGTGGAGTTGAGGCCAAGATCAGATCAGCCATGATCTTATTGAATGGCGGAGCAGGCTCGAGGGGCCAAATGGCCTACTCCTGCTCCTATTTCTTATGTTCTTATGTTCTAACAAAAGATAAGGAAAAACTTCCATTTATATACCGCCTTTCATGACCACCAGACGTCTCAAAGCACTTTACAGCCAATGAAGTACTTTTGAAGTGGAGTCGCTGTTGTAATGCAGGAGACGCGGCAGCCAATTAGTGCACAGCAAGCTCCCACAAACAGCAATGTTATAATGACCAGATAATCTGTTTCTGTTATGTTGATTGAAGGATAAATATTGTCCAGGACACCGGGGATAACTCCCCTGCTCTTCTTCGAAATGCTGCCATGGGATCTTTTACGTCCACCTTTGTTTAATGTCTCATCCGAAAGACAGCACCTCCGATAGTGCAGCGCTCCCTCAGCGCTGCATTGGAGTGTCAGCCTAGTGCTCAAGTTCCATGGAGTGGGACTTGAACCCACAATCTTCTAACTCGGAGGTGAGTGTGCTACCAACTGAGCCACAGCTGACACTGCAGTATTACTGCAATCTTGGCGTGCTGAGATTGTGTCCCGATGTAATAGGGTGCTGTGCATCAGTAAGAGTAAGGTTTGGAATGGAAGTGACCTAATGAATGTAATAATGTTGCTTTTCCATTGCTAATTTAGATACAGATTCCTTGAACAGCATCGCACGGGATAGAGGCTGAGGAGTTACCTGTATCTTTCTGTATGTAGCACCTGCGATCATTGTCTCAGACAACATAGACTCTTTGAAATAAATGCTCTAGAGTGAAAATGCACCCTCTGACTTCCCCTTGATGACATAAAGAACCAGAGAGGTAACACATTGTACTTTATCCTTTCCAGGTCCTGCAGCATTGAGCTTGGTCACCACCACCTGCCCGGAAAGATGCACTATCATCCTTTGGGGAGCGGGGCCTAGAATGTTAAACAAGGCAATCCTGGCACCCATCTCGTACAGCAGCATCCTTCACCAGCCATAACAACAACAACTTGTATTTCTATAGCGCCTTTAACGTAGTAAAACGTCCCAAGGCGCCTCACAGGAGCGTTATACAACAAGTTTGACACCGAGCCACATAAGGAGATATTAGGCCAGATGACCAAAAGCTTGGTCAAAGAGGTAGGTTTTAAGGAGCGTCTTAAAGGAGGAAAGAGAGGTAGAGAGGCGGAGAGGTTTAGGGAGGGAATTCCAGAGCTTAGGGCCTAGGCAGCTGAAGGCACGGCCACTGATGAGCGATTATAATCAGGGATGCTCAAGAGGGCAGAATTAGAGGAGCGCAGATGTCTCGGAGGGTTGTGGGGCTGTAGGAGATTACAGAGATAGGGAGGAGTGGGGCCATGGAGGGATTGGAAAACAAGGATGAGAATTTTAAAATCAGGGTATTGCTTAACCGGGAGCCAATGTCGGTCAGTGAGCACAGGGGTGATGGGTGAACGGGACTTGGTGCGAGTTAGGACATTGGCAGCAGCCATAAAACAAAGTGCTGCACCGCTCCATCATGTGCCAACAGATTCTGTTTTGTGGCTCAACATTGGGCTTCCTTTCACTTTACATGTGCCTGACAGCTCTTTCTCCCACCCCAACCCTATCACTCCACCACCCCCTGCTACTCTTTTACCCATGGCAAAGCCAACCAAGGGGTCAGAATGCAATTTGAGCCTTTTTAAAATCTGCAAGAATGTCTACCCTCGTATTGCCGTTTACCTTCAAGTGGCTGAATGCCCTTAAATTGTAGCCAAAGCATGATTTTGCATCCCCCCACCCAAAAAAATATTAGCCAAGCTCCCAACAGAAAGCAAAACCGCACAGACAGCTATGAACAATTATGCAAATGAGATGACCCTGCACGTGCAGACAGTCAGCTCACTGAGTCTGTTCTCTCCACAAATGCTCACTGACCGCCTGAGTGTTGCCAGTGTTTTCTGTTTTTGTTTCAGCTGACTGAGCTGTTCGCTAGCTTCGATCCAGGAGCTGGGCCTTCAATCCTGCACTTAGCCCGGACTGCAGAATTGTCCTTATAGTTAATACGGTAGCCATGAGATTTTTTTAAATTCATTCTCGGGATATGAATGTCGCTGACAAACCTGCATTTATTGCCCATCCCTATTTGCCCTGAGAACCTGGTGTTGGGCCTTCTTGTTGAACAGCTGAATTCTTTGTAGTGGTTTGATACAACTGAGTGGCTTGCTGGGCCACTTCATAGGGCAGTTAAGAGTCAACCATGTTGTTGTGGGACTGGAGTCACATATAGGTCATATTGGATAAGGACGGGAGGTTTCCTTCCTTAAAAGACATTGGCCCGTATTTTCCGATCCCTACAGGTGGGTACGAGGTGTGTACACACCTGTAGGGACCTCGCAAGTACCGGTATCAGGCATGCGAAGCGCATGCGTTCAAAACCGGCACTTCCGATCTGTCAAGAATCCTCTTAACAGATCGCACACCTGCCCTGGAGAAGGGCCTCTACGGGCGGAGAGTTCCGCTTTCTGCAGAACCTCCGCCCGCTGAAATCCTTTAAAACTCTTACGCCTGGTAAAAGCAGGCGTAAGGCCTGCTTTCACCAGCAGAAGAGTTTAAAAAAGTTTTTAAAAAAAATTTCACTCATTTATAATTTAAAAATACTTTTAAAAAAGGTAAGTTTATTTTTAGCCCTGTAAAAAACTTAAATTTTTTCCAAAAAAATTAAATTTTTGTTTAAAATATTTAACTTCATGTAATTTTAACTAATTTTAAAAACGTTATTTAAAAAAAAAAATATTTAATGTTTAATGCCCTCTTAAGTGGCCCAGCAAGCCACTCAGTTGTATCAAACCACTACTAATGTTTTTGGAGTGATCTCCATTCATACTTTTGATGGGTCTAAGCTGAGAGACCTGTCAAAAGTATGAAGGGGGATTCCCTTCTTCCATTGGTTCCCCATGGCCCACGTGATCCCAGGGACGCTTGCGAACTGCATGCGCCCCTGGGATATCTGGGCCCTGCACATTTCGTAGAGCAGAGGCCCAGGAGCGGAAATGGCCTCTGAAGCCCTCAGGTAAGGGCGTAGATTTTTTCCAGATCAGAGGCCTCCGCACGCAGGAAGCCTCCGATCGGAAAATACGGGCCATTGTAGAACCAGTTAGGTTTTTACGACATTGCGACATCTTCACGGTCAGTGTAAATGATACCAGCTTTTTATTTCCAGATTTTCTTTAAACTGAATTCAACTTCTCAAACTGCCATGGTGGGATTTGAACTCACAGTTATCTGGATTACTCGTCCACTATCCACCTGCACAGAATAAACTTTCCTACCAGCTTTCCTGATCTTGAGGAAAGATAACTACTGTGTGAGTGCTCAGTAATTTTATTAATGCTATGATAGATAATTTACGTGCACAAAAATCAAAAATGATAATTTAGATATACAGTTGACCACATAATAGTTAACTATATCTTACCATGAGACCATAATTTAACAAAAATGAGAAGTCGCACAACACCAGATTATAGTCCAACAGTTTTATTTAAAATTACGAGCTTTCGGAGCTGCTGCCCCTTCGTCAGGTAAAGGTACAGTGAGGGAATCTATTACACAGTATATATACACAGAGAGCAATTTGTCTGCAGAGATACAATCTGTTAGGGAGGCATTACATCAAAGACACATCAGAGTACAGCTAAAACAATGAGGTGGGTCACAGGGGGTCCAACGTGTCAAATGCTGCCGTCTGCAGTTGAGCTTTTAACTTTTTGGGGTTTTTTTTGGGGGGGGGGTTTTGTGGTTTTTTTTAAAAACTGGAAAGACAGACAACGATGTCGAGTCACGTTCTGTAGCGTGACATGAACCCGAGAGCCCTATTGAGGCCGTCCTCATGGGTGCGGAACTTGGCTATCAGTTTCTGCTCGATGATTTTGCGTTGTCGTGTGTCTCGAAGGCCGCCTTGGAGAACGCTAACCCGCAGATCCGAGGCTGAATGTCCTTGACTGCTGAAGTGTTCCCCGACTGGGAGGGAACACTCCTGCCTGGCGATTGTTGCGCGGTGTCCGTTCATACGTTGTCTCAGTGTCTGCATGGTCTCGCCGATGTACCATGCTCTGGGGCATCCTTTCCTGCAACGTATGAGGTAGACAACGTTGGCCGAGTCACATGAGTATGTACCATGTACCTGGTGGGTGGTGTCCTCACGTGTGATGATGGTATCTGTGTTGATGATCTGGCATGTCTTGCAGAGGTTGCCGTGGCAGGGTTGTGTGGTGTCGTGGTCGCTATTCTCCTGACAGCTGGGTAATTTGCTGTGAACGATGGTACTTTTGAGGTTAGGCGGCTGCTTGAAGGCGAGTAGTGGAGGCGTGGGGATGGCCTTAGCAAGGTGTTCGTCGTCATCGATGACATGTTGAAGGCTGCGAAGAACATGGCGTAGTTTCTCCGCTCCGGGGAAGTACTGGACGATGTAGGGTACTCTGTTGGTTGTGTCCCGTGTTCGCCTTCTGAGGACGTCTATGCGGTTTTTCACTGTGGCCCGTCGGAACTGTCGATCGACGAGTCGAGCGTCATATCCCGTTCTTACGAGGGCGTCTTTCAGCGTCCGTAGGTGTCCATCGCGTTCCTCCTCGTCTGAGCAGATCCTGTGTATTCGCAGGGCTTGTCCATAGGGGATGGCTTCTTTAACGTGGTTAGGGTGGAAGCTGGAGAAGTGGAGCATCGTGAGGTTGTCCGTGGGCTTGCGGTAGAGTGAAGTGCTGAGGTGTCCTTCTTTGATGGGCAGCAGCTCCGAAAGCTCGTAATTTTAAATAAAACTGTTGGACTATAACCTGGTGTTGTGCGACTTCTCATTTTTGTCCACCCCAGTCCAACACCGGCATCTCCGCATCATAATTTAACAATACACACTCCCGGTAGGGAGTCCCATCTCTTGGGAGCACATATCACAAAATCACAGACACTCTTCTCACAATTTTCTGCCCATAATTTTAATAGCTAAATATTTGTTGTAAGTGGTCCCGCGATGGCCACCAGCAGGCAAGGCTCTACACCGGGAGTGTAATTTTGTAAATTGGTCCTAATATCTCATTGATTATGCTGAGTTCCTGTGTGCTGTGTTCCTTTACATTAACTATGGGTAAGATATCCTTGAGTTTGTATTTTTGCCTCTCTTTGCTCATCACTATGAGGGGTAGTATCTGCTGTAAAATGAAACACATCATTGAGAACTCCTAGATCAAGGACAGCGTTGTCCAGAGGTATTCTCAAGCAAATAGATCTCAAATGTTGTTGATGTGACAAACCGGCAATATTATAAGTAAAAAGAATCTTCCAAAGGAGTCATTAGATGTAATTACACTTTTCTTGAATATGTCACAGAGTCATAGAGTCATAACGGCACAGAAGGAGGCCATTCGGCCCATCGAGTCGTGCCAGCTCTCTGTAGAGCAATCCAGTCAGTCCCATTCCCCCGCTCTATCCCCGTAGCCCTGCAAGTTTATTTCCCTCAAGTGCCTATCCAGTCTCCCCTTGAAAACATTGTGTGTCTCCGCTTCCACCACTTCCATCGGCAGCGAATTCCAGGTCATCACCACTCGCTGCGTAAAAAAGTTTTTCCTCACATTCCCTCTGTATCTCTTGCCCAAAACCTTAAATCTGTGTCCCCTAGTCCTTGTACCATCAACTAGTAGGAACAGCCTTTCCCCGTCTAGCCTATCCAAACCCGTCATAATCTTGTACACCTCTATCAAATCACCCCTCAACCTCCTTTGCTCTAATGAAAACAAATCCAGTTGCTGTCCCTCAGCAAAAGATGTGTATGAATATAAGTGGAACACAACAAGACCATAAACATCAACAGAGGTTACTTAGCTACAACCCAGCCAATGATCTCATTGTTGACTATCTCAAATATGAAACAGTTTACCGAAAAGTAGGAGACTCAGTATGACTTGGGGAGCTGGTGATACCGTTGGTGATCTTGTCACCTGAAGTTAAGTTGTATTATTTTTTGTTTCAAAAGATGTATCCATTCTCAGATGGTCTGTTGTTTCTAGGCCATTAGGAAAACTGCGTAAGGCATGGAGCTCCTATTATATGGATAGACAATGGAGCGCCTGTTAAACTTGGTGTTGTCACTGGCTCAAAGGAAGACTGAGGTAGTTTGCAGCTCTTTGGTCAAGGGAGCAGAAACACAACAGACTGGAACGTTTCTTGTCAATACCTGGAAGGTGGTCATGCTGAAAAAGGTGAGGTATAATTCCCAAAAGTAGAGCTCCCACCGTGGATTCAGCAAGAGAACTTCACTGAGTCAGTTCTACCTTGCTTGTTGAGATAACACTGGGCAGGATTTGAGTCTTCATTTGGTGCAAGTGTTATCCTCTCATGGTCTGCTATCCCTTGAGGTAAGGATGCCTCTTCCAACTCTTCTCTGACTTCAAATACACACCAAGGATTTTTTTTTTGCATCAGTATAGGACAGATCCAAACTCTGAAATCTCCTTTGGACGTTGTTAGAATGATTTGATTCAGGTATTTGTCAGAGATAGTTTATTTGCGAAGGAAAACTCATCTGAAAATAGCAAGTTGAACAGCTTAGCAATAGATCACCACCAAATGTGAGGGAATTTTTTTAAATGATGGCTCTTGTGATCTGCTATAAATCTTCTGCTGAAAATAGGTTGAAGTCAAAGCTGTCACTGGTGGGATTTGCAACATATATCTTGCATCGCAAATAGCTGTGCAGTGTTGAAAATGCTTTGAAAGTTGGGCACATTGGGCCAGAATTTATTGTAGCCAGCGAACGAATGGCACCCATCATTTATTAGACATTTTCTTGCCCATTTAATTTCTATGACTGGAAGTCAGAGATGCAAACAGCGCAGCACCCTCTACAGGCTGTGAGGCAACAGTGCTAACCACTATGCCACCGTGTTGCTTGTGTGAACAGGGAAAGCAACTGTGTATCTCCTTCACCAATCAGATTGAAGAATCGTTAATGACCAGCGCAGAGTCTGAATCAAGAAGCGTAAGTTAGAATAATAAAATCGATTTCAGATCAGGTACAGAAAGTAAAATAAAGAGAGGGAAAGAAAGATTGGATTAAGATAGAGAGAAAAAAGAGACAGAAAGAAAAAGTTTTTAAAAAATGTAAATTTACATTTTTTTAAATCACCAACAATAATTAAAATCTGATGGAATGAGACTCCACACTAGTAAAAGTTAATTTTCAGTGCCAGAGAGGTTATTTGGCAGTAATTAAGACTTATCACCCCATTAAAAAGGGTACTTAGAATGAAATGGACAAGCCCTAACTTCCTGTGGCGAATTTAGACCGTAGCTACGATGTCAGTACAGGAACTTCATGCCCTTCAATACATTTGAATGGGGAGCCAGACGGTGAGATGCTGTTTTCGCACAGTTTATGGAGGAGCGGTGCATCTTGGGCAGCAACTTCCGTATTTTCGCATTTAACTGCGCATCTAAAGTTGCTGTCCGATTTGCGCATAAATAACGGTGAGCGCTGTTAGCCTCACTGTTATTTTTACGATAAATTCTGACCCAATATGTTGGAGCCCTAATCTCAGAAGACTTACTACTATTCTATTCCCCACGCTGTCTGTGTGTAACCTGAGTTTGTCAAATTACTGCCAGATTTAAATGCAGTTTTGTTACGTAGTTTCCCATCCTCTGGGAGCTGAATTAAGAATGCAGAAATTCACACACTTAAACCTATAACAGCTGTGAGAAAGAGATTATTTTTTATCTCCACTCTTTGGTCCCGATAGAGACCGTAAAGAATGTGTCCGAACAGACAGTGCCATCCAATTCCAGTTTAGGGGTTTCTTAAAAGAACATTTGTCAAAATTAGTGTGTAATCTGTGACAAGGTCTCTGTATTGTTTAGTAGCACCAGCACACTATTCTCCTCCACTTCTTTCTCCCATTCATTCTGTAATTTCTCACTCTGCTCTTTTACTTCTCACTTTCCTATTTTACTTCTTGCTGTTTCACTGCTTTTTACTCTGCTTTTTCTTGCTGCCTTGGTCTTCTTTTACTTCTTGTTATCTCTCCTCTATTTCACTAGGTCTCTGCTTCCATAAATATATCAAGACTGTCTCTGCTTCAGCCTTAGGCTCGGGTGGATAATAAGGACAAGCATTGGATAAACTCAGATTTGGAATTCAGCATCAAAAGTTCAAGCCATCCAAACGCAGAGTATAAGTAAGTATTACTGTGTGGTGAAGGGGAGGTCCATGCCCTACAATTAGACCACCACAACTGAGATGCATACTGCTTCACATTAATCCAAATTGGCAATAGTTAAGTTCAAATAAAGATCAGGTTCCATTTGGATCTATTGATTTTCTCAGCAGTTACAGTGGCTTGCACTCTGAAGCAATATCAGCGATATTAAATCCAATCCAATTGCACTGTTTTGCAGAGATAAGAGCTGGATTCACAGTGTACTGTATCAGCCTTGCTCAATGCTCTTTCCTTTGAAGCTGTTTTTAAGCTTGAATAAAGGAGGACGTTTTATTGTAAATACCAGTCAAGTCGGTTTTCTCTCGGACAACCTTAGTCTTGCCTGGGCCTGTGCCTGAGAAGGCCAGCAGGCAGCAATGGGCACCCCATTTCATTGGAGTAAAGTCCTGAAACAAATATTTTGTTTTTGTATCTTTACTCCTGCCATTACTCATGGCTCACTACATATCCCTCTTTGACACTAAATATCAGCTCAAACTATCTAACTCAATACTTCCCAAACTCTTTTTGTAGAGCCCCACCAAAAGAAACTTTAAGCCTCTTGCACCAGTCTAGTTTAGGTTACCTGTACTGGTCGGTTTATCTCACACTTCCTTTACTTGTTTGTGTCCAACATTCTGTCCTCCTCCTTCCCCTCTGTTTCTTCCCATTTCTGTCTCTCTTCCCCCTCCCACTTCTAACCCTCTCTCTTCCACCACCACTTCTTTCTCTGTCTCCATCCCCTCTGCTTCTCGCTCTCCTTCACTACTTATTCTCTTCCACTTCTTTCTCTCTTTCATTCTGAAATTTCTCACTCTGCTCCGTCACTTCTCACTCCCTCGCTTTCCGATTTTACTTCTTGTTCTCTTCACTGTCGTTTACTCTGCTTTTTTATTTCTTACTCCCTTGGTCTAATTTTACTTCTTGTTAACTCTTCTCTATTTCACTTTCTACAATCCTGTTTCTTTTTCCTTTCTCTTCTCCCCTTCCTTTCCTCTCATTCTTGTATTCATGCAACACTTTTTCATCTTTTTCCTGTAGTTTTCACACTGAGAGATGGAGGGATTGGGAAAAGAGCGAGTGAAACACCTCAGCAAAATGGAATGTGGGTCAGTGACACCTCAGAGGCACAGAGACCATTTGAGACACTGGGAATGCTGGAAACAGGTGGAGATAATGCTGCTGCTGAGGAGAGGGGCTTGTGTGATTGATGTGGACTGCAGCAAATTGGGAGAAACCTGCAGCACACATGATGTCAGCATAAGTAATGTTAACATGATTTATTTATGCAGCACAGTGGCCAGTATCCCAAAGTGTAATTTCAAATTTGCAAATTCCTTAACAAAATGTGACTTAGCAACAGATGCCAGCTCTAGTGTCAGCCGTGGCTCAGTTGATAGCACTCTCACCTCTGAGTTCTAGAAGGTTGTGGGTTCATGTCCCACTCCAGAGACTTGAGCACAAAAATCTAGGCTGACACTCCAGTGCAGTACTGAGGGATTGCTGCACTGTCAGAGGTGCCGTCTTTCGGATGAGATGGTAAACCGAGGCCCTGTTGGCTCTCTCAGGTGGACGTATTTATAGAAAACAGGTCATTATCATATTGCTGTTTGTGGGACCTTGCTGTGCACAAATTGGCTCCTGCGTTTCCTACATTACAACAATGACTGTATTTCATTGGCTGTAAAGCACTTTAAAATGACCTGAGGTCTTGAAAGACGCTATATAAATAGAAGTCTTTCTTTCTCATTGGAAACTTCCTCCAATTCACAAATTTAACTCTGTACCTTACATAGCTGTCACTGAACAGTAATCAGATGCGAGAACCTTGGCTGATATTATCCATTCCTAGCACAAGGGCAGTAAAATCAATTGTAGCATCCCTCCTTCCACAAGATCCACTCCAGAGATCTGAGCACGTAATCAGACTGACAATTCAGTGCAGTACTGAGGGAGTGCGGCACTGTCGAAGGTGCCGTCTTTCGGGTGAGACGTTAAACTGAGGCCCCGTCTGCCCTCTCAGGTGGACGTAAAAGATCCCATGACACTATTCAGAAGTCATGATGTGGAGATGCCGGCGTTGGACTGGGGTGGACAAAAATGAGAAGTCGCACAACACCAGGTTATAGTCCAACAGATTTATTTAATTTTACAAGCTTTCGGAGCTGTCGCTCCTTCGTCAGGTAAGTTAGCAATGAGAGAATCTCCCAGAATTCACAATTTAAACCCAGACAAAATCTATTCACATTATTCGCTACAACAAAGAGCACAGCCAAGACAATGAGATGTGTCCCAGGGGGTCCAACGTGTCAAACCACCTGCTGGCTGCATATCCTGTCAATTTGTGTTCTTGTGTTAGCCTTTTTAAAAAAAAAAAAAAAAACCCCAAAAAAACACCTGGGAAGACCGGCCATGATGTCAAGTCACGTTCTGTATCGTGACATGAACCCGATATCGCGATTGAGGCCATCCTCATGAGTGCAGAACTTGGCTATCAGTTTCTGCTCTATGATTTTGCGCTGTCGTGTATCTCGAAGGCCGCCTTGGAGAACGCTTACCCGCAGATCCGAGGCTGAATGCCCCTGGCTGCTGAAGTGTTCCCCGACTGGGAGGCAACCCTCCTGCCTGGCGATTGTTGCGCGGTGTCCGTTCATACGTTGTCTCAGTGTCTGCATGGTCTCGCCGATGTACCATGCTCTGGAGCATCCTTTACTGCAACGTATCAGGTAGACAACGTTGGCCGAGTCACATGAGTATGTACCGTGTACCTGGTGGGTAGTGTCCTCACGTGTAATGATGGTATCTGTGTCCATGATTTGGCATGTCTTGCAGAGGTTGCCGTGGCAGGGTTGTGTGGTGTCTTGGTTGCTGTTCTCCTGAAAGATGGGTAATCTGCTGCGAACGATGGTACTTTTGAGGTTAGGCGGCTGCTTGAAGGCGAGTAGTGGAGGCGTGGGGATGGCCTTAGCAAGGTGTTCGTCGTCATCGATGACATGTTGAAGGCTGCGAAGAACATGGCGTAGTTTTTCCGCTCCGGGGAAGTACTGGACGACGTAGGGTACTCTGTTGGTTGTGTCCCGTGTTCGTCTTCTGAGGAGGTCTATGTGGTTTTTCGCTGTGGCCCGTCGGAACTGTCGATCGACGAGTCGAGCGTCATATCCCGTTCTTACGAGAGCGTCTTTCAGTGTCCGTAGGTGTCCATCGCGTTCCTCCTCGTCTGAGCAGATCCTGTGTATTCGCAGGGCTTGTCCATAGGGGATGGCTTCTTTAACGTGGTTAGGGTGGAAGCTGGAGAAGTGGAGCATCGTGAGGTTGTCCGTGGGCTTGCGGTAGAGTGAAGTGCTGAGGCGTCCGTCTTTGATGGAGATTCGTGTGTCCAAGAATGAAACCGATTCTGAGGAGTAGTCCATGGTGAGTTTGATGGTGGGATGGAACCTGTTGATGCTATCGTGTAGTCCTTTCAGTGATCCTTCGCCGTGGGTCCAAAGGAAGAAGATGTCGTCGATGTATCTGGTGTACAGCGTTGGTTGGAGGTCCTGTGCAGCGAAGAAGTCTTGCTCGAACTTGTGCATGAAGATGTTGGCGTATTGGGGTGCGAATTTGGTCCCCATGGCTGTTCCGTGTGTTTGGGTGAAAAAATGGTTGTCGAAGGTGAAGACATTGTGGTCAAGGATGAAGCGGATGAGTTGTAAGATGGCGTCCGGAGATTGGCTGTTGTTGGTGTTGAGTACTGAGGCTGTCGCAGCGATGCCGTCATTGTGGGGGATATTGGTGTAGAGTGCCGATACGTCCATTGTGACGAGGAGTGTTCCTGGTTCAACTGGTCCATGGGTGCTGAGTTTCTGCAAGAAGTCTGTAGTGTCGCGACAGAAGCTGGGGGTTCCCTGTACGATGGGTACGATTCAGAAGAGCAGGGGAGTTGTCCCCGGTGTCCCCGGTGTCCTGGCCAACATTTATTCTTCAATCAACACCTAAAAACAGACGATCTGGTCATTATCACATTGCTGTTTGTGGGAGCTTGCTGTGCGCAAATTGGCTGCCGCGTTTCCTACATTACAACGGTGACTAAACTTCAAACGTACTTCATGGGCTGGGAAGCATGTTGGGATGTCCTGAGGTCGCGAAAGGCGCTATATAAATGCAAGTCTTTCTTTTATTTTATCGTTGAAATCAGCTAATTCAGTACAAACGAGGAACCGTACCTTGATTCAGTTCACACTCTGTCAAAGTTTTACCGGCTGAGCCACCTGGGAAGCCTTAAGGGTTAAAATGTTTAGAGTGTTCAGTTGGTTGGGATTGTTGTCTTTTGTTGTCAATGGGTCTGTTGCTGTGATGGGGGGAAGTGGGCAGTTTGTACTGGCTGAACTCCAAGAATGAGCTCCAGACTGCTTGGTATTTCTCCAGTTGTCGGCAGAAGCCTATTATCACTTGTTCTTGATTGGAATATGCTCCACATGTGCTTCAGCCACGTGTTTATTCTGGAAGCAGCTGTCAACAGAGAGGTGATGTACCTTACTGCAGTTAGTATTAAGTTCTATGCTAACCTATTCATTTCAGCAAATACAAGTAGCGTAAGAGAAAAGGAACTATAATACACCAATATCAGAATTACATTATATGGAACAGAGGAAAAAGCACCAGGTGGCGGCTTTACATGAAAGACGATTGTGCATAGATTCGCACTCAACATTAACCAAGATACAGCTCATGGATTAGAGAAGGGAAAAAAAAGAATGAACCACTTGAGAGAATAATGTTATGTAAGAAATTTAGAAGAGATAGATCAAAAGATAAAGATTATCTGATATCATTGTGGTGGTAAGGGAGAAGAAGGGAAGCTTCACAGGCATCAGTCAGGGAATGATCTGGGCTGCAGGTGTTGGGTGGAGAGCAGCAACTCATGTGACTTTGTATACATTCCTCAGGATGGATTGATTCGACCTCTATTGAGAATTTAATGATAAATACATCTAATTAAGTGCAACCTGGATGATGACTATAATTTTTGGCCTCATTCTAGTTAATACACCTCAGACAATGCGTATGGCTTTCAGACCAGCGTTGGGTTGTGTATTTTCAAATTACTCCTGCCAATTATCCTTATAATGAAGTGAACGGAATAGCACTTGGGGTAAAGCCAGCTGTCCAAAGTTTGAAAGCGTTGAACTCTCTTTGGCCCAGGAAGGCGATTACCTTTGCTTACTGTTCAAAACATTTTTTTTGTCTTATTAGGCAACATGATCAAATTGTTTACCTGGGGTTACAGTCAGTAACCAGAGGCAGAACCATAAAGCAAACCAGTTCGAGAGAGTTCACGTAGAATCACTAAGCTAGGAAAAGAGATGAAGAAATGTGGAAAATTGAGATGAAAGTTATTAGACCTCAAGGCCAGAAGGATCTGTAACTAAAGAAAGCAATTTTAAAACTAGGAGGGTTTTCTCAAAATGAAATCAACATCACATAACATCTTGTTGTTGTGATATGCACATTGGATTTTTCTTTTGTTCTCCTTCAGGAGTTACTGAAAGTTAAAATAGGGCAGGATTTTTCTCACAAATTTACAAAATACAAAAGTGACTTGGTGAGCAAAACAAAATCCTCACACAGGAACACTCCGGAAACATGCAGGAAGCTCTGTGTGGACAATGTCACCAATCAGTAAAGCAACGATACCTGGAACATAGCACAGCGACTTTCTACAGACTACAGCAAAACATAACCATAGGAACTGCGTCATAGACTGTGGCTGGGTTACTGGTTGATCACAACTGAACGGACAAAAGGACCCAACATGGAACCCGAAAATGATGGAAAGACACACCGACCGAGGCAGATTTTCCAAGGATGTACCGGGATGGAGCGCGATGAGGAAATTCGAGTGAGGGGGATTGCACGCCTGTAAGACAGCTCGCTCGATGTTCTATGATGAACAATCAGGCGGGCTGGGCTCTGTTATGTTCGTGTGATGGACTGGTTGGGCCGAATGGCCTGTTTCTGTGTTGTATATTCTATGTAATCTCCCACCAAATTATTCCCTTCATCCTCCACCCAGGCAATCACTTACACCCAAGCACATCAGACAAAAAAACTGCTCCACCATGGCAATTTGTTAAAAGCACTGCGTTCTCCCACTGCACAAAAGATAATGACAAGGCTAGAAGGTGAAATGCAAGTAAATACTTTAAACTATTTTCATACATCTCTTTTTTTTTTCATGAGTTCTAACTTATTTGAGATGAAAATTGAAATTTTTACTGTAAAATATTGCGCCTTTAATTTGAAAATAATGAAATCCTCACAGCAGTGGAGGAGTGGTTGTCTGTACGTGGGATCATCATGCTTCACCAATTGCCAGATTTTTCATATCCGGTTTCCTGGAAACATCCTTTATGTTTGTAGAATTGGTAACTGAACTGCAGATTGAGCTATACGTAGAGGTCTATTTAATTTCTCCTCCACAGGGTTTTTTTTTTATATTGGCTATGATATTGAATGGATAAGCTATTTCACAGTTGATGGTGTGAAATTAACAAATGATATAAGATTGCAACACAGAGCTGAAATGTCAGGATTTTAAAACAAAGCAGATGGTAACTGATGGCAAAATGTATTTGTTGTGTCTGTTGCCTCGTTTGACAATGGATTGATGTTTGTTTCATAGCTTGCACATGAAGATTCTAACTGCAAACTGCAGTATTTTTTTCTGCTCTTATTTCATATGTTGTTGAAAAAAGCAGGTCGTTTTCAGTAGTTCTAGGCTGCGCTGTTGGCAACAGGAGTGCCTCACCAGCTGGTCGGATGGCACGATATGACTTTGAATCTCTGACACTAATGTAATAATACAATATTATTTTACAATTTACTCGTTCCATCTGATAATTTACATTCCAAATCTTGTTGGCTTCTTTTTCAGTGAACTGCGCGCTTCATTTTATTAAAAAAAATATGTAATGGGATCTCCTGCACTGAGAGCTGGAACTGCAGATTGATAAGTGGATAAATAAGGATAAGGTGCTGCATTTTGAGTCATTGTTCACAGCTACGCTGTTCCCAAACCGGCCGCGTCCCATTTTTCCCCTCTAGCAGCAATTCTGCTGGTAAAACTGCGCATCAGCATGTTTTGTTTGATTCGTACAGAAACATGATGCTGTGCAAACCTCTGTTGTGAAACACAATTTAATAACTGATGCATTGACAGTCTGAAAGCTAATCGTTTGATTTAAAACATACTATTTAACTTTACCAAGACGTTACAATAAAGCATCTGCAGGAACATAAGGCAGTTGATATCAATACGTAAGAAACCACACGAGGTGATAAAACTAAATTATAATCAGAGAGTCCGCATCCAAAGCTATAGTAAGGGACAGGCTCATTTAATGTACTTAATAGAGGTTTAATGACTACTCTGTATAATCTTTGTGCCTTAGTCATGAATATCCATCTTACCACTCTAGATTCATAATACTTACTAAGTAAATGATCCTAACATTAGAGTTTCCGCTTTGGGCGCAATCGGAAAATTCCACCCAAAATGCACTCCAAATTGCGCTGGTTAGGTTACAGTTCAAGTTTCCGATAAAATTCATTTGCATAATCACAAACATAAAATCTTCCACGAACAAGTGCAAGAGAACGTAATTGTTTCTATTTTTTTTCTTTCCATTAAAAAGTATTCCTTGAGATATTTAAGAGTGGTAACCTGGTGCAGTTTTATTAATACAGTTGAAAATGGGTTTATCACAAAAAATAAGCATTTTTATTAAGTGTCCAGTCCTCCACCTGTGAGAACCTAATTTAAAATCACTTAAGATGACTTAAAAAACTATACTGAACCATTTAATACTTCCATTGGTGTACACTAGTCAGTTTCCTAGAAAATTAAATCATTTTCTATATGTAAAAACTTTTAAAACGTGCCTGTGCACCTAAGAAATTAGTGCAATTTGAAGAGCCTTCGCGAATTGGCGCAATGGGCCGTAATTGGCAGAACCTCACAATTGCGCCGTGGGGGCGTAATGAGTTTTGTGGGTGGGGCCTGATCTGGGGGCGTTATGAGTTTTGTGGGTGGGGCCTGATCTGGGGGTGTGATGAGTTTTGTGGGTGGGGCCAGATCTGCGGTCGTGACGAAGTTTGTGGGTGGGGCCTGATCTGGGGGCATGATGAGTTTTGTGGGTGGGGAAGCCTGGGGGTGTGACGAGTTTTGTGGGTGGGGCCTGATCGGGGGGCGTTATGAGTTTTGTGGGTGGGGCCTGATCTGGGGGTGTGATGAGTTTTGTGGGTGGGGCCAGATCTGCGGTCGTGACGAAGTTTGTGGGTGGGGCCTGATCTGGGGGCATGATGAGTTTTGTGGGTGGGGCCTGATCTGGTGGCATGATGAGTTTAGTGGGTGGGGCCTGATCTGGGGGCGTGACGAAGTTTGTGGGTGGGGCCTGATCTGGGGGCGTGATGAGTTTTGTGGGTGGGGCCAGATCTGGGGGCGTGATGAGTTTTGTGGGTGGGGCCTGATCTGGGGGCGTGACAAGTTTTGTGGGTGGGGCCAGATCTGGGGGCGTGATGAGTTTTGTGGGTGGGGCCTGCCCTGGGGGCGTGATGACTTTTGTGGGTGCGGCCTGATCTGGGGGCGTGATGAGTTTTGTGGGTGGGGCCGCCCTGGGGGCGTGATGAGTTTTGTGGGTGGGGCCTGATCTGGGGGCGTGACGAGTTTTGTGGGTTGGGCCTGATTGGGGGGCGCGACGAGTTTTGTGGGTGGGGCTGCCCTGGGGGCGTGACGAGTTTTGTGGGTGGGGCCTGATTGGGGGGCGCGACGAGTTTTGTGGGTGGGGCTGCCCTGGGGGCGTGATGAGTTTTGTGGGTGGGGCCTGATTGGGGGGCGCGACAAGTTTTGTGGGTGGGGCTGCCCTGGGGGCGTGATGAGTTTTGTGGGTGGGGCCTAATTGGGGGTCACGACGAGTTTTGTGGGTGGGGCTGCCCTGGGGGCGTGATGAGTTTTGTGGGTAGGGCCTGATCTGGGTGCATTGAATCTTAAACCAGGGTAACAGATCATGGAAAACATGAACGCAAATGTTTTGGGGCGCAACTCACGTTCGTTTAAAAGTCCCCGATCTTTTGCGCTGGTTCGGCTGATTTTGCTCTTTTGCGCTAATATTACTCGTGTAAACGAGCAGAAACTCTACCCACTAGTGTTTAATAAATAGTACAAGGACAGCTTTCCATAACATAGTAATGTACATTAAAAGGTGGGGCAATCCAAATATATATTGAATCTGCAACTGCAGTAGTGGCCACCAAATTTCTAGCCCATCATTATTTATTTAAATGTGTCTAGTACAGGATCTTAAACTGAACATGCTTGATTAACAGTATTGATTAAGGGCCCAATTTCCCACTCCACATA
This sequence comes from Squalus acanthias, assembly GCA_030390025.1. NCBI lineage: Eukaryota > Metazoa > Chordata > Chondrichthyes > Squaliformes > Squalidae > Squalus > Squalus acanthias. Next base: position 18,816,920 of record CM059444.1, on the reverse strand, counting down.
AGGCACAGACACCATGTGCCCATTCCTATGTTTTTTTTAAGGCATGTTTATTACCACAAAGACATTAGGGCCAATTTTAAACCTGCCTGCCCAGCGGAAACCGGGCGAACAGGAAGTTAAAATGGCCAGTGGGACTTAACCACAACAATCTTCTTGTGGGTGCCATTCTTCACCTCCTCTTCTCAGCAGGCGAGATGGACACCCGCCAGAAGCCAGTGGGGTCCTTCTTTAGATATGCACGTTGGGCTCTGATGAAGTAATCGGGGCCTGACTGCAATTTTAAGCGGAGGCCTGCACTGGAAACCATTGTAGCAACCTAGCAAAAAGAGGAGCTGGGGTCTGGGCTACTGCTGCCCCGGGACCCTCACCCTCTGCGATTGCAAACACCCCCCCCCCCCCCGCCACAACCTCCTGCGCCCCCCCGCCCCCGCACCTTACCTTGCTGGCAGCTGCCCCGGCCCAAAATCAATTGAAATAAAAATCAGGAGAGAGGTAAAACGGGCTGCAGCATCGCTATCGCAAAAAGTCAAAATCTACCTCAAGACTAGCAGATTTCTTAGATTACCAGAGCCTTCACAATATTTGCCTCCCTTAAACTTCCTATTATTTGTTGTACAGCACAGCTTGCATCATTTCTTACTCAGAGCATCTAAAATACCAATTTACGCTTTTAAAATTATGAGGAATTTTTATTGTTAATCTTGAACAGCAACATATAAGCCTTGTTAGGTACATTTAAACTTCATATAAATGGTTACATACAATTTGTGATAACTGTGGGTAACTGCAGATTTTTATTTGGTTTCTCTCTGGTGATGAAGTGCAATAGCAACAACTTTATGTTTATACGACCCTGCACTGTATTAATTTCCTTAAATTTGTGAAAATTTGCTGCCTTGCCTTGTGAATTCCCGGCAGCTCACACTGAGTATTGCTTGGTCATTCTTCGACAGACATGATTTATTGCTTCCGTGACTTCAGCGATCGATCCAAGAGCAGATATTACAAAAATCAAAAGTACAGATGAAGGGGATCATTCAGCCGATTCTTCCATAGAAACCTTTGAACCCCCATTACAGCTTCTAACTGCTTTTTGAGTTCTGCTTCTACCACCCTATCTGAAGACCAGTCCAGGTATTAATCACACTTTGTAGAGAAAACAAACGCTTCCTGACATCAAAAGGAATGATAGAAAGACTTGCATTTCTATAGCGCCTTTTATGACATCAGGACATCTCAAAGCACTTTAAAACCAATGAAGTACTTTTGAAGTGTAGGCACTGTTGTAATGTAAGCAACATGGCAGTTAATTTGCACACAGCAAGCTCCCACAAACAGCAATGAAATAAATGACCAGATCATTTGTATCAGGTGTTGGTTGAAGGATAAATATTGGCCAGGACACCAGAGAGAATGCCCCTGCCCTTCCTTAACTAGTGCCATGGGATCTTTTCCGTCCAGCTGAGAGGGCAGAATCGGTTTAGCATCTCATCTGAAAGACGGCACCTCTGACAGAGCAGCACTTCCTCAGTACTGCACTGGAGTGTCGTCCTAGATTACGTCAGTCTTGAATTTACCTTGTATCTGTTTGTGCCTATCCGCCATCCCCCCCTTGTCCTGCACGTGTGGTTTAACTTGATATAGAGCTTATAATTAACCTTTCTATTCTCGTATAACTTATAAGATCCCCTCTCATTAGTCTCCTTTCAAAGCTGAAGAGTCTTAAAAATGTTTTAACCTTTCCTCATAAATCAGTCCTCTGACACTAGAAGGGAAAAATTCGGTACATTAGCACCTCCCGTTAGCACCAGCAGATGGCACTAACGGGGTGCTAGAGCATTATCACCGGGGCAAGGCAATTCCAACGCCGCACGCCAAATCCCAATCCCCCGCAGCGCCGCCGCTAACAGTTATCGCTGGGAGCCTCAACGCCAGCTGGGTCATGACGTCAGTGAGTGTGTCACCCTCATTGAGTGCCCGATCTGCAAAATTGTTTGTCGCCATCTACCTTAGCACCTAGAGTAAACAGCGACAGGGAGAGCTGGCGTGAAGCAGCAGGAAGCCGGCTCCAGGGACGTTATTTGAAGGGATCATCAGTAATGAGTCGCAGCTGTAAGTTAGTGGAGTTTCAGTGCTTTCTTGTCAGTTTCACATAGTCCAACAGTCTCATTCCGTAATTTCAAGGTTATTTAGTATCAGGAGTGTTGTGGCAACTAAAAATTAGCTAAATTTATTCTGAAAAAAATCAAATGGCTACAATTCGTAACATTAATGGGGGCTGTACTGGCAGTCAACCTTGCCCTCCAGGATCTATAGTGGAGGGAGCAGAGGCAACGAGAAAGACTGGAACATGTGCCCAGAGGGAGGAGGAGGGCCACCAGGGCTCTCAACAGGAGGCCTTACCCTCCGAGGGTATTCCAAGAGCACTTCTCCTACCTGCAATTAAATGAGGAGCAGTGTATTAGAAGGCTCCACTTCACCAAGGAGGTGGTCACAGAATTCTGCCACCTCCTGCAACCAGACCTCCAGTCTCAGATCAGGGAGACCATGGCTCTCCCAGTGACAGTCAAGGTCACCGTTGCCCTCAATTTCTTCACCAGCGGATCCTTCCAGTCGGCAACAGGAGACATAGCTAACATCTCGCAGTTCGCCATCCATCGCTGCATCCAGGAGGCCACAGAGGCTCTGTACAGTAGGAGAAAGGACTACATTTCCTTCCCCATCACCAGAGAGAAGCAGGAAGATGCTTGCATGTGGCTTTATCAGGTTGGCAGGATTCCCCATGGTGCAGGCTGCCATAGACTGCACCCACGTGGCTTTGTGGGCACCGCATAACAATCCTGAGATATTCCGTAACTGCAAAGGCTACCACTCACTTAACCTGCAGTTGGTGTGTGACCACAGACATGGAATCCTCAATGTGAATGCCCGCTATCCTGTTGCAGCCATGATGCCTTCATCCTGTGCCAGACTGGTGTGCCAGCACTCTTCCAGCCACCATGTCAAGCTCGTGGCTGGCTGCTCAGAGACAAGGGCTATCCGCTCTCCAGCTGGCTCATGACTCCCCTCCCCAACCCCAACACTCCTGCCACCAGGAACATCATCGAGCAGACCATTTGCCTGCTCAAGCAACGGTTCCGCTGCCCTGAACACTCGGGAGGAGCCCTCCAGTACTCAGCTGAGCGGATGTCACATTTCGTCGTGGTGTGCTGCATGCTCCACAACTTGGCCATCATGAGGGCCCAGCCCTTGCTACCAGGGATTGTGGGAACACCTCAGGAGGAGGAAGAGGGAGAGGAGGAGGATGCGGAGGAGGAGGACGAGGAGGAGGAGGAGGAGGTGGAGGAGGTCGTGGAGGAGGAGGAGGAGGAGGAACAGGAGCAAGGGAGGAGGCAGCCATTCAATCGGCCTTCCGGAAGAGTGGTCTGTGACCGCCTCATCAGACTGTGGTTGCAATGAAATTAAACCCCAGATCCCCGTTGCTCACCACATCCGCATCATTCCATCCCTGTTGCAGGCCATATCACAGCACAAAGCTGAAATGAGACAGACCACAAAATAATCCAAACTGAATTAATACATTTATCAAAAATCAGTGAACACATATTTACACCAAAAATATTAACTATTCACCCTTGTGCAATCCCTTAGTGCCTCTTGTTCCAGTGCCTTTGCCTACTCTAGTGCTCCTATGAAGTGTCGGCCCAGTGGCTGCAGCAGGGCTGGTGGAAGGCTGCTGAGTGTCCGTGCGGGAGACTTCAGACGGCCTTGCAGGACCTCCTCGACCAGCTCTGGGCCTGGAAGGCCCGGTTGTAGACTGCACCACCTCAGCGTGGGTGGCAGCAGTCTGGGCTGGCTGGTTGACAGGCAGCAATAAGGGCAATGGCAGAGTGGCAGTGGTGGGAGCAGGAATGCTGTCATCCTGAGAGAGGACAGCAGGTTCCTGCTCCACTGACCCACTGCCACTCCCCCGGAGCAGCACCTCAGCATCCCTAGCAATCTGTTGGAGCACATATTGCTGGCCTGCTGCGAAACCATGAAAGCCCTGGTCAACAATGGTAGGCCCAGCCATGATGGCAGCAGTCAGAGCTTGCGTGGTATCAAGCTGAGACTGTATGAGAGCAGTCTGAGATTGGATGCCACCAAGTATAGACTGCATTACAGCACTAAGATGTTGCGTCACTTCTGCCTGTGCTGCAATGAAAGCTACCAGATTGCCCATCACACGCGGCATCAGGTCTGGGTTGCTACAGTCTCTCTGGGAGTCTACCATCCTTTGCAGACTGGAAATGATGGGCTCCATGGTGTGCGCAGAGTCTTGTGCAATGTTGGAGGCGGACTCCTCTATGCTCCTTACCATTGCCGAGAGGATCTCAGGCACCCATGCCATTGCACCTATCATCTCCGTGTGCATGCCCATCACCCTTCTTCTAAAGGCCTCCCCATCGAGGACCTCATCTGAGTTCTGTGTAGCAGAACTCGAGCGCGAACTCGCCCTCTGGGAAGCTGGCCCCCGAGCTACCCTTTTCCCCTGGCCTTGCTGCAGCCCAATCGCAGATCCCGCTACTATACTAGCCTCTAAAGAATGCGTAGTGCCATTATCTGAGCTGGTGCCTGCGGGTGAGACATGCAGTGAAACACCGTGTCCTTCCTCCTCCTCTTTTCACGCCTCGCTCTCAACAGTGCCCTCAGGGACAGGCTGCTCAAGTGCTTGCTCATTATCTGAAAGCATAACAGTACAAGAGTCGGGTTAAGGTGAGGGAAGCGGGGCAGGAAGGGAGAAATGCATGCATACAGCATGATTAGCTGGAAAGTGCGAAACGCTTGTGGGGTGAGGGGGAAGTGTGATGTGAGAAGAAGGAGTAGGGATGAACATACGGTTGTTGTCCCCAAGGGGGTCAACGTCGCCGGTGGCCATGGCACCCATCACCTGGCGCCCAATAATCTGTAGCATCCTATTCTCCAGCGCAGACAGTGGTTGGGTGTCGGCTTGTCCCCCGCCTGTGCGCTCCTGCTCCCTCCTGTTGTGAGCGACCTTGGCCTGCAAGAGAAAGGAAAGTGTGTGAGTAAGTGTGGAGCAATGTGTTTGGGTGATGTGTCTGCCATAGTTGATTAGCTGTCATTGTGTGCAAGGTGTGAGATGTGGGTGTGAGTGTTGGTGTGAGTGTTGGTAGGTAGAGATTGTTGGTGGGTGAGTGCTGGGGGGTGTGGTGCTTTGGGCAGTGTATGAAGACTGTGGTTCAGATGGTGTTATGTAGCATTTGTTGAAGCATTGACTCACCCTAACCACCCGAGTGAGGTCGTTAAATTTCTTCCTGCACTGTGAGTGGGTCCTGGGGACCACAGTGCTGCCCGAGATGTGCTGCGCTACCTCCCTCCACATGGCACGGTAGACTTGCAGCGAGGACCTCCTGCCACTTGCCGGGTAGAGCACTGCCCTCCATCTCTCCACAGCGAACATCAACGCCTCCAATGCCTGATCGCAGAATCTGCAGGCTCTCTCCCTGGGGATTGGATCTACCATCAGTATAGCTGCTTCAGTCCTCGGGCTCCTTCTCCTTGACCTGCTGCTGCTTGCTAAGGCAGTTGGACAGCCAGCAAAGCTGAGAATGAGGTTCTGCAGCATCAATGAACCTCCCCTTTTATTACTGGAAAAAGCCTGTGGCAATCATGACTTGCGATTAGACTGCACCTGATATTGGTCCCAGTGTAACGCCAATGAGCTTGGGCTTTAACACTTGAATTAGCACTCCAATCATTTCTTTGAGCAATGAGCACGAATTTTGCGTGCAGTCTAAAGCATTAGCGCCTGACGCTAATTCTCCAACTTTTCTAATGATACCACCCATTCCTGGGCTATAATGAATTTCTAGCCCTAGGGATCTTCTTGGTGACACATGGTTCTTCTGTGCATTGCTTCTAGGAGACAGGGGTAATTCCTTTGTACCTCAGTGACCAGAAATGAATGCAGTATTCAGAGTGAAGCTTGGCCAAAGAACGATATAGCTTCAGTATGACCGCCTCGGACTTATGATCTACTGATTTCACAACATAGATCAGCATTTAATTTGCTTTGCTAATTGCCGCTCCACAGGACATAGTCAATGTTGAGTGTCCTGTGACATACTGTTCTCTTTTAGCCTCTTCCCTCGCTAGACCATCACCATTCATTGAATCTTCTATTTTCTGTTCCACTTTGTTTTGCCCACTTGCACATATTATGCAGATCCTTCTGTGATTCTTTAGTTGCTTCACCAGACTCACCTGACCCTCTAATTCAGTTTGTTGGCGGTTAGGACCAATTTACATTGGACCTGAAATTGCGGTCGGAGGCTTCCCACGGGTGAATCCCTCCGATCCACAAGAAAAGTACGTTCCTACCTGGTGCCTCCGTATCTTCGGACTCTTGCAGTCCTGGGCCTGCAGGCGCACGCCTGCATAAAGGCCCATCTATCCCGGGGCGCATGCGGTTCGCAAGCGTCCCTGGGATCACGTGAGCCAGGCCAACCAATCACAAAGGGGAATTTCCATTATGCTTATTGAGATTCCATTTACGTACAGAATCCCCATAAGCATAATAGGAATGACATAAAAAACACACTTTCACACAACCTAAATAAAAATAAATCACATGTTTAAAATTAATAAAAAATACAATTTATTTAAACATTTAAAACAAAAATTTAATTTTTTGAAAAATAAATTTCAACATTTTTAAAGGGGCCAAAAATAACCTGAACTAATTTTAATGATTTTTGACTGTTTAAATGATTTTTTTTAATTATTTTAATATTTATTTTCACCCTTACGCTGGTAAAATAAGGCCCTACGCCTGCTTTTACCAGGGGGTGCAAGTGTTTCATGGGCATTCGCTGGGCAGTAGTTGGGCAAATACTCTCAGCCAGCGACTGTCCATTTCCTGCGCATGCGGAGGATCTGACAAGCTGAAACTTGACAGATCGCAGGTTCCGAGTTTTCGCGCCTGTTCAGCGCATACAGAAACCCGGAACTTGCGGGGCACTTACGACCATGTATGCTGTGCGTACGCAGTCATAGGCCCCGTAAAATCCGGGCCATTGTGTTATTGAATTAAGATCTTTATATACATGAGAAAGAGCAGGAGTCCTTGAGATACTCCACTCAGTACATTTTCCCCTGCCGACATCATTGCCCTAACTAGTATTACCAACCAGTTCCTTATCCACCTCCTAGTTTTACCTAGGCTACCCACTGCTTTACATTTGTGTGCCAGCCTTCTTATGGAATTGTATTAAAGGACCAATGATGTTAGCCAGTGAGCACTGATTTTGTTTCAAATTACATTGTATCTAGTTTTGGAAGTAGAAAGCTTTCTGAAACTGCCTTCCCACACACTTTTTCTAGGCTTTCATTCACTCAATCATAGCTTCAATACATGCCATGAGTCTAGTACTCTGGAGCATTGCTTAGATCAAGGTCTACTTTTGTAACTCAGACTGGTAGAATCATATTCTGCTAGTTCATTTGTGGCACTTAGGATCTAGTGGGAGAAAGATTTCCCTGGGTCACCAAAGAGATAATCCATCAAAATAATAATCAGGGTTATGGGCCTAGATTTCCCACCCATCCTCTACTCTCCACCCTTGTGCAACAGCAGCTGCCCAAAACAGAACTCTGCCCTTCGTCTGATTGCGACTCCCGGGTGGAGATTGGGAAGCCTACCTGCAGAATTCTAATGAATTTGAGGCTGGAAGGTCAGGGGCACATTATGCATTTCTGTGGTGTGCATAATTTCACTCAACACCCCTGAGATACACCCAAATCAAAGGAGGGCAGAAGATGCTGGCCTCACCGTTGTGCAACTTCGTGCAGCTTTTTGTAATCTTATCTCACATTATTTACAATGCGTAAATGGTGCATCGTTGGAACAGAAATGGAGCCGTCACTGCTGTTCTAGTACAATCAGACATAAAACTGACGGTCACCAAATTCCAATCTTGCAAGACAGAAAGCCAAACCTTCCGGATTAATTGTTTCTCAGAAATGTTTTAATGAGTCATAATGAGTAATAATGAATTATTAATCACAAAGTTCCCTTAAAATATAAACTAACAGATGGGTCTGATTTCCATTACAAAGACTCAAGGCATTGTAGAATATCAAGGAATGGAAGTAGTGACATCTCTAAATGGTAAAAAATGATTATAAATTATTCATCAACAGAAATATTCAATAAAGCATTGGCTTTGGATTACCTTCAGATATAAATGCATCTGATAGCAATAAGTTGTGAGCTCTCCCTGTCATTATATTGGAGATTCTTCGACTTTAGCTCTTTGAGTACTGAACTTCAGTTGACATTTGCAGCTTGATATCTCAATCACTCCTAAATACAACTTTAGTGTTTATAACATTTGTGACCAGGAAATAGCAGATCCAACTGGAAAGCTGAAGTAAATTTTCAACAATGTTCTCTGCAATATCCATTATTGTACATCAACTCATATCCTGGCGTATAGATAGCGTAAAATGAGGAATCAGATCTCGTGTTACAGAAAGTGTACATGTATTGGAAGACATGAATGTCACCTAATTGTCCTGTGTTCTTCACTACTTTCTGGCACAGGCATGATGGGCCAAATGGTCTTCTTCTGTGCTGTATCATTCTATGATTCTACCTCCTTTTGTGTGAAGACTCCGTTAGAATTTCCAATTAGGGTGGAAAGTGGACATTCCTGATCAGAACATTAGGTGGAGATCTGCTATGCTGGAGCTCAACCCAACTTTGTATCCATTCTGATTTTCTGTTTATTATTTTACTTGCAGGAAATATCCATCCATTTGTGGGTAGACGCATGCAAGTGAGGGCATAATGAGCTGATGGCATAACTTGCCCTATTTTCTGTTATGTCTAAACATTTCACACCGTTTTCTTTATCTGTTCTTATAAACTGGGTGTTCAGGTTTGCCAGGCACTGAGTTTCATAGAGAAATGACTTTAAACAGACAAGATTGTCCGTCGTAAGGCCATTATTAAACATTTTTCCTGATATATTTTTAGTTTTTTGAAGAGGGGGGCAATGTGACAGTTGCTGTGGCTGCCTTTTTATGTCTCCTACGGTTATTGTATCACAGTGGCTTTCCCGCTTGCAAATTCTTGTATTTCTACTTTTTGGATGAAGAAAAGAAGGGTCAACAGAGGGCCGCAGGGCAGGTCAGCCGGGTACCCCCATACCAAGCAGAAATGCACATACCTACCCTTATTGGAAGACCAGTGTGTGCAGAGGCTTTGATTTACAAGCAAAGCCTTGACAGAGTTATGCCAAATTCTGTAGGCAGACTTACAGCCAAACTCCACTACAGACATCCCAACACAATGGGAGTCATTTTTACTTAAAGTCAATGGAAATTAAAATGGGGAGAGATGTATAATGGGCGGCTGATCTGATATCGGCCGTTCTACACTGTCGCCCAGTTAAAATTATACCCACTGGGTGTAGACGTAACAACTGCACTCAGCTTTTATGCATCAGGGTTGTTTCAAGCTGCCACTAGAGACATTGTGAATATAAGCCAATCAACTGTACATCAACTATAAGCCAAACAATTTGGTTATCTGCCCTAATTTTTCCTTATGTGGCTCAGTGTCAAATTTTTTGTCTTATAATACTCCTGGGAAGCGCCTTGGGACATTTTACTACGTTAAAGGTGCTATATAAATACAAGTTGTTGTTGTTGTATAAAGATGTGTGAAGCGAGCCACCAATGCATTGTTTGCTCAAAACCACACGCTTCATCTCCTTCCACATGGATAACTGAAAACAGCATGACAGGGCTATGCAATTTTATAGAGTGGCTGGTTTTCTGAAAGTCCATGGGGTGATAGATGGTACCCATGTCCTCCACAACTGTACCCTCACTGACATCACCTTCCCTTTGCTGCACAACTCACAAAGCTCCCATTCACACCACCTGATGAAACCTGTTCTCAAACCCGTCCAGGACTATTCTCACCACAAGTGGAAATTTCAGTGTAACCGTATAGTTAATATGCAAACCTTGCATGTGTGTATGCCTACTGTTGTCTACCATGCTGCTTCCCCTTGATAACAGTGTGTGAAGTATGTCCTCGTAACCTTAATCTGGTGCTACTTCACTGGCAGGAGTGTGTGAGGTGGCTGGCTGTTTTGTGCCAATAGGAGCCTCTTGGGCTTGACATGGTCCTCAGCACACAGCAACTGATTCTAGAGATGGGCCTCTGCTGTGTCTACAGCACGTATGTTGCTGTGTGACAGCCTGGCCCTGTAAACCTTCTGACACATATGCAGGTTTCAGAGTGAGGTGGTCGGAGGGTCCAGATGTGCTTCTGTGCTGAGAGACACCATCATCATCCATGCCCATTCCAGCCATGCCAGTATGAATGGGCACTACATCATCATGGACCCTGATCAGCAGTACTTAATGGTCCCAATGATATATGAGTGGAGGTGTAAAGAGCACTGCATTGCCTCATGAGTATTAATTGTAAGGCTTGAAAGTACTTAACACTGTGCGAAGGGGAGGTAATTGCAAGTTTGAGACAGTTGTGCTGTACAGTAGCAGAAGATCATGGTAGGTTTCTGTACCTTGGTGACTGGACACGGTCATTAAATGTCTTCCGGCATTGCTTCCTTGTGTGCTGTGTGGTGGAAGTGACATTGCTTATGATTTTTCTCCCACCAATTGATGAGCTCTCGATCAGAGGCATTTCCCACACCTGAAGCTCACCCCTAATATTACAATTAGCTGACCAGCCAGAATCATCACTCGACACATCAGGCAAGAGCGACCTGCATAATGCCCAATTTCCAGTTGGACTTCCACCCGATTGGGAAATGTAAGCCTCTGTGTTTAAAAAGTGGTAAGTTCGGCACCTGACAATACTTCAAAGCTCAACTGAAAATGGAGCTAGCGGCAGGGCAGAAGAATAAGATTAGAAAAGCGGTAGAACACTTTCAATTTGAGACACAATAAATTCAATCAGAGCAGCACCAGTAGAGCAAAAAAAATCAATGCAAGTCCTGCTACAATGTAATATACCGAGTTTAGAAACTGCGTGTATCCTTGAATCCACTAAAATTCTATTTTACAGCAGTGTAACTAATGCTAACCACAGAGTTTTACCGTGGCTGCTCCTAAGAGGTTCTACATTACTGGGATATCAAGGTGCTCAGCCAAGTCTGATGCAAACAGTATCAGAGAAAATTGAAGACTGATACCCGCCTGCATGAATTAGTTGACAGCAAATGTTGGTGTTATCGTGTGAATCGGCAATGCCAGGCCTGGTGTACGAAGGGGAAAACTAAATCTGATCACCTCAGGATCTTATTGGAACAATGGCAGCTTGATTTGCCTTGGCTCCTGAATATGCTGTTGTATAACCTGGATCGATGAAGATAGACCGTTTTGTGATCATAACAATGATTCAGAAGTTCTGACTGTAAGTGGATTTCTTCAAATATGTGGCAAGCAACTATGTCCAGCTATTATTGCAATCATCAGTCACTGTGATAGAAGCTCTGGTATTAACACTGTCACCACCAATAATATTACTTTGGCTTCACAGCTGAATATCTGGAACCTGTGTTAAAACAGACCTCCAGAAAGCCCAGAGGCTGACTTTCAACACATGCCTTACAGTCATCTGCTGTAACCCCCCTGTGCCCTGCTGTAACCCCCCTGTGCCTTGCTGTAACCCCCCGTGCCCTGCTGTATTCCCCCCGTGCCCTGCTGTAACCCCCCCGTGCCCTGCTGTATCCCCCCTGTGCCCTGCTGTATCCCCCCTGTGCCCTGCTGTAAACCCCCCTGTGCCCTGCTGTAACCCCCCTGTGCCCTGCTGTATTCCCCCTGTGCCCTGCTGTATCGCCCTGTGCCCCCTGTGCCGTGCTGTATCGCCCTGTGCCCCCTGTGCCCTGCTGTATTCCCCGTGCCCCCTGTGACCTGCTGTATTCCCCGTGCCCCCTGTGACCTGCTGTATTCCCCGTGCCCCCTGTGACCTGCTGTATTCCCCGTGCCCCCTGTGACCTGCTGTATTCCCTGTGCCCCCTGTGCCGTGCTGTATCGCCCTGTGCCCCCTGTGCCCTGCTGTATTCCCTGTGCCCCCTGTGACCTGCTGTATTCCCTGTGCCCCCTGTGACCTGCTGTATTCCCTGTGCCCCCTGTGCCCTGCTGTATCGCCCTGTGACCTGCTGTATTCCCCGTGCCCCCTGTGACCTGCTGTATTCCCTGTGCCCCCTGTGACCTGCTGTATTCCCTGTGCCCCCTGTGACCTGCTGTATTCCCTGTGCCCCCTGTGCCCTGCTGTATCGCCCTGTGACCTGCTGTATTCCCCGTGCCCCCTGTGACCTGCTGTATTCCCTGTGCCCCCTGTGCCCTGCTGTATTCCCCGTGCTCCCTGTGACCTGCTGTATTCCCCGTGCCCCCTGTGACCTGCTGTATTCCCCGTGCCCCCTGTGCCCTGCTGTATTCCCCGTGCTCCCTGTGACCTGCTGTATTCCCCGTGCCCCCTGTGACCTGCTGTATTCCCTGTGCCCCCTGTGCCCTGCTGTATCGCCCTGTGCCCCCTGTGCCCTGCTGTATCGCCCTGTGCCCCCTGTGCCCTGCTGTATCGCCCTGTGCCCCCTGTGCCCTGCTGTATTCCCTGTGCCCCCTGTGCCCTGCTGTATCGCCCTGTGCCCCCTGTGCCCTGCTGTATCGCCCTGTGCCCCCTGTGCCCTGCTGTATCGCCCTGTGCCCCCTGTGACCTGCTGTATTCCCCGTGCCCCCTGTGACCTGCTGTATTCCCCGTGCCCCCTGTGACCTGCTGTATTCCCCGTGCCCCCTGTGACCTGCTGTATTCCCCGTGCCTTGCCGTTATTTGCTGTATGCGCACCAGCTCTGTTTTAGTACACTCGATCTCTCTCCCTCCTCAGGGGTAATTTTACAAGTCTGCACTGATGCCCAGGAGCCTCACTCACCACAAGCTTGTTCTTCAAATAGTTGACACACATGATGACCTTTGGGAGGGATAATTCTGCCTCTCAGAAGGTATTCCACCACCTATAGGGGATCATTTTGACTTTGTACAATAGTGTAAAATGGTAGATAGTGAATTGGCAGCCCGCTTTACATCTCTTCCGATTATTATTTCCATTGAGTCCCTTAGAGTAGACAAGGCACAGATATAACATGACTCAGAATGAACTTCTTGGCATTCATGCTATGGACAGCACTTTAATGACCCCAGAACCTTCAGCAGCAGTTAATAAGTAATCGTTTATTTCTATTGTAAGGACGTGAAATGCAGGCCCATTATTGCACCAATTTTTTTAAAGGGCGGCGTTTCATACAGTTGTCACATTCTGAATAAGGCAATATATAAACTCCCTTTCTGATGCTGAAATTGAGAAATCTGCTGGTGGTTTTGACAAGCTGATAAAAGTCTGAGCAGTTGTTTCTAAAAGTGGCTGTGACCTTAGCAACTGATTTGTGTTGTCGAGGTACCACCCAGTTCAAGGAATGTGCACTATGGGTGACATGTTTGTGACTTCAATCCTACATGGCCTTGGTGATATTTTGGCTTCATTGTGACTGACACCGCTACCTGCTGACAGGGGCCTGGGATTTACCCACTCACTCAACATGGCCCAGATCAGCTGCTCTTACTTTCACAGCAGAATGCTGACCTTAATGTGAGGCAGTGTGTAAAAACTGCCCTATGGTGGGGTACTAGCTTAGAAGGCTTGTCAAGGTCTTCTGGCTGATCGATGTCAACCATGAAACTCATTGGACTGGATTTTACCAGCCCTGAGGAGGCGGGTTTGGAGGTGGGAGTGCCGGGAAAATGGCAGAAACTGGGAGTGGGTACCAACCCTGCTCCCAACCCGCCTCTGTGCCATCTTCCCGGGAGGCGGGTCCCCGAGTCGCGCAGGGACCCATCTCCTCAAGGCGGGAAGGGGATTAGAGCCAATTAACTGCCTCTTTAGGTAGTTAACAGACAGTTTTGAGGCTTTTTCCCCATTTTATGTCTGTGATTGCGGGCTTCCCGATGGCTGCGAACCTCGCCAGGGTCAGCAAGGCAAGCAGTGGGTCTGCAGGGTAAGAGGGGTCGAAATGTAAGCTGTAGAGGTGAGTGATGGGTGCAAGTGTGGGCAGGTAAGTATGAGAGGTGAGTGTAAAGTGTTGGAAAAAGTTTCCTTACCTTTGCTTCTTTCTGCAGGCTTCAACCTTTGAGGATCCGGAGGTGCCTCATCTCAACGGCAGGGATGACAGAATGGCTGCTGCATTCTCAGATGCAGCTGCCATCTGCTTTCTGCTGAGGAGAGAGGTCTTGGTGAGCATTCTGTGCAAGGGCTCACCTTAGAACAGAGATTGTCAGCGTTTGACAGCTTCTCAAAGCTGTCAAACGCTGACAATTCATCTGTCAAAAATTTTTCGACAGATGAAGTGTCATACGCTGACGTCCTCTGTCACCGGCTTTCCCTTAATTGGCCGGGCGGGCTTAACAATGCCAATCAAGGGAAAATAGCGTGGGTTGGTCAGACGTCGCTGGGGGCGGGACTGAAACCTGGAAACCAGAAGTCCCACCTCCAGCATGTCCCCATTGATAAATCCAGCCCATTCAGTGGGCTGTGAGTAAGAAAAACACAGCATTTAACACACTGGAGTTAGTCCATGTCATGGCTCTGAGGGGCCAATTTTACAAATACACCCTAGTGGCATTAACACAATAGATAGAAAATGGTGGACAATGTACCTGCTAGTTCCTGATATGCATTGGTAATATTGGCCCTTAAAATTGTCCCAACTCACTGTACTGATGTGGGCATCAATTTTGGCTTCAATGGTGTTGAAAGTAGTGGGAACATCTGGATAGCTAATTCAAAACCAAGAGGGCACACCCCCCATTACACTATATCAAAACAAGAGGGCACGACCCCCATTACACTAAATCAAAAGTTTCTGAAGTCCACTCATATAAATAATTTTCAGTGCTTTCAGTGCAGGTAAGTGCAAGTAGCTGGAACATGCAAACCATAGGGGTGGGACATCTGGCACAACTGCAGATTTAAAGATCCGGCCTACCTTAAAGGGGCAGACACAATTTCTGTAGAAGTTTGCCGCTACAGTAATTGTATGAACTGCTTTCAAACAGAGGAGTAAGGGTACTGTAATGGCCCAAGGAAGAGGGAGGACAGCCCTATTTATACAGAGAGTCCTGGGTGATGCTGAGTGGGGTACAGCAAGGGAGGATTGCCACCTTTGTGTCAGAATTGCAGTCTCCTCAGGAGTCTGCAGCCCGGGCTGCCTGGGAAGAGGGGGCAGAGCAAGTTAATGCAGTTTCACATGAGGAGGTCATCGGCACAGATGAAGAAAAAGTTTCAATGTTCGAAAGAAGGAAACCAAGAACTTGGATTTATATAGCGATTTTCACGATCTCAGGACATCTCAAAGTGCTTTTCAGACAATGAAGTACTTTTGAAGTGTAGTCACGGTGATAATCTAAGAAACGAGGCAGCCAATTTGCTTCTGAGTCACAACTAGCAATGTGATAATGACCAGATAATCTGTGATGTTAGTTGAGGGACAAATATTGGCCAGGACATCGGGGAAAACTCCTCTGCTCTTCTTCAAAATAGTGCCATGGGATCTTTTATGTCCACCTGAGAGGACAGACGAGGCCTCGATACAACATCTCATCTGAAAGACGGCACCTCCAACAGTGCTGCACTCCTTCAGTACTGCACTGGAGTGTCAGCCTGGATTTTGTGCTCAAGTCTCTGGAGTGAGTCTTGAACCAACAACCTTCTGACTCAGGCAAGAGTGCTACCACTGAGCCTCGGCTGACACCTGTATATAATGTTTGTTACTTGTTTGTGCTTTTAAGGGATGAAGTTTGAGTTAAAGCGGTTGTGACTTATGACGAGAGAAAGGAGACAGCACATTTCAATAGGTCACGTGGTTAGTTTGGAGTAAGGGTTATGTTCACCTCTTTGTTTAATTTTTAATTTTATTATACATTTGCTGCAAGACAATTATCAAATGTATTTCTTTATCAAAGCACTTTGTAGTTTGTATTTGTGTATTTTTAGGGCTCTGCTGTTAGGGGAGTTACCCCAGGGTAGATTAAAAACGTTTTTTAATTCGGTGCTACCTTGGCCCTTGTGGGTCTTTTCAGGTCCCTAAATCTGCTCACTGTAAATTGGCAGCCGGGTAATATACTCCACCTTCATTATAAATTCTCTTAATAGTCACTTAGTCTGAAATGTGATGGTTTATAACGTAGCTTCTAATTTTTTTGTAATCTTTTATTACATGTCCCTCACCTGTACTCAGGACTTCATGGAACCAGTTAACTGACACGTATGAGAAAAATGGCACTGGGCTTGCGACTGTTGCTCATATTTGCAACATTCACTCACATTATATAAACTACATATAGTGCAAGAATTTCTCCGCAATTAAACCATTTACGGAAAGTGTTTTTGATCTGTAGCCATTAATAAGCTTTCAGTATTCGAGCAGGTTGTTTCAGGGAACTGCGTGCCTGTTAAGCTTCCCAGCTGCAGTTATCCAGTTGTCTATTGTGCTGAACAACTTGTCGGCTTAGCTGCTGTTTCAAAAACAACAGGATCCCCGCAAACTGTCCCAAGGCATTTAAAGCATGTTCCGTGTTACATGTTTTGTGTGCTCTGGACTAGCAGTCGGTTGCTAATTGGAAAAAGATGAGAGAAAAGACAGAGGACGAGCAACTGCAGCTTGTATTCACTTTGCATTACTGTTCTGGCTCAGGATTCCTCAATCTATCATTTCTATTGTAATACAATAAGGGTATATGGTCTTCCATGTTCATGGACAAAAAACAGTGTGACTTGAGTGAGGAAACCGCCTTTCTACGGATGTCAAATGAGTGGAGGAAAATATGCTCTAAAATGGACATATTCTGAGGTAAGAGGCATAGCCTGCAAGAGACAAAGGAACTGTGAGAGTAAACATGGGGTTTTACATTTCCCTTTAATTAAGAAATGCAAGTCTAATTTCTCTGACTGCCACATTACATTTCGACATGGTATTCCCAACCTCGGTTTAAATACAGCACACAACACAACAAAGAAATGCCCCACAGAAAATAAAAAGCATCCTGTGGAAAGTTGTTCCTTTATCCCCCCTCTATAGCATTAAAAGTTGTGTTTGAGGAAACTGCTTCCAGTATCCATTGTCTTTCAGTTCAGTGAGGCTGTTCCTTCTTAATTTCTGTGTGGAATATTCAATATACTGTATACCTTATTACAAGACACAAATTGCTTGGCTATCAGAGACTGTGCTGTAATGTGGGAGGAATGTACCAATTCTAATGTGTTTATAAACATATGAAAATGAATGCTAAATATTGTTAAATAAATATGCAGTTTACCACACTTAAATTAAGGAATCATCTACTATAGTTTGAATATGTATTTATTAAATTGTCTCTTCAAAATGTCATTCTTTATTAATAAGTATATGACCTTGACCCTTGTCCTTCTGAGGAATGGCTTCTACTAAACTGAGTGCCTCTTAATTAAAACTCACATGCGTAAACAAAACTGTCTTCCACGAGGAAGCAGGGTTAATACTAATTACAAAATGCTCACTTAAAAATAGCTGCTTTTGTTGTCGCTTGGTTCTGTGTTTATCCAGCAACTGAGGCTATCACATATCGGCATTTGCATAAATTGCCATCAATTTATCATCAGCACAGCTAATTTGTGCATCGTTCACCACTCAGAGCGAAGTGGATTCTTTGCTGGGCAGTTTAATCTTCTATTCTGTGGCAGCTGGTGAGATAATATCGGAGGGGAATGTGGACAGCCTGGAAATGTAGAAATGAAAGTCAACACTATTGCTTTGGACCGCGACTGAACAATAGATTTTACAGCTGCTCAACACAGCCAAGTCACTGCCACCAATCCCAAACAGTGGATACAATTAAAGAGAGAGCATCCTTTTCCTGTTATCTCCCTGGGCTGAGATTACTAGCTTTCTGGAGCCAGAGAGATAGACAATGTCGGTATTGAAGTTATCTTCATATTTATCAGTTTTAATTTATTTTGTCAGCTGCAAATAAAGATGGCTGCTGCCCATATTAATTTATAGCTAGTGATGCACAAAGTATGAACTGGGATGTCGTGCATTATGACCTAACACAAAAGTGACACAGCAAAAGCAGATAATATATAGTATAGCTCGATACTCAGTATACTGCAGTCTGCTCATTATACCTATAAACTAGATTGGTTTATAAATAACTTTCTAATAAGGAAACATTACAAACATCAGAATGATGCATCACTTCATGGCTTCGAAGGAAAGCTTATGGAGGTCTATTATAAAGAGAGGAAACCGTGTCCTGGGATCATCTTTTGTACTGGATCACGTTTTTTTTTGTGCTGTTAACAACTTGGCATTTAGGAGCATAAATTTAATGGCACTTTTGAGCAGTGTTATATTATCGCAACGATCCACGAACCAGCAGCAAGTCATTTTACCCCATAAATCAACCTAGTGCCCTATGGGTATCGCTGCCAGGTGGAACTCTGCAATAAATATTATGCGGAATTACAAGACAATTATGTAGGCAATAGACTTTCACAATTTCAAATAAGGTCTGACATTTATTTTACAAATATTGCTGCAGCCTCACAAGAGGGTCATCATAGGGTTGTATAACTTTAACAAGCAGTCATTGTGACACCCACTAAAAGAAGCTGTGTCTTTAAGCACATTTTCCAGCAAGCCACTCTCAATCACCTTCCCGCTGCCCTGGGCAACCCTAAACTTAATGTTATCTCACCCAGAGCAAATTAATGAGGCTACAGATCCATCTTCCCGTGGGAAGCAATGTCCCTGTGACCTCACAGATTGCATCTGGACTACTTTGATAATGAGTTGCTTGCTCCTTGAAGCTAGGCCACTGTAAACAATGTCAGCACTTTATGCTGGAGAGAAGGAGTCCTGACTGACATTGCATCAGTAATGGAGTAAACATTTGCTACCTATAACACAAGTCTCTGGTGCATAAAAAAACACTAATGGAAGGCAGAAGCTCAGTGCTTTGAAACATTAATGCTGAATCCAGTGTTGCAGGATTGCAGACAGCAACTATGTACAGCAGGAATCCTCAGGAGTACATTCCTTGGCCAGCCCATCCATATCTGACCCTCAAAAAAAAACAGCTATATACAAATGTTAACAACCAAATACTAGCAGTTTAGGTAATGAATTTACTGTAAAAAAAAATATTTTGACAGAAAAATTGGACTTGGATGTTTAATAATGCAGATGCATTATCAACATGAAGTGAAGTGTCAAATATCACCTTGCTAGAATGAACAGTGATGTTTTCCTTAAAAGAGAACAACATTTTTCTAGGGTTACATTTGGAATGCTGAGGATCTTCATGTGTGGCTTTCAAACAGAATAGTGAACGTGTTAATTGCATCTTTATAACATTTTTGATCTTTTAATACAATTGAGATTCAAGGACAAGTATGGTGCCCTCTTGTACGTCAGCTGGCTCAGTTGTTGACACTCACTGAGCCAAGGTCCACGACAGGATTTGAGCACATATTCTAGGTTAATATTGAAGTGCAGGACTGAGGGAGCGATGCAATATTGGAGCTGTCATCCCTCATGTGAGACATTAACTCACAGCTCTGTTTGCCTGTTCCAGTTGTTCAGGGGGACATTAAAGATCCTGTGGCACTAAGTGAAGAAAAGCCCTGAGTTCTCCTGGTGACCTGGTTGACATTTCACCCGCAACCAAAACAAAAACAGATTAATTGGTCATTCATCTCATTGGAGTTTTTGGGTTATGACTTTGTAAATAATGTCCTTGAATTCATCCTGTTTGAAACGCAATGAGACATTCTGGGAGAGGTGATGAGGCACTTGTGACAGATCAGAAATCTATTTTGTCTCACATCGTAACAGATGCTTACTAATTTTTGAAAGTCTTGAGTGTGCCAGCTTTGCGACCACTGTAAAATGGCTTTTACAAACTGTATTTCAGGAGAAATTCTCTGCTGGCTTGATTTATCCACATTGCTGGCAGGTATGCAGACTGCAACTTCAAAAGCCAATGACTCAATTCTGTCTAAATGGGCTGGCAGAGTGTGTAGCACAGATGATTGCCGTTATTGGTGCTGATCATCCCATTGGGGATCGAGTACCACTCTCCGTGTCAGAGCTGATTTGTTTCACAGGTGTTAGCAGTATATTAGGAAAATCTATCGGACTCACTCCAGGGGCTCGATTTTAACTCCCGGGCGGGAAAGCGGGAAAGCGAGCTGCAGCAGGCAGGCTCTGCTGATCTTAACGGCCGGGCCTCATTAGCATACTGCTTACCGACTTCCCAACTAAAACGGCCGAAGAGTCAGCGGAAAGTGGCCCACCAGTCCTTAACATCACGGGGCAGTAGGCCAGGGACCCCAGCATAAGCTAAATGGATTGGTGGGGCTCGGCAGGGGACTCGCGGTCGGGGTGCGGGGGAGGGAGGGGGAAGCGCGGGGCAGAGGAGACCTGAGGCTTCCTTGTGGAGCCCGGAGGAGCACTCCTGTTCCTCCGAGCCCACAAGGAGTCAAATAAAACTCTTAAAACTTAAACCTGCTTCGGCTTCTTCTGGTCCTGGTTGCTGTTCCTGGCAGGTTTGACCTAGCGGGGAAGCCATCACTGCCCCCCCACTCAGGCCTCAGGGTAAAATGGCAGATTGGGCCCAATGACAACATCAGAGCCTGATCTCCATATTTAAAGAAGGACCCATTGGTCAGAGAGATCGGGAGTGGAAGCTGTATTACTTCCAGTGTACAACTCCTCAGTAAACGGTTCATTGTTCATCCTGCGGCCCACTGTCCCACATTACCTTGTGTATAAAGTTGTGTTTTGCTTCATGAACTTTCCTGTGGAATTGGTGATAAGGCACTATGCAAATGCCATTCTTTAAGTCTTTAAATGGGACTGTTACTGCAGGGGAAAACACATTTACTGTACATAGCAAAACTCAACAGAGGCTTCATTTAAAAGACGAAGGCCAACCTTGTGAATATCATTGCTGACTCGCTGTGCAAGAATTCACCTGCCTGGTGTCATCGCACTTATTTCAATAGTGCGTGAACAAAATCACTGTCTTCTGTGTTGTATAGTAGAGACTAATGACTACCTTCAAAGGAGGGAGGCTGTTAAAAGTTAATGATACAGAATAGAGAACAGGCTGAGATCTTTACATTGAATTACATTATAGAGAACTTTGAATTTATGCATTCATGAAAGTAAATTTGAATTTCCCTTAAAATATATACTAGGACCTGAAGGACAGTAATAATCATGTATAACCTTATGCAAAAAGTATACTTTTTATAATTGCCCCAAAATTAGATTTCCTTCCAAGTGGCTATCCACTGTGAAGCACTTCAGGCGGGCCTCTGTTTAGTCATTAAGCTTTGTGGAATAGTTTTACAAACCTTGGCGGAATCGCTCTGCCTCTTGTTGTACTAACATGTTTGGGTTAATGGTAACAACTGAGGAAACGTGGCACGAGAAATGTAAGAAGGATTTAACGCAGTACATTATTGACTAGGCTGAATAGAGGTGTGTGACCATGAAGAGGGTCATCGGGCTGCCTGACGCTAGCCAAATACACCCAGATGCAATGCACTTGGATGATGATGACTGGCTGTAATTGTATGCCTTGGATTAAAGGAAGCAAAGACATCAGCGTTAGTGTCAACCGGTTAGTTCAGCTGTCTTCCAGCGAGCACACCAGCAGGGTGTCCTGGTTTGATGTACAGTGGAGCAGACAGATGAATGGACAGAGTGAGTGAGTGAACAGAGCGCTGGTTAAGCTTAGTATGAGGTGGGAATGCATTGGTGTTTGCGTCAGGATAAGCAGCTCAAACCAGAACGCACGGAGAACAATGTGCAGAGCAACAGCAGCAGCAGCAGCACAACAGTCAGGAGACGCTGACACTGTGCTGGAATAAAGCCCATTTTGTGTGACAGAGAAGAACGAGTATGGTGGGCTTCTTCTTACCACAGAAAAGAAAGGGGAAACGTAACGATTGTGTTTGTGCTGTATTCTGTCTGCAGATAGAGTCTGATGCACACACAATGTGCAGTATTTCAGCTGCACCATGCCTTACCGCAGATGTAAATGAATGTTTTTCAGTACAACTTGATTAATTTTTTTTTATCGAACCCACAGTTCAAAACCCTCATCTGGTCTTGACCTTGTAGGCACTGCTCCAACACTTGCTATTGCAGCAGCGTTAAGTTATACTTGTCTCCCTCCTAGTGCAAGCTTATTCTAAACATTTAAAATTGGATTGCAAAGATTGCTCTGTTGAACTGGCGGTCACCCTTGAGGAAGGTCCAGCCTGGCAGCTTCCTGTTGGCTGCAAGAGAGGGTAGAGTATTTTTGGTTTAGATTTATACGGTCATTAATTATCTGTGACAGTTGGTGTATGGAAAGGTAGAGTACAGGGAGCATGCAGTACTGGGATTCATATTGCGTCATACACACTGAAAACATTAGCCACAGTTTGTCTTTCCATTTGGAGAGATTAATAAGATAAAATGGAGTTGGCTAGCCCCGGCCATGCTAAGGTTGATGGCAATATTAAGGAACGATTGTTTTTAACTTGCACAATATTCACCCAAATCTGATCAGCTCCACCTCTCTACACTATTGTTCACATTTTGTGGCGCTCCTACCTCTTGCTTATCTTTGTTGGGACAATGAAAATTATAATTGAAAATAAGTCCACAAGGCCGAATCATGCAGGTGACCATGGCAACGTGCTGAAAAGCTCGATAAAAAGTGGGTATACTTTCTGCCAGAAATGTATTCACTATTGCATATACTAACATAACAACAGTGCCAGCTTGGCTCAGTTGGTAGTTGCCTCTGAATCAGAAGGTTAAGGCTCAAGTCCCACTACATAATTGAGCACTTAATCTGTGCTGACACTTCAGTACAGTCGAGGAACCCACATGTGCTGCTCCTCAAAAATTGCGTCTAATCAACACATGAGTGCTAAACCTGCAGATTTCTGGTTTAGCACCTCCAGACAAATTTAAATTATGGTAATCAGCAATTAGGACCAACATTGTGTGCTAAATCCAGACTTTCAAACAGGCTAGTCTTCTTAGCGCTGCACTCATTTCACACCTGTTTTCACCCTTGGGCCAAAATAACCCCCTTAGTGATTTTCAGTGCATAAAATGAAACACTCCTGGATTTATTGTATCTTTTCTTTATAAAAGAAAAGTGCCTGTTCTTCTATTCATTTGGATTGACAAAAGCAGCTAGGTATCCATCTCTCAGCAATGTTTGGGCAATGAATGTAAAAGATAAGGTTGCAGCTATCAGGAAAGGGTTATATCTATCAGGAAAGGATGAACAGGCTGGGTCTCTTTTCTCTTGAAAGGGGAATGCTGAGGGGTGACCTAACAGAGGTCTTTAAAATTAAGAAAGGTTTTGATAGAGTGGACACAGAGAGAATGTTTCTATTTGTGGGGAAGAGCAAAACTAGAGGCCATCAATATAAGATAGTCACCAAGAAATCCAATAGGGAATTCAGAAGAAACTTCTTCACCCAGAGAGTGGTGAGAATGTGGAACTCGCTACCACAGGGATTGGTTGAGGCAAATAGTATAGATGCATTTAAGGGGAGGCGAGAAAGGTAGATGAGGGAGAAGGGAATAGAGGGTTATGCTGATAGAGTTAGATGAGAAAGGATGGGAGGAGGCTCGAGTGGAGCATAAAAGCCGGCATGGACTGGTTGGTCCAAATGGCATGTTTCTGTGCTTTATATTCTATGTAACTCTATGTAATAATGGGTTCCGCCAGGACCACTCGGCTCCAGACCTCATTAGAGCCTTGGTCCAAACATGGACAAAAGAGCTGAATTCCAGAGGTGAGGTGAAAGTGACTGCCCTTGACATCAAGGCAGCATTTGACCGAGTGTGGCATCAAGGAGCCCTCGTAAAATTGAAGTCAATGGGAATCGGGGGAAAACTCTCCATGGCTGGGGTTATAACTAGCACAAAGGAAGGTGGTTGTGGTAGTTGGAGGTCAATCATCTCAGCCCCAGGACATCGCTGCAGGAGTTCCTCAGGGCAGTGTCCTAGGCCCAACCATCTTCAGTTGCTTCATCAATGACCTTCCTCCATCATAAGGTCAGAAGTGGGGATGTTTGCTGATGATTGCAGAGTGTTCAGTTCCATTTGCAACTCCCCAGATAATGAAGCAGTTCATTCCCGCATGCAGCAAGACCTGGACAACATTCAGGCTTGGGCTGATAAGTGGCAAGTAACATTCGCGCCACACAAGTGTCAGGTAATGACTATCTCCAACAAGCAAGAGTCTAACCACCGCCCCTTGACATTCAACATTATTACCATCGCCAAATCCCTAACCATCAACATCCTGGGGGGGTCACCATTGACCAGAAACTTAACTGGACCAGCCACATAAATACTGTGGCCACAAGAGCAGGTCAGAGGCTGGGTATTCTGTGGCAAGTGTTTCACTTCCTGACTCCCCAAAGCCTTTTCACCATCTACAAGGCACAAGTCAAGAGTGTGATGGAATACTCTCCACTTGCCTGGATGAGTGCAACTCCAACTACACTCAAGAAGCTCGACACCATCCAGGACAAAGCAGCCCGCTTGATTGGCACCCCATCACCACCTTAAACATTCACACCCTCCACCACCGGCGTACCGTGGCTGCAGTGTGTACCATCTACAAGATGCACTGCAGGAACTCGCCAAGGCTTCTTCGACAGCACCTCCCAGACCCGCGAACTCTACCACCTAGAAGGACAAGGGCAGCAGGCACATGGTAACACCATCACCTGCAAGTTCCCCTCCAAGTTACAAACCATCCTGACTTGGAAATATATCACCATTCCATCATCGTCGCTGGGTCAAAATCCTGGAACTCCCTGCCTAACAGCACTGTGGGAGTACCTTCACCACACGGACTGCAGCGGTTCAAGAAGGCGGCTCACCACCACCTTCTCAAGGGCAATTAGGGATGGGCAATAAATACTGGCCTTGCCAGCGACGCCCATATCCCAGGAATGAATTTTTTTTAATTACAGCCTCTGTGTTAACACAAAAAACACAATTTTCCATTAGTATACAAGAGAGGTGTCTGGTACCAATTCTTTAACGATGGTTCATGAAGTAGATTCTCTTCTAAGACCTTCAAGATATTATCTGGAGGACGGTAATTTTTCTTCAGTTCACTAACTAACTGAAAGGCCACATGACACAACCCAGTATCATATGAGAACCTACATCATTTTGCCGCAACCTCTTAACCTCCTCCCTCAATATTAAAATAAACAGCCCCCATCAGTAATTTTTAAACTCTATTCATTAAGATCAATGCTGGAGACCTCAGAGCATTACAGGCAGTAATCTATTCTAAAGCATCCTGGGCTAGAAATTCGGTATGTTAGCACCTGGTGGGGGCGCTAAGGGGTTCGCGCCCGGGTGCGATGAATGCAGCGACGCCCGCAAATGTCAGTGCCAGTTTAGCGCCTGGGCCTGTAGCGCCTCGCAGATCGTGACGTCATAAAGTGCGCATCGCCCCGTTATCGCCCTGGATGGAAAATTCACTCGCGCACCCTGCTTTATCGCCTTGCGCCGACAACGCCAGCAAGAGGAGGCATTCTGAACTCGGCTGGCCACTTCGGAAGCAGTAATTAAAGGGAATGGTTTTCAGCTAGCGCAACCTTTATTATTTGCTCCCGTCTGGTGCCTGCCAAAGTTTTTAACATTTCATTGATGCAAGATGTCCAAGCCCCATCCACTTTGTGAGAGTGTTTGGGGCTGTAATGGCAGTCGCCTAGGTCACCTTGCAAAACAGAACTGACAAAATCTAGCTTGCAGCATCATTGGCCCTTCCCTTTAAGCGAGGGAAGCAGCCCCTGTGATGAAAGAGTGCCGTTTACAATGCGCTCGAAATTGTTTAGCGCTCTGTCGCTACCGCCCCGCTCTCGGACTTTAGCGCCCTAGGGAAGTGGTTAGCGCTTGATTTAGTGCTCCACTTCTCTCTTGGAGCGCTAAAACTGAATTTCGCTAATTTTTCAACTTTCAAAGTTTTAGTGCCCCAAATGGGGCTATACTGAATTTCTCCCCCCCAAAACCCCCGTGTTCTATATTTTATATTAAGAACAAGTATAGCCAGCTCCTCCAGAGGCTGAGTGGGTAAATGCAACATATTGTTCCACACTAGGCCATAGGGACCAGCAAGGTCCCAGGTTGAATCCCTGCTCTGTGCTGAGTTAGGTGATTTCCATATGGGTGACAGTGTTACACTAGTATTATTCCCAGTACCCTTGGACTTGAGAGAGGGAAAAGGAAAATGGCCAAGTTTCCCTTTCCTGATGGTTATCCAGTAAGTTCTGCTGGAAGCATTCATATGCGTTCATTCTAATCAAAGACAGGGTCAGGCTGAGTTGTGATGGCGTCCTTGGTGAAATCGCCCACCAACACTCACTGCCTTGATTCATGTACACAGAATGCTCATGTGGGTGTGATAGCAGAGCCTCACATTAATTGTTTTTCAGGAGAATGATGATAGAAAGAGCTTGCATTTTTAGAGCACCTCATTACATCCTCTGAATGTCCCAAAGTAAGTCATATCCAGTCTCTTTTGTTATGTAGCTAAGAAGGTAAACAAAAAATAATTAGAGGAAAAAACATACATTTTTCTAGATTTATGCCATTTTCTTGTATTTTGAATAATAAAGCCAGCTTTGGTGACAAAGTGGACTGAAACATATACATTTCAAGCATTTACAAATTAGCCAAAGGGCCTAGTTAGAGTCACTTTAGATTTTGAATTCAATTCAGAACACACCCTACTGTTAATGTATTATTCTTTCTTTTGATTGAGCTATATAGTAGTATTCCATACAAGTTAACATCCTCAATATAATTGCCTGTATTGGTCATCATTTACCTAACTCATCCACCTCAAACCGGTTTTGCTACAATTCAGTTTTTCTGTTGAAGATGTCTGTGCTCCCCAGTTACAATCCCAACAAGGCAGGGCTCTGTATGGAGGACTCTATGTGCAGTACCCACCAAATGGTGGAATTTACACTATTGCTTGTGTATATCTCATGATGCAATTGCACAATTTTACTTGAAAACACAGCGGCTGTCAGGATGCTAAAAGCTGGTCTCGTGCTGCCTGAATATTTCCAGCAGGGAGATGCTGATATGTAACGTGAATGCCAAAGCTGAGCTGGTACATCGATATCTATTCCGTGACAGAGTTGGCACTGCCACCTTTATGCAGGTATGGCCTTAATGTTGGTGTCATTCAGTATCAAGGCAGCAGCGTAGACTATTGAATGTTGATCCTCAGGCACTGGCTTCATCACGGTTGACTCAGAGTTTCCCACTTTGTGGAACTGATGTGCTCTGAGGTAAATGGGAACGGCAGCTACAATTTTAATTGGTCTTCAAAATGCATTTAAACTGACATTTTACAAAAAGCTGCAGTATTATTGAGCCAAAAATTATTAAAAGAAAAAAACATGTTTACTAATGGTTTAAACCACTACTTTTTTCCCACTGTATGGTATCATTGGTTAGGAACAGAAATATTACTTGATCAAGGTAATTGCAAAATTGACCAATCTGTGCCACAATGGTTGTCCTGAGAACGGATGTGATGATGAGGTTTTTTTATGTCATTGAATTCAAGTCGTTGATTGAAAAATTTTAAAGCTCTTCCTGATTTTCCTTGTTATCAATGCAATTCTGGCATTTAAACCTTTCATCTTCTGCTCCAGCATTTTTTATAGTTTCACAAGATCACCAAGTAGACCATGAAATTGTCCCCTCATTACAGCATATTTAAGAAGGGGGATAGAACATGTCCAGGGGATTATAGACCAGTCAGCTTAACATCGGTGGTAGGAAAAATAATGGAATCCCTACTAAAGGAGAAAATAGAAGAACATCTAGAAACCAAAAATATAATAATGAATAGTCAACATGGATTTCAAATGGGAAAGTCTTGCTTGACCAACCTTATAGATTTTTTTGAAGAGGTAACAGAGAGAGTAGACAATGGTAATGCAGTAGATGTAATTTATCTGGATTTTCAAAAGGCCTTCGATAAGGTATCCCATAATAGACTGATGAACAAGGTCAGAGAATGCGGAATCAGGGGACAAGTAGCAGAATGGATTGCTGGCTGGCTTCAGGATAGAAAGCAGAAAGTAGGAGTAAAGGGTAGCTATTGACAGTGGCAGTGGTGTTCCACAAGGATCAGTGCTGGGACCACTGCTGTTCACAATTTACATTAACGATTTAAACTTAGGAATCAAAAACACAATTTCTAAATTTGCGGATGACACCAAATTGGGGGGAATAGTCAATACTGAGGAGGACTGCAACAAGTTACAGGAGGACATTAATAAACTTGCAGAATGGGCATATAATTGGCAAATGAAGTTCAACACAGATAAATGTGAGGTATTACATTTTGGTAGGAAGAATAGGGAGGTCACTTATCCCTTGGAAGGTGTGAGTCTAGGTGTGGTGGAGGAACAAAGGGATCTCGGAGTACAAATACACAAATCACTAAAAGTTGTGACACAGGTTAGCAAGGCCATAAAAAAAGCAAAAATGAGAAGTCGCACAACACCAGGTTATAGTCCAACAGATTTATTTAATTTTACAAGCTTTCGGAGCTGTTCGCTCCTTCTTCAGGTAGGGTAGCTGTGAGAGAATCTCCCAGAATTCACAATATAAACACAGAAAAAATGTATTCAAATCTTTCCCTACATCAAAGACACACTAAGAGCACAGCCAAGACAATGAGATGTGTCCCAGGGGGTCCAACGTGTCAAAACACCTGCTGGCTGCATATCCTCTCCATTTGTGTTGGTGGTTCTTGTGTTAGTTTTTTTTTAAAAAGCCTGGAAAGACCGGCCATGATGTCAAGTCACGTTCTGTATCGTGACATGAACCCGATATCGCGATTAAGGCCATCCTCATGAGTGCGGAACTTGGCTATCAGTTTCTGCTCTATGATTTTGCGCTGTCGTGTATCCCGAAGGCCGCCTTGGAGAACGCTTACCCGCAGATCCGAGGCTGAATGCCCCTGACTGCTGAAGTGTTCCCCGACTGGGAGGCAACCCTCCTGCCTGGCGATTGTTGCGCGGTGTCCGTTCATACGTTGTCTCAGTGTCTGCATGGTCTCGCCGATGTACCATGCTCTGGAGCATCCTTTACTGCAACGTATCAGGTAGACAACGTTGGCCGAGTCACATGAGTATGTACCATGTACCTGGTGGGTAGTGTCCTCACGTGTGATCTCCACATCATAAAAAAAGCAAACCAAGCACTAGGGTTTATTTCTAGAGGAAAAGTAGGGAAGTTATGCTGAACCTGTATCGAACCTTAGTTAGACCACACTTAGAGTACTGCGTACAGCTCTGGTCGACATATTATAAAAAGGATATAGAGGCACTGGAGAGGGTACAGAAAAGATTTACAAGGATGATACCAGAAATGTGAGGGTATATCAGGAAAGGATGAACAGGCTGGGTCTCTTTTCTCTTGAAAAAAGAAGGCTGAGAGGTGACCTAATGGAGGTCTTTAAAATGATTTAAAAAAATTGATAGAGTGGATACAGAGAGAATGTTTCCACTTGTGGGGAAGAGCATTACTAGAGGCCATCAATATAAGATATTCACCAAGAAATCAAATAGGGAATTCAGAAGAAACTTCTTTACCCAAAGAGTGGTGAGAATGTGGAACTCGCTACCACAGGGAGTGGTTGAAGCGAATAGTATGGAAGCATTTAAGGGGAGGCTGGACAAACATATGAGGGAGAAGGGAATAGAGGGTTATGCTGATAGATTTAGATGAGGAAAGATGGGAGGAGGCTCGTGTGGAGCATAAACGCCGGCATGGACTGGTTGGGCTGAATGGCCTGTTTCTGAGACGTATATCCGATGTAATCCTATGCATCTAGTTATTTCACAATCATTCATTGCAGCTATTAACCCACTGTTTGAAGGTATTTGCTGGCAGGATTTCTTCTTATGCGACTGCAACTTCAGCAATCAAAATATCTAATGAATTAAAAAGGAAGACATAATAATTGAAGGAGATAAGCTTGGAAGGATCTAAATCCAAAAATGTTGGGAGATGCAATTACTGTCACATTGTTCCTACATTACAACAGTGACTACACTTCAAAAGCACCTGTAAAGCGCTTTAGGATGTGAGAGGCTTAAGATCAATGCAAGTTCTTCTTCTCTGAGCTGCAGGAGTTTCAGATTTGATGAGAAAATCGGAAGTCCTCAACAACACTGGCAGGAAAACACAAAACATTTTTAATGAACAAGACTTTGCACATAGGCGTTTTCAGCTTAATTTCAAAATCTCTGCTGAGACAATTCAACTGCGCTAGAAACTCACAAAAAGGCTGCTGAGATCTTCCAAGTCAAACCAATTTATTTCATGGGATTGAAAGGCTCTTTTTCACATGAAGGCCAGACACACTGATGTGGTCAGCTAGATGTGTAATGCCCCAGTTATACAATGGGTATATTTCTGTTAATCTGACACAGCGGCCATGGTTAGGAGAGGTGATTGCTGGCGAGAATCATTGTTTTCAGTGCAATGACTAATTTTATTAAGTTCCAAAATTTAAAGTATCTTCCAGCAAGAACCTAATCGAACTAGGCCTGTTGCACCACCAATTGTTAAAAATGTCACTAGCACTCAGAGTCTGGGGTGCAGATTCATTGTATGTTTGATTACAGATGTCTGGATGCTTTGCTTTCCCTTCACTCAACAATGATGCAAGTGGTCAGTATAATCATGGCAGTCCACTCAGTCTGCTATTAAAGGTGCACCTGGTGCCGGACAGCTTGGTTAACAAAAAAACATCCAATTAAATGCTGCTTCATCTATGATTGAGTGGAGGGACGTTGACATTACAAATCCAGACCAGGTTTACATTAGTCAGGGACCATAAAACGGGGCAGTTAACTGATAACTGTTTATTTAAATTGGAAATGCGCATAAAAATCTTTCTTCATCTTAAAGTGGCACATATTTTAACATGGTGTACGATAGCAAAATACTGCAGATGCTGGAAATCCGAAATAACAACAGAAAACGCTGGAAAAACTCAGCAGGCGAGGCAGCATCCGTGGAGAGAGAAACAGAATTAACGTTTCAGGTCGATGACCTTTCATCAGAACTGGAAAGAGCCGGAAATCAAATAGATTTAAGGCCAGGATAAAGCTGGGAAAAGGGGGAGGGGATGAAAGAACAAAAGGGGAGATTAAGAGACATTAAGAGACATTAAGAGATATTCAAGGTCTCTTAATGTCTCTTAATCTCCCCTTTTGTTCTTTCATCCCCTCCCCCTTTTCCCAGCTTTATCCTGGCCTTAAATCTATTTGATTTCCGGCTCTTTCCAGTTCTGACGAAAGGTCATCGACCTGAAACGTTAACTCTGTTTCTCTCTCCACGGATGCTGCCTCGCCTGCTGAGTTTTTCCAGCGTTTTCTGTTGTTATTTAACATGGTGTCCTGGCCAATATTTATCTCTCAATTAACATCACTAAAACATTATCTGGTCATTATCTCATTGCTGTTTGTGGGACCTTGCTGTGCGCAAATTGGCTGCCTCATTTTCCTACGTGACAACAATGACAACACTTCAAAAATTACTTCAATATCTTGGTCGTGAAGGACGCTATATACAACAACAACTTGTATTTATATAGCACCTTTAACGTAGTAAAATGTCCCAAGGCACTTCACAGGAGTGTTATAAGACAAAAAATTGACACTAAACCACATAAGGAGAAATTAGGGCAGATGGCCAAAGGCTTGCTCAAATAGGTAGGTTTTAAGGAGCGTCTTAAAGGAGGATAGAGAGGTAGAGAGGTGGCGAGGTTATGGAGGGAATTCCAGAGCTTAGGGCCTGGACAGCTGAAGGCACGGCCACCAATGGTTATAATTAGGGATGCCCAACGGGACAGAATTAGAGGAGCGCAGATATCTCAGGTGGTTGTGCGGCTGGAGGAGATTACAGAGATAGGGAGGGGCGAGGCCATGGAGGGATTTGAAAACAAGGATGAGAATTTTAAAATCGAGGTGTTGCTTAACCGGGAGCCAATGTAGGTCAGTGAGCACAGGGGTGATGGGTGAATGCGACTTGGAGCGAGTTAGGACACGGGCAGCTGAGTTTTGGATGACCTCAAGTTTACGTAGGGTAGAATCATAGAATCATAACATAGAGTCATAGGGGGAGAAATTCAGTATCGCCCCATTTGGGGCGCAATTATCGGTCGGGCGCAAAGATTAGCGCCTGGCGCTAATTATCGCCACCGACTGCAAACTTGACTTTTATCGCCCCTGGAGGTGATTGGAGCGCTAAATCAGGCGCTTCACACCTGTCTTAAGGCGCAAAGGCCGAGGAGCGAGGCGCTACCTCAGAGCGCTGGCGAAGCTCATGTGATGTCAGTCAGCGATGGAACACACACACAATGGCATGGGCCAGTTCTTAAAGGGGATGCTTGATCTTGCTTTCCATCCACATCCTGCTCATTGCAGCCTTGAATCTCGGCCTGGAGAGACCTGCACATCAAATCTGCTGGAAAGAACAATGGAGAGTACCAGGCAAAGAGCTCAGAGTGCAGCCCCCACAATCTCTTCCAAATCGATACAAGGAATGGCAAATCAAAATGAACCTGCAAAGTGCTGCTCAGTACCCAAAACTCCTTCACACAGCGTTGAATCTCTCCAGAAGTCTCTCTCTCTCTCTCTCTCAGAATGCGTGGTTCAAAAATGGCACCAACAATAAAAGGCAGGAAGCGGTCGCCTTTAAATAGCGCTCCCCCAGTCCCTTCATGACTGCAAACCACTCCCCTCAACCTGTCGTTGCTAGCTTCAGGCGGTAAGGCAGGGGGCGCCACTCAATATCCACTCCGGGGCGATACCGGGGCGTTGCGCACTCGACTGATGTCACAATCTGCTGGCGCAGGAGATCATGGCGGTAGTGTTTAGCGACGCCGCAAAATGTTTAGTTAATTTCGCGAGTGGCGCAAACATCGCTGCGCATGGACGCTAGATGCTTTTTGCCCCATTAGCGCCCTCTTAAGGCGCTAACGGGAGGCGCAACCAACTGAAATTTTCCCCCATAGAGTCATAACGGCACAGAAGGATGCCATTCGGCCCATCAAATCCGTGCTGGCTCTCTGTAGAGCAATCCAGTCAGTCCCATTCCCCCGCTCTATCCCCGTAGCCCTGCAAGTTTATTTCCCTCAAGTGCCTATCCAAGCTCCCCTTGAAAACATTGAGGGGGAAAAATTCAGTTGGTTGCGCCTCCCGTTAGCGCCTTAAGAGGGTGCTAATGGGACGCAAAGCATCTAGCTCCCGGGCGCAGCGATGTTTGCGCCGCTCGCGAAATTAACTAGACATTTTGCGGCGGCGCTAAACACTACCGCCACGATCTCCTGCGCCGGCAGATCGTGATGTCAGTAGAGTGCGCAACGCCCCGGTATCGCCCCGGAGCAGATATTGAGTGGCGCCCCCTGCCTTACCGCCTGCCGCTAGCAACGACAGGTTGAGGGGAGCGTTTCGCAGTCAGGAAGGGACTGGGGGAGCGCTATTTAAAGGCGACCACTTCCTGCCTTTTATTGTTGGTGCCATTTTTGAACCACGCATTCTGAGAGAGAGAGAGAGAGAGAGACTTCTGGAGAGATTCAACGCTGTGTGAAGGAGTTTTGGGTACTGAGCAGCACTTTGCAGGTTCATTTTGATTTGCCCTTCCTTGTATCGATTTAGAAGAGACTTTGGGGGCTGCACTCTGAGCTCTTTCCCTGGTACTCTCCATTGTTCTTTCCAGCAGATTTGATGTGCAGGTCTCTCCAGGCCGAGATTCATGGCTGCAATGAGCAGGATGTGGATGGAAAGCAAGATCAACCCTCCCCTTTAAGAACTGGCCCGCACCATTGTGTGTGTGTTCCATTGCTGACTGACATCACATGAGCTTCGCCAGCGCTCTGAGGTAGCGCCTCCCTCCTCGGCCTTTGCGCCTTAAGACAGGTGTGAAGCGCCTGATTTAGCGCTCCAATCACCTCCAGGGGCGATAAAAGTCAAGTTTGCAGTCGGTGACGATAATTAGCGCCAGGCGCTAATCTTTGTGCCTGGCCGATAATTGCGCCCCAAATGGGGCGATACTGAATTTCTCCCCCTGAGTGTCTCCACTTCCACCACTTCCGTCGGCAGCGAATTCCAGGTCATCACTGCTCGCTGTGTAAAAAGGTTTTCCTCACATCCCCCCTGTATCTCTTGCCCAAAACCTTAAATCTGTGTCCCCAGGTCCTGGTACCATCAACTAGTGGGAACAGCCGTTCCCCGTCTAGCCTATCCAAACCCGTCATAATCTTGTACACCTCTATCAAATCACCCCTCAACCTCCTTTGCTCTAATGAAAACAAATCCAGCTTCTCCAACTTGTCCTTGTAGCTAGGATCCCCCATCCCCGGAACCATTCTGATAAATCTCCTCTGCACCCTCTCAAGTGCCTTCACATCTTTCCTAAAGTGTGGTGACTAGAACTGGAGGCAATACTCCAGTTGTGGCCTAACCAGCACTTTATAAAGATTCAGCATAACTTCTCTACGTTTGTACTCAATACCTCTATTTATGAAACCCAAGATCCCATATGCTTTGCTAACCACTCTCTCAATATGTCCTGCCACCTTCAGGGACCTATGCACATTAACTCCCAGGTCCCTCTGTCCCTGCACACTCTTTAAAACTGTGCCATTAAGTGTATATTGCCTCTCCCTGTTTCTTCTGCCAAAATGCATCACCTCACACTTCTCTGTATTAAATTCCATCTGCCACTTGTCTGCCCATTCTGCTAACCTTTCTATGTCCTGTTGCAGTCAATTGGTATCATCATCACTGTTTGCTACACCCCCAAGATTGGTGCCATCGGCAAATTTAGAAATTCTACTCTGTATTCCAATATCTGGGTCATTTATATATATCAAAAAAAGCAGTAGCCCCAGCACTGACCCTTGGGGAACACCACTGTCTATCATCCTGCAGTCTGGAAAACAGCCATTAACCACAATTTGCTGTTTTCTGTCCTTAAGCCAATTCCTTATCCAAGCTGCCCACCTATTCCATGAGCCTCAATTTTGTTAACCAGCCTTCTATGTGGTACTTTGTCAAAAGCCTTCTGAAAATCCATGTAGACAACATCCATTGCATTCCCTTCATCAATCCTCTCTGTTACTTCATCAAAAAATTCAATTAGATTAGTCATACACGATCTGCCTTTTACAAATCCGTGTTGGCTCTCCTTAATTAGCTTAAACCTCTCCAAGTGCCCGTTAATTTTTTCCTTGATTATTGTTTCTAAAACTTTACCCACCACTGATGTTAAACTGACCGGCCTGTAGTTACTAGGATTGTCCTTACACCCTTTCTTGAACAATGGTGTCACATTTGCCACTTTCCAATCCTCAGGCACCTCCTCTGCATCTAGGGAATATTGGAAAATTACGGCAAGCCCTTCCGCTATCTCCTCCCCCAATTCCCTTAGCAACCTGGGATGCAAGCCATCTGGACCAGGCGACTTGTCCAATCTAAGCATACCCAGCCTTTCTAATACATCCTGTCTATCAATTTTCACCCCTTCCATTGCTTCTACCTATTCCACTTCTACCGATATTTTGTCAGCATCCACCTCCTTAGTAAACACCGATACAAAGTACTCATTGAGTATTCTAGCCTTGCCCTGCGCCTCTAAGCATATATCACCTTCTTTGTGGGAGGCCAGCCAGGAGTGCATTGGAATAGTCATGTCTAGAGGTAACAAAGGCATGGATGAGAGTTTCAGATAGCAAGATCGAGGGTGTGGCCGTGAATATGAGTTGGGGAGTTTACATGGAGGGAGAGATTAAGGGAGGATAGGAGGCTTGTGAACTCAGAGGAGAGAGAGCCTGATGAATTGAGATGGAGGTTGAAATCACCGAGGATGAGAAGTCGCTCGGTGCAGAGGCTGAGGGAGGAAAGCAGTGAAGATATCTCGGTAGTAAAATTACCGATAAATGCAAGTTCTTTCTTCTTTCTCTATGTGAAAAGCTTTAATGCCAAAGAGCAGCTGATGAGCAAAGATTCATCCCAGATGATTGACATCAAAGCTCAGCTGAGAAGTTACTGTGCTTGAAGTAATGCGACTCAGGAAAGACCTGAATAAAGCAAAGGAATGATCTCTCTACCTTGTGGTCTGACCTAGAGCTCAAAGAAACCGGGCGTACACAATGTCAGTGGATCTGAACATCAAACGCTGGTAGATTTCCTAACCTAACCACAGGAAAGAGTAGTTTACCTCTTTCTCCATCGAACTACGAGGGTGTGCAGTTGATTAGCTATACTTTAGGTTGATAATACTGTTCCTCACTTGGACTTTGAAATAAAATATTTAAGGGATAATTTATCATTGGCTGTTACCAATCAGCCTTTAAAATGCTGGCGAGTGTACAAAACAACTGAGTTTCTCTGATAATTGCATTTATTTTAGTGATGAGTACAGAAGCAGATGCTATATAAATTGAAAGCTGAAGAGGTAAATTTGAACCATGGCCAGCATAATCATTTTCAATGAGATAAGGTAATAAAAAGGAGTTGGAGAAGCCAGTCTTGATGAAGAGGAAGTAAGAACAGGGTAATCATTTTTTGGCAGCAAATTCATAGCCAGCATAACTAAAAATCATGTTGTACATCAGCACTGATTTACAAAGGATGGCGATTCATTAGCATTAATGAGTAATTACAGCTGTAAACATTTTGGTTTTATTGATTGTATACTTCAGGATACATTTTCTTTATATTTTGCAACAAATCATAAACTAGCAATATTTTGGAATGGCATGGCATGGCATTGAGCTCGTACCAAAGTGGTTGAGGGTTTGAATCTGGTTACTCGCTACCCTGTTTGCCAGCCCATGTGGTGATTTACAGTACACTTGCCTGAGCTGATCTGTGGTATCATGGAAGAAAATTATCTTTTTCTGTCTGATAGTTTTGCCATTTCTATGCACTCAGCTCCGCAGGTGCTGGAATCAATGGAGAATTGGGCGTTGGCCATTTTCTCGGCTGAAAGGTAAAATAAAATTGATTGTGTGTGAGAAAGCTAAAACAGACAAAAGTAAGAGAAAGCATTCAGTTAATTCCTGCACCTTTCTTGTGATCCAATATGCTAGATCAGGTTTAGGCCTGCAGTGGGGGTTGGAAACAGATGGTAGGCCCCTCATTTGCATATGCAAAGGGCCCGAGGCCTGCTTCAGGTGAGACCACATGACTGTTCTTGGCCTTTACCAATATGGCGGACAGTGCACTTCTGGCTCGTAATGAGCGTGCGTTTCCTGCCTGCAATATTGGAGCATCAGGAAGCCGTTCATTGCCTGAACAACTAGGCCAAAGTGTGCAGGACTTACTACAGTAGGCATTTACTTCACATTTAGAAGGTTATTTTGGTGGGTGGGGGTTGTCACCTGAGTACCTAATGTAGGCTGACATTTCAATGTGTTATATTGTCAGAGGTGTGTGCACATCAAATAATCCATTGGTTATAAAGTGCTTTGGGACACGAAAGGTGCTGTGTAAATGCAACTTTATTCATTTCCCTTTTCTTTTCTATAGCCAAACATAAAAGTTCCTACAAGCTGGATGAACAGGTCTTGGAGTAGTTGTGTTATGAAGTGATATTGTGGTAGTTTCATCCTTGTTGGTCTCAGCCACTCTTGGCTGCTGAGTCAGACGTCTCTTTGCGTCTTTATACGTTCAAAGTTTTAGTCCCTTGGCTGAGCTCATAATTGTACCATTCCCTTCACGTTTCAGAGGGTATCTGAAGCATTGCCCTGCACACAGTCTTCAAGAAGGCTTGACTGATGTAGCAAACTCAAATCATGGCTTAAAGTGCTTGTGTTAAAGAGGTGACCTATTAGATGGTGAATCACCCATCCTGAGGACAGCATTATTCATATTACTTGGTCTCCATCTTGCATAGATATCTTATAATTATAAGGATTGCAATAAGAGCCTGCTGAATTTGCTCTAGCTGCTTTGCTGAGGGAACTGGAAGCTCCAAAAAGTCTGACTTCAAGCCAGTTTGAGAATGCATTGTATGACCAAAGGAGCTTAGGGCTCCCTCGGTCTTGCAATGCATTCTCAAATTGGCTTGAGTAATGGTTGCCTTCTGAATGGTAAAGATCACAGGAGCTGCCACAAATATCTAATGTGAGCTCACATTACATCAAAAACATGGAACAGTAAAGACTTAGTAAATGTATTTGGATTTTCCTCCTACTATTTGAGCTGAAGAGAGACAGCATCGCACCTTCCCAGCTTCTATACAAATCAGACTCCAAAACATCTCTTGGAGGAGCAGGACTAAACCGTCAGCCCTATTAATGAAGCTATTAATATGCATCATTTTCTTTCTTGCCTGTGATTTGTTTGAGAGAGTTTATCCAAAAAGGCTATAACTTGCATTAGATGGGTGATACTCTAAGAAGCAGATGTTAATGCAGAAAATACCAAATCTTGAATAGTTATTCCTTTATTTTAGATGTCCAGTTGTTCCTTTTGCTCAGAAATGTGGGAACTTTACCATCTTTGGAAAATGTTACCTGTTTAGCATTCTGCCTAGGTTATTACCCTTTCTATGGCCGGAAGTTTCTGTACCTAGGCGAGTTGGGTGCAGGCGGTCGGAGTGGCGGGTCACAACCTCATTGTTGCTTCCATTCCGCTGCAGAAATCGACTTTGCGCTAATGGGGCCTATTAAGCCCGCCCTGCACGTTACCCGGTCCTATTAAATTGTGTAGGTCTGATGATGTCATTCATGACGCGTTTTCAGCTGGGATATTTAAAGGAGCCATGGCCACATTGCATTTGAAGGTTTCATCTAGGAGTGTGCAGGTAGCACACTGAAGGCTTTGATTGCTCCAAACAGTTGGAGAGATGGCTGCACAGAGGGGCAGGGCTGCACCCAGGTTCTCTGATGACTCCCTCCATATGCTTGTGGAGGGAGTCAGAGCACACAGGGAGGTCCTTTTCCCTTCCAATGGGTGGAAGAGACCTCCCCAGGAGACAAAAAGAGCCTGGCTCCAAATTGCAGAGAAGGTCAACAGCAGGGATGTGTTCAGGAGGACCTGGGTGCAGTGCCACAAATGTTTCAATGATCTCATTAGATCTGGAAAGGTGAGTACAAAGCCACACTCAACCTCATTCTGCTGTGCCTCTCATCACATCCCCCTCTGTCTTTCTTTCTATATGCATTTGACTATATGGTCCTTAGTATAAGGGCATCTTTGGGATGCAGTCATTCAGCTGAACTGAAACCACATTTGCTTCCCTTTTGTGTTTTCATTTAAAGGCGAAAAATCTCCACGCTTCCACTTAGTAATGAGAAAAAATACTTTATAGAAAGTATAGAGAATGTGCTGCACAACTTATAAAGCTGTGCTTGAGAAAAGAAAGTCATGGAAAATTGCAAGCAGGCTTCTTCATTTGTGTTGCAGAACAGATAAATAACCTAACACACGATTAAGCAAAAGTGAAGACAGAACAGATTTTCTCGTTCATTTGTAACATCTTGCATTGCCAGATTTACTCCAATGGCCCAGTGGCAGAATTCTCGAAGCACTTGCTCTCTCAACACCACAACACCATCTGTTAAGTTGCTGCTTCGCTTTTCAGCTCTCCCAGTTTCACCATTCTTTTAATTTTCAATTAATTTTCCATGTGTCTCTCCTCTCCATTAAACAGTATCTAAACCCTACTTCAGAGTGCTCCAGAACCTTAAGGTGCTGGATTTCAGCGGTGCAATTACCCTGCCCTCAGATGGAACAGAAACCCAGTTCACCAGCTCGTTATGCTTTTTTTGTCATATTACCAACATCAACCCCAAGGTATGTGTAAATTTATAAATTGACTATTTAAGCCACTTCATGCACTTGTCTAAGGCATTTCAGAATCAGTAAACAGCTGCTATTTAAAGATTTCAAAGGCTTCCCCTCACGTAGTCTCTGTACATCATGGCCTGGAGTTTCCGCTGGGTTGTGCTGGCATTTCCAACGCAATTCACCCCAAATCAGCCAACCCAGCGCAAAAGGTCGAGGAATTTCAAGCGTAACTTATGCCCACGCATATCGAGTTTCCGTGATCTTTTGCGCTAGTTTAAAAAACATCGCGCTGGAGGCTGGCCAAGCCCACAAAACTGGCCACGCCCCCCAGATTGAATTAATTACCATGGCGAGCTTCCGCTAATTGCGCCCGTTTGCGGGCCTTCGAGGAGGCTCTTAAAATTAAACTGTTTCTTTAGACGCTAGGGCGCTAATGGGCACCTTTTTAAAAGCTTTCAAATATTTTTTTAATTTACCATGAAACTGCCTGCTGTACAACAATGTAACTAGCAAATGGTTTTGTATAGTTTTTTAAAAATCGGGTTACTCACAGGTGGTGGACTAGACACTGATTAAAGATGCCTATTTTTTGTGATAAACCCAATTTCGGCTGTATTCATCAAACTGCACCAGGTTACCACTCTTAAATATATCAAGGAATATCTTTTAATGCAATTTTTTTTTTAATTACGTTCTAAATCGCTGTCCGATTGTGCTGATTCATGGAAGAGTTTACGTTTGGCGCTATGCAAATGAGTTTGAGCGGAAACTTGAGCAAATAATTCACTTTCCAAAACTAGTGCAATTCTGAGCACAATTGGCGCCCGGATCACTGATTGCACCCAAAGCGGAAACTCTTGGCCCATATATCTGTTGCAATATATTTTTCCTTTCCTGCCCTCCATTTTCCTTACATCTTTTCATTATGCTTTCAATATCATTTCATTTCCAATCATTTTTTTCTCTCTTTCGGTTTTATTTCAGCGTCAGTATTTAAAAACAGAACCCAACTGCTTGAGAGCAGTCTCTTCTCCCCCGAGCCCAAATCCTGTTGCTCCTCTCATCTGCCTTTTCCCTGAATTCCTGCATTAGCACTTTCTCTGCTGCCAACCAATTGTCCCACAGGATGCTGGTCATGGAAAACTGTCTGACTCACATTACCCATGGGCTGGGTGAAGCCCCAGTGCTGCTAAAGTTCTGCTGAGGTAAGTAGTGTTCTATTCCTCAGATGTCTCAGCAAATCACACCGTAAGTTGCTGATCTCTACAGAGCAGTATAAGGTCCCAGGCTCTTTCTCCGTCTGTGCTGAGTTAGCTGATCGCAGGCTGGCTGGTAATAGAAGTGCTATCAACTCAGCACCTCTGGATTAGGAAGGGGGAGCGTTGGTCAGGTGCCCTACTCTTGAATGGCAAGAGCCCCGCTCAGAGGGCACGTGTAGACATCAGGTGTGAATCTTGCTTGGCTATGATGCCCCACAGCCACGAGGCCTACTGACGTCACCTTGGCCTGTGTTGTCCAATAGGAATTGCTGATGAGTCATAAGCAACACCGTTTTAGCCACGTGCACTAATTTTAGTACAAAACGCCTTACACACACAATACAGGTAAATGTCATGTGTGTATGCTTACTTAACAAACATCTACCACCGTTCAGTAGCGAGGAAGTAAAGCACTCCCAAAGATCAAAAAACACTCACACACTTTTCCTCTTACCATTTTACTAACAAACGCACAAAAAGATTAAAGTACACATGCATAAGCTGTGCGAATACGAGTATCGAAACCACATATCTAATGACGGTGACTATTACTCATTTTTAAGTTACTAATCAGAAATGCAATTAGCGCCAATTAGCCACATGTGGCTAGGGATTGGCATATTGGAGCTCAGTCATGAAAAATGTCCACCTTGGGTGAAGTACCACGGGGTAACCAGTGCCCATGGAACCATAGCCCATCATCAGTCAGCACCTTCAGGAGAGTTGGGGGAGGTGAAAAATTATTGGAGAAAATTGGTTACCCAAAAAAATAGGATGGCAAAAATCTTTTTTCATGAACTTCTTTTGTGCCTTAACCCACTAATTTGTCAGAAACTAGATATTTATTTTATTTGCATAACCTTGTCTTTGAATGTATCTGAATCACAGATGATAAGCTATCGGTAGATTAAAGCCTCCATTTTCCCCTCATAGACATTGCAAGTGCTCTTTGCACACTTCGCTATAATGCACATTTCCTAATTTAGTTGTTTGCTTGTGTTGTGTCCAATCTTCTCCATGTGCATTTATAGCTATCCAACAACAACAACTACAACAACTTGCATTTATAGAGTGCCTTTAACGTCGTAAAACATCCCAAAGCGCGTCATAGGAGTGTTATCAGAAAAATGTTGACACTGAGTCACATAAAGAGATATTAGGTTAGGTGACCAAAAGTTTGGTCAAAGAGGTAGATTTTAAGGAACGACTTAAAGGAGAAGAGAAAGCGGTAGAGAGGCGCAGAGATATAGGGAACATGATGCACTAACTGGGCTGTAACAAGTCATCTCACACACTTTTGGTTGAATTTTTCAGCCCAGTTTTATGTGCAAGTTGTGAGCACCTATTCGCCTGATCAAACTAGGCCATAATTTGTGCACCATGTAAATTGCAGTAGTAAAGCAGACTGCACTAGAGGAAACAGCAGAGCTTTTATTTTCCTCTGAAATGATGAGGCTGCACAGGAAGGAAATTAAGCAGAGGTAGAGTCACCATTCACTGAGGGTGTATCAGCCCAAACCTCACGTCTCAGCTGGTCAATGTCTGTCGATATTTTGCTTGTGAAACCAAATTTAAGGGGGAAAGATTCCTTTTGTGTGTTAGCTGTAACAAAGTCAGAAGACTGTTTATAAAGAATTTGTTTTGGATTTCGCTACACACAGTGCGCAGAGGAGATCTCCCCCCCCCCCCCGCCCCCCCACCACCGCCAAGGTCTCCATCAGGAGTTGAGGGCTGG
This sequence comes from Squalus acanthias, assembly GCA_030390025.1. NCBI lineage: Eukaryota > Metazoa > Chordata > Chondrichthyes > Squaliformes > Squalidae > Squalus > Squalus acanthias. Next base: position 18,773,904 of record CM059444.1, on the reverse strand, counting down.
TTTTGAATTCTGCAGTCAGCGCAGCTTGCCTTGCTGAAGAAAATGTAACAGCTGTTCCTGCCTTCCATGTTTCTGCCATATTTCACACCCCTGAAGGTGATATTGCAGGGCTTAGCTAATCTACTTTATATCACTGTCTAAACCAGGTGACAGGTGCTTTGCTGAGACTGACAGATCACCTTATCAAAGTAAGCACCATCAAAATCATGCAGTTTCCATACCACATCTGCTTTACCTGAAGTCCACAGAATAGCATTTGGAAATATACACACGTACCCAAATTGCGATGAAATTCTGCGATCGAAAAAGATTGTGTTCTGTGTACATACAAGCAGTCAGTGACCCTCAGAACATTACCACCCATGCGTTTGCTAATTTCCTAGGATCCTGGCATGATTCGTTCATTCGGTGCCAATTTCTACTTCCTAGTCGCGTTGAGACAGATGGCAGCTTGCTAGGCTGGCTCATGGCCTTGTTTTGTGTATTGTTCTACCCTTTGTGATCAGGGTAGAAAAGTCTCCTCTTTACAACAACAACAACTTGTATTTATATAGCGCCTTTAACATAGTAAAACGTCCCAAGGCGCTTCACAGGAGTGCTATAAGATAAAAATTTGACACCGAACCACATAAGAAATTAAGGCAGGTGACCAAAAGCTTGGTCAAAGAGGTAGGTTTTAAGGAGCGTCTTAAAGGAGGAAAGAGAGGCAGAGAGGCGGAGAGGTTTAGGGAGGGAGTTCCAGAGCTTAGGGGCTAGGCAGCTGATGGCACAGCCACCAATGGTTGAGCGATTATAATCAGGGATGTTCAAGAGGGCAGAATTAGAGGAGCGCAGATATCTCAGGTGATTGTGGGGCTGAAGGAGATTACAGAGATAGGAAGAGGCGAGGCCATGGAGGGATTTGAAAACAAGGAATAGAATCTTGAAATTGAGGCATTGCCTAACCGGGAGCTAATGTAAGTCAGCGAGCACAGGGGTGAGAGGTGAACAGGACTTGGTGCGAGTTAGGACACGGGCAGCCGAGCTTTGGATGACCTCAAGTTTACGTAGGGTAGAATGTGGGAGGCCAGCCAGTAGTGCATTGGAATAGTTAAGTCTAGAGGTAACAAAGGCATGGATGAGGGTTTCAGCAGCAAATGAGCTGAGGCAGGGGCAGAGAGGGTCGATGTTATGGAGGTGGAAAGAGGCAGTCTTAGTTATGCTGCAGATATGTGGTCGGAAGCTCATTTCAGAGTCAAATATGACACCAAGGTTGCGAACAGTGTGGTTCAGCCTCAGACAGATGCTAGGGAGAGGAATGGAGTTGGTGGCTAGGGAACGGAGTTGGTGGCAGGGCCCGAAGACAATGGCTTCGGTCTTCCCAATATTTAATTGGAGAAAATTTCTGCTCATCCAGTACTGGACATCGGACAAGGATGGTGTCAATTTAGAGACCGTGGAGGGGTCGAGAGAAGTGGTAGTGAGGTAGAGCTGGGTGTCGTCAGCGTACACTTGGAAACTGATGCTGTATTTTCGGATGATGTCGCCAAGGGGCAGCATGTAGATGAGAAATAGAAGGGGGCCAAGGATAGATCCTTGGGGGACCCCAAAGGTAATGATGCAGGAGTGGGAAGAGACGCCATTGCAGGTGGTTATCTGGCTGCGATTAGATAGATAAGAATGGAACTAGGCGAGTGCAGTCCCACCCAGCTGGACGATGGTGGAGAGGGCTTGGGGGAGGGTGGAGTGGTTTACCTATGTCACAGTCACAAAGAATGTCATTTGTGACTTTCATGAGAGCCGTTTCAGTACTGTGGCAGGGGCGGAAACCTGATTGGAGGGATTCAGACATGGAGTTGTGGGAATGATGGGCACGGATTTGGAAGGCGACAACATATTCAAGGGCTTTGGAGAGGAAAGGAAGGTTGGAGATGGGGCGGTAGTTTGCAAGGACGGAGGGGTCATGGGTTGTTTTTTTGAGGAGAGGGGTGATGACGGCAGATTTGAGGGAGAGGGGGACGGTACCTGATGAGCGCTAACTGTTAACAATGTCAGCTAACATGGGAGCCAGAAAAGGAAGTTGGGTGGTCAGCAGTTTAGTGGGAATAGGGTCGAGGGAGCAGGAAGTGGGTCTCATGGACAAGATGAGCATGGAGAGGTCAAGAGGGGAGATCAGAGGAAAAACTAGAGAAAGATGCGAGTTCACGGCTAGGGCAGGGGTGAACCTTAGAGGAAGTTTGGCCTGGTGGACTAGGGGAAGGAAGGGAAGTGGCAGATGCAGCTGATCGGATAGTCTCAATCTTAGCAACAAAGAAGTCCATGAGCTCCTCGCACTTGTTGTTGGAGGTGAGTGTGGAGGAGACAGGGGAGATGGGTTTAAGAAGACGGTTAGCAGTAGAGAATAGTAGCTGGGGGTTCTCCTTGCATTCCAGAATGATCCTGGAATAGTGAGCAGTTTTGGCAGACAAGAGCAGGGCCCAATAATGTTTTATGTGGTCCAGTCAGATCTAGCGGTGAATCTGGCGGTTTAAAGAAAAAATATTTTATAGGAGCTCATTGTACTGTTCTTGAGACCTGAAATTATCACTGTTGACTCCATTGCTTCATCCCTCTACTCCTACCCAAAAAAACAATTGAGGTACATCATGTCTCAAAGATGGCAATGCAAAGTCTGTTGTGTAATCTATTAATGCAGCCCTGGCTTCTTAACATCATGTCGTCCTCCACAGTGTATATTAATGTGCTATGGAAATGTTGTCTCAATTACAGATGTGTCATGAATTGTCGTACAAATGCATTTTTCTCATGGTAACAAATTGAAAAGAATTGAAGACCTAATTTGTCTGGTGGTTGCTGTCACATTTTACTGAACATTTATTTTTTTCTCTTAGTGACTTACTGCATTAGCTCAACCTCGGATTCAGTAGAACGGGATCACTCCTTGTATAGTTAAGTTTGTTTCTGCATGCTGACTCGGGCTAGACTGACCCACTCAAGTGCGGAAGATTCATGCATATGGTGCAGTGACTTAGATTGTGGTATTGAAGGGAGTTATTATATTCTTTATATTTATTGATATTTTTCTTTACAGAAAGCAGACTGAGAACATTTTATCTATCTGTAGCAAGATCAACAGTGGCATACAGATAATATATTCTATATATTAGTCAGTGCCACACAATATGCAGGTATGGCCATTGCATTATAACAACTTGCATTAACTAGTGCCTTTAATGTAGAAAAATATCCCAATGCGCTTCACAGAAATGTCTTCAGACAAAAATTAACACTGAACCAAAGGAGGAGATATTAGGAGATGCGGAGGGTTTAGGAAGGGAATTCCAGAGCTTAGGGTCCAGATGGCTGAAAGCACAACCGCCAATGATGGTGCGAAGGGTCAAGATTTTGAAGACTGCAGAATTCTCGCAGAGTTGTAGGGCTGGAGGCAGTTACACAGATAAGGATGGGTAAGACCATGAAGGGATTTGAGCACAAGGATAAGAATTTTAAATTGGAGGTGTTGGGGGACTGGGAGCCAATGTCAATCAGTGAGCACAGGGGTGAAAGGTAACTGGGACTTGGTCAGCAGAGTTTTAGATAAGCTGAAGCTTATGGAGCTGCAGGCTGGGAGGTCTGCCAGGAAAGCATTGAAATATTTGAGTCTGGAGGTGACAAAGGATCTGGATGAGAGTTTCAGCAGCAGTTGGGCTGAGGTGGAGGTAGAGATGAGTGATGTTACTGAGGTGGAAGTGGATAGCCTTTGTGATGGAGAGGATATAGGGTCGTCAGCTCAGTTCATGGTCCATTAGGATGCCAAGGTTTGGAACAGTCTATTTTACGCTGAGATGGTGGCCAGCGAGGAGGATGGAATCAGTGGTAGGGGTAGAATTTGTGGCAAGGCTGAAAACGATGGCTTCGGTCTTCCCAATGTTTAATGGGAAGAAAATGAGGTTCATCCAGGACTGGATGTCGGACAAGCAGGCTGACAGCACAGAGGGCAGTAGAGGAGTTGAGAGAGGTGGTGGAGAGGTACAGCTGGGTGTCGTCAGCATACATGTGTAATCTGCCACCATGTCTTTGGGTAATGTTGCCGAGGGACAGAAGGTAGATGAGGAAGAGGAAGGGGCCGAGGATAGATCCTTGGAGGACTCCGGAAGTAACTGTGCGAGGGCGGAGAGAGAAGCCGCTGCTGGAGATGCTCTGGAAGTGAAAAGCCTCTAACTGTGTGGAAGTTTAAAGTCCTAAAGGTAGGCCCATTATGGTAATGTACTGGTATTGTATTATTATGAGAGGTGTGGAGCCATTGTACATGTCAGCTAGTTTTGCACAGTGATCTTTCACAAGACACAGTTCCGTATGCCAGTCATACACAATCTCTTTCCAATGGCAGGCTAGGATTCCACTAATACTTTACTTACCCACTTAATTGGCAAGTTGGAGAAGCCTCACGGTGCATTTGGACAACTCTGAACAGCTGGTGGACGACACAGCATGAGCAATAATGGAACATCTGCAGCAATCTATTCTATATCCATCAAGCAGGCATTCCAATAGTTAAAGTCAAGAGACTAGTACCTCTGTAAAGGCCCTCCTGTCAGATTTGCATGTCCAACAGATCTGTGTGGAGAAAAAATGTCACATGTTGACAATCTGAGGTAAAAATGGAAAAGAAAGAACTTGCATTTATATAGCATGCTGGGAATGCGCAGGAGGTTGAGTAATATCAGAACTGGCCTGAAAAGTAACTCCAGCATTTGCTGGTTTCATTTGCCTGTGTGGGATAGGTCAGTTAATGTAGAGCAGATGGGCACTTAGGGCACAATTTCATGCCAAATAATCTCAGTTCAGTCCTCTCCAGTAGTTGATTTGAGTTCTCCTTCAGTCGGCCACACTGCTTTACAGATATCTTGAAATTCAGATCCCTGTCCCAGATCAGCTGCAGGTCACTCATAATTAGGATCATGCACCCAGCAGGTATTTATATAAACTGAACATTTGTCTCTTCTGATTGGCTTGCTCTTTCAGGAATACCCAGTGTTTTGTTTGGGAATTAACTGGACAGGACACAGAATCTGGAGGCATTTATAGATTTGACATGAAAGGAGATGGGGAAAAAATCTTTGATAAGGTACTCCAACTAACTCATCCCTTGAAATATGTAGGCTCCTTGCCAGTCTTGAAGTGCAGATTATGCCATAGTGATACCCTAGAGCATTGAGAGAGAATTTTCTCTCAGGAACTTTTCGATTTACCTAAATATGTCCCAGCATTCTTTGAGGACTGGATTATCCTTGATGCCCAAGGTCATTACTCTAGCATAGAGCACATGAAGTGGGTAGGGGTAACTTCATTTTCATCAGAAGTAATTTGTAACTAAATTTTTATCTCCAATAATTGTTTCTAGCAATCTTTTATTGATCTTTGATCATCACAGTAGTTAGCACTCTTGTTTCTGAGTCAGAAGGTTGTGGGTTCAAATCCCATTCCAGAGTAGGTTTGCCAGCTCTGCTTTTACGAATTCCTGGAGAATTGATCATGTGACATTTGATCACATGGCTTTCAATCACATGACAATGCTAATGTGATGCTTAATCACATGACATTCGATCATGTGACATTTTGCAAATGTTATTGCATTTAGCTTAGTTGAGAGTCTCAGTATTACCAAGCCCTGAATAAAATATTTGACTTTTTGTTTTATAGTGAGACGAATAGCATAATTTATAAATCAAAGGAAGAACACAAAAGAATCGAATGATTTATGGATAAGTAATGTTTAGATAAAATTTACTTCTGTGATGCTTCTATAGTATCAATCACAATTTATTTTTATTCACAGGATATGGGTGTCACTGGCCAGCATTTATTGCCCATCCCTAATTGCCCTTGCAAAGGTGGTGGTGACAACTGAGCGGCTTGCTAGGCCATTTCAGAGGGCAGTTGAGAGTCAACCACATTGCTGTGGGTCTGGAGTCACATATAGGCCAGACCGGGTAAGGACAGCAGATTTCCTTCCCTAAAGGACATTAGTGGAATCAGATAGGTTTTTATGACAGTCATGGCCACCATTACTGATTCTAGCTTTTTATTCCAGATTTATTTAATTAACTGAATTTAAATTCCCCAGCTGCCATGGTGGGATTTGAACTCACATCTTCGGATCAGGGCTCTGGATAACTAGTCCAGTAACATAACCACTATGCTACCGTACTCCGATAACATCGTCGATATAAATAACTTCGAACTTTTTTGTACAATTTTATAACTTTTTACAATACACAGAAAGTTATAAAAATAATAAATAAAATGAAAACCAAACCTAATTCAATTCACTGACTCCCACACCCCACCACTGAAGCCCATCTTCAGGGAGATGAGGCTCAGTCCTCGCAGTAGCACCAAAGCTGCCTGACTCCGATAATAACACATATGATGCAACCGTGCACATCACAGGCTGACATGAACTTTCCCTCCCTACAGTTTGTGTTGCTCTCTCTCTCTCCCCCAGTTGGTGTTGCTCTCTCTCTCCCCCAGTTTGTGCTGCTCGCTCTCTCCCTCCCCAGTTTGTGTTTCTCTCCCTCTCCCAATGTGTGTTATTCTCTCCATCCCCCAGTTGCTCTCTCAGGAGTCGTGGAGTTTCCAGGCGATTTTCGTTGGCCTCAAAGCCGTCATCCTCACAACTGGCAATGAAGCATTGCATTCCAAATAGTGGGGGACTAGCAGGACTCAGACAAAGCAGTTTGGTTGCAAGCCACGACAGCCAGGGTGCTGCGCATGCGCGAACCGCACGTACAAGGACCGTTTCTCCTGAGTCGCCAGCAGCAGCGCTCGAAAGACCAATCGTCCATTCCCATCCAAAGCGGGAGGGTTGGGAACCCGACTCCATGACTTGAGCCTATTATCTAGGCTGACCATCCAGTGCAGTACTGAAGGAATCCTGCACTGTTGGAGGTGCTGTCTTTTGGATGGGACATTAAACCGAGGCCCTGTCTGCCCTCTCAGGAGGAATTAAAAGATCCCACGGCACTATTTTGAAGAGTTCTCTCCAGTATCCTGGCAAATATTTATCCCTCAACCAACATCATTAAAACAGATTATTCGGTCATTAACACATTGTTGTTTGTGGGAGCTTGCTGTGTGCAAATTGGCTGCCGTGTTTCCAACATTACAACAGTGACCACTTCAGAAGTACTTCATTGGCTGTGAGGCACTTTAGGATGTCCTGAGGTCATGAAAGGGGCTATATAAATATAGTTTTTTTCTTTCACTTGTTCATCCTGACAGCAGAATTGCAGACCTGCATGATGCAGTAGATTCCTGGAACCTGAGCTTTTTTACACTCTGGCGTGCAGTTGGCTTCACTCCCAAAGCCAAGGCCACTGATCTGTGGTGACGGAATACATTAAACTACGTTTTCATTGTATGAGATTTGCAGTGTTTAGGGAATCATATTCAACAATTCTGCCTGTTTATAATTAGAGCTATTGGTTTCTGGTGACTGAGTGTGTCAAATTCCATTTGATTCCAGGATTTTAGTGGTGTTTGGAGAATCATGTTCTGCTGTCTCATCTGTTTTTCTATGAAAGTTGCAAACCAGTGGCTTGCCTATTGTAAGAGCACCTTCTGTTGCTTTCAGACCTAATGTGAATGAATCAAACCCAGTGTGTGAAGTTATTGTAAAACACTACAACGTGATAGTAACTGTGTGCATTTAACACTTTTCAGCACATTCCAGTTAGTCTAAAATATTTATTACCGGTGTATTTTAAATATCGTTGTCTGTGTTCCTAATTGCATTCTACTTTTAACAACGTTGGTAAGTGCAGCATGTTCGCAACTGGAGCTGTACGGAAAATGAATCAGAAAAATGTTTAACATTGCACTTTTTCCAGGAAGTGGAATTAAAGTATCAAAGAGAAACACAACTAATCCACAATTCCGATCCAAAAACAAAACCCTCTCAGCATTAATGTGAATACCATTGCATTTAATCCATGGGTACATTAATAGCCTTGATCTTTGACTTAATCCTTTAAAACCAATGTAGAAATGTGTATATAAACAAGATATAAATACCAATGATGGCTACATGGAGTGGCCAACTGAAGAGGAACAAATAGAATAACAGATTGTGTTATAGTCAAAATTGATTTGAATTCAGTAGCCCCAGGCAGCTAATATCTGAATCTAGTTACTACTGTCTGAGGGCCAGTTGCCTAATTATTATAGCCATGAGAGAAGATGATGAAGGCATCAAATGTGCTCAAATCCATCCCTGTTCTTAACAAATCACTTTTGAAGTACAGCACCATGAAGAACAAGCGAATGAATGAGCTTACAATATGGCACATTATGTTCTGACTCAGACTACACCTATTTTTGATAGACTAGCTACCACACTGAATGTAAAGATATGCAACTGCCTCTTAGGGTATGAAATACAATTTTTATACTATTTGTTAGTCATCTGTTAACATTACTATGAGCTTCCCTACTTTTCACCACTTTTTTTTCATTCATAGGATGTGGGCGTCGCTGGCAAGGCCAGCATTTATTGCCCATCCCTAATTGCCCTTGAGAAGGTGGTGGTGAGTCGCTTTCCTGAACCGCTGCAGTCTGTGTGGTGAAGGTACTCCCACAGTGCTGTTAGGCAGGGAGTTCCAGGATTTTGACGATGATGGAATGGCAATATATTTCCAAGTCAGGATGGTGTGTGACTTGGAGGGGAACTTGGAGTTAGTGGTGTCCCCATGTGCCTGCTGCCCTTGTCCTTCTAGGTGGTAGAGGTCACGGGTTTGGGAGGTGCTATTAAAGAAGCCTTGGTGAGTTGCTGCAGTGCATCTTGTAGATGGTACACACTGCAACCATGGTACGCCGGTGGTGGAGGGAGTGAATGTTTAAGGTTGTGGATGGGGCGTCAATCAAGCGGGCTACTTTGTCCTGGATGATGCCGAGCTTCTTCAGTGTTGTTGGAGCTGCACTCATCCAGGCAAGTGGAGAGTATGCCATCACACTCCTGACTTCTGCCTTGTAGATAGTGAAAAGGCTTTGGGGAGTCAGGAGGTGGTTCACTAGCCACAGAATACACAGCTTCTGACCTGCTCTTGTAGCCACAGTATTTATGTGGCTGGTCCAGTTAAGTTTCTGGTCAATGGTGATCCCCCAGGATGTTGATAGTGGGGGATTCGGCGATGGTAATCCCATTGAATGTCAAGGGGCGGTGGTTAGACTCTCTCTTGTTGGAGATAGTCATTGCCTGGCACTTGTGTGGCACAAATATTACTTGCCACTCATCAGCCCAAGCCTGAATGTTGTCCAGGTCTTGCTGCATGCAGGCACAAACTGCTTCATTATCTGAGGAGTTGCGAATGGAACTGAACACTGTGCATTCATCAGCGAACATCCCCACTTCTGACCTTATGATGGAGGGAAGGTCATTGATGAAGCAGCTGAAGATGGTTGGGCCTAGGACACTGCCCTGAGGAACTCCTGCAGCGATGTCCTGGGGCTGAGATGATTGGTCTCTAACAGCACAACCATCTTTCTCTGTGCTAGGTATGACTCCAGCCAGTGGAGAGTTTTCCCCCTGATTTCCATTGACTTCAATTTTACTAGGGCTCCTTGATGCCACACTCGGTCAAATGCTGCCTTGATGTCAAGGGCAGTCACTCTCCCCTCACCTCTGGAATTCAGCTCTTTTGTCCATGTTTGGACCAAGGCTGTAATGCAGTCCATAACCGAGTAATCCTGGCGGAACCTAAACTGGGCATCAGTGAGCAGGTTATTGGTGAGTAAGTGCCGCTTGATAGCACTGTCAACAACTCTATCCATCACTTTGCTGATGATTGAGAGTAAGCTGATGGGGCAGTAATTGGCTGGATTATATTTGTCCATTTTCTAGACAGGACATACCTGGGCAATTTTCCACTTTGCCGGATAGTGTTGTAGCTGTACTGGAACAGCTTGGCTAGAGCCGCGGCTTGTTCTGGAGCACAAGTCTTCAGCACTGCAACTGGGATGTTGTCGGGCCTCAGCCTTTGCTGTGTCCAGTGCGCTCAGCTGTTTCTTGATAGCACGTGGAGTGAATCGATTTGGCTGAAGACTGGCTTCTGTGATGGTGGGGACCTCAAAAGGAGGCCTTAATTTTACCTGCTGAAATATATCTGCCTGTTTCTCACTTTCTTTGTTTATTTTTTCTTTTATTTCATTATTAGTTCTGTTTCTACCCTTGATTTGTTTTATGAAATCTCACTCAATTGCATTGTTTTATTAATGTAAACTTGAATTGTAACTTTTGAGTTCATATTAAACGAGTTTCTCAGCTTCTTTGCAAACTCAACAGAGGTCCATTCACGAATGTGTTACTAGGAGTGAGCTGAGGGATCAACTCAAGAGTTGAGGTTTGGAGTTAAGCTGGCCAGAAATTGGTTTGTTCCAATCCAAACTCCAGAAAAACTGTCAATATTTATAAGCCCTCAGCAGCGAAAGCATAGTGAGGCTTCCAGAACATGAGAGCAATAGTCATATTGGATAAAGTGCTGCACATGAATCAACAGTTGGATTTTGGAACTCTGCAGATTATGGAGGAAGCTGAGAAGTGAGGGGTCTTGGTCATCTCCTGAGGCTGGATGCATCTGAAAGCCATGACAGGCAGCATATGAGTGTGACTGGGCCAGTAGCTGGGAGAGGGGAGACATTGGAAGCAGCCTAAGTGGCTGAGCGTATGAGAAGTCTTGCTACAAATGTGGTAAGACCACACCTAGAGTATTGCGTACAGTTTCGGTCTCCCTATTTAAGGAGAGATATACTTGCATTGGAGGCAGTTCAGAGAAGGTTCACTAGGTTGATTCCTGAGATGAAGGGGTTGTCTTATGAAGAAAGTTTGAGCAGGTTGGGCCTATACTCATTGGAGTTTGGAAGAATGAGAGGTGATCTTATTGACACATGTAAGATTCTGAGGGGGCTTGACAGGGTAGATGCTGAGAGGATGTTCCCCTCGGGGCGGGGGGGGGGGAATCTAGAACTAGGGGGCATAGTTTCAGAATAAGGGGTCGCCCATTTAAAACGGAGATGAGGAGGAATTTCTTCTCTGAGGGTCGTGAATATTTGGAATTCTCTAATCTGGAGAGCTGTGGCGGCTGGGTCATTGAATATATCAAGGCGGAGATAGACAGATATTTGAGCTACAGGGGAGTCGAGGGTTATGGGGAGCAGGTGGGAAAGTGGATTTGAGGCCAAGATCAGATTAACCATGATCTTATTGAATGGCAGGGCAGGCTCGAGGGGCCGAATGGCCTACTCCTGCTCCTATTTCTTATGTTCTTATGTTCGAAAACTACATGTTTTAATGCAGGCAATGGGGAACAGTAGGCAGAAGAGAATAAAAGGGTGAAAGATCAGTTTGCAAGAAAAAAAGAAAAACGGAAGAGTAGCAGGTGTGTCAGTCAGAGACCAGCAGGAGACATAGAAATAGATTACTAAAATCAGAACAGGAAATAAAATTTCAAAACAAAAAGTGTATTAAAAAAAAGAGGGAGAGAGAGGACTGAGAGCACAATAGGTTGAATAGTGCTCTTTGAATCATCTCAGACTGATGGGATGGCAGTTTCCTCTTTCTTATGGATGAATGACTCCTAAGTTTAAATAAGTTTGAGCAGTTCTAACCCTACCTATTGAATGCAAGATCTGCAGCACTAAACGACTCAACATTCTTGTACTAATTGCCACTGGATTGGCAATGTCACTTAGCACACGGTTTGCTGGTTTGGGAAACAGAAATGACACGCTTGTACAGAAAAGGTCCTTTTCTGAACTTGTGGTAGAGGCATACTGTTTAGGCAGGTCATTGGGACTTTTTCCCTTCATCAAACCCAAGCCACAGCTGACCTGAGAGTACTCAATTGATGCCGATACTTAATGGGAAAGTGATGACATCCCTTTATCTTGAAGAGGAAAAAAAATCACCATAAATTGAGACCGAAACAACAAGCGGGAAAAGACACTGAAAAGAAACCGTGAAGAGAAAAGGGAAGGAACAGCAGTAGAGATCCAACAAATAAGGAGCTTACAGTAGTCAGGAAATTCAGTCATTTAGAAATGAGCGAGGCAACACAGAAGGATTTTTTTTTTTTAAATCGTCGATGTTAAGAATGTGTGAGGTGGAACAGCTAGAAAGAGAGCAGATGAGGGAGGAGCAGTATCGGGCATGAAGCACAAGCTGGGGATTTATTCATAGTCAGATAAGCAGAGACTTGGATTAAGTTTTATTATCTTTTGTTGATAATCCTGTGAGTTCTGTATTCTGATTGCAAGTGTGTGTCTAATCCTCCCAGTGTCTGTATATTATTAAAGTGATAGCATCGTACATCAGATAAATGATCACTTAATAAGTTGTACACTGAAAAACATATGAAGACAAGCAATTAATGAAGATACAAAAGCAAAATACTGCGGATGCTGGAAATCTGAAATAAAAACAGAAAATGCTGGCAATGCTCAGCAGGTCAGGCAGCATCTGTGGAGAGAAACAGAATTAACGTTTCAGGTCGATGGCCTTTCACCAGAATTAGTGAAGATGATGTTTACTTCAGTTACAATAATAGCACTGTTTGTTGTGTTCGACATGTATGTACAGGGTTGCCAGGTTTAGGGTTAGTTTCAGGGAGGTTGCTTGGTGAGCTCGACCAAACACCAACATCCTCTTCTCCACTGCATCCCACAAAACGTTCAGCTTTATGCTGCTAGATTTGTTGTTTCCATACTTTGTGGGATGGCTCTTACAGTAAAAATGACTGAATTTTATATATTCTTAGCAAATATATGAAGTTGTAATGTAAGGCTACATTCAAGTACAAAGTAATGTATACTTAAGGGAAATAACAACATCAGGTTGTGAGGAGATCCAAAAGGATTAGCAATAATTCTTCATCATTCCTCCCAATTCATGAAACCAACTGCTGGGTTTGGATCTTTGGATCTGATTTTGTAAGTACTAATATTCTACTTTTATGCTTATGGAAAAAAGAAAGACTTGCATTTGTATAGCGCCTTTCATGACCTCAGGATGTCCCAAAGTGCTTTACAGCCAATGAAGTGCTTTTCAAGTGTAGTCACTGTTGTAATGTCGGAAATGTGGCAGCTGATTTGTGCACAGCAAGCTCCCACAAACAAATAAATGAACAGATAATCAGTTTTAGGAGTTGGTTGAGGGATAAATGTTGGCCAGGACCCTGCTCTTCTTTAAATAATGTTGTGGGATCTTTTGCGTCCACCAGAGATGGCAGACAGGGCCATCGGTTTAATGTCTCATCTGAAAGTCGGCACCTTCAGTTGTGCGGCACTCCCTCAGCCTAGACTATGTGCTCAAATCTCTGGAGTGGGACTTGAACCCACGACCTTCTGACTCTGGCGAGAGTGCTACCAGCTGAGCCACGGCTGACACAGAAAAATCTAGCTCACTGCAGCTCTCTGGCATTAATTTTATCAGTCACATATCCTGTTTGTTATGGGTGGCGATTGCTGTACCCAGTCACTTTGATATATTTGAATGTTGCAATAACTATGACACAAGATGAAAGATGAACCAGCTGCAACCACTGCATTAGCTCTTTGATTTAATGATGTAAATACCGTTTCTTAATGAGCAACTTCTGCTGGCAACTTTTAATGACTGAGTCAAAATACTAGCTCCTTTTATTATCGGAGAAATGCTGTCACGAGGAAGGATTTAAGATTTCTGTTTCATGATCAGTGTTACTGTTTTTATGTATGTAACTGCTGGTTAGAGCCTAGGGGAGAAATTCAGTATCGCCCCGTTTGGGGGCGGTAACTTTTGAAAGCTGGGAAACTTAGCGCCAGGTGCTAATGATTCCCAGCTTTTAAAAAATTGGGTTTTAGCGCTCCAGGAAGGAAGTGGAGCGCTAAAACAAGCGCCCCACTTCCTTCCTGGAGCGCAGCAGGCGGGGCGGTAGGTGAGCAGCGCTGCACAATGGGCCGTGCAGCACTGCCGCGTTCAAAGGCTCCTTCACTCCCTTAAAGGGAAGGGCCATCGCTGCAGGCTCTGCAAAGGGAAAACTTACCTGGTCCCCGACGGCAGACACAATCCGGCCCGATCAGCTCGATGCACTGCAGCAGAGTGCCGGGCTGATCGATCGCTGGCGAAGACAAAGGAAAACAAAAGAGAAAGATCATTTCATGATTTTTTTTACTTGCCTCGGCCACCTCTCCTTTAAGTATCGCCCCCGAAGCGCCCGGCCTCCCGATAAACGCCTCCTGCCGCTCCGGGCACAGGAGATCGTGGCGCTAGGGGTTACTGCCATCGTAAACCGGCAGGTGAATTTCGCGGGCGACGGTAACATCGCCGTGCCTGGGCGGTAAGTCATTAGCGCCCCGTTATCGCCCCCCTGGAGGCACTAACGGGAAGCTCTAACCAACCAAATTTCTCCCTCCAAGTCTCTAATCGGTCTGCAATTTGTGAGATTTTAAGTTTACAGAGCAGAAAACTGTTGGCTCTCCTTTCAGATCAGATCACAAATGCCCTAATGGACAAAGCATATGACTCGATGGATGCGTCGTCTGTCTTAGCAACTCTCCGATCAAAAACATTTATTACCAAAAATCAAGCAGAACGTCTATGCTCTTTACTACAGTTTTGGAGTTTGGGGAAACCCTTATGTTCCGTTAGTCAGACATATAGTGTGATGCAGAGGGCTGTAGGAGATCTGAAATACGCCAGTTCCTGATGCCTTTAAACATCTGTCATTATTGCAGAGATTCCCAACTTTGCATTCAGTTTAGCCCCACTTACGTCAGACTTTTTCCTCGAGGGTGATTGTAGTACTGACTGAATAATTATTTTTCTTTCACAAGCTCCCTATCAACAGATACACCGTCAATACTCTGCATTTAATCCAGAGTTACGTTTGCTGCACATTGACTTTACATGTAATCAGCAACTCGGCCCATGCGAACAGAACAGGGACCAAGCCTCGGATCATGCAGGAATCCCCATTCAACTGTTTCCAAGCAACAGAGACTCCGATGTGTTAATGATTGATGCCAGTGCCATGTGCGTGAATGAGCCATAAATCAGAATTCTGATTTTGTTTAACCCAACTCGTTCCCTGCCACCCACTCCATCAACTGCAGCAATGCACATGGGGGGAGGGATTGGGTTGAGTGGATGCCGAACCCAAGGGAAGGGGAGTGACCTCCTCACACTTTCAGATGCAAGGTACAACCCATTAGTAGCCATTGACCATTTATATGCCAAACTTGGAATGATTCAGGCTCACTTAATCCAGGCTGACACTCTAGTGAGGTACTGAGGGAATGCTGCACTGTCGGAGGTGCCATCTTTGGATGAGTCATTAAACCGAGGCCCTGTCTGCCCTCTCAAGAGGAATGAAAAGATCCCACGGCACTATTCGAAGAAGAGCAGGGGAGTTCTTCTTTCGCAAATATTTATCCCTCGACCAACATCACTAAAAAAACGTATTATCTGGTCATTATCACATTGCTGTTTGTGGAACCTTGCTCTGCACAAATTGGCTGCCGCGTTTCCCACATCACAACAGTGACTACACTTCAAAAGTACTTCATTGGCTGTAAAGCACTTTGGGACATCCAGAAGTTGTGAAAGGCGCCATATAAATGCAAGTCTTTTTCCTTTCTTTCTTTTATCAGACTGTTCTCCAGTTGCAGAGGTTCAGGACAGGCTAGAGATCCAGTATGGCAACAAGACAGAAGGGGGTGTGAGGTAACTATGCCTCACCACATGCATCACCTTATACACCACAGAGTGTGTGACAATGACACCAATTTCACCTGCAGGCTGAGTGAGCTGAGTCTGATGGTAGACATGTGGATGGTTCGTAATTCGGAGTGCAAAACTTGCACCGTGTCACATGTAAATAAATCTGCCACAGTGATACAGTAACTTACCCGCCTGAGTGTGCAAGACCCCAGCGTGCCACCAGCAGGCTGCAGTGTACAGAATTACACTTCCTGTTTGCTTTTGCAGAAAGCAGAGCACGTTATGTTAACTGTTGCTGCGGCTGTAATTTAGATTCAGTCAGCGCAAAAGAGCCCCGCAAATACATAATTTGAATACGTTCTGCTATCTGATTCATTTAGAAACAAGTCAACTGTTTCACTCTAGATAAATAAGGCCGTGTCCCAAATATCGGAATAGCTGCTCTCGGAACTGATCTCCTGAGGGTGAAGTCCATTAATAGACTGTCATGGGTTTGCTATCCAGAAGTCACGTCACGTTTATAATCTGTAGCCAAACAAATACATCAGAGCGATTATTCTTTATTGTGCAAAAGCTGCTTATCAGCAGAGACAGGCTGTAGTGCTGAACCTACGTGACTCAGTCCTCATCTGCTCTTTCAGGACCAGTGTCCCCCACCTGCACAGAAACATAGGAACAGTAGTCAGCCATTCAGCCCCTTGAGCCTGCTCCTACAACCTACTTTTTATCTGAACACAGACCCTGAGGGGACAGGGGCAATCATGACAGATAATGGCCCGGATTTCATGGTGGTAATGATGGCAAAACTGTCAGTGTTTGCCGTGTATGTCGCAATCTTTATTTCGCTCTCTGTAAAATTGATAAAAAGTAAATTAGAATCTGTGTATTTTACTTCCTGGTTTGCTGTCTGTGAGAATTCTTCAATGTGATTGGCTGTTTAGCCAGCTTGATTACATCACTGTTGCTGGCCACTTAGGATTCGCTTGAGTTGGCGCCAGAATCAAACAAAAGAAAGAAATGAAAGACTTGCATTTATATAGCGCCTTTCACGACCACCGGACATCTCAAAGTGCTTTACAGCCAATGAAGTACTTTTGAAGTGGAGTCACTGTTGTAATGTGGGAAATGTGGCAGCCAATTTGTGCACAGCAAGCTCCCACAAACAGCAATGTGATAATGACCAGATAATTTGCTTTTGTTATGTTGGTTGAAGGATAAATATTGGCCAGGACACCGGGGATAACTCCCCAGGGCTTTAAACTAAATAGTGGGAGGGAGGGTTCAGGTGAGGGGAAACTTAGAAAGTTAAAGAGAAAGGACAAGGCAATAGTGCAGGGTAGCGATAGGGGTAATGATAACCAGAGTGTGACAGGAAGGGGCAGAGCGTACAAGCATAAGAGTGCACCAGCAAATAGGGTCAGAGTAGGGAAAAATGGTAAAAAGACAAAATGAAAGGCTCTTTATCTGAATGCACACAGCATTCGTAACAAGATAGATGAATTAAAACAGAAAATGCTGGAAATACTCAGCAGGTCAGGCAGCATCTGTGGCGAGAGAAACAGAGTTAACGTTTCAGGTCGATGACCCTTTGTCAGAATTGGAAGGGTCATCGACCTGAAACATTAACTCTGTTTCTCTCTCTACAGATGGTCTTCCTGTCAAAATCTATGAATGTAGATTCCCTGCTCTGATTGGCTCTCCATGGCCCACGCGATCCCAGGGGACGCTTCGAACTAACTGCGCCCCTGGGATACGCAAGCACTGCACACCGGCAGCTGCAGGAGGCCCAGGAGCCGAATTCCACACGGGCCCGAAGCACAACGGCAGGCACGCTAGGTAAGTACGTGCGCGATCCTTGCACCCGTGGGAAGCCGGAGAGCCGAATTTCTGGCCCAATAAAGAGGGAGAAAATAGATTGAGTAAACTAGCAAGAAATATAAAAACAGACAGTACGAACTTCTACAAGTATATAAAAAGGAAGAGAGTAGCTAAAGTAAATGTTGGTCCCTTAAGAGCATGAGACTGGGGAATTAATAATGGGAAACAAGGAAATGGCAGAGACATTGAACAAATATTTTGTATCGGTCTTCACGGTAGAAGACACTAAAAGCATCCCAATAATAGTGGAAAATCAAGGGGTAAAAGGGAGGGAAGAACTTTAAAACAATCACTATCACTGGAGAAAAAGTACTAGGCAAACTAATGGGACTAAAGGCTGACAAGTCCCCTAGACCTGATTGCCTGCATCTTAGGGTCTTAAAAGAGGTGGCTGCAGAGATAGTGGATGCATTGGTTGTAATCTTCCAAAATTCCCTAGATTCTGGAAAGGTCCCAGCGGATTGGAAAACCGCAAATGTAACACCCATATTCAAGAAAGGAGGGAGACAGAAAGCAGGAAACTATAGGCCAGTTAACCTAACATCTGTCATTGGGAAAATGCTGGAATCCTTTATTAAGGAAGTAGTAGCAGGGCATTTAGAAATTCATAATACAATCAAGCAGAGTCAACATGGTTTTATGAAAGAGAAATCGTGTTTGACAAATATATTACAGTTCTTTGAGGATGTAACGAACAGGGTGGATAAAGGGGAACCAGTAGATGTAGTGTATTTGGATTTCCAAAAGGCATTTGATAAGGTGCCACATAAAAGGTTACTGCACAAGATAAGAGCGCATGGTGTTGGGGGTAATATATTAACATGGATAGAGGATTGGCTAACTAACAGAAAATAGAGAGTCGGGATAAATGGGTCATTTTCAGGTTGGCAAACTGTAACTAGTGGGGTGCCGCAGGGATCAGTGCTGGGGCCTGAACTAATCTATATTAATGACTTGGATGAAGGGACTGAGTGTACTGTAGCCAAATTTGCTGATGATACAAAGATAGGTTGGAAAGCAAGTTGTGTGGAGAACACAGAGTCTACAAAGGGATATAGATAGGTTAAGTGAATGGGCAAAAATTTGGCAGATGGAGTATAATGTGGGAAAATGTGAGGTTATCCACTTTGGTAGGAAGAATAGAAAAACAAATTATTATTTAAATGGAGAGAGACTACAGAATGCTGCAGTAAAGAGGGATCTGGGTGTCCTCTTACATGAAACACAAAGTTAGCATGCAGGTACAGCAAGTAGTTAGGAAGGCAAATGAAATGTTAGCCTTTATTGCAAGGGGGATGGAGTATAAAAGTAGGGAAGTCTTGCTACAACTGTACAGGGCACTGGTGAGACCACACCTAGAGTACTGTGTACAGTTTTGGTCTCCTTATTTAAGGTCGGATATACTTGCATTGGAGGCAGTTCAGAGAAGGTTCATTGGGTTGATTCCTGGGATGAAGGGGTTGTCTTATGAGGAAAGGTTGAGCAGGTTGGGCCTATACACATTGGAGTTTAGAAGAATGAGACATGATCTTATTGAAACATATAAGATTCTGAGGGGGATTGACAGGGTGGATGCTGAGAGGATGTTTCCCCTCGTGGGGGAATCTAGAACTAGGGGGCATAGTTTCAGAATAGGGGTCGCCCATTTAAGACAGAGATGAGGAGGAATTTCTTCTCTCAGAGGGTCGTGAATCTTTGAAATTCTCTACCCCAGAGAGCTATGGAAGCTGAGTCATTGAATATATTTAAGGCTGAGATATACAGATTTTTGAACTACAGGGGAGTCAAGTGTTATGGGGAACGGGCAGAAAAGTGGAGTTGAGGCCAAGATCAAATCAGCCATGATCTTATTGAATGGCGGAACAGGCTCGAGGGGCCCAATGGCCTACTCCTGCTCCTATTTCTTATGTTCTTATGACTCATAGGAATTAAATTGCAATCCAGACGACATCACAGCCTTGAAAACCAAGATGTGTCATTCACCCCAGTCCTCACCACTTTCAAGAACCCCTTGATCACTGTGGGATGTAATGAAACCCAATAGGTTTCTACCATGTGTGTGTCCATATTAACCTTTCAGAAAGAACTTCAAACTGATTGATGAGAGCCATATGAAAAAACATCTGCAGGTCCTCACTCATTCTTCAGAATAAAAATAAAATATAAAAGCTACTTTGTACTTTAATGCATAATTAATTTTTCACATAATTATTTAAGCTCTGGGAGGTGCAGAATCCTGATCACAAAAAAAACAACTATATCCTCGGTTCTCAAATGTTAGATATGTAGGTCCTACTATTGAGACATTTTCAAAGAATGTTTATTACAAAATTGCACTGAATCACATCTTCCACTGATCAACATGATGAGGCCCAACAGTTTGCCAAAAGGAATCTTCTTGCCGGAGAGAGAGAAATCTCTTACAACTCAATTTCCATTTGGATTCATTAGACTGTCAATAAATGTGAATTGCATTGATTAATTATTAATTTTGTTAGTTATTGGCACACCAAACCAGATCTTCCTGCAGAAATCTGCTCTCGATTATCATTGTGAAAATATTAATATTGTATTTGAGGGATGTGGTTGCAAACTAGCAGTAAACCAAAAGATTGACTAGAATTATGCTACAATCTGGCAAACTCTCAATTTTGCCAATATGACCTGAGGGTTTACCAAGTGTAGCCTAAAATTCAAATCATTGGCCGGGAAGCTTCTCGGAACCTGCTCCTGCTCCCCCGGCCTTACTTTACCGGAAGTGTGGCATGTAAACGAGGTTTCCGCAGCACTTCTGGCGAAGTAACGCTGGCGGAATAGGACCCGGTCCGAGCAATTTCCTGGTCATTGTATTAATTTTTATCCTTGGAACCGATTAAATAAATAGAGGCTCCTTCATCCATTTAAAGCGAGCGGGGTGGGGGGAGGGAGACTGGATGGGTTTAATAATGTGTGTATGTTGCACCATGTGGGACAAGATAGGCTTGGTGAACCAGTTGGGTTTTTTTTCCTGTCCTTGTATGCTTATATGTTATGCCTGACCTTGGAGTGCGGACAATTTGTTCCTGAAATCAGCACTAACATCTCTCATCTTGAGGAGCACAAACATTTCACAAGGAAGATCTCTTGCTCTGTAGACTTTCAGTCTTGTTTGTGTATTTCAGCCCCATCTCAACCTGCTCCTTGAAACACGGAGCCATTCTGCTAGCACGGCCGATTCCAGTTGCAAGCTCAGCAGGGAGTAGCCGGATCCATGGGGAAATCCTACAGACCAGCAAGCAGGCTGATCTGGCCGGGTAAGTCTACATCATTTGGGCCGACCGAACCATCCAGCTGTTTCTGACATTCCTCGGCTCAAGCTTCTCCCAGTCAGCGTGAAAGCAGGTCCCAGATGCCAATGTACGGCATTTAGCATGAAGTTGCTTCCTAATGTTCCCATAACTAATGTCACTGACGTGGTTCACTTGTGCCGGGGACGATCTGAAATGGCAGTTGTTCATCGGGATGAAAAAGAATAGAAATTGATGATATTGGCCGAGAAATTCGACTTGCGCCCAAAACAGGTACAATTTTAGTGGAACAGTGGCTCTGCGCGCAGGTGCATGCCAGCTTGAGGCTGAGCCAAGTACAGCATTGGGCCTCATTAAAATGTTGCCGACGGTTGGCTGAGCGATGGTGAAATTGACCCTCTTTCACGTGGAGCCAATAGTTTGGGTCCGTGGGTGGAGGAGGAGATGCTGTGGGGGGGGGGGGGGTGGGGGTGGGGGTTGATGGGGAGAAGAAAGGATGGGGTAAAAGGGGTGGGGAAAGTGGGAGGGGGGCCCGTTTCGAAAGCACCAACACCAGGCCTAAGTTTTTTGGGGGCCCAGGGGCAGCACAGCACGGCTGCTAAGGTAAGCATGCAAGACAGGGTCCCTGATTGTACTAAAGGGGCTAAGGGCAGTTTGAGAGTGAGATTCATTCTTATGAACCCACACACTCCCTCAAGTATGCTGGGATCTTTCCACCAACACTGCCATAACCCGGCAACCCATCAAATTCTCCCAAACTCCATTGCACATCTGCTCCTGCTACTAGGCTCTGCCTGAACATGCCACCTGACTTATAGGAGAGCAGACTGTAAAGGAGCATTGATCTAACTGAAGCCCCATTCATACAATTTCCAGGCATGTCCAAGATGTAGAAGATACTGGAGCCCAGGACTTGCATGAATGCAGTATGAGCATCCCTGAGAAAGGTTATAACTGGTATTACTGCAGTATGAGCATCCCTGAGAGAGGTTATAACTGGTATTACTGGCATGGGGGCCCCACTTCAAATGATTCTAGCATGAGCTCACACTCCCAAGGTGCATTGCAGAGTTTTGATGCTATGCATTAAACCCCACACATACAGGGTGTGGAGTCTAGTGAATGTGCTGAAAGCTCTTGGTCAGACAGTCCAAAGCTTCCAGCAATCTCGTATGCTCACAACCCATTCTTTTTAAAGCTCGGTTCCTGAGGTCCATGTCCCTGTCCTCTTCAGCAGAGAGAGTTGGTATTCTGAATAATTCATTCCTTTTTCTCTTTTGCTACTGCCACCTGCTCTTGCTCACTTATGGTCTGCGGATCACCCAGTGTGCTCCCCTCTAAGTCGTCCAGGGTGCATATTTCTGAACTGGAACTTGACGAGAGAGCTTTCCTCCTTCCTCTGAGCCCGAGTCTTCTCTCCAACCTGAGAAAAGCAGACCAGGGTTAGGATGTGGCATGGATGGCAAGAACCTGTCTGATCCCTTTCAGCACCAGGCCAGATTTGGTTTGTTCATTTACTAATGTGGGTGCAGTGAGTGAACAATTAGGTCTGACAAAAGGAGATGGAAGAGTTGTCTGATGGAGGAGCAGCTGGAGAACTTCCCTCGATCTTTGGGATGTGTTCCTTTCATTTCTCTTGGTGTGATGGGCCTGGTGAAAATATAATTTCCCATTACTGTTCAGTATTGAAAATAACTTGTCTGTTATGCAGGGAAGCACTCCATTCTTTCCCCTGTTTATTAAAGGGTTAACATTTTGGTTGCCTGACTTATTCAAAATACGGAGATGCCAGTGTTGGACTGGGGTGGACAAAATTGAGAGGTCGCACAACACCAGGTTATAGTCCAACAGTTTTATTTGAAATCACAAGCTTTCGGAGCTATCGATTGCCCCTTCCTCAGGTGAAGTAAATAGATACAGAATCGCCAAAGCATATATAGATAGACAACAAAGCATGTGTACCTTACAAGTGGTCTGCAATTGTAAGGTACACATGCTTTGTTCTCTATCTATATATGTTTTGGCGATTCTGTATCTATTTACTTCACCTGAGGAAGGGGCAATCGATAGCTCCGAAAGCTTGTGATTTCAAATAAAACTGTTGGACTATAACCTGGTGTTGTGCGACCTCTCAATTTTATTCAAAATAACCACTAGAACATCAAAATGGGAGATATTGTTATCATCCGAGAGCCTTCTCGTGCTTCTCAGTGTTGTTATATGTATGGAAGGTGGATAGAGCTCCAAAAACAATGTTTATGTGTCACCAGAGACTGTGGGTGTTAAATGCAACTTCAGCGGGGGCACAAGACGGCAGGAGTGGATCAGCCGCCCATTATACACCCCGCCCGATTTCCGTCCTGTTGCCTTCAATAGTGATCATCCAACCCTCTTTGCTGTTTATCCCAGGGAACATGCACTGTTTGTGGCATCAACAATCCCATTTGATGTCGAGACTCCATCCTCTGGGGACCGAGGTACACGGATTGAAGTTGTAGAAATGGTGCTCTTGCTGACAGGTGGCTCCCAATCCAGCCTGCCCAGTCCCTACTTTCAGGCCTCAACCTCCCACTTGCTGACAGGCACAGGCTGCCCTCTGCTCTCGCCCTTGACCAGAGGCTGGCATCCGGCGCTGATCTTGACCCCAGCTCTGTTCTGAAAGATCTTTAGCTGGAGAATTTTCCATGAATTTCTCAGCCCCCATCAATAGGTTTGCGAGCGTCGTTTATTATCCTTTTAGGGAGACTATTATATACAGGTAGAAGTCTAATAACACATGAGATCTTTGAGAGGCAGGGGCCTGTGGAAGAGATTGTGCATGAAAATTGAGTCAATTTCAGAGGCTTTTTAACTGTATGAGTGCAGAAGATGAAGTTATATTGAGCTTGCTGAATCTGACTCAGCGATAAGGTTTGTCTCACGCATAATTTTATTTCGATGATTATAATTAATTGCAATAAATAAAAAGATGAGAAACAAGAATGTAACAAAAACTGACAAACTATAAAGAAGTGAAATTAATCTGAAAGATTTAGGAGAAATAAATGTAAAATTTAATTAAGAATGCAATGGCAGGGACTGCATACTCTTTATTAGTTGAATTTTTAAAACATAATCCTGCAGTGAAAAGGGAGGGGGTGGAAAACTGAAAATAAATGTCTTTTAATGAAAAAATAATTTTAACGTCTCTGCACAGAAAGCGAAAGGCTTTAAAACCAGGAGTGTCACCATAGGGAGCACGGAGCTGTTCTGCATCTAACCAGCTCAGAACCATATTAGAGCTGCATATGTTTCTGCTTCCCTCCTGGCACCAGGCCCCAAGTGTTTCTGTGGTGCTGGAACAGTTTTTAAAAAGAAATTTGAAAATTAGCCTAATGCCCAAGAGGAGAGTCATTGATCCATACCTGGGGAGAGGCAAGAACATGTTTGTGGATAGCAGAGAATTGGAGAACTGCATCTGGATTGAGGACTTCATGGGAGCCAAAAGGCAAAGGAGACTCTCACTCACTCACACACACACATTCACACTCACTCATATTCACACACTCACATTCACACACTTACTCACTCACTCTCTCACATTCACACACACATTCACTCACTCACACACACACATTTACACACTCACACACCAACACTCACACACACTTTCACTCACTCACAAACACATACTTACACACTCACACACCAACACTCACACACACACACACATTCACACTCACTCACTCACAAACACATACTTACACGCACACTCACTCACTCACACACACTCTCACTCACACGCACTCTCACTCATACGCACACTACTCACTCACTCACACACATACTTACATACACACTCACACACACTCACTCACTCACAAACACATACTTACACACTCACACACACACAAGCACACACACTCACTCACCCACACTCTCACTCACACGCACTCTCACTCACACGCACACTACTCACTCACACACATACTTACATACACACTCGCACACACTCTCACTCACTCACTCACACCCACTCGCTCACTCATACACACATACTTACACACGCACACGCCAACACACACACACAGACTTGCGCACACACCTACTCACTCACACACACACACTCACTCACACACACATACTTACACACGCACACATCAACAAACACCAACACACAGACTCTCACACATGCATACTCTCACAGACACACGCACACACAAACACTCACTCACACACACACACACTCACTTGTGCTCTCTCTCTCTCACACACACACACTGACTCACACTCACTCAGACACATTCGCACACACACACACAAGCACATACACGCACAGAAACACACAAGCACACACATTCACTCACAGACACTCACACACATACACTCACACACTCATACTCTCACTCACACACACTCACTCACACAGACACACTTACACACACTCACTCACAGACACACGCACACACACATCAGCACTCACACTCTCACTCACTAACACACACACATACATACTTACACACTCACACACGTGCGCACACACACACCTACTCATTCACACACACACACACATACTCGCACACGCATACATCAACACACACATCAACACTCACTCACTCACTCTCACACACACACACTCAGACACACGCACACACACACCAACAAACACACACAAACACACAAGCACACTCACTCACAGACATGCACACACGCGCACACACACACACACTCATACTCTCACTCACGCACACTCACTCACACAGACACACTTACACACACTCACTCAGACACACGCACACACACACCAACACACACACACTCACACTCTCACTCACACACTTGCACACACACACACACTCACTAACACACACACATTCACTCACACATACACTCACACACTAACTCACACTCACCCATACTCACTCACACACTCTCACTCACACACACTCACTCACACACATACACACACACTCTCACTCACAGACACACACTCACTCTCACGCACGTGCGCACACTCACTCACACACACATACTTACACACTCTCTCACACACACACTCACACTCGCACACTCATGCATGCACACTCACACACACTCACACACATACAATCATGCAGTTGCACAAGCTGTTGCACACACGCACGCGCAGTTGCACACACACACGCACACACACACATACTTTCACTCACACACAGACACTAATACACAGACACAGACTCACACACATACGCACTCTTACACACACTCACTCACTCACACCTGCACACACAGATACACACACTCACACGAAGACACACACACTCAAATACAATCACACACTCACGTACACTCGCTCACACTCACACATGCATATACCCACTTACACACACACACAAATACAATCACACACGCACTCAAGCACACACACTTGCGTGCGCGCGCACACGCACACACTCAGACACACACACAGACTCTCACACACACTCAAACATGCACACTAACACACACAGACATATGAACACACATACGCACACACACAGATACACACACTCACACACACACAAATATAATCACACACTCACATTTGCATACTCACGCACACACTCACACATGCACAAACACACACTCACACACAGACTAACACACACTCACATACACACAGACACACACATAAATACAATCATGCACACGCACACTCACACAAACTCACACACACATACTAACACATGCTCACACACAGACACTAACACACACAGACACTAACACACATGGACACAGACTCTCACGCACACACACAGATACACACACTCTCACATGCACACACACACTTGCACGCACACACTCACACACAGACAGACACACACTCACATACACGGACACACACAAATACTATCACACACTCACACAGACACTAACACACAGACACGGACTCTCTCGCACACACACACACGCACATTGAAACACACACAGACACTGTCACACACACACAGACATACGAACACACACACAATCACACACAGACTCACACACACACGCACTAACACACGCACATATGAACACACATACGCACATGCACACGCACACACATAGATACACACACAGACACACACACAAATACAATCACACACTCACACGCACACTCACGCAGACTCACTTTCACACACATATTCACACGCAGACACTAACACACACACAGACACTAACACACACACACAGACTCTCTGACGCTTACCCTCACACGCACTCACTCAAACACGCACATTGACACACACAGACACACATGCAGACATACGAACACACACACACAGACTCTCACGCATGCACACACGAACACACACAGACTCACACGCACACTCTCACACGCACACATGCACGCACACACACTCTCACACACAGATACACTAACTCACACATACACACACACTCATATGCTCATACACTCTCAAACAGGCACACTGACACACACCCACACTCTCTCACACACACAGACACACATTCATAGACAGACAAATACAATCTCACACTCACACAGTCACTCGCACACACTCATACATATACACAGTCACACACCAACACACACGCACACACACTTGCACCTCAAACTCACACGCACACTCACACACACACATACAATCACACACTCACTCATGCACACACAGTTGCACACGCACGCACACTCACAGACACACAAACTCACACATACTTTCACACACAGACACTAACACACACACACAGACTCACACACACATACGCACTCTTACACACATTCACTCACACACAGATACACACACTCAGAGTCACACACTCGTGCACACTCGCTCACACATGCACACACCCACTTGCACACACACACACTCACATACACTCACACCCGCACATACACAGAGACACACACACACAAATACAATCACACATACACACACATGCACACTCGCTCACACTGACACATGCACACACCCACTTGCGCGCACACACTCACTCTCACACAGCCACACAAACTCATACACACAGACACTAACACACATACTCACTAACACACACACAACCTCAAACATGCACACTAACACACACAGACATATGAACACACACATACGCACACAATCACACACTCTCACACACAATCACATTCACACACAGATACACTAACTCACACACACTCATATACGCTCATACACTCACAAACAGACACACACAATCGCACACTGACACACACACTCTCTCTCACACACACACACACACAGACATACGAACACACACATACGCACACACCCACATACTAAAACACTTACAACACACACAGACAGACACATACACACACATACACACACATTCGCACACTCACACAGACAAATACAATCACACACAGACACAGACTCACAAGCACGCACTCAAACATGCACACACACACACACTCACTCACACACACATACTTACACACTCACATGCACCCTCACACACTTGCACGCACACTCAGACACACACACTCACACACACAAATACAATCACACACTCACTCACACACACGCAGTTGCACACACAGTTGCACACATGCATGCACACAGTTGCACGCACGCACACACACAGACACACAAACTCACACACATACACTCACACACAGACACTAACACACACACAGACACAGACTCACACACACATAAGCACTCTTACACACACTCACTCACACTCACATGCACTCACCCGCACTCTGACACACACATAAATACAATCACACACGTACACGCACACTCGCTCACACTCACACATGCACACACTCACACACACAAATACAATCACACACGCACTCATGCACATATATTTGCACACACACACGCACACACACACACAAACTCACACACACATACTTTCACACACACAGACTCACACACACACAAACACGCACACTAACACACACAGACATATGAACACACATATGCATCCACACACTCACGCACACTCTCACACACATTCACACACAGATACACTAATATTAATATGATAAGGCAGGATCTGGCCAAAGTGGACTGGGATCAGCTACTTGTAGGAAAATGCACATCAGAGCAGTGGGAGTCATTCAGAAAGGAAATAGAGAGAGTACAGCGCCAACATGTTCCCGTAAAGGTCAAGGGTGGGACCAACAAACCCAGGGAACCCTGGATGTCAAGAGATATACAAGAATGGATTAGGAAAAAAAGGGAGGCTTTTGGCAGATACAAAGGACTAAAAACAGTGGAAGCCCTAGAGGAGTATAGAAAGTGCAGGGGGGTACTTAAAAAATAAATTAGGAGAGTGAAGAGGGGGCATGAAAAAACACTGGTGGGCAAAATAAAGGAAAATCCCAAGGTGTTTTATAAGTATATTAAGGGCAAGGGGATAACCAGGGAAAGAGTAGGGCCCATTAGGGACCAAAGTGGTAATCTGTGTGTAGAGCCGGAAAATGTAGGTGAGGTTTTAAATGAATATTTTGCATCTGTGTTCACTATGGAGAAGGACGATGTAGGCATAGAAATCAGGCAGGGGGATTGTGATATACTTGAACAAATTAGCATTGAGAGGGAGGATGTACTAGCGGTTTTAGTGGGCTTAAAAGTGGATAAATCCCCAGGTCCAGACGAGATGTATCCCAGGCTGCTGTGTGAGGCAAGGGAGGAGATTGCAGGGGCTCTGACACAAATTTTCAGAACCTCTCTGGCTACAGGGGAGGTGCCAGAGGACTGGAGAACAGCTAACTTGGTACCATTATTCAAGAAGGGTAGTAGGGATAAACCAGGGAATTACAGGCCAGTGAGTCTAACATCAGTGGCAGGGAAATTATTGGAAAAAATTCTGAGGGACAGAATTAGTCTCCACTTGGAGAGGCAAGGATTAATCAAGGATAGTCAGCATGGCTTTGTCAGGGGGCGATCATGTCTATCCAATTTGATTGAATTTTTCGAGGGGGTGACTAGGTGTGTGGATGAGGGTAGTGCAGTTGATGTAGTCTACATGGACTTCAGTAAGGCTTTTGACAAAGTCCCGCATGGGAGACTGGTCAAGAAGGTAAGAGCCCATGGGATCCAGGGCAATTTGGCACATTGGATCCAAAATTGGCTTAGTGGCAGGAGGCAGAGGGTGATTTTGTGACTGGAAGCCTATGTCCAGTGGTGTACCGCAGGGATCGGTGCTGGGTCCCTTGCTGTTTGTAGTGTACATTAATGATTTAGATATGAATGTAGGAGGCATGATCAGTAAGTTCGCAGATGACACGAAAATTGGTGGAGTGGTAAATAGCGAGCAGGGAAGCCTCAGGCTACAGGACGATATAGATGGGTTGGTCAGATGGGCAGAACAGTGGCAAATGGAATTTAACCCTGAAAAGTGTGAGGTGATGCATTTTGGGAGGACTAACAAGGCAAGGGAATACACAATGAATGGTAGGACCCTAGGAAGGACAGAGGATCAGAGGGACCTTGGTGTGCATGTACATAGATCCCTGAAGGCAGCAGGACAGGTAGATAAGGTGGTTAAGAAGGCATATGGGATACTTGCCTTCAATAGCCGAGGCATAGAATATAAGAGCAGGGAGGTTATGATGGAGCTGTACAAAACGCTAGTTAGGTCACAGCTGGAATACTATGTGCAGTTCTGGTCGGCACACTATAGGAAGGATGTGATTGCATTGGAGAGGGTGCAGAGGAGATTCACCAGGATGTTACCTGGGCTGGAGCGTTTCAGCTATGAAGAGAGACTGGACAGGTTGGGGTTGTTTTCCTTAGAGCAGAGAAGGCTGAGGGGGGACCTGATTGAGGCGCACAAAATTATGAGGGGCATAGATAGGAAGGAACTTTTCCCCTTAGTAGAGGGGTCAATAAACAGGGGGCATAGTTTCAAGTTAAGGGGCAGGAGGTTTAGAGGGGATTTGAGGAAAAACTTTTTCACCCAGAGGGTGTTTGGAATCTGGAACTCACTGCCTGAAAGGGTGGTAGAGGCAGGAACCCTCACAACATTCAAGAAGCATTTAGGTAAGCACTTGAAACGCCATAGCATACAAGGCTACAGACCAAGTGCTGGAAAATGGGATTAGAATAGATAGGGCTTGATGGCTGGCGCGGACAGGATGGGCCGAAGGCCCTCTTTCTGTGCTGTATAACTCTATGACTCTATAACTCACACTCACTCACTCACTCACTCTCACACATACACACACACACACATTCATACGCTCATACACTCACAACAGACACACACACAGACACACGCTCATAGACAGACAAATACAATCACACACTCTCACACTCACAGTCACTCACACACACAAACACACATACTCACACACACTGACAGACACACTCACACACGCACATACGCACTCACACACACACTCGCACACACACACTCGCACACACACACACTCACTCGCACACACTCACTCGCACACACTCACACAGACACAGTCACACACACACAAACACACACATTCACACATACAGACAGACACACTCACACATGCTCATACACACACACACCAAAACACACACACTAACACACTCACACATATACAGTCACACACACACACTCACTCACACAGACATACGAACACACACATATGCACACACCCACACTCTTACACTGACTCACTCACACTCGCACCCACACACACACTCACATACTCTCTCACACACACACAGACACACACACGCACTCTCACACACACACATATACTAAAACACTTACAACACACAGACAGAAACACACACACACAATTGCACACTCACACAGACAAATACAATCACACACACTCACACGCACACACTCAAACACGCACACTAACACACACACATATATGAACACACACTCACACACACACACAGATACACAAATACAATCACACACACAAACTTGCACATGCACACACACAATCACTCACACACACTCTCACATACACAAACTCACACACACATACTTTCACACACAGACACTAACACACACACAGACTGTCACACACACACACACTCACGCAAACACACACATTGACATACACACAGACACTCTCACACACACACACAAACACAGACTCACATTCCACGCACGCATGCACGCACACACACACACACACAAACACACACACAGACTCACACGCACACTCGCGCTCACGCACACACACCCACATTCACACATAGATACACACACCGACACACACACTCTAACTTACACACTCACACACACACACACTTACAGACACACGAACACGCGACACATGAACACGCGGCACTCGGACACATGACACACTCACTCACAAACACACTCACGAACACACAACCACACTCTCACTCACACTCACTCACTCACACAGACATACGAACACGCACACACCCACACTTACTCACACATACGCACACACACATACGCACACACCCACACTCTTACACACACTCACACACACAAACAGACAGACACACACTTACACTCACACTCACACTCACACACACACACTCATACACAGACAAATACAATAATACGCACACACTCATGCACATATGCTCACACACATGCACGCACTCACTCACTCACACATACACTCACATACTCACACACAGTCACACACTCTCACACATTCATACACACTCGCACATACACACACACTCTCACACAAACTCGCACTCACTCACACTCACTCACACTCACATACACACATACACACAGACACTCACACTCTCACACACATTCATATACACTCACACATACACTCGCACACATGCACACACACACACAAATACAATCACACACACCAAAACACACACACTAACACACACGTACACTCACTCTCTCAGATATATGAACACACACACAGGCACACACCCACACTCTCTCACGCAAGCATGCACACACATACACACACACATACTCTCACACACACACACATTCATACACAGACAAACAGAGCCACACTCGCACTCACGCACACACATACACAATTGAATGCACACACACACATACACTGACAAATACAATCAAATTATCACTCACGCACACACTCACACACACATGCACACACTCACACTCAGATACACTCACTCATACTTACAGACACGCACACACAATCATACACTGTCACACACACTCGCACGCACATACACTCACATACACACACACACTCTCACAAATACAATCACACACTCACACAGACACACACACACATACATGCACAATCTCTCACACACACACATACTTGCGCACACACACACACACCAAAACACACACACACATATACACAGTCACACACACACACACAGTCACACTCGCACAAAAACACGCACACACATCTCACATATACACCATCACATATACCATCACACACACACTCACACGTGCACACACTCACACACGCACACACACTCATACATGTACACAGTCACACGCATACACAAACACATACACACACACTCTCTCTCACACTCGCTCAGACACACACACACAAAGATGAAATGTATAAGAGGTGACATGAATCTTGTCATTCATGACTTATGAAATAATACTGGGCGGCCTGCTGGTGGCGCTGTCCAGGGAGAGTATAAATACTCGGGCACGGGCCCAGCTTGCGCGGGACATTCTTAACAGGAACTAGTGAAGGACCCAACTGGACCTCTATGTTGTAAAACAGTTGATTTAAGCTTTGTTTAATGCTTAGACCAAGTGCCTAGTAGTTTTCTTACGTCAAGAGGCATACCGGCTGGAATTTTCTTCGGGGAGGTGGGTTAGGTGCAGGGGGGCGGGGGGGGGGCGCGGTGTCTGAGGCGGTGTCTGCCCGGGAAGGCCTAATTTGAATTTGAGGCCTCAGGTTCCTGCCTGCAGCCAGCCAGCTTGAGAGGCTGGCTGGCCTCGGGCAGATAGGCCTCAACTGCAAAGGATCGGTCCGGGGTCGGCAAGCAGGAGGGGTTCGGCATTCGGGAGGGGGGAAGAGAGGATCGGCGGGGGGGTTGAAGAATCGGCAGGGGATTGGGGATCAGCAGGCAATCGGCAGGGGATCGGGGATCAGGGATCGCATGAGGGGGGGGGAATAGGGATCGCACGAGGGGGGGGAATAGGGGATCACACGGGGGGGAATAAGGGATCGCATGGGGGGGGAATAGGGGATCGCACTGGGGGGAATAGGGGATCGCACGGGGGTGGGGAATAGGGGATCGCACGGGGGGGAATAGGGGATCGCACGGGGGGGGGAATAGGGGATCGCACGGGGGGGGGAATAGGGGATCGCACGGGGTGGGGAATAGGGGATCGCACGGGGGGGAATAGGGGATCGCACGGGGGGAATAGGGGATCGCACGGGGGGGAATAGGGGGTCGCAAGGGGGGGGGAATAGGGGGTCGCACGGGGGGGGGAATAGGGGGTCGCACGGGGGGGGGAATAGGGGATCGCACGGGGTGGGGAATAGGGGATCGCACGGGGGGGAATAGGGGATCGCACGGGGGGAATAGGGGATCGCAAGGGGGGGGGGAATAGGGGATCGCAAGGGGGGGGGAATAGGGGGTCGCACGGGGGGGGGGAATAGGGGATCGCACGGGGGGGAATAGGGGATCGCACTGGGGGGAATAGGGGATCGCACGGGGGTGGGGAATAGGGGATCGCACGGGGGGGGAATAGGGGATCGCACGGGGTGGGGAATAGGGGATCGCACGGGGGGGAATAGGGGATCGCACGGGGGGGAATAGGGGATCGCACGGGGGGGAATAGGGGATCGCACGGGGGGAAATAGGGGATCGCAAGGGGGGGGGAATAGGGGATCGCAAGGGGGGGGGAATAGGGGGTCGCAAGGGGGGGGGAATAGGGGATCGCAAGGGGGGGGAATAGGGGATCACAAGGGGGGGGAATAGGGGATCACAAGGGGGGGGAATAGGGGATCACAAGGGGGGGGAATAGGGGATCACAAGGGGGGGGAATAGGGGATCACAAGGGGGGGGAATAGGGATCACAAGGGGGGGAATAGGGGATCACAAGGGGGGGGAATAGGGGATCACAAGGGGGGGGAATAGGGGATCACAAGGGGGGGGAATAGGGGATCACAAGGGGGGGAAAGGGGGTCGCAAGGGGGGAATAGGGGATCGCAAGGGGGGGAATAGGGGATCACAAGGGGGGGGGAAAGGGGGTCGCAAGGGAGGAATAGGGGATCGCAAGGGGGGGAATAGGGGATCACAAGGGGGGGGGAATAGGGGATCACAAGGGGGGGGAATAGGGGATCACAAGGGGGGGGAATAGGGGATCACAAGGGGGGGGAATAGGGGATCACAAGGGGGGGGAATAGGGGATCACAAGGGGGGGAAAGGGGGTCGCAAGGGGGGAATAGGGGGTCGCAAGGGAGGAATAGGGGATCGCAAGGGGGGAATAGGGGATCGCAAGGGGGGGGAATAGGGGGTCGCAAGGGGGGGAATAGGGGATCGCAAGCGGGGGGAATAGGGGGTCGCAAGGGGGGAATAGGGGATCGCAAGCGGGGGGAATAGGGGGTCGCAAGGGGGGAATAGGGGATCGCAAGGGGGGAATAGGGGATCGCAAGGGGGGGGAATAGGGGATCGCAAGGGGGGGAATAGGGGATCTCAAGGGGGGAATAGGGGATCTCAAGGGGGGAATAGGGGGTCGCAAGGGGGGAATAGGGGGTCGCAAGGGGGGAATAGGGGATCGCAAGGGGGGGAATAGGGGATCGCAAGGGAGGAATAGGGAATCGCAAGGGGGGGAATAGGGGATCGCAAGGGGGGGAATAGGGGATCGCAAGGGGGGGGATAGGGGATCGCAAGGGGGGAATAGGGGATCGCAAGGGGGGGGAATAGGGGGTCGCAAGGGGGGGGAATAGGGGATCACAAGGGGGGGAATAGGGGATCGCACGGGGGGGAATAGGGGATCACAAGGGGGGGAATAGGGGATCGCAAGCGGGGGGAATAGGGGGTCGCAAGGGGGGAATAGGGGATCGCAAGGGGGGGAATAGGGGATCGCAAGGGGGGGAATAGGGGATCGCAAGGGGGGGAATAGGGGATCGCAAGGGGGGGAATAGGGGATCTCAAGGGGGGAATAGGGGATCTCAAGGGGGGAATAGGGGGTCGCAAGGGGGGGAATAGGGGATCTCAAGGGGGGAATAGGGATCGCAAGGGGGGGAATAGGGGATCTCAAGGGGGGAATAGGGGATCTCAAGGGGGGAATAGGGGATCGCAAGGGGGGGAATAGGGGATCGCAAGGGGGGGAATAGGGGATCTCAAGGGGGGAATAGGGGGGTCGCAATGGGGGAATAGGGGATCGCAGGGGGGGATAGGGGATCACAAGGGGGGTGGAATAGGGGATCGCACGGGAGGGGGGAATAGGGGATCGCACGGGAGGGGGGAATAGGGATTGCACGGGAGGGGGGAATAGGGGATCGCACGGGAGGGGGGAATAGTGGATCGCACGGGAGGGGGGAATAGGGGATCGCACAGGAGGGGGGAATAGGGGATTGCACGGGAGGGGGGAATAGTGGATCGCACGGGAGGGGGGAATAGGGGATCGCACGGGAGGGGGGAATAGGGGATCGCACAGGAGGGGGGAATAGGGGATCGCACAGGAGGGGGGAATAGGGGATCATACGGGATGGGGAAATCGGGGATCGCAAGGGGGGCAATCGGGGATCACAAGGGGGAAGAATCGGGGATCGCAAGGGGAGGGAATAGGGGACCGCAAGGGGGAGGAATAGGGGACCGCAAGGGGGGGGAATAGGGGACAGCAAGGGGGGCAATAGGGGATCGCAAGGGAGGGGGAAATAAGGTATCGTACGGGGGGAATAGGGGATCGCAAGGGGGGGAATAGGGGATCGTACAGGGGGTGAATAGGGGATCATATGAGGGGATGGAATAGGGGATCGTACGGGAGGGAATAGGGGATTGTACGGAGGTTGGAATAGGGGATTATGGGGGGGGGGGTAGGTTGGCCAGGGATGGGGAGGTGGGGCAAAGGATCGACGGGGGGGGATGGGGCAAAGGATCGACGGGGGGGTGGGGCAAAGGATCGGCAGGGGGGATGGGGGGATGGGGCAAAGGATTGACGGGGGGGTGGGGCAAAGGATCGGCAGGGGGGATGGGGGGTGGGGCAAAGGATCGACGGGGGGGCCGGAGGATCGTGGCCGGCCTCATCATCATTGTTGGTGGGTGGCGGGGGGCGGAGGCCTTGGGGGTGGCGGGGTGGTGGGTTAGTCCTGGGAATGCTCCAAACCCACCCATTCTTTTTAATGGGAAAATTCCGGCCACAGTGTGGGAGACCATAGAATCATACTCTAACAACAGTCAACTGGGAGAAGAAAGAAGACAACTGGGGGAAATAAGTATATGTTTGAGCTCCTTTCAAGAAAAGTGTTCAATTCCCATCAAATATCCACTTCAGCCATCAAAAACATCTTCCATGCATGATGGGGTATAATGGAGAGCCAATTCAC
Organism: Squalus acanthias; assembly: GCA_030390025.1. Classification (NCBI taxonomy): domain Eukaryota; kingdom Metazoa; phylum Chordata; class Chondrichthyes; order Squaliformes; family Squalidae; genus Squalus; species Squalus acanthias. The sequence goes on along the minus strand of CM059444.1, from coordinate 18,736,628 downwards.
TGCGCTAACCACAGAATGGGAAGATGTGCACTTTTACCTACACAGTGAGTTCTCAATCTCAGGTACAGACTGAGGAAAACTTTGAGCAGCAGCCAGATACTTACCCACAAGGAATGGGAATCACCACAGGGATCTGTCAACTCGCTCGATTCTGGTGGCCAGCTTAACAGTGGCAAGGCTTGTCAGTCCAGCATGTGGTCCTGGAGGTTTCATCACATGACCTCCAACTGCCCCGCCCAGTCAAACAGCCTTTTTTTCCCCCTCCTCTCTGATGTTTATATAACTAACAAATGAAACTATTCAAAGAAAATGGGAAAATAAAACACAATTCATTCTTCAATGCCCCTTTTCTTTTTCTCCAGAGTCACTCACAGCAGTGTCCAGGAGATAAATTATTAATTCTTGGAGACTCCGGACAACCCTGGAGGGTTGGCAACTCTAAGAATGGTATTGGCCGATTTTTGCAAGAAGGTTCCCTACTGTTCTTTCAGCCACTGTCTAGTGAGGGTCAAATAAGGAGAGAGGAAATTAAAAAAAATACTAAAAATAAAACTGCAAAAATGCAAATGCATATTCTGTTAAGTCAATCAAGCTCTGCTTGACCTTCATAATATTCATAGACGCACAAGGCTGGATCTGAGACGAGTGTCATGTATCACCGCTCACAGGAATAATTGCGTTAGTAGCCATGTGTGGAAATGGAAAGAAAATAGAGGGGCAGAAAGTAATTAGAGGAACCAAAAGATCTGGATGGCTTCCACATTCAAAGTGATAAATCTAGCTTGGTTTGATGATTACTGTCAAGCTGTTTCAGTCTTCCAAAGACCATTAAAACAGGCACAGGTCTTTAGCTTAAGCTTTAAGAAAACAGGTTCCATATTTACCCGTAACCTCAGCATCACCAGATAGATCAGCATAAGAATTGTTTTTGGCTATTCTCAATTCTGCAGAACAGGTTTACAGATTTCTTTTCTCACTCGCGTTGCGATGAAAGAAAAAAATCTGAAGGGTGAAAAAGAAAAATCCTATATAAGTGACATTTTTAAAAAGGTCAGTACTTGATGTGTGTGTGTTTGCTGGATTAGCTTCAGTTTGCTACATGCACTATTTTTGCTCAACGCTTTCCCACATAAACTGTCATTTTATTAATTGAATCCAGCATCATTAAAACATGGATTCTGACCCTCATTTCTCCTTTCAGACTGTGAACGACTTTCGGCCAAAAGATTACAGAAGAATTTCTGCACTGCAGCGCAAGAATCTAAGGTTAGCATCCCCCCACCCCCGCCCTTCCTCTATTCAGTCTATAAAACAACTGGGGCAGCTTTTCAAACCAGTTACCTCTCTCTCCCTCCCTGTAGCCTCTGGATGTCAGCAGTCCAACATTTAGGAGTTTTAACATAAAGAGGGTAGACTTCAGACAGAACTCAATAGATCTGAGCTGCAACATTCCGTTCTGCCACCACGCTCCCTGGAAGTCCTCACCCAACACTTACAGGAAAATAAAGCTGAAGGCACCACTCCCCCACCCCCTTGTGTTCTCATGCCAACTCCTCCCCGTTCAGACCCCTCTCTTGTGTATCCACTGCGAGCTTTGCAGATGGGCTTCTGCTCGTCTGAATGTTCTTTGATAGGCAGCTGGCATCCACCAATCAAGCGCTAGGAGTCAGCTGATTGCTGTATTATAGTACCAGGTGCTAACACTACCACAAGCAGTGGAAGAAGCCTGCGCTGGGGAGAGTGGCTCCTCTGAGCTGGTAGAAAACCGCGTGTGCTGTTGCAGTCAGCAGAGATTTCTACACGCAACAGCAATGCCATTAAAGAATTTGAATCTTTAGTTTATTTTTTTTTGTGTGCAGAAGCTGATGGAAGAAATCCTGCTGAAAGCCTGAAAAGAGAGAGAGAGGGAGAGGGAGAGTGAGAAAGAAAGACACAGAGAGGGAGAAGGGAGAAAGAAAGAAAGAGAGAGGATGTTGGGTGTTTGCAATTAACTAAATGAGTCCTTCACAGTGACTGCACACAACACTGTGCTGAGTATCCCAATTCACCGTGCAAGCACAGTTTCCACTCAGTATATAACCTGCAGCTGGATACAACACTTCAGTTTACTTGGGTAAGGCTCTGCTATTTTTTTCTCTCTCTCTCTCTTGAGTGTTTTGTGTTAGACGTGTTGTTCCTCGAGCAATTTGACCACAGTTTTTAGCTGAAATGATTGTCTGCTAAGCAGAGGCATGTGCGTCCCCCTAATCTCTAATTTGCATTTAAATGCGACTGCATTCTGGAAGGAGCTTTCCTTCCTCTATTCACACGCAGGAATCTAAAGAGACAATAGGCCTTAAAGAAGGAGAGTGAAAAGCCCAGCATGGGCCCTGTGTTTCTAAGATCGTATAGTCCACTGTCACCTTAAAGCTTATGAAGGGGCTGGGAAGAGTCCTTCACCTTCGCTGCTGTATGTCGTCTGTCCCACTCTTGAAAGGCAGCAATCTCTGCACCTCATCCCAGCATCATACAAGGGCTCCCAGACAAAAGGCTGCTAGCAAGTTGTGTGTGAGAGCGCGTGTGAATCTGGCCATTAACTAGCTGTCAGTCTTTGCTTCAGGCTGTGTGACAGGGTCCCAGAGCTGGTATAAAGCCCATGAATAGACTATTCACGTGAAGGGCATAATCCTCCTTTCCCTGCCCCCACCCCCTTCCTGGGAAGGTATTATTCAAGGGGGAATCCAAACATTCTAGTGGTTTGAAAGGAGTCTGAGCTGCCAAATGAGATAGTCTAAAGGTATGCAAACAAGGCAAGCAGCTGCTGTCGTGCTCTGTATTTAGAGTATACAAATTTTGCTCTGCCTCACTTTGTGCTTGCTTGCCCCATTCCCCTTGGCAGCTGTTTCTTTTTGGGAATGAAGAAGTGGGGGGAGGGGGTGGAGATGAGGAATAAGTTGCTGCTTCTACAAAACATTTGACATTCTTTTTGGGATGTATCCTTCTCTCTTCCCAACCCCCCCCCCCCCCCCCCCTCCAAAGTTTCAGTATCCCTTTCGTTGGCCCCCTCTAGAAGCTCTTTTTGATTTATCTGTCACAAGGTCTGTCTATCTGTTTGGATCCTGTGATGCTTTTTCTACCAGTTTATTTTGTTTAAAGTGTTTCTCCCTTAACATGAAAATGTTAAGAAGGTGTTGGTGGTGGAGGACTGTGTGTGAGAGACAGGTAGAAAAGCGTTGTACTGTGAGATGCCAGTAACTTTTTCAAGGTGATAGTATCAGGGTTTTTTTTTTAAAAAAAGAAAAATTTCAAACAATATATCATGCTGAGAATTTGCAACTTGCTCTTTCAAGCTTCCTGGGAAATTTACATTATAATTTTTTAAATTAGATTTTTTTTAAATTAAAACACACATGCTCTCGTGCACTTTCTTTCATGTAATAGCATTGTTGTGACCTCAAAATTTTAAACTAAAAGGTTTGCGTTCACAGATTGGAAGAGCTTGTGGAATTATTCCTTGTGTTTGCCTGATTTAATTTCACAAATCCCTGAGTCCCTTTTATGTTGGAAGTGCTGCTAAAAGTGCTTAAAAGGTAGGCAAGGAATGACACGGGTCATCTTATCGACACTGCCAACAATCATTCAGATAATGGTTTCTGAAAGCATTTAACAAAAGAACAGCACAGTAACAGTGGAAGGACTGGTTAATAAACAGTTTTTGGGGCAGCATAGGCTTCTATTCCAGCATAGGAATTCATTCCCAGTGTTTGTATGTATGAGTGTAACACCACTGCTAATGATATTTAATTAGCACAATTTATTGTATATTTTAGCATTTGGGAATATGTAAATTTATGAAAAACTATGCAGAACATCGGTCTTCAGTTATTTATGTGCAGTTTTGCAATGGAAGCAGGTACTTGCATGTTAATCGTGTTCTGAAATTCTCTTATCTTCGTGAAAGTAACCGGACTGAGTTGTTTCATTGCACTTTGTTTTGTAAATTGTGAAGATTTTAAGAAAGGTATATCTCCCTCTGTTGATGATGCTGAGTTTTAAGATGCGCATTGACTTTGTGTGCACTTAACTGTCACTTAATATTGATAAGGTATGCAAATGAATATGTTTAAAGTGTCAAATCCTAGTCTATTGAAGTTTAAATATATTCTGATTAAAGTGGCTTGTTTAATTTTTTTTCAGTCGACTGAACCACCTTCAGCACTCAAAGGGTTAATTGAAGCAAATCACTGGAATTTAACCAGATTTCACTGGAATTTAACCAGATTCCACTTCCAAATAATAACCCCAGTAAAATGTCCTTGTGCACTCCACTCTGGCAGTCTGCAGGTATCCGTGCTGAGGGCTTGAAGAACTTGCATTTCAGATTTCCCCCCACCCCCCCACCATATGAATAACTTTGCAGTGTGTGGTGGCACTTGTCAATTTGCTGTCCATGGGACTTCAGATGATTGGGCAATCCCAAATGATGATGATTCAAACGTGAAATAAATAAGGTTAAAGCAAGTATGAAAATACCTGGGACTAGATTTTCTATCTGTTCCCATCAGTTCCCTGCAGACCTAAGTCTTGTATCTGGGGAAGATGTTTGGGACATCATTTTACACAAGCTTGTGAGCGTGGATGCACAATGATGATGTAATTGGTGACACTGTGCCACTGCAGCATGCACTGCTCAAAATTTTTTATCAATAATTCTTCTATCCAACACACAGAGATAATACCCTGTCGAGGTTTGGCCAGTGAACACGGCTTGTACATTAATGTTCTGATACATTACCGCTGGTAATGCGAAAGTCACTTGCCCCATGTCAACAAAGTGGTTCGCAAAAGCAAGATGAGATAAAAGTTCTTGCTTTGGGGCTCAAGTGTGTTACAAGGCTGTAATGCCCTGGTTAGTTAGTACGTTGATGTCATGTTGAGGCACGGCACTATTTGGGGGGCTACAGGGCACCAATTCACTCATTTTTGACTTGCCATTCTGTAACGCTGTTTTATGGTGCTGAATAAATATTAATGAGCCCATTTGAATTGCTTCTGGCTGGCTTTCCGCATTAGTGCAGTGAAGTTTCAGCAGGGGGTAGAGAGTGGAAGTAGCTTCCATTACTTGAACCAGAGTACGCAGCCATTTCCACCCAGGATGGAGGTGTATGATTAACACATTAATAGTATTATCAGGCTCTCCGAGGCTGTTGATGTCTTTTCCATGAAGTACTTTGCAGTGTTATGGTTGCCCCTAATGCTCAATAAAATACGAACTGTAGTGCCAGATTAATCTTGCTTCTGACTCTCTTCAGCAATTTGCCACAACTGAGCAGAAATTTGCAACAATGCATGAAGCATTTGCTTTGGGAAGTTGCAGAGTAAGCTCATTTTCTCACTGTGCGTATTAAATAGAATTTAACCCCATCCAGGGGTCATGTGCTGTGAACACAAAGCTTGAGTGGATTATATAGTCACAGGACAGATAGGATTGAAGGAGGCCATTGGGCCAAACCTAGATTGTCCAAACAGGAAAAATGCATAATCCTCTCACCACCCCACCAACTCCCTCTCCACACACCGTATCCAATCATTCCAGAGTTTTAGCCTCCACTGCCCTATCCAGCAGTCTATTCAGTGTGAAGAACTTTGAAGCATTGGTACTAAATTTGCCTTCCACCATTTTGAATCTGTATACCCTTGTCTAACTGTCACAGTATAGTGTGAATTACCCTGTTACGGCCTGTTAAAAGATCTGTAGTTTTAGTTATTAATATAGTGGGCAGTCACTATACCATGGAGTGCACCATAAGAGCCTTTTTGAAGTATGAGCCAGTTATTACATTGTATAATACAATACCAGAGAGAATATAAAAATGCGATGAGCCTTAACTATAGCCATATAGTGATGGAAGCAGATTGAACTGCCAATGGAAGTTACCATGGAGACATCGGTCAAATACCCCCACCCTCAATTCTGCCGAGTTCTAATCCCAATGACGCTACGAAGGAAGTGCCTGGCACTTTTTCATAGGGGAAAGGAAAATCAAAAGAGAATCATTCTCGAACCATTCTCCAGCACTGCTTGAAAGCAATGTTAGTGGGAATCCAAGAGTATGTCACCACCCAATCTCCGGCCTATAGTCAGGGTGATCTGGTTAGACTATATTATTTAAAAAAAACTAACTAATGGGCAAAAGCCCCTAGCTCAGGATTCCAACACACTTAAAAAGAACATAACGTAAATCGTAGTTGGATGACCGCAAACTTCTGTTTTAAAAGCCTGTAGATTGTGGGAGGAAGGGAAGACTTAAGGAGTAGAAAATAGGGTTATTTCTCTCTTTCCCCACACCATTTAAAAAAAAAAACCTCATTATTATTTTATGCTATTAAGCAAGCTTCACTGCAAATGAATGGTTTTGAATTGCCATCAACGGTGTAGGATATGCACAGGCTACACAAACTGTGGCAACTGTTACATTTATGTTTTGGTAATGCTTGATTTAATGCTAAGTAACATTGAATTTTTTTTAGAATTGCCTGTTCTGTTGAATAATAGAGGTGATTGGAGTCTCCAAAGCATCCAATGGTTAGAATTCTCTTTGCTATTGCACCTCGCCTTCAAACCTTCTCCTCGCAGGGTTTGAACGGTCTCAATTCCTGTTCAGTTTTTTTTTTTTTGCAACTGACTTTTTAAAATCTGAAATGCTGTTGAGTCAATTTCATTAATTGACCGCTTTAATTAGCCGGAGAGAAGCTGTTTCAGTGTCGGCATCGAATGTGACCGTGAACAAAGGCCTCACAGTCCGTGTGTCTGGTTGTCCTGGCAGACATGTGGACTGTGCAGATGTCTCCTCATTTATTCCCGAGCTGGACAGTGGTGGCATTTATAGGGCACCATGGTGATGGAGTGAAATGCAGACACGATGCTTGATCCCGTTTAAAGTTGCACTGCGTTAATCAGAGAGTTCAGCTCCGCGGCGTACACATGCCCTGGTAGAAAATGGGCTTCCTTATCTTTTTAATAATTTACCTTTTTTTAAAATGACCAATACAACAGACGGTTAGTACAGTCGATCGGGAGCAGATTAAGAAGATTCACTTGCTTTGCTATTAATACTTATTGATACTCTCTTTCCATCTCCAGTTTCAGTAATCCTCTTTGCAATAATCTACCTGTCCAATTCAGGAATACACAATGAACCTGAAGGAACTCTGTGACTGGCTGATCTCAGGAACATTTTGTAAACAACTGTTTAGTGGAGTAAAGTGAAATTTAAAAAAAAATAGATATTTTTTTAAATCATAGGATACAGTACTGTTCCTTTCTGTTTCATTTTTAAATGAGGTTCAGGAAAATCATGTGCCCATTAGTGGACTGCATCAGCCCTGTTGTCTTAGCTGCCTAGCTCGCTCTCAATTTCCTGATAACCTCATTTATAGGGACCAATAGATGATATTCCAGATCAGATCTGGCACAAACCACACCCACCTTAAAGGTTTGTGACAATCAAGTACATTGTCAGTATAAAGTGGTGGTGAATTTTGGACAGGGGTTCCCTCCAATTGAATTTTAACAATTCAAATATCTTGCCAGCGATGTTCCCTAGAATAAAGTGATCATTGTCTGTAATTCATTCACATGGATTCCATTACTGAGGCAGGGTTACTCAACGTGACTTCCATACGCTCTTCACCATCCAGTTTTCTTGCATTTTCAGTTGGAGTGTCTGACCTCCATGTACCTGAGGTACAGTGTGGCAATTGAGCCTCAGCTGGTAGGGTAGAAGGGCCCTGCATTGGACATCTAGAGTGAATCCAATATGGGCTTCACTCTGACATGTGTGTAGCAGTTGGACTGTTTTGAACTGGTACAAAAAATACAACAATAATATTTCCCACTAGTATGATGCCATTGGGTGGAGCGGCAAAAGATTTGTGTTCATGCTTTATCATGTCCCTCAAATATCTCAAAGCACTTTGCGCACAATGAATTACTTTACAGTGCAATGGCTGTTGTAAAATAGGCAAATGTGGCAGCGGTTTTCACACAGCAAGATCCCACAAACAATCCCTGAGTTGAATTACCAGCTAATCTGGTTTTGATGGTGGTTGAGGAAATAGTGTTGGCCAGTGCACCAGGACAACTTCCTGCTCTTCTTTGAATAGAGCTGTGGGATCTTTAAAGTACACATCGCTGGGCCCCAGATGAATGCCTTGCCCCAAAAAAGCAGCGCCTCCGACAATGCAGCCTTCCTCCTGTGCTGAGCTGGAATGGATTATGTGCTGAAGTCCCGGAGCAGGGTCTGAACCCACAACTTTCCATCGCAAGAAGTGATTGCATCGCCAATGTAAGCCAAGCTGAGCTCAGGTGTTCTTTGGTAATAAACTCCACGTAAACAGAAACTGGATTATCTATTCTGGCATCCCCTGCTGATTATCAAGCATTTCCCCAGAGTTTAAATCACAAAAATCACACTGACACAATACCCACAGGTACCCCATTGCAGCTGCATAAACACGTGCTCTAGGTGCGTACCTGGATCTATCAGAGGCCCACTGCGATTTAACAATGTAAACTGGGCCACAGATATAAGGACACCAATTTAGATCTGGATATATTTGTGCCCTTTAGGTAGCAGGTCCCTGAATCTTAGAACATTAGCTTGGCTTAAACTGTAGAGCATTCTGTCCTTATATGATGCCCATGACCTCCCTTCCCCATCTGTTAATCCCGTGCCAGTTGTGGGTTCTTTTGTTTACACTTGCTTTCTACTTAGTTTGAGCCCCTGTTCTCTTTCTGCCCCCCCGACCCCCTTTTACCGTCACATGCATCATCCGATACACTTTGCATATTTAAAATGTGTTTAAGTGCTGGGAACCGTACATCTAATTAAATTATTGGAGGCCACATTTAAAAAAATTGTAGATGAAAGCTCAGGCTTGTGTGGATAGCTTTTAGCTCCATAGGAAAAAAAAACAGGGTTGTCTGCAATTTCTGGTTGGTCAAGTAAGACTTTTTCATATAAACGCAAACACAACTGAAACCCGAATGTCCCTGTAGCAGAGTATACAAAATCTTTCCCACACTGCTTGAATTTGAACCGACAGTAGCCCAGTAGCTGTCTCAGCTGCCCTTATTCTCTGCCTGATTTAACCTTTTCACCCTTTTGTGTCCCAATCAATGACCAGCCCTTCTGTCCACGCATTCTTCTGCATCTGCACTCCCTAATCTTGTAACGCTATTGACCGCAGCTATTCATTCTGCTTTGGAGCTATTCTAGATTATCGGTGGATAAAAATGAAAAGCTGATATTTTCTTAAATCAGATCTGCAGAGACTTGGCAGGACGGAGAGCAGAGAGTCAGGACCGTGCGTCAGGATTGCCTTCTCCCTCATCACGGAGTTACACCAAACTCTTGTATTATAAAGGGACCAGAGTCATCTCGAGTTTTTCATGATAGCTGAAACGAGGCCCCTAAATAGTAGTGGTTTTATGGTGCTGTGCTAATTGGTATTTCAGTGTCTTCCGTTTCAAAATAAATGCTTCAGTCAGTAGATCAGTCTGTTGCTGGATTTTCATGGTTAATTGAAGAGGGAGCAAAAAGCACAATTCACCCTTTAGTTTCAGTTCGGGCCGACAGTCGTGCAAGATAAAGTAGCACGCATGTTTGTGCCAGTCAGTAGCTCCATCTGTTGCCGTTGGCTGCAGTCAGTATAACTGCGCCACCCACCCACCCCTGCCTGTGTGAATCCACTTACCATGTTCGGTCACAGGAATGAGTACGGCACAGGTTAGGTAAATACAATCGGAGGTAGGAGTAGCAATTACACCACTCAATCTAATTCTTCAAAATGAAGCTCGTGACATAAATGGCTGGCGTCCTATCCTCGTGGAATCGGGCCTCTACGCCAACTAGACTTCACATTCCAACTTTCTGATCAATGATTCCCGCCTAAAGTTAACTGCTCGGTAAGAAGTCTTTCCATTAACATTGAATATTCTTTTTTTCAGCAGTTAAATATTTTCACTTTACCACTGGAAAATAGCCTGGAGCAGAAACCCTGGCTTTTTTATGCTGGTGGTAAGATTTTGCACCCATCATCTGAAAATTCACCCCCACCCCATAGTACAATAGAAGGAGGCCATTCGGTCCATCATGTCTGTACTGGCTCTTTGCTATAGCAATCCAAAACACATCCCACTGCCCTGCTGCCTCCCCGTAGCAATGTATCTTCCTCTACTTAAAATATTTATCCAATTTTCCCTTAAAAGGTGCAGTGGTTTCTGCCTCAACTACTGCTCTCTGTGGCAAAGGATTTGATGCTCTGACAATCTGCTGCATAAAGAAATTTATCCCCATCTCTCTCTCTATCTCTTTAAATTGATGATCCCTCATCACTGATTCCCTAATTAGAGGAAATAGTCATTCTCTATTCACTCTAGGACTCTACTGTCACCAAACAAATGTTTTGCACATATTTATCATGTCTTTGCTCTTGTACTCTATGCCCTTATTTATAAAACCCAAAATGTTGTTGGCCTTTATAGCTTTATCCACGTGCATTCACATTTTCAGCGACTTATGTATATGAACCTCTAAATCTCTCTGTTCACCCTTCAGTGTCTTTCCATTGAGTATATATTACTATTCCTTTTGCCTCCCAATATGTATTATCTTGTACTTATCCATACTAAGTTGCATCTGCCACCTGTCTTACCATTCTGCTAACCTGTCTACCTTCCTGACATCCTCCTCGCTGTTTGCCAAACCCACTACTATTGTCATCAGCAAATTTTGAGATTGTGTTCCATATACCCAAGTCCAAATCATGTGCATATATCAAGAACAAAAGTGGACCCAGCACTGACCCCTGGGGTACACCACTTCCAACCCTTCTCCAATCCGAGTAACATCCATTTACCCAATTTTGTTTCTTGTCAGTTTCTAAGTGTCAACAGCTACCTACTTTATCTTCTCTTCTTGAACAAAGGTGTTACAGCGGCTACTCTCTACTTGCATGGCACAATCCCCTTGTACCCATCTCACCAACAAACACTTTTCTTTCTTACTTTCACTGCCCTCCAATTTTTCTTCTGTTTTCATGAAGGTGCTGAGCCATCCTGAGCTATGTCTTCCACAAGTGCTGCCCTACAAAACTCACCAAAGTAGCCTCCTTCCTATGTCGGTGAGTGACAGCAGACCATTCAACTGTGGAAGGCAATGGGTGAGGATAGGTTCAAGCTAAACTAACCTATCCTCATCCAATGTACACAAATATGTCGTTTCCAGAAGGAGCTCACTGGATTTCACTCGGGAATCAGAATGCTGACTGACTTTATTTTCTCCGTCTCTACCTTCAGGGTGCTGAGGCCAAGTGCCCATCACCAACCTTGGCTGAGATTGGTTAACTCAATACAAATTGTATTGTTGTGAACTACTTTTCCTTTGGGTGGTGAGGGGTTGTGAAGGGGGAACAATTGCCACCGTTTATCCATTCACCCTTGGCATAAAGAAGGAGGGTATTGCCAGCAATATGCCAAAGTGGTCTTTACTTCATATAAATGCATAGTGCTCACATTCTACCAGAAAGAAGGCCATGATTGGGTTACATTTAACATGCCTATTCCATGCCAAGCCAATGCTGTACCCGAGGGAATTCCAGTATACCAGAAATGCAAGATAATAAGCCCACACACATCTAGCACCATGCTGAAAGATCACTTTCTGAGACTAGTGCACTGAGTGCCTCTGTGCCCATCTCCGTGCATCAGAGAGACTAAATTATCACCTGCAGTGGCTTTACAGTTGGCTTAAGGACAGCAGCCTAGCCATCTGTGCCCTAAATAGGGGAAATGGTTGTGGTGGTGGGGGTTAAAAGCATTACGCTATTTGACATCAAGGGATCAAATAACATTTCTTCATCCTCATGACGCTATCAGTGCGACCAAACAAGTAATTTGTTTGAAAGGGGATGAGCGTAGCTTTTACAGTGTAGTTGGTGGTAGTATTACCGATTTTTTTAGTTTTTTAAGTCTATCTGAATGCTATCTATATTTATATAAAGGTTTCGAGAGTATCTGTCACACTTTGTTCAGTTAGGATTTGTTGGGTTTTTATACAATCGAAAGTATGCAAAAAATAAAACCCAGTTATTTCCTGTTTGTTTGCTAACCTTGAAATAATCTCGGGAGGTTATTGAGGGGACAAGGAGAGGAATCAATCAGCCGCCAATTTACAGGTACTTCCAATACCAACAATAATTAGCTTCAATAAGCCCCCGAGACTTATTTAGACCACTGCCCCCCACAGGAAGTAGCTAAGCAGTGGTCTTGGAGGGACAGGCAAGCTTAGCAATTAAATATTACAACTGTAGTCCAGGCTACCAATGAGCAACGCCTCAGGAGATTAGCTAGTCTGGTTCACACTTTAATAAATAGCAAAGCTACAAATCAGGTGAGGTGAAAACCATGCTGGTGTTCAGTTAACATCAACATGTAGCTCAACTGCTATATTCCGAGCAGGAACTGCTGCCTCGATATTAAAGCAGCTGAAAGCTGTATATTGGACTGGAATGTTTTGTGTATTCTCTCTCCACCTCCCTCAGTTATTTGTAGCACTTCAGGCTATCTCTGGCAGGTAGCTACATTATTGGGATAGCATAAATACAACAATTTACATGGTCGTCACCTTCGATTACAGGCCTCAAAGTCAACATACACCAGGGATCGGCAAGCATGCAGTGTTTTGTCCACTCAGCTTGCTGCAATGATGAACACAGAACTTAATGAAGGAAGCATTCTCTTATGTTGCGACAGTACACTAGGCTCTTTCTAATGGTATCAGGGAAAGCTTACCTAGCTCAACCTGGAAAACTAGAGGGCAGAAATTGCAAGGTTTAGTTGCCTTTTGCAGACCTTTGCTAGACGTAAGCATGGGGGTGCAGAATCAGAGCCACAGTATTGCAGCCTGATCTCCAACCTTCACTTGCGCCACATAATTTCTACCCTTGAATGTCTCTGAGCATGTAATCAATATAAGGTGGGTCAACAATCAACTGCAAGGTGACTCTTTCAGTCTGTTTACTGACTCTACATATCCTGATTCTGTCCACATAAAGGAGCACTCGCTCAAAATTAGTTTACATACTGAAAAGTAGATTTTAAACCCAGGCTTGGTGATCCCTAATCAGAACCTCTTGATTTACTTTGTCTTTTATTCGATTCTTTTTCAAACTTGGTGCTGTTGTTCTTGAACTATTGACCTTGGATCTTCACCTAGGTTTCTTCATTTATAAAATGGTACTCGAAAATAATAAATATTTTGCATAGCAACCAGGCTTTTGGTTTGTGGTGAGGACACATTGAATGTTGCAGAGTAAATTGAAAACAGTAAATAGATGCACTGTATATTGGGAGAGTGGGGCGATGTGGAGAATTCTAAATGTTGAGTAATGTGCAAATTGCTCTTGTAGTTTTTAAAGGGGTGCGACCACCATTTAAGCCATCCCGATAAAAGCCCTTGGACAGCGACCATTATGTGGACCATGACGAGCTGTTTCACCTTGTCCAGAACAGTGGAACCAGATGACATGGCCTGTGCTTGCAGGGAGGTGGAGGGTAATTCAAAACTAATCTGCAGAAACAATGGCTTGGATATTAATGGGCGTGTTACGTAGGCGGGGGCTGGAGTTTTGGATGGGAAACCCGCAAGTCCAGGATTCCCCACATGCTATGGAGTTTTAACTCCACAGCATGCGTCTTTTGTCATTGACAGGTTCCCCGACCGGAAGTCAGTCTGATTGACGGGCTTAGCTTATAGTCGGGCAGGGAGCACTCCGGAGCAGGCCCCAGGACCAGGTAGGCCCAATTGACGACCCCGGGGGTGGGGGTACGATCCCTGACCCCGGGGGAGGTGGAGTCTGATCCGGAGGGGGTGATCCTCTATCCCGGGTGTGGTGTCCGATTCCAGGGAGGGGGTCTGATCCTGTACCCGCGGTGGGGGAGGTCCAATTCCAGACCCATGGGGCAGGGTGTGGGGTCTGATCATGGGAGTGGTACGATTCCCGATCTTGGGGGTCTTTGTATGGGGGGGTCTGATGGGGGCGGGGAGCTTGGGAGGCTGGGAGGAAGCACTCCTGCTGCTCCTGGCCGACAAACAGTGCTGTAAAGGCGCTTACCTTCTCCCCAAAGCTGTCCTCGCCTCTCTTCAGCTGCCGGGTTTCCCGAGGCCTGGGAAACCAGGCTGGCCAGGGTTAAACCAGTAAAACAGGTTCAAGCAGAGGCTGTCAGCCTCATTAAAATATTTAAATTGCCAACCAGCCTCTTGGGAGCGGGTTGGCTGCCTGCCCCTTGTCCCGCTCCGTTAATCCCGGAAATGGGTGAGTTAGTCGGGTTTGAGATTTTAAAAATTTTGACCTCTGACTTGCCCCCAACCCACTCGTTTTTGGGTGTTAAATCCAGCCCAATATTGCAGTGAGTGAGTGGTAGATCTAGGGAGATGGTGGAAGTAGATAGTATTGATTCATTCAAATGAAAATCAGATTAATATCCTTCTGAAACTAACATTTTGGAATGCGGTATATGAATAATTTGTGACATGACATGGTTAGTGTAGCATGCTTGGAAGGAACAGTTGACTTTGGACCTATGATTCCCAAAACTTTCCACTACTGGGGCTTTCCTTGCCTCATCTGTTGGAGACTAACTGGTAGAGATTGATTGCTATGATTGGTCAACAACTCCATTATCATTGTATCATGCGACTCCCAGGACCGTAGAAGGTAAACTAGATGAACCTTGGTCTTTTTTCATCTAGCAATTCCTATATTTAGTGCATTTATACAGAGCTTGATTTGTTCAAGTCAATCTAATCCCCTGCCCCCGCAATGGCAACTAACTAACCTTTTTCTTCCCTGTTCAGAAGACTTCATTGTACTTTTTTCCCCTCCGTTTCTATCTTAATATTTAGTTATGAGATGAGGCATCCATTCACCATCAAAAAATCTATGTAAACAAATGACTTTTTAAACAAAAAAGCCTGAGGCTTTTTACAGCAGCTAGAAATTAAAATAATTTAAAATGGACAAAGGTTCAATGGATGAAGAAAAGGAGATATTTGAAAATGCTGAAGTGAATTGGTAATTCACACAGTAATGTCTGAAAATTTATTCCAGTTACCTCAAGTTAATCTTTTGAAAATCAATGTCTTGGAGATCCTCATACAAGGTTCCGGGGCATAAATATGTGAAGCTCGACAGAAATAAATGAGAGTTTTTTTTATTATTAACACCAAGGAGAACATAATGAGGACAAAATTAAATTTGGTGACAGCTTAAGTTCTGAGCAGTTGGAAATCATAGACAAAAGAGTAAGAAACTGCGAATTCTGGAAATCTGAAATAAAAACAAAGTGCTGGACATACATCCATGGGAATTCTCCCGATCACCTGCCATGACTTCAGCAGAACCCCTGGAGAAATGGCAGAAGTAGGCGTTTACGCTGCTTCTCTGGCATTCCAGTGATCTGCTGGCACAGAACCCCCGTAAAAATGTTAGGCGAAGATCCTTCTGCATCTGTTAGGAGAAGAGAGCGACTAATGTTTCAGGCCTTGACCCTTCATCAGACCTGCAATCATTTTATATTCCTGGTATTGCAATGGCCCCTTCCCTACCCTTTTGTTACGTGTAAGACTTGGTCAGATTAGGAAGCGGTCATGATGCGGAGATGCCGGTGTTGGACTGGGGTGGACAAAAATGAGAAGTCGCACAACACCAGGTTATAGTCCAACAGTTTTATTTGAAATCACAAGCTTTCGGAGCTTACGTGGCCCCTTCCTCAGGTGAAGTAACCTGAGGAAGGGGCCACGTAAGCTCCGAAAGCTTGTGATTTCAAATAAAACTGTTGGACTATAACCTGGTGTTGTGCGACTTCTCAGATTAGGAAGCAACATAGGAACAGCAGTCGGCCATTCAGCCCCTTGAGCCGGTTCCAGCGTTCAATTAGATCATGGCTGATCTGTATCTTAACCCCATCTCCCTGCATTGATTCAGATTGACAAAGGATGGGGTTTTTGGAGCTCAATTCAATTGAGCAAGTATGTTTTTGTTGATTTGCTTGTTCTTCAGCTTATTTTCTTGAAGTGAAACAGTGTCTCGAACAATACTAGCTGGGTACATTTCATGAATATTCATTAGCTTCATTGTTTTCCTTGGGTGCCACTCAAACTTTTTTATTAATTGAACAGTCAAACTTGATGACTTTTGATGGATATTCATTGAGAATCAGCTGCAGAACTTCGTGCTTTTTTATTTCGAATGGACTGACAAAAAGTGTTCCAACCTGGTGCAGCGTGGAGATGGAGCACGTTGAAATAGAAACATGTATGTCGCAGTACAACTGGAGAGGAGAAGGTACAGAAGAGAGAGAGGCCGCAAGGTGCATACCTGGTTTCACCCACACGCTGGGTTGCCAGTCGCAGCTATGCGACCAAATGCTATGCGCTTCTCCACAGAAAGGAAGAGCCGCCCCAGACTCCCCTCATCTCTCCTGGTGGCTGGCTTCAGAGCAGCAAGTCTGAACAGTTTGATCACCCAAATAACAACAAAGTGCTGGAAACACTCAGCAGGTCAGGCAGCATCGAGGAGAGGAGAAACAGTCAACGTTTCGGGTCAAACCCTTCGTCAGAACTGGAAAATGTTAGGGAGGAGAGATTTTTAAGCAGGGGCAGGGAGGAGGGGAGAAAAGAACAAAGGGAAGGTCTGTGATGGGATGGAAGACAGAGATTGACTGACAAAAGGGACGATGGTGCAAGGCGAAAGGTAATGGGACAAGTTAAGAAACAAAAGATGGCCTAGATGATGTGTGGATGATGATGGCAGCAACATTAACAGTTACCATGTGAGGAAACAAAAGAAACAAAAAGAAAGCTACAGGGGCCAATTTATAGTCTGAAATTGTTGAACTCAATGTTAAGTCCAGAAGGCTGTAAAGTGCCTAATAGAAAGAGGAGGTGCTGTTCCTCGAGCTTACGTTGAGCTTCGTTTGGAACAATGTAGAGGCCGAGGACGGAGAGATCAGAGTGGGACTGGAGGGGAGAATTAAAGTGACAGGCGACCGGAAGCTCAGGGTCACGGTTGATCACCCAGTCTGTTGGCTGGAGATCCTAGATTTCCTGCTGGAGCCAGTGTTAATCCAGTGAGAGGTGGCAGACAATGCAGCAGGAGCCAATCCACTGGCCACATGCTACCTTCTGGCTGGAATGACAGAGGAAATACAATATATTTGCCCATATATGGGGGTGGGTGGAATATTAAAAGGCGATGCAAATCGCAGAAATACTTCATCCAACGTATTTGCCGTTAGTTGAGTCATAGCAAGGGTTATCTGTTTGTCCCTGGTGCCTAGTGTTGCTATGATTAGCGTAGGGGCCCTTTAAAATTTAAACAGCCAAAAAAGCATAAGCAAAGCAATCAAGTGCACAGAAGCTGCTGGCCATGCTACGCTGCAGCCTGCGCAGCCAATCTCCGCCTCTCCTCCAGGTGGGCTTCCCAGTAGATGCCGGGGAACTTGCCAAAATTATGTGTACAAACCCTCAGGCTGGAAAATCAGTCGGGCACAGGGACACAACCTTGTCCCGCCATGTCGCACACTTGCTGGTGTAATAGCCAAGGGTAAAGTCCAGGCTGGTTGTGCAGCACGGGAATCCCAAGATTGAGCAAAGGGAGGAGCGTGCTTTTAAAAGAAGCCTCGTCCTCTACAAATAAAACAACCTAACTTTACAAAGCAGCTTGTCTTGACAATTTGTGACAATTGCTAACTGTTACAAATGAAAATTCACAATCTGCACAGACTTGATCATTAATGGCTAGGAACCTTCAGTGTCCCATGAGATATCAAAGAACTATACGATGAACTTTGGTTACATAGGAATTTGCTAGAAGAAGAAAGACAGAGTTCCATTTCGTCATCCTCTACCATCCTAGTTGCTGCATGTTTATAGGCAAAGATAGGTTTCTCATGAAAGTTCAAGAATTGCTAACCTCTTGAACAGGAGATCCATACATAGGCATGTATAGCTATTGCTCACTTTCAGTATGTTGTACATATACACAGGCGGTTATTTTGGCCAAAGGGTGAAAACAGGTGCTAAATGGGTGCTGTGCTAATGAAACTAGCCTGTTTAAAAGTCTGGTTTTAGCACAATTTTGGTCCTAATTTTGACCCATAATTTGAACTTGCCTGGAGGTTCTAAACCAGAAACCTGCAGATTTTGCACTCCAGTGTTGATTAGATGCAATTTTCGTGGAGCAGTATATGTGGGCTCCTCGTACCCACTTCTACTGAAGGTGTGGCACATCGGCACATTGCAGGATGGCCCATGGACCGAGGGAGAGGGCGCACGGGTTCTCGGCTGCGGCACTGGAGGTCCTGGTGGAGGAGGTCGGAGGAGGAGGGATGTCCTGTACCCACAGGAGGGGTAAGGATGCCACCTCACCCTCCTGTCCCTCTCTCCTGCAGCTGCTGGTGCTGCTCTGCCTGGCCTCATGTCCTCCTCCCGTTCCTCGTCCAGACCAAGGGAGACCCCTTGTAAGATGCCCATGACCAAGCACTCCCTTTCTCCTGGTGACTCCTTTTAAAGTGAAGTCCTCAGAGAATTTCTGGAATAAATGTTGCTCGAGCGTTGGTGAAATCTTGACAAAGTGTCCCAGAAAGTCTCCTGATGTGTTTTAAAAGTCCTTTTCACAGCTTCAGCAACAATGAACATGAAATGGTGAGTATCTCTTTAAGTAGCACTTGAAATTCACATTAACAGCATGTTTACTCCCAAACAGCTGGTCGCTGTTAGGAGAGGGCGTTGGGACAAGCGCTAGCCACCAAAATGCTGTGTAGCCTCCTTTTAATGAGTGCTAGCAGGCATTTTAAGTGGTAATCAGCCCCTTAATGAGCCGACGGGCAGCCGTTCCTCGCGCAGCCGTCAACTCTCACCAAAATGGCACCTTGCACTAAATGCAGGCTAAACCAACGTTTCAGCTCAAGACCACATCTTGGTCACCTCTGAGGATCTTTAGTGCCTGAACGGGCTGTCAAATCGTCCCACATAGTCTAAGCAGGGAATCCATCTGTTATCATGATGTAAAAGATATGGATCACAAGGGGTTTGGATTCAAGTGATCCGATGTGACTTGAGTTTAACCATTTAGGGTCCAGATTGGGTACCTTGCAGTTTTGTTGCTGTCACCTGCCTGCAGTTTATAACTAGAAGAATCTACTTGTTTCAAATCATTATAGCAATCGCTGTAATACTTTAATTTTTTAAAAATTTAAATGCACTAGATTTTTCAACTTTGACTTTCAATAATGGTGAAGATGAGCATCTAACCAATTGACTCCTAAGGGGTACTACAGGTAAACATTAAGATAGCTCACCTGGTTGCTGTGACTGTGCCACACTGAGCACAGCAAAGAATGCCCAGGTTAGAGCAGAGGGAGGCCAGGGGAATTGTTTAGAATGGACAAGAGCCTGGGATGGTATCACTGTAGTTTAGCAATGGATGGAGCCAGAGATCATCAGGGATATAATTTTTTTTTTGACTTTGTTTTTTATGGGATGTGGGCATTGCTGGCAAGGCCAGCATTTATTGCCCATCCCTAATTGCCCTTAAGGTGGTGGTGAGCCACCTTCTTGAACCGCTGCAGTCCGTGTGGTGAAGGTACTCCCACAGTGCTGTTAGGTAGGGTGTTCCAGGATTTTGACCCAGCGACGATGAAGGATCGGTGATATATTTCCAAGTCAGGATGGTGTGTGACTTGGAGGGGAACTTGGAGGTGGTGGTGTTCCCATGCACCTGCTGCCCTTGTCCTTCTAGGTGGAAGAGATCGCAGGTTTGGGAGGTGTTGCCGAAGAAGCCTTGGTGAGTTGCTGCAGTGCATCTTGTAGATGGTACACACTGCAGCCACGGTACGCAGGTGGTGGAGGGAGTGAATGTTTAAGGTGGTGAATGGGGTGCCAATCAAGCGGGCTGCTTTGTCCTGGATGGTGTCGAGCTTCTTGAGTCTTGTTGGAGCCGCACTCATCCAGGCAAGTGGAGAGTATTCCATCACACTCCTTACTTGTGCCTTGTAGATGGTGGAAAGGCTTGAGCGAATTAAGGAGGAAGGAGAATGTGATTCAGTGGCCGAGATCAGGGAGAGGCAGGAGATGATGATTGAAACAAAGATGAGATGGAAACGCAGAAAAAAGCTGTGGAGCCTGGGTCTGGCATGGCGGCCAATAATCATCCAATTTCTCCTCCATTATTTAGTCCATACTTCACTAAATAGTTTATAAATGAATATAAACCATTACCTGCAGCAATACAGTCCTAATCTGTGTTTCCACCTAATCCCTAGCTATGTATTGGCATATTGATTCTCTTAATTGGACTTTTTGTTTTTGTTTGTTGTAGTTCAGCCTCTGGAAATATCTCTCAGATCAGTTTTTTAAATATGCCATCTGTTTCAAACTGTTAAACTGAAAAATTGCAGGATGCAGCCTCTTCTTTGGATTAGAGAGTGTGTGAATCAATGTCAAGAATGTAGCAATTTGAAGTTGAGCAGACAGTTTATTGTTAACTGAACTTGAACTCGCTCCATTTCATCAAACTGTCAGTAGCACTCAATCAGCCAGCTCTTGATATTGTGAATTTATTTTGTGTGTTTTTTTCAACAAAAAAAACTTCTCATTTATAAAAGGAATGCATTATAATAAATTGTGTGTGTGTGAATGTTTCTCTCTTGCATTTCTGCTTTCTCTCTATATTTAGGAGGCCTTGGTTTAAGGTCTCATCCGAAAGATGGCAGGTCTGATAGAGCAGTCTCCCTCAGTTCTGCACTGGAGGGTCCACTGAGATTGCGTGCTGAAGTCTCTGGAGTGGGACATTAAAATGAGTCCCCATCTGCCCTCTTGGGTGGACATAAATGATCTCATGACACTATTTGAAGACCAGGGAATTCTCCAGGTGTCTTTGCCTACATTAAACCCTAAACTTACAGTAGGCTAAAAGATTACTGCATGTGGAACTTGCTGTGTGAAAATTGGCTGCCACGTTTGCCTACAACAGTGACTATACTTCATTGGCTATGAAGCGCTTTGGGTAATCCTGTGAAAGGTGCTATATAAATGCAAGGTCTTTCTTTCACTTTCTTTCTGAGAACAAAACTTGCACATTGGAATTCAGTATTTATTCAAGGACTTCGAGAAAACTTGTCTTCTATATTGAAAGGAAAGAAAGAACTTGCATTATATCGTGCCTTTCATGACCTCAGATGTCCAAAAGCACTTTACAGCCAATTAAGTACTTTTGAAGTGTAGTCACTGTTGTAATGTAGGAAACACGGCAGCCAGTTTGTGCACAGCAAGCTCCCACGACAGCAATGTGATAATCACCAGATAATCTGTTTTGGTGATGCTGGTTGAGGGATAAAAATTGACCAGGCCACCGGGGAGAACTCTCCTGCTCTTCTTCGAAATAGTGCCGTGGGATCTTTTATGTCCACCTGGATAAACTGCATTAAATGCATGAACAGTGCTTGAGATGATTGTCTTCCTTAATTAAAGTGCAATAAAATGTGGAAAAACAAATCAGATTCTGGGCTGAAATGTTAATTTCTAAAGATAAATTAACGTGGAATATTTTTACGTTGAACATTTATTTTTGATTTGCTCGTGAAGTGATCCTGCCTAGTTTTATATTCATAATGATTTGGAAAGAACCCCATGTTTACAGCTTTTGATGAGTGGTGGGATTGCTGTTAACTACACCAATAACAGGAAGCAGATGGTCCAAGGAGATTTGTCCACCTGAAATGCTATCTAGTGCACTTGGCAGGAACGCTAATTCAGGATCCTACAGAGTTGGTGAACAGATGGAGGACTTGTTGTGACTAATGATGAGGAGGTACAGTGTGATATGACTACCCTCGTAGCATACCAAGAGCCCATCTCCATACTGCTCTCCGACAGTGTGTTGCAGAAGGCACAACATGTAACAATAAAATAGACCCCTTACTTGTAACCAATGAAATGGCCTATTGGTTTTCTAGAAATTGCTAGTTCTTATAATGTCTAGTGTACATCTTCATGATTTATGCCCATATTTTCCATTAGTCTCTTGGTAGGTGGTCTATTAATTTTGAATGATAGTTTCATTGGGTAGAATTGAGACAGGATATCTGTCACAGCTTATTAACTTTTTTCGATAAATAGTGGAAAAGAGAACAATTCAATTATTTAATCTTTAGCCTGAATACCTTGGTTTATACCCATGTGATGCTATTTGAATGTTTTCAACGAGAGCCTGCTGAAATGGCTGACAGACTAAATTGAAGCAATCGCCTTCACTGCATCTTCAAAGACTGCAAAATAATTTATCATTGTTTAAATATAACTTCACAATTGCTGGCAACGCCGCTGGAGATTAACGGTCCTCAAAATACAAAGAGCATAAATGTCACAATTTGTTGCTAAGTATAGTTGGGCCATTGATGCAGCTGTGTTAGTAATAGGCCATCTTCACCCCTGCTGATGCACCTGAACGAAAGCAACACGCAGTGAGTGCCTTGTGCTGTTCCACTCATTTCAAATGGAACTTCTGCAGCTAATGTGAAAGCTTCTGACGTTTTTAAAAGTGGATGCTAATTATATTTTTGGGTGGGGTGCATAACCCGGAATGAGAGGAGCAATGACATCATTTTGTATTTCCAGTTTGAAAATGCTGATTTTTTTTTTTGCTTTTCTGTTGTACTGCACTAAAATGGAAGTATAGGTAGAGGAGCTTTTCTTTGAGGGCAAGGGGGGATGCAATTTGGTGCTCATCAAGGTGAGGGATGTCCTTTCCCACTTTTTTGGGAGCCAGTGTCCGCATCCGGGCAACGTGCCTTCACCCCAGCCTTAGACAAGCACCTGATTAGGATAATGTGACCTTTCTGGTCCCCACACCTCCTGGCGTTCTGAATGAGATTGCCGAATCAGTGCCAGTTTGGTGCTGTGAGCCCATGCTCATTAGGGACTGAGTAGAGATTGCTCAAACTCATTTCACTGAGGGAACCCTTCCAGCCAGCAGAAAGGGCATATTTTGGGGCTTGATTGAAGCCACGGTCCTAGAGGCTACATACAGTGTGCTATTTACCGAGCAACTAAGTTTTCATTGTGGATGATGCCAACTAGCAGTTCAACTGCCGAAGGATTTCATCTGCCAGTGTGAAAATAAAAAACACAGACCTTGCGATACTAGTGTCTTCTCGGCTAGGTTTGAACGCTTGACCCGTGACTCTCTTCATTATCCATGAGAAAAATATATCTTCATACATAATAATTTTACAAGTAATTTTTGGCAACCACATTAGTTTGATTTTTGCCTTCAAAACTCCGTTTATAGCGCACATTTGCTTTAATTTAGTCCTTGTGCTCACATCAACAATGATTTCATGCAGCTAGTTTTCAGTTGGTAACGTCCTTCTTTTAGGCAATGCAGAGAGTGAATCTCTCTCATCCCCTCATTTTGTTGTACACAACGTTAAGATTGTAATTAGCTTCAGTACATTTTAACTTCAAAGCATCATTTATGAAAGGAATAGAAGGTTATGCTGATAGGGTTAGATGGAGATGGGAGGAGGCTCGTGTGAAGGATAAACACTGGCATGGACCGTTGGGCCGAATGGCCTGTTTCTGTGCTGCAAATTCTATGTAATGTCAGCAAGGATTAACTGCTGCATTGCTAAAGTCATTAAAATGACTTCCACTTGTGTGTTTTCCTAATTAACCCTTTCAATACTTGCACATTCCAACTTTAGACATACCATATATCAACGGTGAGCTTGTGCAATTCACCCCGCATTTACTTCAAATGCAATGAGAGCATGAGTATTTTTATAAAATACCGTTTTATTTCTGATCATTTATGAGCTTCCCCTTCCATTGTCTACCTGTGACACATACTTTCCCCATGAAGAGAAAAAGTCCCAGGCTTCTGGCAATGCCACTCTATTGCTTGCCACTGGGAAGTGCACAGGCGCATTCCTCGGATGACCAACCCTGTGGCTTTTCCCCTCTCCCTCTGTAGGAAGCAGTTCCTCAACAACTTGTATTTATATAGCGCCTTTAATGTAGTAATACGTCCCAAGGCACTTTACAGGAGTGTTACCAGACAAAATTTGACACCGAGCCACAGAAGGAGGTATTGGGACAGGTGACCAAAAGCTTGGTCAAAGAGTTGGTTTTAAGGAACATCTTAAAGGTTTAGGGAGGGAATTCCAGTGCTTGGGGCCTAGACAGCTGAAGGCACGGCCGTCAATGGCGAGGCAATGGAAATCCGAGGCGCAAATCGGTACTTCCAACAATTAAGTGGACAAGATGGACGTGGGCAACTGTGTTGCACGACTGTTTTTCAGTGCTGATGTGGTATGTTGTCATGCGGCTGCATGTTTCGTTTTGAGATGTCTTCATTTCAATTGAACTAATAATGATGTTGTGCATAGTTTCACAAGATGCATATTTAAAGCACCCCCCCCCCCCCTCCCCGGAGGACTATGCAATCAATCCAAATAAACACCTTTTTAATTACTTCAGTGAAGCAGCTGAATCACAAGCTATAGGCTGAGCTACGTGACATTGGAACACTCAGTGAATTTTCCTTTGACAGCTATGAATCCTCAGGAAATCATAATGACAATTTTTTTTCCTTTCAAAGCCTATTGCTGCACATGACAGTGACAGCAAGTGTATGTTTGAAATATTAAAGGCTCCTGTATCTGAAATTGCGACCGATTTAATTTAACAAAGTCAAAAAATCTATTTACATGATAACCTTTTTGCAACTCTGCTTTTCTCCTGTATAACTTCATTTAAATGTCACTCCTTGACTGAGTCTGGGACAGACAGAAAAATTCAACTCTGAAGCTCCGGAAGAGGAGAATAAAGAAATGTTTTCAGCATTTAAATTACAGTTTGAAGGGAAGCCTGCAAGAGAAATGTACTTTCTTTCCATGAAGCTTGCCCAATTTTAAAACGTACTAAACGTAGATTTTACACTCCAGAGACCCACGTTGCAAAGAGCAATACACACATTGGAGGTCCGGTAAATCGGGCTGCGGGCCATCTAACCACTTTCACACTGTCATTTTCTGGCAAGTATTTTAAACTACCCTGTAGGTTTGTTGCCAGAAATGTGCTGGAGCTTCAATTAACAAACCTAGAGCGTTTAAATGAAGCTTCCCGCCATGTTCTTGGGCCAGGATTGAGCACATTTGGGATGGACCTGAAGCTTCCTACTTTCTCATAATTTAAAAAGAAATTGGGGGAGGGGGGAACTTTTATTTCTTTTTCCAAAAAGATGTCTATGCGAAGCCTAAACTGGCCAAATATTGTCTGCTAATTCACTGGAAAGTGAACTGCAATCACCGCATTTACAAAACTTTAACACAACAGCGAAAAACTTTATAAAAAAGGAAATGTGAAATGTATTAGTTCAAGGAGCTACAAGGCATCTTACTGAGGTCTCGAGCTGTCAGCAAGTGCTGTTCAATTTAATGATTGGGATTGCTTTTGTAAATGCCCCAATCTTAGTATTACATGGCTGGCATTGTACAAGGTGAAAGAAGGCATGCCAGGGCAGCCACCCAGTATAATGCCATAAACTAGATGTGCAGGCTCTGGTACATCTACCTAGCAATGACCATGAACGCGCTCTGCTAGCTCCAGTTGTAATGGCGTCAGTTGCAAATCTGTGGTGCCCGCTGTAAGGACGCCTGCAGCCAACCTGCACCATTTGGGACGGCGCTGTCAGTTCTGCTGAAGGTCACCTCCTCCTTGATTTGTTTCACTGCTGCCTTCTGTCAGGCATGTACCGATGCTGTCTTCTGGGAAAGGTTTCAAACACAGCAACCCTCATGGTACCCTATCTCATTTAACAGTCAATCCATTTCACCAGCCTTCAAACAGGGTTCAGGTGCTATGCTGCTCAGTGACTTGCCCGCTGACTGCATTTCCTGCCTCCGCCATTTATTGTGCCAACCACTAATTTGCCACTATCCGCTATTGAGAAGTTTGAAATATCCATTTCAAGTATTTACTGCCCTTTTAAAAGCTGATAACATTTCTGCACCTATACATGGCCACTTTTTTTTAAATGAGCTCATCCCTATAATTTAACCAGCAGCTCTATAGGGCTGCTGTGCACAATTTCCGCAGCCACCTCTGCCCCACCCTCCGCCTTTTGATGAGTTCCCAGTGCCACATCCAATATGGGCTGGGAGCTCATCTGCGTAATTAATTTTGGGACAAAGTCAGGGAAATTCCACTGGCTTGTCCCAACCTCAAAATGGTTAGTATAAAGTTCGCTGATCTGTCATTTGGCAAATTTTTTTTTTTAACCTTACGGAAAATCTACCCTATATTTTTGATAGAACAGTCATTAGAAACGTCATGACTTGTTGGTGATTAACATTACTTATGTGCGAGTCTTGGCAGTTAGTGTCAGCATTCTATTCATTTTGGGTTGGGGTGGTGGCATCACAGATGAGCCTGTCCACCATTCAATGAGATCGTGGCTGATCTGTGACCCACCTTTGCCCTATATCCTTTTAGTACCATTGGGGTCACTAGATAGTAAACACAAGTAGGAACCTTGCCCAATTTCCTCTGCCCTCCACCCCCACCTGGGGCACTGAGGCCAGTTATAGCACCTCTATAGCTGAGATCAGTTAACTCGGTACAAACCCTGATCAATCCTGGAATCTTCCAGCTGCGTATGGCTAAACCTACTGATGCGGAGATGCCGGTGTTGGACTGGGATGGACAAAATTGAGAGGTCGCACAACACCAGGTTATAGTCCAACAGTTTTATTTGAAATCACAAGCTTTCGGAGCTTACTACTCCTTCGTCGGGTGAACTACTCCTTCACCCGACGAAGGAGTAGTAAGCTCCGAAAGCTTGTGATTTCAAATAAAACTGTTGGACTATAACCTGGTGTTGTGCGACCTCTCAATTTAAACCTACTGAGGCATCCCTGGAAACAAAAGTTGAGCAAGCAAAACTTTCCAGTTACTTGCCGATGTTAGTTGTTACAAATAGCACATTGTAACTTGTCATATTTCCTTTTTTCTATTGAAAACTTACCACTGTGTTGATTTTAACTGACTTACTGTATATTTTAATGGCAGATTCTTGGCTGATCACCAGACTGTGACTCTATTGGACTGCGTATTTACAAGCAAGATTGTTGGTAAGTATTCTTATTCAGAATGAGCTGTCACATTTTAAAGCTCAATAAAATAATTTTATAAGAATGATATTTAAATTGCAGGTAAGTTCTCATTAATGGTTTGTTTTTGCACCTTGGTGGTAAAAGGCAGTACAATTGCTCAATATGTTGATAGGGTGAGATGAAGTAGGGTGGGAGGAGGCTCATGTGGAGCATAGACTTGTTGGGCAGAATGGCCTGTTTCTGTGCTGTAAATACTGTGTAATACAGAAAGCACTTTGCACAGAAATAGATCCAGTACTGGTTAAAATTGTTCCAGAACAAGCAGTGCTTTTTGTATAAAATCGTTGTGGGCCGTAAAGTTCAAACCCATTTCCTGGAAATACTTTTGAATCAAATGTAACATACTCTTAAGTAAAGGCTATTATAGGCTCATTGCTCATCTTACATAATAACTGCAATATCTTAGCATATTTCTGTTGTAACTGCAAGGCAATCCAGATGAATTCAGAATAATTCAACTCGGCCTCTGCATATCATAACTGACAATGTGCAAAATTAAATTGATTTCCATCTGAGTATCTTTAATCACTGGATGCTCAGCAGAGATGTGATCCTTTTCTTCCTGGCCTATTTGACTGGATTTTTAAGCTTTACTGATCTCTTGCTTTCTTTTTGAGATTTTTACCCATCACGGTGGAAGTAAAAAAAAAATAAAAAAAAAATTCTCTTCTGACAACTTTTGAATTTGATAATCAAACGAATATTTTTCATATTAAGCAGATGGGATAGAATTAGTAAAAAGTGGCATTTGAAGATTATGGGAAAAGCACAAAAATCAGTTTTCCTGTCTCTTCACAGTTTGAGTTGTCAGAAAGGACAAGGCAGCTTTTTTGCTTTTTTTAGAATGGGTTAAACCAAGAATTCTATAGAAGTGAGACTATTTTCCCCTTTCATTGGCATATATCATACATGCTTAGACACTTTTTTAAATTGCAGTTTTTATAACAAGTGTTTTTTTTAGAAGAACCATTTCGAACGCACAGAAAAATTATTCATTGTATAAATATATGAGGGGCACCTTTTTACAGTAACACTTTAATTTTTTTTATTGTTTTAGAATAATGAGGCACCTTCCCATCTTTCTTGTCCCTTCAACCTATTAAATGAATCTTTACAGACACTGCTGCACGAGCAATGATTTATTTTAACAAAAGGTTGGCATATTGATGTGGCTATGGAGAAGTGTGTATTACTGCTACAAGCCTGGTAGAGAAAGAAATAAAACAGTCTAATGTTTTCAAAGTGCTCCTGTGATTGTGAACATAATGGTAACGAGACCTACAATTAGTTAAACAAAAGGCCAGTGTTTACAGTAACAAGTGCCATAGTTGGGTCCAACCACTAAAGCTCATGTTACAATGTTGTTGCACGCAGGGGGGCTTTTAGTCTTTTCCTAAGGAAACATTCGGGTCATTTGCTGCCTGATGCTCAATGCAAATAAGCAGAGCTCTTGGAGTGGCTAAGTTAATCACCCCTTCCAAAACACAAGATGAATTACACAGCTATCAAAGTGTAATGTGTAACATGTGTAACATTTAGGCTCAGTTGGTAGCTCACACGCCTGAGTCAGAAGGTTGTAGATTTAAGTCCCACTCCAAAGACTTGCGCACAAAAATCAAGGCTGACTCCTCCAATGCAGTACCGAGGGAGTGCTGCACTGTCGGAGGTGCCATTTTTCGGATGAGACATTAAACCGAGGCCATGTCTGCCCTCTAAGGTCCCAAAGCACTATTTGAAGAAGAGCAGACGAGTGAACCCTGGTGACCTGGCCAATATTTATCCCTCAACCAACATCACTAAAGCAGATTATCTGGTCATTATCACATTGCAGTTTCTGGGACCTTGCTGTATGCAAATTAGCATTTCCTACATTTCAAAAATACTTATTTGGCTGTAAAGTGCCTTGGGACATCCTGAAGTCATGAAAGGTGCTATATAAATGCAAGTCTTTCACTTTTATGTCAGTTGCCTCCACTATATATTCAGTGCATTGGTGATATCACTGTTTTGAGATTGCTCAGTAGAGAAACTGGAGAAAAACACCCAACACATCAAGCAACAGGATTTTCTACTGGATATATAACTTAAAAATACCACAATAAAACAGAACATAAGGTGCCAACCCACCCATCGATTGATCATTACTCCATGCCGGTAGACACTGTCTTTGTGAAATGCGGACAGTTTGCATGTATATGTATTTAATACTAAGAGCTCCACTTGTGGGCAACCATCACACTTCCAGACTAATCAGCCCAATAATAAATGGGCAGCAAGCGCAACCTCATTCCAAGCTTGCCTATTCGAGGTGTGGAACCACTTTTGCTATGTTGTGAAGTGCAACCTGCCGTCTGTAATTCAAATGTGAATAGCATCATTATAATAATGGTTTCCAAAGTGGGAATTAGGACTGCACTGGTTATGCAGTCATCTCGGTTTGAAATGCCCCAAGGCTACAGTAAAGGAGATGCAATAATGCAGAACCTTCTATAAAAGAAGAATATCTGTTAAAAAGGAAAATTAGCTCTAACTGGAGTGGGAAAACCCAACCAGAAGGAGATGAAGTGACATTCATCATAAGAGATTGTTGGGTAGCAAATGCTATTGAGGCCAAACCAATTCGGTGTTGGGATTATTATTTTGTAGGTGTGTGTGTAGAATGCTGCTACTGCTGACAAGGGATAGGCAATATTGATTGCTGAATGTGTGCAATACACCTTTAAAAAGCCAATCTCTAACTGGGATGGTATATTTTATTCTGTTTTGATTTCCCTGTGCATTTTGGTGATGGATTTTAAGTTGGCTCAGAAATATTTCCAATTTGATGACCTAGTACATTATTTCAATTGTCACTATAGTTCTTGCTGTATTTCATACTAACTGAAGTGAGTTTCTTTTGGCATTTCAAGACATATTGGTCTGAATTTTACAGTAAAAGTAACGGTGAGGCTAACAGGGCTCACCATTATTTATGTGGAAATCAGACAACAACTTCCAGCGACTGCACATGCACAGTTAAAAGCGTAAATCAGGAAGTTGCTGTCCGAGATACTTGCTCCTCCAGAAGCTGCGCTATACCGGTATCTCCTCATCTCTCATTGAAATACATGGAATGATGTGAAGTTCCTGTACTTACCTCTATAGATACGAACTAAACTCGCCAGAAAAAGTATGGGCTTGTCTATTCCAGTGTAAGTACCCTTTAAACGATGTGATAAGTCTTAATTACAGGAAACTCTCTTTTAACCGGCACCCAAATAACCGGAAATCTCTCTTAACCGGCAAAATTCTTGAGTAGGTAACCGGGGTTTTCCTTCATCTCTCCTCTAAAAATAACTTTTAAAAAAAAACCCCGAGGCGTTTGCCTTGTATCGGAACCTGTAGATTGGGAGGGGAATGTGCAGCCCGGGTAGGCAGCGGACACGACAGATGGTCAGCTGGCGGTCCCCAGGGAGACGGAGCTCCGAATGCAGGCGCATGTCAGTGTGTACGGGGCTCTCGTACGTTGGGAGATATAACTCTCCATTATCCGGACTGTTTGATTAACCGGCACCACGCCGGTCCCGTCGGTGCCGGTTAATAGAGTTTCCTGTACTGCCAAACAACCTCTCTGGTACTGAAAATTAACTTTTACAAGTGTGGAGTCTCATTCCTTCGAATTTTAATTTATTGTTGGAGATTTAAAAAAAATTAAATAATTAATTTTTTTCTTTGTCTCTTCTCTCTCTCTCTCTCTCTCTTAATCCAATCTTTCTGTCCCCCTCTTTCTTTCTTTTGCTTTCTGTACCTGATTTGACATTGAATTGAATATTCTAACTGACACTTCCTGGTTCAGACACTGTGCTGCTCATTAACGATTCTTCAATCTAATTGGTTAAGGAGAGCCACAGTTTCTTGCCCTGTTCACATCGGTCCCAGATGCCCTGTAGAGGGCGCTGTACTTTTTGGATGGTTGGCTGACAGGAACTTCCAGAGCAAAACCCACAAAGTCTCTGGGCAAGTACAACTGGAACTTTCATTCACCGCTGACCGCAAAATCTGGCCCATTACTACTTCAGTGTGAATGGATACTACTTAATTTTCCCGTTTGTACTCATAGGGTTTGTTATGCATTTTAATTGCATACTTTGCCTGACAAAAATCCGTTGATCTTCACTTAAAGTTGTCAGTTGTGCAATCTCACGTAAGGTCATTAAAATTCTCTGCAGCATTCAAGCACAATATTTTAAAAAGAAGTTTGACTACTATTTTGGGGATTAAATTTATTTCAAAGTGAAAGAGGGAGAATAATTAAATATCGACAAAGTATATTCCTCAAATGTGCCCTTGAAATGGAAGGCAAGTAAGCCCAACAGAAATAGTATTAATTCCACTAAATGTAACAAAGGTGTCAGTTGGCTATTTTGTAGGCTGTAACCTGCAAATTTTGATATTTCACCACAAATCAACTTTCACTTTTGAAGTGTATTTGTAATGTAAGGAAACGCAGCAGCCAATTTGCGCGCACATCCCACAAACAGCAATGAAATATATAACCAGATCATCTGTTTCAGGTGTTGGTTGAGGGATCAATGTTGGCCAGGACACCGGGAGAACTCCCATGATCTTCTTTGAATAGTGCCATGGAATCTTTTATGTCCACCGAAGAGGGAAGACAGAGCCTCGCCTCATCCAAAAGATGGCACCTTCAACAGCGCAGCACTCCCGCCGTACTGCATTGAAGGGCCAGCCTAGATTATGTGTTCAAGTCTCTGGAATAAGGCTTGAACCCATGACCTTCTCCGAAGCAAGCGTGCTACCACTTAGCCTAGATTTTGTGCTTGCATCCTGGAGTGGGGCTTCTGAATCAGATGCAGGAATGCTGCCACTGAGCCAAAGCTTGCACCAACAAGGGAAGGTATTGAAATTTAGGTCAATTCACCTTGGGCTACTCCTGCATACTGCCAAGCAACTGTGCAGTTTTAAATATGGAAACAGATTGCATGATTACTCACTTGGGTGGAGAATGCCACAGAGGTAGGGAGGGTTCTGAAAAGGAAGATGAAAGTTGCTGAATATCAGTGGAAAAAATTAAACCGAGCCTTCACGTTTGCAAGCAAAATAGCTAAATAAATCAAGAAGAAACACAAATGGAAAGTTTTAGTTCCTTTATATTTTGTAAATTAACATGAAATCTAGATATTAGAAAATTTCCATAGCTATCATCACCTAGAATTATCAATGCCATTCTACTTTTAATTATCGTTTTATTTAAGGCTACAAGTGGATTGAATCAATGTACAGAAATCAGCAAAAGCTTCTTACTGCCATTTCTAAAATGTGGCTAATATGTCGATCGAATTTTTCCAAGTTCCAGATACCTGTCCACAAATGTATCTCTTTTTTTCAAAACCATTAAGTGTGGTTAAGCTGTAGAATCTCAACATCTATATTCTACACTCCTAAAAGATGCTACAGTCTGATTTTCTTTCATGTCTTCTTGCAGATGCTGCTGGTGTCGAGACACATTTGGCATAACTGAAAGCTTTTCTCATGCACCTGGAACTGAAGAGCAACTGAGGATCAGGATAATTCCCAGCACATTGGAAACCCAGCATCAAAAGCAGCAGGTAGCCTACCCAACCCGGGGCACTATTTCCTGCTGAATTGCCTTCTACATCCGACAGTTAAGTTCCTTCAAGCATTAAGCCCCTCGATGATAATTTGTCATTAGTTTCAAGGAAAATATTTTTTAAAAATGGCTAAAAAGAGGCTCTGTTCACCCATTTGTCATGTAATAATAGGTTTTCTGACTATTTGTCTAATTGAAGCTTCTCTGCAGCATAATGAATGCCCTCAGTTATGTGTTTGTGAAATCCGGCCTTGGTTCACGCCACAGTCAACATACAGAGAAGCCGCCACTGTGGACTGCAATGATCTGCGGTTGACCAGAATTCCTAGCAACCTTTCTGCTGACACGCAGGTGCTCTTGCTTCAGAGCAACAATATTGCCAAGACAACTGATGAATTTGAGCAAATGTTTAATCTCACAGAGCTTGACCTCTCTCAAAACAATTTTACCAATATTCAAGATGTAGGCCTGACCAACCTTACTCAGCTCACCACCCTACACCTAGAGGAGAACCAGATAGCAGACATGCCTGATTATTGCTTAAAGGATCTCATCAATCTCCAGGA
The DNA here is from genome assembly GCA_030390025.1 of Squalus acanthias. Taxonomy (NCBI): domain Eukaryota; kingdom Metazoa; phylum Chordata; class Chondrichthyes; order Squaliformes; family Squalidae; genus Squalus; species Squalus acanthias. The sequence continues at coordinate 18,703,171 of CM059444.1, read as the reverse complement.
ACTGTACATCAATCACAACCAGATTAATAGCATATCTGCAAAGGCCTTTTTTGGCTTAAGGAATTTGTTGAGACTTCACCTAAATTCCAACAAACTACGAGTGATTGATAGCCGTTGGTTTGAGTCTACGCCTAACTTGGAGATTCTCATGATTGGAGAAAACCCTGTAATTGGTATACTAGATATGAACTTCAAACCTCTAAGCAATCTGAGGAGTCTGGTTTTAGCAGGAATGGAACTGACTGAAATCCCTGGAAATGCTCTAGTGGGATTGGATAGTCTAGAAAGTCTCTCATTCTATGATAATAAACTGGGAAGAGTGCCTCAGCTTGCGCTTCAGAAGGTGCCAGCCTTGAAATTCCTGGATTTGAACAAGAACCCTGTTCATAAAATTCAAGAAGGTGACTTCCGGAACATGCTTCGCTTGAAAGAACTAGGCATTAACAATATGGTTGAGCTTGTTTCTATTGACAGATATGCGCTGGATAACCTACCTGAACTTACAAAATTGGAAGCTACAAATAACCCTAAATTGTCATACATTCATCGCTATGCATTTCGGGAAGTTCCTTCCCTTGAAAGCCTGATGCTTAATAATAATGCATTAAATGCCCTGTATCAAAAGACTGTGGATAACCTCCCCAATCTACGTGAAGTAAGCATTCACAGTAACCCGATCAGGTGTGACTGTGTTATTCAATGGATGAATTCAAACAAAACAACCATTCGGTTCATGGAGCCTCAGTCTATGTTTTGTGCTATGCCACCGGAATACAGAGGGCAGCAAGTCAAAGAGGTTCTCATGCAGGAGACTGCTGAACAGTGTCTTCCAATGATTGCACATGACACCTTTCCAAATCATCTGAACGTAGATGTTGACATGACAATTTCCTTAGATTGTCGAGCTATGGCAGAGCCTGAACCTGAAATTTACTGGGTCACACCTCTTGGAAGTAAAATCACAGTAGACACCTTGTCAGACAAATATAAGCTGAGCAATGAGGGGACTCTCGAAGTTTCTCACATTCGCATTGAGGACTCTGGCCGATATACTTGTGTTGCTCAGAACTCTGAAGGAGCTGATACAAAAGTTGCAACCATTAGAGTTAATGGAACCCTCCTCGATGGAACTCAGGTACTGAAAATATATGTGAAGCAAGCCGAATCCCACTCTATCTTAGTTTCGTGGCGCGTGAACTCAAATGTCATGACTTCCAATTTGAAGTGGTCTTCAGCCACCATGAAGATTGATAACCCTCACATTACATACACTGCAAGGGTTCCTGTTGATGTCCATGAATATAACCTGACACATCTTCAACCTTCTACAGAGTATGAGGTCTGTCTTACTGTATCTAACATCCACCAGCAGACTCAGAAATCATGTGTCAATGTTACTACAAAGGGTGTGGCATTCTCGCTGGACATCTCTGACCAGGGAACAAGCACAGCTCTAGCAGCAGTAATGGGGTCAATGTTTGCCATCATTAGCATTGCCTCGATAGCTGTTTACATTGCCAAACGCCTCAAGCGGAAGAACTACCACCATTCGCTGAAGAAGTACATGCAGAAGACCTCCTCCATTCCCTTGAATGAGCTTTATCCACCACTTATAAATCTATGGGAAGGGGATAGTGAGAAGGAAAAAGATGGCTCTTCTGATGTGAAGCCTACACCCGTTGACACATCGAGAAGCTACTATGTGTGGTAACTCTGGAGGAACTTTGCTTCTAGTTAAAGGGAGCACAGGGACTTTTTTTGCTTTTTTCTGCAAAAGTGAAAGTTCTGAACTTTTTTTGTATCTTGACTTTGCTAACTTGTGGCAGAGCTGTGAGGACAGGTGGATATTTCAAAGACTTTTAGTATAGCGTATCGCCTTTGCTGGACATTAAAGAAAAAGGGCAGCTCCATTTATCTTGCAAAATGCCTCGGTTGCTGTGCTTGATTACTCATTTCTCTCTCCACTGTAGAACTCCCAATATAAATCGGTGACAATGCAAGTCATCCCGTGTTTTTAAAGGAGTGGCAAACCTTCACAGAGGTGTGCTCATTCAGTAAAAGCTGTTTATTTTAACTGTCGGGGCACTGATCCACTTCCATGTTATAGTTTTTTTTTAGAATCTTGAAGCTGACATATGGGATTAGACCCCTTTCATTCTTCTATTGAATGCTGTTAGCTAACTAAACTGTATTGTTGTATCAACTATAATTTGTTCTTTTTGGAATTTGAAAGCCCAAACACTTGTAAATTTTATTTGCATTCTCTGCTTGAACTAGTTTTACAATTTACCTTAGACAAATGTGTGGTTAATGTTAAAAACAATAATAGAGTAACGTGCTTTAAAATCCGCAACAAAGATACATTTTAGGTGATTTATTGAAGGACTTTAGCTGCCAGATTTTTCTGAATGTCTCTTTAACCGCATTTAGTATCTATAGTTTAAAATTATGAATTTTATCGTGAGAAGTATAGTGTAAAGCGAGGACAAAACTATATTAAATTACAGTTTTGATCTTGATTTTTATAGAGCTTTGAGTCTCTGATTAAAGTGTTCTTCTTCTTTGAAGCTATGCCTATTGTCTCTGCAGATTTCCTACATCTCATTGTGACATTGGACAAATTGAGGTGCTTGACCCTAATTCCTTCTTGATTGCAGGAAAATTGAAGCTCAATACTGGTAGTAGAGTACGGCACCTGGCAAGTTTAATGGATCATTGTGGATAAAAAGGTTATTGTGGAATGGGACTCTTTTTTGTTGTACTGATGAAGCATAATTTTCATAATAGTAGGAACTGAGGTTAAGTAATCTTCGATCTCTTAATGCACATAAAAATGGTGAAGGTAGGTTTTAATATTTATAGCACTGTCCTCTTGAGTGAAAGGTCCAAGGGTTGGCCTCTGCTTGAACCCAATAAGCTTTGGGATGCCTTTTTTTTTTGCCAAAAAGATAATTAAGTGGACTGTCTCCCAATAGCAGAGAGTTAGCTCTCCTCTGACATTTTGTACCTTGCTTTTCTAGAAGCACACTTCCTGCTGGCATTAGGGTTTGTAACCTGGCCCTCACTGCTAAAACAGCTCGGGTCCTCACTGGATGCAATAGAAGCCAATGAAAATGTAATTATTGTGTGTCTGTAGCAATGTCAGCCTGCGTTCAACCTTTATTTAATCTTACACTAATGATACCATAGATTTTTCAATGTTCAAGACTGCAAAAGATAGCTTTTTTTGTAGTTTTACTGCCATTGACTATTGTTTTCCCAGTTTTGGCAATCAACAGGTTCCTACCTATGAGCTAGCACTCTGTATGCAACAAATGACTAAGCTAAACATGCAGAAAAATGGGAACTGATGAATGAGCTTGTTTTTTTCCCACGAGTCAACAAGCAGTTGAATGGGCCATTAGCTACAGTAAGCTATATTCATATAAGTGCGTATACAGAACCGTTAAACCCCTTCCTACAAACAAATGATGCAGCTGAAACATAACTCTACTGTCATCCAAAGGCTATTCTCTCAATATTTAAAGTCTTGAAGGATAAATTTACAAACACCACCATTCAGCTTTAGTAGAACAATGGGCCATCTTACCACTGATTGAGATAGGGCCCAAATGTATTGCCTCAGTTTTCAGCACTATGGACAGCAACCAGCTGATTAAACGTTCTGTTACTAGTTTTTCTTATTTGGAGAACAATTAAAGGATTCCTAGGTCTGTGGTGTGCTTTGAATCCCAGATATTGTTGATTGTTGTTGGTACAGCATAATTGTCTGAATGCTGTTTTTAAAATACTTTGATTTAATAAATGTTTGGTATTTACAATATTCACAGGTGACCATCACTTCTTTGTTCTGAAGGACTGTGTCTTGAGGATTAAAATGTTTTATTTGGATTCTCTATGGAGACTTTCTCTCTGTTGTTCAAGGGAGGGGCCAACAGCCATCTTGAAATGGCAACTCAACTCATGTGAAAGGAAAAAATATCTGTCCCACAAAACCCTTTACATCAATTGGTAGAAAAACAAACCATTTTTATTAAATGTTATAGTTCTATTTTGACACTTTCAGTCTTTCTTGCAAAATGATATTGCTAGGAATGACACATTCTGTATTTGATTCCTTGACTTTAACTTTGGCTTGGAGCAGATTGGTTTGTTTGATTTAAATTGTAGATGGTCTGATGGAGCTAAATAATGATTTGTTCCATTGTGAAAACTCATGTTTGATACAGACATGTGAAGTGTTCATATTTGACTGTCAACCTTTGAATTAAAACTTGTACTTTGGGAAATTTCTCTCCTCCATTTAACTGGATTTACGCATGGTGTTGTTTGATTTGTTGTACCAATCAAAGTTTCAAACTCACTGGCCAGAAGGGATCATGAATTAATCTTCCACAAGAAATTTATGCTGGAATGGAAACAGGCAGAACTTGTAACACAGTATTGAAACTCTGCTTGTCAAATGGAAAAGAGACACTGAAGCTAATGTTAATTTATTTACTAAGGGTAATTAGCCTATAATATATATTCTCATTGTGTTTCTTACACCTATTGTACTTTTAATGTTAGCTATTCATTATCATAGAATCATAGATTGGTTACAGCACGGAAGAAGACCATTCGGCCTGTCGAGCCTGTGCCGGCTCTCTGCAAGAACACTTCAGCTAGTCCCACTCCCCTGCCCTTTCCCTGTAGCCCTGCAAATTTCTTTCCTTCAGATACTTATCCAACTCCCTTTTGAAAGCTGTGATTGAATCTGCCTCCACCACCCTTTTCAGGCAGTGCATTCCAGATCTTAATCACTCGCTGCATAAAAAGAGTTTTTTCTTGCGTCACCTTTGGTTCTTTTGCCAATCACCTTAAATCTGTGTCCTCTGGTTCTCGACCATTCTGCCAATGGGAACAGTTTCCCTCTATCTACTCTGTCCAGACCCCTCATGATCTTGAACACCTCTATCAATCTCATCTCAATCTTCTCTGCTCCAAGGAGAACAACCCCAGCTTCTCCAGTCTATCAACGTAACTAAAGTCCCTCATTCCTGGAATATTTCTCAAATCTTTTCTGCACCCTCTCTAAGGCCTTCACATCCTTCCTAAAGTGCGGTGCCCAGAATTGGACACAGTACTCCAGTTGGGCTGAACCAGTGTTTTATTTCCACACTTTTGTACTCTATACCTCTATTTATGAAGCCCAGGATCCCATAAGCCTTTTTAACTGCTTTCTCAACCTGCCCTGCCACCTTCAACAATTTGTGCGCACATACCCCCAGGTCTCTCTGTTCATGCACCCACTTCAGGATCGTACCATTTAGTTTATATGTCCTCTCCTCATTCTTTCTACCAAAATGTATCACTTCTCACTTCTCTGCGTTAAATTTCATCTGCCACGTGTCCGCCCATTTCACTAGCCTGTCTATGTCTTCTTGAAGTCTATCATCTCCTCACTGTTCACTATACTTCCAAGTTTTGTCATCTGCAGATTTTGAAATTGTGCCCTGTACACCCACGTCCAAGCCATTAATATATATCAAGAAAAGCAGTGGTCCTATAACCGACCTCTGGGGAACGCCACTGTGTATCTTCCTCCAGTCTGTAAAACAACCGTTCACTGCTGTTTCCTATCACTTAGTCAATTCTGCATCCATGCTGCCACTGTCCCTTTTATTCCATGGGTTTCAACTTTGCTGGCAAGCCTATTATGTGGCACTTTGTCGAACATCTTTTGGAAATCCATGTACACTACATCAACTGCATTACCCTCATCAACCCTTTCTGTTACATCATCAAAGAACTCAATTAAGTTAGTTAAACACGATTTGCCTTTAACAAATCCATGCTGGCTTTCCTTAATTAATCCACACTTGTCCAAGTGACCTGTTAATTTTGTCCCTGATTATTGTTTCTAAAAGCTTCCCCACTACTGAGGTCAAACTGACTAGCCTGTAGTTGCTGGGTTTATCTTTACACCCTTTTTTGAACAATGGTGTAACATTTGCAATTCTCCAGTCCTCTGGCACCACTCCCGTATCTAAGGAGGATTGGAATATTATGGCAAGCACCTCTGCAATTTCCTCAGCATCCTAGGATGCATCCCATCTGCTCTTGGTGACTTCTCTACTTTAAGCACAGCCAGCCTTTCTAATATCTCCTCTTTATCCATTTTTATCCTATCAAGTATCACCACTACCACCTCTTTTACTATGTCGATGGCAGCATCCTCTTCATTGTGAAGACAGATGCAAAGTACTCGTTTAGTACCTCAGCCATACCCTCTGCCTCTATGCATAGGTCTCCTTTTTGGTCCCTAATCAGCCCCACCCCTCCTCTTACTACCCTTTTACTATTTATATGCCTATAGAAGACTTTTTTGGATTACCTTTTATGTTGGCTGCCATTCTATTCATACCCACTCTTTGCCCCTCATTTTCTTTTCACTTCTTCTCTGACCTTTCTATATATAGCCTGATTCTCAGATGTATTTGCAACCTGACATCTGTCATACGTGCTCTTTTTCTGCTTCATTATACTCTCTATCTCTTTCGTCATCCAGGGAGCCCTGACTTTAGTTGCCCTGCCTTTCCCCCTAGTGGGAATGTACCTGAACTATTTCCTCTTTAAAAGCAGCCCATTGTTCCATTACAGTTTTGCCTGCCAATCTTTGATTCCAGTTTACCTGGGCCAGATCAGTTCTCCCACTAAAATTGGCCTTCCCCCAGTTAAACATTTTACTCTAGATTGCTCCTGTCCTTTTACAGAGCTAATCTAAACCTTATGATACTATGATCACTGTTCCCTAAATGTTCACCTACTGACACTTGCCCCACTTGACCTACCTCATTCCCCAGAACCAGATCCAGCAATGCCTCCTCCCTCATTGGTCCAGAAACATACTGATCAAGAAAGTTCTCCTGAACACACTTCAGAAATTCTTCCCCTTCTCTGCCCTTAACACTATTACTATCCCAGTCTATATTAGGATAGTTGAAGTCCCCCATTATTACTACTCTATAGTTCTTGCACCTCTCTTGTAATTTCTCTGCAAATTTGCTCTCCATATCTTTCCCATATTTGGTGGACTATAGAATACACCTAGTAGTGTAATGACACCCCTTATTTCTTAACTCTAGCCATATAGATTCTGTCCTTGACCCCTCCAGGACACCCTCCCTCTCCAGCACTGTGTAGCATTCTCCTTGACCAATACTGCCACACCACCTTTCCTTCCCTATCTTTCGTGAACACTTTAGAACCAGGAATATTTAATACCCAATCCTGCCCTTTTTTGAGCCAGGTCTCAATTATTGCCACATCATATTCCCATGTGGCTATTTGTGCCTGCAGCTCACTTACCTTGTTTACTACGCTTCGTGCGTTCACATACATACACTGTAAACCTGTCTTAGACAATCCTGTATTCTCTCTTAGTTATGTTTCACATTTGGTATTTGTAAAGTGGCTTCATTACCTGCTCTGGCTGGTAATATTTGCCATTTGAAAGAAAATTTGCCATTTGATAAATCTATAAACAGATCAATGCTTGCAAGATATTATGAATAGAAGTTACTGTCAGTGATGTCATATGACTGCTTACCACACTCATCTGAAAATCCTGTCACTATTTTTAACCCCATAATTAATGCCTTTGTTAAAATAGTAGATCGAGGAACTTGATGTATTAAATGTATGTCAGTAACTGCATCATTGGTCATTTCTACTTTTATATCCACTGGGTTATTCTGCTCTGCCAGTTTTGTTACCACCTCAAATTCTATTATCTTTGTGAGGAATGGCTTGTTCTTTATGCATTCTGCTGCCTTAAAATAATCTGTTGCCACTTATAACACATGCCTTGAGATGCATGCTGGCATTTGAGCCTTGTTGACAACAGCCTTGCATTGGGTGGATACCATGGAGTAGTCGATACTTAAACCTGACATTTTTCTCTTTCTCATTCACAAACACAACACAATGACATAATTCGCACTGAAATGCTATGTGTTGCACATGAATTATCAGAAGAAAAATGGTGCGTTTTTTTTTTAAGCTCTTCGCCATCATCACATCTCCCTGCAAAAAAACAAGTGTACCAAAAGCTTTTTCCTGAATATGGTGCTTTTTTCAGGTGCCGCATTGCTTCTGCCAGTTTAAACTTTCAGTCCCCATTCCATTGAATGATTCCCTACCATATCATGCCTTTGTCCAAAAAAATCAGGTTGAAGATGAACCCTTATAAACGCTTCTTAGCCTGACTTACATTAAATAATTTCCTGTCCTCTTATCTAAGAATTTCTGTACCATTAGGGTAAGGGACTTGTAAACTTGTCACTGCTTAAAAATAAGGGGTCGCCTATTTAAGACATGAGAAATTTTTTCTCAGAGGGTCGTGAGCCTTTGGAACTCTCTTCCTCAGAGGGCGGTGGAAGCAGAGTCTTTGCATATTTTTACGGCAGAGGTAGATAGATTCTTGATCAGCAAAGGGGTGAAAGATTATCGGGGGTAGGCGGGAATGTGGAGTAATCAGATCAGCCATGATATTGAATGGCGGAGCAGGCTCGAGGGGCCGAGTGGTCTACTCCTGCTTCTAATTCATATGTTCGTATGTAACCCCTTCTGGCTTCATTGTACCATTAAATCTTTTGGACAAAACAGAAAAATTAAGGTTACAAATCAATAAGGAGATGTGTTTTTATGTCTTCATTGGTCCTACTTTTCTTGATTGTGAATTCTGGCGCATTGTGCAGTCCTCTGCCTTTCTGCAGGTACTTTACCATAACAGAGGCAGTCTTCTACTTCCCCAGGTACTGGTTATGAACATTAGTTCGTATTTAACGAAAGTTACGTTGGACTATTCTCAAAATATTTCAGAATACCTTTGGGATTTAGAGTGGATTCATTGGCATGCATCTTTCCCTCTATGACCAGTATGAATAAATACTGAATAAACCTTGTAACCTAAAATGTGTCAGGTTGGGTAATTTTGCATTTATTTGGGAAAACACAAATGTCAGCTAATTTGGGCCATTTTCAAACATCAGTGTACCTGTGTAGGGGGACAGAATGTTTTCAGCATTTGATCACCGCCAGTCGCCCAGTATTAGACACTTAAACATTTTGTCATCTGTGTCTAGAGGCAGAGCAAGTAAGCAGATTAATGTTGAGTTTACCAAACATACAGCAATTGTAAAAATCCTGTGATCCCACCAGGAGAGCTGCACTTACAGGGAATGTGGATCGATGAATCGGGGGCAGCAATGCTGCAGTGGTACCTCCGACCGGCACTCCCCGGAGGTCCAGCTTCCCACTGAGCCTGCAAAATGGCCCCTTATATTTTACCTTAAGTTTTAATGTAATATGTGGGTGTGCTTCAGATCTTTGGCAATCTTGCAAGATATACATCAATCTATTGCAGTGCTGCAGTCGGCCTGCACATTCAGTCAATGCTCATATCATAGTGGTTATACATCATTGGCGAACTTATGGCAGGTTTGCGTCTGATCCTTTGTTACTTAACCGGAGAATGCGTCGGCGCTCCCTAGGATTCGAGTGGTGCGTATGTTCTCGTTGATGGTGCGATCCGACCAAGTTTACATACAAGTATTATATTTTAAACATTAAGGTCCTGAAGTTATGCTAGAAGAACATTTAATAAGTTAATCTATCTCTGCAATCTTGGTGGAGGCGTTAACCCATTTATTTAACTGAGCTAATGGCCCGAAAATTAGACCTAATATGGGAGAGTACACACTGTGTACTCTCGCGTATTAGGTCCCGAAGTGCCAGTTTCCTGCATGCGCGGAAAACCGGCACTTCGGGTATTGCGAAGGGGGCGGTTCCTAAGTGAACCGCGTGCGCACTAGAGGCTGCGCGCACACAGCACACTTAGTTTTTTTCAGCTTTGAACGCGCAGGTAAGTGTTGAAGATTTTACACAAAGAAAGCAGGTGTAAGACCCCCTTTTAACAAGGTAAGTAGTTAATTAAGTATTTTAAATTTTTTTCAACAGGTTTATCTTTTTTAGAGACTTTAAAGAAAGGTAAGTTTATTTTTATAACTTTTAAAAGGAATTTAAATTTTTGTTTAAAGTGGTTAATTTATTTAACTATAGTTATTTTATTAATGTGATGGCTTTTTAAAAAAATTTAATTGAGGTTTAGCTGTTTTTTGGGGGCTTGTTGTAGTCATAGTTTTGACAGCTCTTGCTGTCAAAACTATGAATGAAAGATGGTGTGCTGCCATTGGCTCTAACTGGCCCACGTGATCCCAGAGGTCGCATCGAATTAACTGCGCCTCTGGGACAGACACACTGCGCGCCGGCACCAGGGAGAGATCCAGGAACTGAAGTTCGTGTGGGCCCAAACCATAAAGGTAGGCGCGGAGTGCGATATCGCGGGGGATCCTTACCCCCGCGGCAACCATCGAACTCCAATTTCTGGGCCAATACCTCTGCTAAAATAGAGAGACTTCAGATAGTACGTTAAACATTCTTACCCCAATTCCCTCAGTGCAAGTTCAGGACCTAGGTTTCAGCTTAATGAAGACCCAAATTTTTGCCACCTTCAAAAGTTGAAACGACCTGACTGTTGCTCCCTTGTGATCACAATTATGGGGTAATTTTGAGTCCGTACGCCATCCATGGTTTTCTGACTCAATTTTTGCATTTGCTTTTCTGATTTCTTCCTTGTTCTCAGGCTCAATTCTTGCAAAGTAGCAACAGAAATACTTGGGAGGAATGACTAGTTTGTTATTGCTTTAAAATAAAAAAGCAGACCTGAGAACAAACATATCGGAAAGTGACGCAGACTGAACTCGGCACCACTCCACAATCTGCTTTATAGGAGTTGGAGCCAAAGACTGAGTAGATCTCTCACACACAACGTTTTCCTCATGTTCATCTTAACTATTTTATGTTGTAAATTGCAATCACATTTTTATGCATTCCTGGCATGTGGGCATCGCTGGCAAGGCCAGCGTTTATTGCCCATCCCTAGTTGCCCTTGAGGGTGATGGTGAGCCGCTGCCTTGAACCGCTGCAGTCCGTGTGGTGAAGGTAATCCCACAGTGCTGTTAGGGTGGGAGTTCCAGGATTTTGACCCAGCGACGATGAAGGAATGGCGATATACTTCCAAGTCAGGATGGTGTGCAACTTGGAGATGGTGGTGTTCCCATGCGCCTGCTGCCCTATCCTTCTAGGTGGTAGAGGTCGCAGGTTCTTGAGTGTTGTTGGAGCTGCACTCATCCAGGCAAGTGGAGGGTATTACATCACACTCCTTACTTGTGCCTTGTAGATGGTGGAAAACATAAGAACATAAGAAATAGGAGCAGGAGTAGGCCAATCGGCCCCTCGAGCCTGCTCCGCCATTCAATAAGATCATGGCTGATCTGATCCTAACCGCCAATCTACTATCTATCACAGAACCATCTCCTGCATCTAACAGAATTGCACACACGAAATAGGAGCAGAATCAGGCTACACGGTCCCTGGGCCCGCTCCACTACCCACAGGGCCATGACCGATCCGAACCTAGACTCATGTCCAAATTCCTGCCCGCTCCCCGTAACCCTTAATGCCCTTTACTTCTAGGAAACTGTCTCTTTCTGTTTTAAATTTATTTAATGATGTAGCTTCTACAGCTTTTTGTGGCAGCATATTCCATGGACCTACCACCCTCTGAATGAGTGAAGTAGTTCCTCCTCATCTCAGTTTTGAAAGAGCAGCCCCTTATTCTAAGACTATGTCCCCTAGTTCTAGTCTCACCCGTCATCGGGAACATCCTCCCCGCATCCACCCGATCCAACCCCTTCACAATCTTATATGTTTCAATAAGATCGCCTCTCATTCTTCTGAACTCCAATGAGTAGAGTCCCAATCTACCCAACCTCTCCTCATATGACCACCCCCTCATCCCCGGGATTAACCGAGTGAACCTTTTTTGCACTGCCTCGAGAGCAAGGATGTCTTTCCTTAAGTAAGGACACCAAAACTGTATGCAGTATTCCAGGTGCGGTCTCACCAATACCTTGTACAACTGAAGCAATACCTCCCTATTTTTATATTCTATCCCCCTAGCAATGAAAGCCAACATTCCATTTGCCTTCTTAATCACTTGCTGCACCTGCATACTAACCTTTTGAGTTTCGTGCACCAGGACCCCCAGATCCCTTTGCACTTCAGTACTCTCCAGTTTCTTGCCATTAAGATAATAAATTGCTCTAGGATTTTTCCTGCCAAAGTGCATCACCTCACACTTTCCAGTGTTGTATTCCATCTGCCAAATCTCTGCCCACTTACTTAGCCTGTCTATGTCCCCTTGCAGGTTTTTATGTCCTCCTCACTCACTACTTTCCCTCCCATCTTTGTATCATCTGCAAATTTTGATATGTTACACTTGGTCCCTTCCTCCAAATCGTTAATATAGATTGTAAAGAGTTGGGGACCCAGCACTGACCCCTGTGGAACACCACTAGTTACTGATTGCCAGTCTGAGAATGAACCATTTATCCCAACTCTTTGCTTTCTGTTAGATGGCCAATCCTCTATCCATGCCAGAATATTACCCCCAATCCCGTGATTTTTTACCTTAAGCAATAATCTTTTGTGTGGCACCTTGTCAAATGCCTTTTGGAAGTCTAAATACACTAAGTCCACTGGTTCCCCTTTATCCACTCTATATGTTACTTCCTCAAAGAACTCCAGCAAATTTGTCAAACATGACTTCCCCTTCGTAAAACCATGCTGACTTTGTCCTATTAAATTATGATTATCCAAATGTCCTGTTACTGTTTCCTTAATAATGGACTCCAAAATTTTACCTACCACAGATGTTAGGCTAACCGGTCTATAGTTACCAGCCTTCTGTCTACTGCCCTTTTTAAATAAGGGTGTTACATTAGCAGTTTTCCAGTCTGCCGGGACCTTAGCGGAATCCAGGGCGTTTTGAAAAATTATTACCAATGCATCTACAATCCCTACCGCCACTTCCTTCAAGACTCTAGGATGTAAGCCATCAGGTCCAGGTGATTTATCCGCCTTGAGTCCCATTATTTTACCGAGTACCACTTCCTTAGTGATTTTGATCGTGTTTAGCTCCTCTCCCCCTATAGCCCCCTGTTTGTCCAGTGTTGGGATATTCTTAGTGTCCTCTACTGTAAAGACTGATACAAAATATTCATTCAGTGTTTTTGCCATCTCCATATTTCCCACCATTAATTTCCTGGTCTCATCCTCTAAGGACCAACATTTACTTTAGCCACCCTTTTTCTTTTTATATAACTATAAAAACTCTTACTATCTGTTTTTATATTTTTTGCTAATTTACTTTCATAATCTATCTTCCCTTTCTTAATCAATCTTTTTGTTATTTTTTGCTGCCTTTTAAAGTTTTCCCAATCCTCTGTCCTCCCACTAGATTTCGCTACCTTATATGCCCTTGTTTTTAGTCGAATACTATCCTTAATTTCTTTACTTAGCCACGGATGACTGTCCTTTCTTTTACACCCTTTTCTTTTCAGTGGAATATATATTTTTTGGAAGTTGTAAAATAACTCCTTGAATGTACACCACTGATCATGTGTCGTCTTACCCTTTAATCTATTTTCCCAATCCACTCTACTCAATTCCGCTCGCATACCTTCATAGTCTCCTTTATTCAAGCTTAGCACGCTTGTTTGAGATCCAACCTTCTCACCCTCTAATTGAATATGGAATTCAACCATGTTATGGTCACTCATTCCAAGGGGATCCTTTACTAGGACATTTTTAATTAATCCTGTCTCATTACACAGGACCAGATCTAAGGTTGCTTGCCCCCTGGTCGGTTCAGTTACATACTGCTCAAGAAACCCATCCCTAATACACTCAATGAACTCATCCTCAAGGCAGCCCTGCCCCATTTGATTTGTCCAATTAATATGATAGTTAAAATCCCCCATAATTATAGATGTTCCCTTATTACATGCCTCAACTATTTCCTGATTGATACTCCGTCCAACAGAGTTGCAACTGTTCGGAGGCCTATAGACTACGCCCACTAGTGTTTTTTTCCCCTTATTATTCCTTATCTCCACCCAAACTGTTTCATTATCATGATTTTTTGACCCAATATCATTACTCTGTATTACAGTGATTCCTTCCTTTATTAACATAGCCACCCCACCTCCCCTTCCTTCCTGCCTGCCTGTCCTTCCTGATCGTTAAATAACCTGGTATGTTTAATTCCCAGGCATTGTCACCCTGCAGCCATGTTTCTGTAATGGCCACAATATCATAACCATATGTAGTTATTTGTGCCATTAACTCGTCTATTTTGTTACGAATGCTACGTGCATTCAGATAGAGAACTTTCAAATATGCTTTGTGGCACTTAGTTCCTGCTTTCTCACTTTTTACCACTTTACCTTTTACTCCACACACTCTGTCCCTTCCTGCCACGCTCTGATTTGTGATTCCCCTACTGCTACCTATGTCTATGACCCTCTCTGTTGTCATTTTTATTTTTTGCTCTCTTGAAACCTCCCCCCCACTAATTAGTTTAAAGCCCTCTCCACAGCCCTAGTTATTCGATTCGCCAGGACACTAGTCCCAGCACTGGCCAAGTGAAGTCCGTCCCAACGGAACAGCTCTCTCCTGCCCCAGTACTGGTGCCAGTGTCCCAAGAAGCAAAACCCATTTTTCCCACACCAGTCTTTGAGCCACGCATTCAACTCCCTGATTTTATTTACCCTAGCCAAATTTGCTCGTGGCTCAGGTAGTAATCCAGAGATTATTACCCTCGAGGTTCTGCTTTTTAATTTGTCCCCTAGCTGTTCAAACTCCCTCAGCAGAACCTCTTTCCTTGTCCTATCTATGTCATTGGTACCAACATGGACCACGACAACTGGATCCTCCCCCTCCCACTCCAAGTTTCTCTCCAGCCCAGAGGAGATGTCCTTAACCCTATGTAATTAATTAAAAATTTATTATTTACCCTTCAGTTAATTTATGCCAGCAGTCTCCGCTACACCACAGATACCCGAGAAACTATAAACTATGGAATTGAAGTTTTATATAAAAAAAAAGAGAAATACTCACCAACCAATCACTTACCTGCTTTCTGGTGACGTCACACTTCGATTATTTTTTACCTCTCTCCTGCTCTCGGCTTGGTGAAAGCCTACCTGGTCGCTGCCGCCTTTTACCGCCACTGCCTCGCCGCTGTTGCTCCACCCAGGTCCGCCGCCTCTGTGGGCCGACCTGGTCGCTGCCGCCTTTTACCGCCGCCGCCTCGCCGCTGTTGCTCCACCCAGGTCCGCCGCCTCTGTGGGCCTACCTGGTCGCTGCCGCCTTTTACCGCCGCCGCCGCCTCGCCGCTGTTGCTCCACCCAGGTCCGCCGCTTTGGGGAGTCAGGAAGTGAGACACTCACTGCAGAATACCCAGCCTCTGACCTGCTCTTGTAACCACAGTATTTATGTGGCTGGTCCAGTTAAGTTTCTGGTCAATGTTGACCCCCAGGATGTTGATGTTAGGGGATTCAGCGATGGTAATTGTGAATGTCAAGGGGCAGTGGTTAGACTCTCGCTTGCTGGAGATAGTCATTGCCTGGCTCTTGTGTGGCGCGAATGTTACTTGTCATTTATCAGCACAAGCCCGAATGTCAACCATGTCTTCCTGCTTGCGGGCATGGACTGCTTCATTATCTGAGGAGTTGCAAATGGAACTGAACACTCTGCAATCATCAGCGAACATCCCCACTTCTGACATCATGATGGAGGGAAGGTCATTGATGAAGCAGCTGAAGGTGGTCGGGCCTCGGACACTGCCCTGAGGAACTCCTGCAGCGATGTCTTGGGGCTGAGATGATTGACCTCCATCAACCACAACCATCTTCCTTTGTGCAAGTATGACTCCAGCCAGTGGCGAGTTTTCCCCCTGATTCCCATTGACTTCAATTTTACTAGAGCTCCTTGATGTCAAGGGCAGTCACCCTCACCTCTGGAATTCAGCTCTTTTGTCCATGTTTGGACCAGGGCTGTAATGAGGTCTGGAGCCAAGTGGTCTTGGCGGAACCCGAACTGAGCATCGGTGAGCAGGTTATTGGTGAGTAAGTTCCACTTGATAGCACTGTTGACGACACCTTTCATCACTTTGCTGATGATGGAGAGTAGACTGATGGGGCGGTAAGTGGCCAGATTGGAATTGTCCTGCTATTTCTGGACAGGCCATACCTTGGCAGTTTTCCACATTGTTGGGTAGATGCCAGTGTTGTTGCTGTACTGGAACAGCTTGGGTAGAGGTGCGGCTAGTTCTGGAGCACAAGTCTTCAGCACGATAGCCGGGAAGTTGTCAGGGGCCCATAGCCTTTGCTGTATCCAGGGCGCTCAGCTGTTTTTTTTTTATCACTGAGTGAATCAAATTTGGCTGAAGACTGGCTCTGTGATGGTGGGGACCTCGGGAGGAGGCCGATATGGATCATCCACTGAGCATTTCTGCCTGAAGGTGGTTGCAAATGCTTCAGCCTTGTCTTTGCACTTGTGTGCTGGGCTGTGCCATCATTGAGGTGGGGATATTCATGGAGCCTCCTCCTCCCGTTAATTGTTTAATTGTCCTCCACCATTCACGACTGGATGTGGCAGGACTGCAGTGCTTTGATCTGATCCGTTGGTTGTGGGATCGCTTCGCTCTCTAAAGCATGCTGTTTCCGCTGTTCAGCATGCATGTAGTCCTGTGTTGCAGCTTCCCAGCTTGGTACCTCATTTTTAGGTATGCCTGGTGCTGCTCCTGGCATGCTCTTCTACGCTTCCCATTGAAACAGGGTTGGTCCCCTGGCTTGATGGTAATGGTAGAGTGAGGGATATGCCGGGCCATGAGGTTACAGATTGTGGTGGAATACAATTCTGCTGATGGCCCACAGCGCTTCATGGATGCCCAGTTTTGAGCTGCTAGAGCTGTTCTTTCCCACGGCAACGGTAGCATAGTGGTTATGGCATAAAAAGCTAGTATCAGTAATGGTGACCATGAAACTATCGATTGTTGTAAAAACCCATCTGGTTCACGAATGTCCTTTTTTAAGGAAGAAAATCTGCTGTGCTTACCTGGTCTGACCAAATGTGACTCCAGACCCACAGTAATGTGGTTGACTCTAATTGCCCTCTGAAATGGCCTGGCAAACCACTCCGTTATACCAAACCGCTACGAAAAACAATAATAAAACCAGACAGACCACCCGGCATCGATCGAGGCACCGGCTTCGGACACGACAAAGGCACACCCATCACTCTGCCTTCCCAAGCCTACTCCTGCACATCATTCCTCACACCAACATACTTTGCACATCCACCCATCCCTCTCTCTCTCTATGTATGTACTCACATCCCCCTCTGATTTAACCACCCCTCATACTCACCCTCATCTTAATGCAATCATTGCAAGTAACACCACAGAAAGAGGTCATTGGCATTGGCACCCCACTCCCTCATAGTTACCCTCTACAGATGTAACCCATCCATTCCTTACACTCATTCCATCACTCTCACTCAAACTTCTCTTCGTTCCCTGAACAACAGAGAGCCCAGAACAACGGAGAGGGGCACTAGTCTTCACGCAACTGACATCAGCAGAGGAGGGGCCCTGGAGATATCTGGAGTTGCAGAGCTGCTGGCGGTGGGAGACAGAGAGGGGGACATCCCAGCAACCTGGTGACAGAATCACATCTCATGTATGCAATGTGGCTATAACAGTCACCAATATGGTGACTGATGTCAGCAGCCAGTGAAATGTCATCATGTGAATGATGGTAATGTTGCCCGTTCTTAATCTAACACTTCTAAATCATCTCTTTACTCTCCCACAGGTCCATCAACTGCACCCCTCCCCCCCCCCCCACTGTCCAGTCGGAGGAGGATGATGACTCCTCAAAGGGACCTCCAGCCTCTGAGGATGCAGCGTCTGCAGACCCAAGTGCACCCAGCACCCGCGCAGATACGCACACCTCGGTGGATCCTTTGCGCCATACAGTAGAGTTGTCACCTGGTGTCTCAAAATTCACAAGTGAGCAAGAGCAGGTGGTGTTGACAGGGACAGCAGTGGAGAATCCTCGCCGGAGGGCGCAGGACACTCCAAGCTCTGTTGAGCTGCATGCAGACACTGAGCCTCGGGTGGGGGGCCCATCGAGAAAGAGGGTGGTCTTGGAGGGGCAGCAACAATTGCATGAGGCTCTGGCACCTTTTGCAGCTGCGATTTCTGCAGATGTGCCGAGAATGGAAGAGTCCATCTCCATATCGCAGGCGATGGCAAAGATGTGCTCTTCCATGGAAAGGATGGCCACCTGCATGGAGCAGCAAATGCGCCAGTCACATGAGCACATGCTAGCTGTGGACAACAGATGGCAGGCGCTCATAGACCTCATCTCAAGGAGGGATGTAAACATTGACTTGGGCCTTCAACGCCCCACTGCTGTGCAGCAAGGTGCTCACCAGCTCCTTGTTAGCAGGGAAGTCCGGGTGGCCCATGAGAGGGATGATGATGAGAGGGGACATGTGAGTGGGGGCTCTTCTCAAAGTACTCCCACTTCTCCCCCATTGCCTCCCTCTCAGTCAGAGCCCCACATGCTTCCTCAGATCCCGATGGTTGAGTCTGCCCCTGCACAGTCGCAGGAGGAGCAGACTTTGGCGGGGCCATCACAGGCTCCAAAACCCAGAGGACGTCCGTCAAAAGTGTCTGACGAGTTGCAGCAGGGAAGTGAGCAGCCTGCAACTACCTCTGCTGAAGCCACAGGGGTTGCACCTCGTAGAAGCATTCGGAAAACAAAAATGACACAAAAGTAGATGTACAGGAGTATGCACATGGGTGTATCAAAAAATGTTAGTGTTAAATTTCATTTATTTTGATGACACATAAATGTTTTTCTTTGCACCACTTTTGGGTCTTGTCCATTTTTGCCTCAAACCCTGGAAGTGGCTTTGTCACTTTGTTACTCATGAATGGTGAGACATTATTTAACCTCGAGCATTGGGGCTTTGCGTGAGAGGAATGGATTGGTCATTGTAGGGATACTTTATGGTGTTGTTGGGGGTGCGAGGTGGGGGGGACAGCATGTGGCTGCATTGGAGCAAGTTAAGTAAATCTGGCCATGATGAGGCCATCCCAGGCCTCCCGGGCAGCAATGTCCGCCGCTGCTGGTGCTATCTGCACTTCAGGTTCCTCCTCCTCCTCATCTTCCACCTGCTCCTCCTCCTCTGTAGAGGCTGTGCGCTCTGCGTCTTGCTCGTCCTGTAGCTCCAATCCTCGCTGCTGTGCTATGTTGTGCAGCGCGCAGCATATGACAATGATTCTGGAGACCCTGGCTGGTGTGTACCTAGGAGCTCCTCCAGATCTGTCAAGGCATCTGAAGCGCATATTCAGCATGCCTATTGCTTGCTCTATGACACATCTGGTGGAGATGTGGTTCTCATTATAATGCTCCTCGGCCTTAGTACTTGGCCTCCTCAGTGGTGTCATGAGCCACGTCTTCAGTGGATAGCCCTTGTCTCCAAGCAGCCAGTTGGTAAGTCTGTTTGGAGGTGTGAAGAGCTGAGGGTGGGTGGACTGGCGCAGCACGAAAGAGTCATGACAGCTGCCAGGGAATCTGGTGCACACATGCATAATCATCTTTTTGTGGTTGCAGAAGAGGGAACCTTGCGGTTCACAAACACTCCTGGGTGATGAGGGGGTGTCTTCATGGCCACATGTGTACAGTCGATGACGCCCTGCACCTGTGGGAGGTCAGCCAGAGCCGCAAAGCCGAGCGCACACTCAGTAACACTGGCTTCATCAGTGGCAAAGTTTACATAATTGGCTGACTTGTGAAACATGGCATCAGTCACCTGGGTGATGCATCTGTAGGCAGCCGACTATGAGATCCTGCAAATGTCTGCTGCAGATCCCTGGAAGGAGCTTGAGGTGCTGACTTTGACAGCCACTGGTAAAGTGTGTCCACCAGGTCCTCTGGGCAGCAGGTCTTGCTCCAGCAAGCTACAAATGTCTGCGATGCCCTGGCACGATAGCCTGAGCCTCTTGAAGCACTGCTGCTCAGTCATGTTGAGGAAGCTCATCCTCTGCCCGTATACCCTGTGTTAGGGGTATCGCCATCGGCGCGCTACAGCCCTGTGGTGCCCCCCTCTCCCCTGTGGAGCATCAAGTCGTTAAGGAGAAGGCTGCTGTTGTGGTTGCTGCTGGTGTGGCTGGTGTTGTTGGTGTGGGGCTCATCTTGGTCCGATTCTGAAGTCCAAGATGACACAGTATAAGCGGCACCCATGCTGATGTAATAGATGGCAGGTAAAGTGGAGGTCAGAGGGCCAATCCCTCAATGTTGTGATAGCGAGTAGCAATGTGCTGAGAGTGGCTTCCGAGGTTTCAAAAATGACCTGCAAGCTGCAGACATCGAAATCTGTGGAAAAAATGGAGTGAGCAAGAGCCTTTCCATGAGGCAAGTAATGAGGTGTAATGTTGCAGTATTTATGTGCTTTTCCCAGCTGTCAATGAATGAACTCGCCAATGGTCACTGAGCTTCCGCCTCCCCTTCACAGGCGAGACACCCGACCTCCGTGAATCCCTTGCTCCTGCAGTAAAACTCAAAAGCTGGCGTTAAAATCACTCTTAAAGATCTCTCAACAAGCACTTAATGATTTCAATGATGTTGCCCGCCTCTGCCGATCGGGCCCGTGTTGCGCCTTCAAAGCCGCCTGAGTTAAATGCACGAGGCGGTGGGATGATGGCGGGTTCCCGATACGCTCGCTTTTTCCGGGATTTTTACTGCCGACCCGCACGCTCGGCAATGGGAAAATTTCAGCCTATGATTCTGTGAGTATGACTATGGCAGGCTGTTGCTTGTCCAGTCTGTGGGACAGCTCTCCCAATTTTTGCACAAGTCCACAGATGTTGGTGAGGAGGACTTTGCAGGGTCGACTAGGCTGGGTGTGCCGTTATCGTGTCCGAAGCCAGTGCCTCGATCGATGCTAGGTGGTCCGTCCGGTTTTATTCTTAATGTTTTTCGTAGCGGTTTGGTACAACTGAGTGGCTTGCTAGGCCATTTCAAAGGGCAGTTAGAGTCAACCACATTGCTGTCGGTCTGGAGTCACACATAGGCCAGACCAGCTAAGGACGGCAGATTTCCTTCCCTAAAGGACATTAGTGAACAAAATGGGTTTTTACAATAATCGATAGTCTCATGCTCACCATTACTGATACTAGCTCTTTATTCCAGATTTATTTAGAACAGTGGGTTGATCCTTTGAACATCTGCTTTATTTGTCACATTAAAAAAAGAAAATGATCCATTACATAATCAGTTATTATCTATAAAAAGTGACCAAACAATATGAACAAAGCCCCAGAGTCCAAGGACAGAAGTACATTGTGTGGCGTATTTCCCTTGATTTGCACTTAGTAACACTGGGGCCAAGGGACGCCTCTCTATTCCGAGGATCTAGTGTTGCTATGGACAGTGAAGGGGGATTTTAATAGTTAAAGGCTGTTGAACTGGTTGCAAGGTAATAATTTTAACTCGCTAGCCCTGCAGGAATTAAAACATTGTAAAGCTAAAACACTCGAAGCCATTTCAAGAAGTGTTGACCTTAACATGGCCTCCAACAGCCATTCTCCAGCCTGTACTGGGCGGGGAGGTGGGGGCTGGGGACACCACCTTAATAATTATAGGGCCTTGATCCTGAAATTCACCCAGGTGCATGGGGTGGGCACTTCCATCTACGTTAACGGCCAGAGCAGAAAATTAGCTGAGACGAGTAAAGCTACTGTAGATAAACCCTGAGTGCAACCATCAAATGAGGGCCTGGTCTGTATCTGGCAACAGTCCAGCACTCGGCAGTAGTCCAGTACCTGAGTGCCCGTTCTGCTTATTTACCATTCCTTTAAAACTGAAGCCCTCATAAAATTACGTTTGTTAGAAATAAATCAGCTCATCATAAAAAGGTCGGTGTGCGACTATATTTAGAAGATGACTGCATCTGCAATTAGGGATGCTCAGGTGGATAAACAATTGGTTGAGAATGCAGCACAGAGTAGGCCGGATCCCCGGGAGCATTTATTATCCAAGCCGCTCAAAATAATTTCCTGATGTCGGCATAACATAATTCAGAGTTTGCCCAATTGCAAAAGCCGATCCCCAAATTAGTTGCCAAGGAACTCATCGCCAGATCACGAGTAATAACCACTTACAAAATTGACTGGCAGAAAGTCACCACATAATTCGTCCAATTTTCGAGCAAAGCTGGAGATTGCTACTGCGGATCCTTCTCTGAAGTATGACAAAGTGCTGTTTATCACGGTATTCATCATGACAGGCTCTAGAAAGCCATATTATTTTAGAATCCAGCATCATAATAATGCACATTCAACTCAGCCGAGAGGCTCCATTAAATTCTGTGACGTGAGATGAACAAAATCTTTCATCGCAGTTTTATTTTTGGTTTCATCAATCTGTCATGTGACCATTTGAGACTCGGTCGAGCTAGAATCGTTCCAAAAACTAATGGCACAGTTTTTCTTATGAGATTTATTAGATTTGATCGACCTTTTCAAAACCTGGAGGGTTGATTTTAACTCCCAGGAGGTTTGAAATTGCTGGAGTCGGTTCTTTTCCGACCTTCTCGGGATGAGGCCAGGGTGATTTTAACCGCCAGGCTTCATGATCGTGCGTCTGTTCGGTCCATGCTGCTGGTCTCGTGGAAATCAGAGGGCCCACCGGTATGCAGGAATGTGTGGGGAGGGTCTTGCGGGAGGGGAGGTCTAAACTTTCCTTGTGGGGCCTAGTGGAGGATTCCCACTGCTCCTAGACCTGCAAAGGTGGGCAAAAAACCTCACCTTTCAGGACCTCTTCACATCCCGCTCCTCTTCAGACCTGCTTCGGCCTGGCTTCTCCTAAGATCCCTTATTCTCACTCCACTCTATGGAGGGAGGCAGCCACTGCCAAGGATGAAGACCCTGCAGTACTGCAGCGGTACACATGTTCAGCAACACCAGGAATGGAAGGAGCCAACAAAAAAGTGATCAGAAGCACCCTCAACACTTTCAGGTACATTTTTTAAAAATGAGTCTTGAATCTGCCCACATCACTTTTGCCTGAATCAGAAGGGCAGAAGAAAGTTGGGGGGGGGGGGTGAGGTGGCCATTATCAGATCGTCCTCTTTCAGCGATCCTCCCGCCACTGCTTCAGGAAGTACTGCTTCCCCTCCGCCTGCGGTAGAAATTAACTTAGGCCCATGTTCGGGCCTAGACACAGCACTGCGCTGGCAGCACGCACCTCAATGGAGAGGCCTGAGGCCGGCCCGAAATTGGGCCTCTGCTCCTCCACAGGGTTCCATCAACAGGATTTAGGCGCCTAATTAATATATGCAACGGGCCTAATGCCTGTTTTAGGCAGCCCCTGGGATGCCAACGAATAGCCCGACGAAGCTAGTAGTGCCCTGAAGGCACCCACAGATTGGGTGGAGGCTGACCCTCTGCTAAATTGGTCAGCGTTCCTCCCCTTTTACTCCCGAAACACGGGTGCAACGTGCACCAATCTCTCCCCCCTGGTCTTAACGGAGGTGAGTGGTACTGTGGTGGGAATGTTTGGAAATTGGCTGATTTCGCAACCCCACCAACATTTAAATGAGGGGTGGGCAGCCCAGGTCACCGGTGAAGTGGGACGGGGAGAGGGAAATTCCTATTTCTGTTTTAAAGGGTAGGGAACAAGAAATAGGTTTCCCCACGCCCTTGTCCTTAGCTGATTTTGGGCAGATTATTGGAGGTAAATCTAGGCCCGTGTGTGGCAGTTCAGAACTATGCATTGCTGGATGAATATTGTAATAATAATGATACTCTTCCAGTGGGAGTATTATTGTGCTGGACAAGTGGCGATGCAATGGGAATGACTGAAATTTGGCCTATAATGTTGAGGATGTTAAAATTGTGTAAGGATTTAAAGAGCTCTAAAGACAGCTGGCGATGCCACTTCACATTAAGCCCTGATTCTCTTCTTCCGGCAGTTGCAGCTGTGCTGTTGGGTCTGGTGCTAAAAATCAGCTTACCTTCTCTGCAGGGCTTTCTACTGCTGATGCTCGGAAGACAGACTTCCGTATTTGGCACTGCTGTGATTTCTGTTCCTGGTGTTTTCCAATTCCCTGGCTGGTCTGTGCTTCACACGCGCCACAGCAGTGGTAGCTGGGAAAGAAGTTTGTGTCACATCAAAAGTGTTCCAAGGCTCGCCAGCAATCTCCACACTATAACAAAGCATCACTTTTGCAGGAGTACTTGCTCCAAGTGGCTTTGTGGCCTGGCACGCCAAAGGGCAAACGGGTCATGCCGCTCCACAAGAACAAGATCATTTCCTGCTTGCTGACAATTTCTACCTCACACACCACTTCTGCCACCTTCAGATCTGACGCTACCTCCGCACCTTGCCATTTCCCCCCAAATACAATACAACCTAACTCAGTGGTACCATTACTCCATAGCAGAGTTCCTCTGTGGACGCAGCTCCTCCCTCTATTCCATGCTATGTTCCATGATCACAGATAATGCAGACATCTCTTGGGATTGAGACCTTTGACAGCCAACAAAAAAGGATGACTGGTAAAGAGCATGGAGGAATGCTACTGCAACCTCTATCTGAAGTCGAACGAGATTGCTAGTTTGGAATCCAGCATCAAACCTACTACACCCCAACACACATACTCCTCAAATTTTACTCAGCGCTGACAGATATGTGCCAGCAGAATAATAGCTGAGCAGGTACTCTCCTGTCAACATTTGGTTCATCACTGCACTTCCAGCCCTTCTGACCGAAGCTCTAGGAGATCACTGGGACCATGAGGAACCTTTCCATCCCTCCAGATACCCAGGCCTATTTCACCTTTTGTCACAAAGCACTTTACAGCCAATGAAGTACTTTTGAAGTGTAGTCGCTGTTGTAATGTAGGAAACGCAGCAGCCAAAATGCACACAGCAAGGTCCCACAAACAGCAATGAGATAATGACCAAAAAATCTGTTTTAATGATGCTGGTTGAGGGGCCAGAACCCTTGCGAGGAGGGGCACCAGAGCCCATAAGCCTGCCCAGTTCTCACCTATAACAGTGAGAAGGTGTGTCACTCTGTTGTGACACAACACGACAAATGTGGCTATGTTAAATTCAGCAGTTATTCCCTTGTGTTCGAGAGTACTCCCAATTTTTCATTAGTAGCCTCCAAATGATTTGTGCTATCTTAAGTGATCCTTTCAGGGGTCTGTTTGCTCAGTGAACTGGAACTGGTCTTTTAGAGATTAGTAAAGATCCCCACTATCAAACGCAATGCATTGCTGCGGAGAAAAGGGGACCAGATGTTATGGTGAGAATTTACTTACAGCAAAGGTATTGTTTGAAGGTAGAACTGCTATAAATTCCTAACCATAACCGGAATTGAAAATGTTTTTACACCATAACGTTTTGACATCCTGTCAATCTAAAGCATATTCAGTTTATGTCCATTATAATTTCTATATGTTTGCATTTGGTATATTTTGATAAGAATGTAAGTTTACTGAAAAATCTACAGTAATTGATAGAAAATTACCTCCAAGAATTTGAGCATAAGCTTGAGCAATGTAAATTTAATTGGCACTCCTTTATGAAGATCTAGGAAAATATATGAACATTCCTGTGATCCCAGGAGTGATACTGTAATAGAGGAATAACATTCCACAAGAAGGCAATAGGCCTTCTGAGAGTAATGTTGTATTATGCGTCTTGATCAAATGAGGCACCAAAAGCACAATTCAAGTACGGCAAAGATCTCATTACATTTTTACTATACCATTATGCTTCATTTAAATTTTCTTATAGTACAGAATGAAATAAGGACATTCAGCCGTCTGTAGAGCAGATCAAGTCCTATTGTGGACTCTGCTCAGCTCATTTAATCTCCTGAGGGAAATAAATAACCAAAGACGATAATCCTCCCTGAAATTGCTCCCTAATTCTCTAAAGTGATCTATCAATACTTCAGGATATCAAATCTAACATTACAATTTATTTTATTCTAACCAGTTGCACCCACAGCTACAATTTCCATTGTCCCAGGAGCACAGGAACCATAAAAGTGAATTGAGTGATTAGTCATTTGTGTCTATATATTCTGTGAATTTAAATAGAAGGATTGTTGAGAATAGCCATTGTCTCTGACAGGCCACCTCTACGAATTAATTTGTTTTAAGCTTCTTATACAATAAAACATTATTGCATAATTAGCCAGCTGTACCATGTGACTGTCACAAAACGTTACCTTTCAACCTGTTTCACGTTTACTGCTGGCCCATGCTAAGCCCTCATGTGAAAGAAAATCATGATGATACAATGTAAGGGTAGTGCAGTGGCTATGTTACTGGACCGTAATCTAGAAGCCTAGACTAATAAACCAGTGAATATGAGTTCAAATCCCAAAATGGTAGTTTGACAATTTGTCATAAAATGTTGTCATAAAAACCCAACTGCTTCATTAATGTCCTCTGGGAAAGGAAAACTGCCTCTATGTGACTCTAGTCCCACACCAATGTGGTTGACTCTTAACACCACTACAATCAATAACAAGCCACGTGAACTGCACCATCAGGGCAATTAGGGAAGGGTAAGAATTGCTGGCTTTGCCAGAAATGCCCACATCCCAAGGATGAATTAAAAAAACATAGCTGCATGATGCATAGTCACTGCTGTGTACCACAGTGTATTTGCACTTTCAATTTACAACATCTGAAACCTACTTTTCTGCTTGCAAGATGGCACATAATACAAGGAAACAGACCTCAGAAATTACAAGCCATTAGAAGAAGGACACCTGGATATCTTTACATATAATTTGCACGGTGGGAGTAGAATCTGAGGCTGAAGACCTCCCCAGAACTCAGAGATATTAGCGTCCATTTTTTATGTCTGGTTTCCCTCCTCACTCATTTCCACAGAGGCATACATACAACCACACAAATGGGTAATATCAGCTCCTTCTGAAGCTGTGTGTAGGAGACAGTTTTTCTGCCATCGTGGACCTGGAAACGCGGTCTGACACTGGCACTGCCAGCAGTCCAGAGCAAGGCAATACCTCACAGCATCCTACATCCTTCTCATCAATGTTTGCAAGCTCTGACACAACTACAAACTTCATGGAGGATGCAGTTAGTGAAGAAGCTATGTTGAAAAGGTAACATCAGTCATTGTGCACAGATGAAGTGGGCAAAGTGGTAGTGACAAAGGAGATGTAGGATTCTGATCCCCGTCTACCTATTTTGCTGCCTTCAGTGACCCCTCTACTTTGGGAAAGGCAGCAGTGTGGTGACATTGGGCAGCCGTACCATGCTGCTGTTTGCTATTCGGTGAACAAGGAGATGAAACTGCTACCTATGCTGACCATATGTATCATTCGCCTATTTGATACAAGTGTGGGCGACACCTTGGCTGATACCTGAGCTAGCCTGGAAGAAAGTGAGGGCAGCAGGTGGCCTTGACCATTGCTGGCATTGCCATCCCTATGGCTGCAGATGTGCTTGCAGCAGATGGCACAGCTCTGCAACTGGCTTGTTCCCCTAGATCAGTGTCAGTGTTGGGTGGGTGTGCCAGGGTCTGTAGGCATGGTTCGTGGCATAATGGCAGTTGCGAGTAGACCAGTTCTGGTTCCTGCTAACTTCCCTGGCATTCCTTCTTTCACTTTGCCCTAATTCAACCATGAAATACTGTATCTTGGGGGCACTGAAAAACCAACCACTAACATTAACTTTGACTTGACTTCCTGACTGTCATGGAACTGCGTCACTTGCCATTGGACAGCTAATTGCTCCTGTGTAAGTTTATATTATAAGAGCTCCTCCTTCATGTACCATCTATTTGTTCAGCTCTTCCTGTTCTGGGGACAAGTTCAATTGAATGCTTCAGTTGTGGTCTGCTTTCCCATGAATCAGCAAACAATATTCAGAGACAACTTTAGCAACTGTTAGAACAAAACAAAAGTGCTCCTATAAAAAAAATTATAAATTCAAAATTGTTTCATAAAATGCCAAAATGCAACAAAAAAGTTTTCAAGTATATTGCAATTAATATATTGTATTAAAGTTGCAATTTAAAAAAATGACTAGTAAACCCTGCGCCTAAGTTGTGGTATGTTTAATCTAAATGAATTAGAATATTTAAATAAACCTCTCATAAAATTTAAATGTGCAATCGCTTAATTTAAATACTGGGCCAGAATTTGCTGGCAAAATAACGGCGAGTTTAATGTGCACAACTTTATTAGTGCATAAATAACCCAGCAATTTGTGGCGAGGAAGAGATACGCCGTGAATTGTGAATTGCCACAAATTTATGGACGATTTGCACTGCCCCGCAGTTAGCCTCGCACAAACTGTAGATCACCATCAACAACCCCATGAATGTCAAGGGATTGCTGGATTTGCACCATAAATATGAATTAAACTCACTGCAGAAAGTTAGGGCTGCTATTTCATTGTTAATGGGGCAATTACTGGTCATGGCATGCCACTCAACCTTGAAGGCCCAGGAAAGGGAACAACTGAAACTGTGGAGCCTCACTCCCGCAGGTAGTAAATTGTTCTTAGAGATTTTTTAAATTTTACATTTAAATGTTTATCTTACTTTGCCTTTCTGTCTCTTTTTTTTCTCTCTCTATCCAAACTTTCTTTCCCTCTCTTTGGCCGGAATTTTGCCGGTGCTCAGGGGGCGGGTTTGGAGGCGGGTCCGCTAAAATAGCAAAGATTGACAGCGGGTAGGAAACCCGCTATCAACCTGCCTCATCGCGAGTCTCCCAGTGTCGGATCTGTCAGCGGAGAACTGACCCGACACCAAGCGATGGGGGAGGCAATTGAGCTTGTTAAATGGCTTGTTAAAAGCCAATTTAATACTATTTTGAGGCTTCCTTCCCATTTTACGTTCTCCCCCACGGGTTACCCGCTGTTCAGGGAACACGCCAGCTCAACCTGGCATGATTTGAGTCTGCTCTTGATGTATCTGATAAGCTGACAGCTGCAGAAGTGGTGTAAAGGATGCCATGTTGCAGATGGTCAGTTTCAGAGTACAGAAACTGTTGGATACTACATTTGTAATACAGAAAGAGATTTTTTTAGCTTGCAAGTGTTTAGAGGCAACTGCATATCCAGTGCCACCTCATTGGAACAACTTCTCTCACCATTGATAGATCACTTCTATCATCTCACCTGCAGCTGCCATCTATTGCAGCAACATCGGTGCCCTTGAAACAATCACACCTTGGTCCTCTGAATCCTTCCACGATCAGCCCCAACACCAACATCACCAGGCACACCAGCAACACCAACAACAACACCAACCTTCTCCGCCATCACCTGATGCTACACAGGACACAGGGCATCATCCCCTGACAACATTGATGCCCGGGAGGCGAGCGATGGCATCACCATGGCCAGATTTACTTCACTTGACGCTGTTAACCCTGGTTGCCACATGATGCGCCAGGTTGACACCATCCCACACCAGCACCGTGAAGCATCCCTTTAATGTCCAAGCCATTCCATGCACACTCATCACTATAGCAGGGGGAGGGAGGGGGAGGGGGGAATTTATGTCTGAACATTCAGTGGAACTCAGTAAAACACTTCTCAAGGTGCGCTCAGATCTGTCCAATAAGGGGCAGTGTTGGAAAAATAGATTTCACTGTATGACAACACATTACCAGAAACTTCACATGGACATTGGCTAAACCTCTCAAGTGCCTACTCAAGTGGTACATGATGCAAAGGTTACAGAGATCTATCAATGCAGATCTCTGCCCAGTCTTCCAGCCTCCATTCACCCTTCTGCTCCAGCGGTACTGGCCATGCCAATGGAGAAATCAGATTCTTCGTTGTTGGTCCATTATAACTTCAGGCCCATTTTGGCCTTCTCAACCACAATAGAAGATAACTAAACTAAGTGTGGATGTTTCAATGTCATATAAATGGTGGAAGGATGAAAATGTCAGCCAAAGATTGGATTCCAGGATCCTGCCTCTCGGGAATTACTGACTCATTTCAGGTGAAATAGATCCCAGCTTAGCTATGGTTTGCTCTCCTATTCCAGAAGAAAAATGGGTATCTATAGCCCTTTAACATTCAGCAGCAACAGCAGAATATAATGCTTGCAAATATCTTCAGCGTCCTCAAGAGTACAATAATAATTCTGTACATGTTCTGATATTTAATACTCTTTCAACTCCTGGGCACAGGAATCAGAATGACTAATGAAAGTGAGGGATAACAAATCACTCTATCTATTTTAGAATGGTACAATATCTCTCAAAAGCATAGCTAGTTGATAGTGCTGTCTGGGTCAGAAGGTTGTGGATTAAAACTCTCGCCTTCGAGCACAAGTCCACTTCAGTGCAATTTTAAGGGAATTTTTCATTATCAGAGGTGTCGTCCTTAGAGTGACATATTACAAAGTACCTGTATTACAATGTATGTACAGCAGAGAAACAGGCCATTTGGCCCAATAGATCCATGCCAGTGTTTATGCTCCACTCGAGCCTCCTCCCACCCCTCTTCCTCTTCTAACCCAATCAGTTAATCCAAGGTCCAACCTGCCTGTTTAGGTGGATATTAAAGATCCTATGGAACTATTTAAAGAGAAGCACAGAGTTCACCCAGCATTCTGGCCAACATTCATCCCTCAACAAAATATCACCAGAACAGATGAACTAGTCCTTCATCATATTGCTGCTTGTGGTGCATGCACAGAGTGGTTGCCATGTTTGCTAACAGGGCAACAGTAATTCCTATGTGAAGCAAAGGCCCCGATCTTGACAGGGGTGGACTGTGTAGGGGGGAGGGGGGGGGGCAAAGTTTCCATCAGAAAACCCGGAAGTTCGGGTTTCCCTGCTTGCCGTGGAGTTTTGACTCCACAGCATGTGTATTTATTTTGGCCAGGATCCCCACCTGGAAGTCAGCCTGGTTGACAGGCTTGGCTTCCAGTTAGGCGGGGAGCACTCGCGAGCAGGCCGCAGTCCCAGCTAGGGAGCCTGCAGCTGCTACTGGGAGCATGAGATGTGGGGTGGTGGGGGTCTGATCCCCGACCCCAGGGGGTCATTGTATGGGGGGGGGGGGGGGTGTTCTGATGGGGGGGAGCTTGGGGGGTCGGGGGGAAGCACTCCTGCTCCTCCTGGCCCACAAGCAGTGCTGTAAAGACACTTACCTTCTCCCCGAAGCTGTCCTCATCAACTGCTGAGTTTTCCGATGCCTGGGAAACCTGGCCGGCCAGGGTTAAACCTGCAAAACAGGTTAAATCTGAGGCTGCCAGCCTCATTATAATATTTAAATAGCCAACCCGCCTCTTGGGAGCGGGTTGGCTGCCAGCCCCTTGTCCCGCCTCCGTTAAACCCGGAAATGGGCGGGTTTGAGATTGTTAAAGTTTTAGCATCTCACCCGACCCCAACCTACTTGTTTTTGAAGGTTAAAATTCACCCCAAAGTGTTTCTTGTTTCCAAAAGATGAAATTTGTATCACCAAGATGTTTTGTTAATGTTTTATTCAGATCTATTTTAAAAACGAAGCCTTTACAAACATCTGAGCTTCCAACTGAACAGTTAAACTCTCGAGGGAGATGTCACAAGCATCTCCATGTGCCATTGGATGACTTTGCGGAATAACAGTTAGAAGTACTGATGGGATCCAAAAAGTGTGCTATATATATTGGCAAAGAAAACTTATGACAATGTACTCCTCTGGGAAGGAAGTGTAAAGGTTGTGTGTATTCCATGTACAGAATATTTAAACTTGTGCCTTAAGGTCAAATTCGCTATATTCTGCGTTCACTAATATGTTTTTTGGCCCAATACTGAAGCAAACAGACTATTTCAGTTTAGGCCACAAGGCAACTTTAACCTTACAATTAATAATACTAGAAGTCACCATGCAAGAACAACAACAACTTGTATTTATATAGCGCCTTTAACATAGTAAAATGTCCCAAAGTGCTTCACAGGAGTATTATAAGACAAAAAATTGACACTGAGCCACATAAGAAATTAGGGCAGGTGACCAAAAGCTTGGTCAAAGAGGTAGATTTTAAGGAGCGTCTTAAAGGAGGAAAGAGAGGTAGAGAGGCGGAGAGGTTTAGGGAGGGAATTCCAGAGCTTAGAGCCTAGGCAACAGAAGGCAGGGCCACCAAAGGTTGAGCGATTATAATCAGGGATGCTCAAGAGGGCAGAATTTGAGGAGCGCAGATATCTCGGGAAGTTGTGGGGCTGAAGGAGATTACAGAGATAGGGAGGGGCGAGGCCATGGAGGGATTTGAAAACAAGGATGAGAATTTTGAAATTGATGCGTTGCTTAACCGGGAGCCAATGTAGGTCAGTGAGCACAGGGGTGATGGGTGAACGGGACTTGGTGCGAGTTAGGACATGGGCAGCCGAGTTTTGGATCATCTCAAGTTTACGTAGGGTCGAATGTGGGAGGCCAGCCAGGAGTGCATTGGAATAGTCAAATCTAGAACTAACAAAGGCATGGATGAGGGTTTCAGCAGCAGATCAGCTGAGGCAGGGGCGGAAACGGGCAATGTTATGGAGGTGGAAATAGGTGGTCTTGGTTATGCCGCGGATATGTGGTCGGAAGCTAATTTCAGGGTCAAATATGACACCAAGGTTGCGAACAGTGTGGTTCAGCCTCAGACAGATGCTAGGGAGAGGGATGGAGTCAATGGCTAGGGAACGGAGTTTGTGGCGGGTCCCAAAGACAATGACTTCGGTCTTCACAATATTTAATTGTTGAAAATTTCTGCTCATCCAGTACTGGATGTCGGACAAGCAGTCTGACAATTTAGAGACCGTGGAGGGGTCGAGAGAAGTGGTGCTCAGGCAGAGCTGGGTGTCGTCAGCGTACATGTGGAAACTGAAGAAGGGAGAGGGAGATGCAGGGATTTTTACCACTTTAGTTATATGTTTGGTCGCCTATGTAGGAGCAAAAAGATGCAAAGTGATTTTACAAATTAATTTGGGGAATTTCCCTTTTATCTCCACATCGAGGGGCCGTGATCCGTAGAAGGGAGGCCGAAGGTTTGCTTGAGGGGCCGTCGGGAGCACTGCTGCTCCTCCTGACCCACAAGGAGTGCTCTAAAAAGCATTAACATGCTGGTGCCCTCTACTCCCATCTCCATTTTGCTGCAGCCTTTCCTGAGCCCTGGTAAAACCGGCCGGCAGCTGCACTGCACTGTGGGAGTCTGATTTAAATATTCTAATGAAGTATCCTGCCTTGCAGTGGGGCACACGCACGGTTCGCAAACCGTGGGGACCTGTTTCCCGATTTTTAGTTTTTAACCTCATCCCCGACCCTTGCCTGCCCGTTGTTGGGTGGGTGGTGGTTAATAGCGAAGCCTATGTGTCTCTCTGATTCTGTGCCCAGTGGCATGTGAGGCAACCCATTTCTTCCACTGCTTTTAGATCCAGCTTCTGTAATGAAGACCCCTTTTTTATGTGGACAGGTCATTAGCTGGACTGGGGCAACTGACTTACTGCCTAGACGTAATGGTGGGGGGACACCACTCCACCCGCATCAGACACAACTTCCTCACTGGATGTCAACCTAGTATTCAGAGGCCAGAGCTCCTGCTCCCCAGTGATAGGTGGGGGGCAGCGGAGTAGATGCGCTCTGCTCCCATTGGATGTGAGTACCCCACTGAGTGTCAACCCAGGGTCTGGACTGGAGCTGAGATGTCTCGTCTCCACTTTCAAGGGTTGTATGGAGTGGGGCTCAAACCCACAACCTTCTGACTCAGAGGTGGGAATACTCCTGTGAATACATTCAATGCAATACAAATAATTAGTAACAAGCTGCAGTGTAGTGCTAGCTCAATGTGGCACTATCTGAATCATTTGGCAATTTATCGTGCTGACACTAATAAAAGAGCTGTTGTCCCATCTAACGCAGGTACTGTATAAATAACAACAC
Organism: Squalus acanthias; assembly: GCA_030390025.1. NCBI lineage: Eukaryota > Metazoa > Chordata > Chondrichthyes > Squaliformes > Squalidae > Squalus > Squalus acanthias. The sequence continues at coordinate 18,669,229 of CM059444.1, read as the reverse complement.
AAACACCCGAGTACAGACAAGCTTCGACTGTAGACTATTATAATCACGTGATATTCCAAACAACATCCAGGCTCCCAGCACATTCTACTTTTTCAGCAGTTTTGTGACAGCTGATATTTTGAGGTTGTACAATTCTAATTAAAATATCACAGGAGAGTTTGGAAAGGGTCAGTTAAAAATAGTCAATGGATGTGCAAAGTCTCTAAACCAATTAAAACAGTGGCAGATCCATATGTAGATTCTGTTAGAAACATTCATTTCAAAATTAGTTCTCCGCGCACATCAGTTTGATTTTCGCATTTGTCTTCTCTGCTTATAATGCGCCTCTCTTTTTGAAACCTTGTTTAATTTGAGATTCTTTCTGCTTTGCACTGATGGCATCGGCACAAGAACAAAGAAAATCTTTCAGTAGCACCCAAGCGAAGGCAGTTGAGATCATTCCTGACATGCTGAAAAGAAACCTAGTTATTTGGTATGAAAGGATATTTGGAGCATTTGAGTGATTCCTAAGGGAGTTCAAATGTGCCCTTGAAATAGACAAAAGCCTTGAAGCATTGTCTTGCAAGAAGTGCGTTGCCTCGGTGTTACTACTGTTTATATACATGCTTGTTACTATAAGAATGCATATGTAGCTTGGAGAATCTTCGCAGTAGGACAACCTGGGCTAGGTGGTGATGCTTAGTCCAAACAATACGGATAAAAGCAACAAAAAAAGTGTGTGATTATTCATCTATTAGTCATGTGTTGTGCCATGTGCTGCCTCAACCTTGTGTTAGTTCTGCAGTTAGCTGTCGGAATGCACTTACAATGTGTTAATGCTGCATAATACACTGTACCCTCCTCAGCTGGAGAAAGAATACCTTTTGAAAACCTGTCAGAGGCAGCTATTAGCAATGTGTGTAGCGCTAGAGGTTAAATCATGATCAAATAAACGTCGTACTCTTTTATCATGAGGCCTGTCTGAGGAGTGATGAAGTTCTCTGATTGGACACATCCCAACTCCAATGTGAGTCCAGACCAGAATCTGAATGTGGGTCCTCAATGTTAGAATTCAGTGCTCTTCCATTAGACTGCCGTTCAGAGAACCTCAGTCGGGAACTACTGTATATTCTCAGGGCTAGAGAATTTTTAACAAATCCAAATTAAACATTCATCATTAAGCGAGATCAAATCACATGTAATTTAGACTTTGAATCTACTTTGTTCTACATTGATTTAAGGCTTCAGTTATATAACAGGTCTCAAACTATTGTCTGTAGAGTGCGATGGTCAGTTAGCAGGTCACAATTACACTGCTAACTGCATCTCACATCAAAGTCAGCAACAACAGAATTCTGGGCATACTTGTTTGGACACCTACAGCAACAACAACTTGTATTTATATAGCACCTTCAACATAGTAAAACGTCCCAAGGCGCTGCACAGGAGTATTTTAAGACAAAAAATTTGACACCGATCCACATAAGGATAAATTAGGGCAGGTGACCAAAAGCTTGGTCAAAGAGGTAGGTTTTAAGGAGAGTCTTAAAGGAGGAAAGAGAGGTAGAGAGGTTTAGGCAGGGAATTCCAGAGCTTAGGGCCTAGGCAACAGAAGGCACGGCCACCAATGGTTGAGCGATTATAATCAGGGATGCTCAAGAGGGCAGAATTAGAGGAGCGCAGATATCTCGGGGGGGTTGTGGGGCTGAAGGAGATTACAGAGATAGGGAGAGGCAAGGCCATGGAGGGATTTGAAAACAAGGATGAGAATTTTGAAATCGAGGCGCTGCTTAACCAGGAGCCAATGTAGGTCAGCAAGCACAGGGGAGATGGGCGAATGAGATTTGGTGCGAGTTAGGACACGGGCAGCCGAGTTTTGGATCACCTCAAGTTTACGTCGGGTAGAATGTGGGAGGCCAGCCAGGAGTGCGGTGGAATAATCAAGTCTAGAGGTAACAAAGGCATGGATGAGGGTTTCAGCAGCGGATGAGCTGAGGCAAGGGTGGAGACGGGTGATGTTACGGAGGTGGAAATAGGCAGTCTTTGTTATGCTGCGGATATGTGGTCGGGAGCTCATTTCAGGATCAAATATGACACCAAGGTTGCGAACAGTGCGGTTCAGCCTCAGACAGATGTTAGGGAGAAGGTTGGAGTCAGTGGCTAGGGAACGGAGTTTGTGGCGGGGACCGAAAACAATGGCTTCGGTCTTCCCAATATTTAATTGGAGAAAATTTTTGCTCATCCAGAACTGTATGTCAGACAAGCAGTCTGACAATTTAGAGACCGTGGAGGGGTCAGGAAAGAGGTAGTGAGGTAGAGCTGGGTGTCGTCAGCGTACATGTGTAAACTGACCTAGGCAGAGTTGTGTTCCCTGGACAAGTAATTTTAATGTTATAACAGCAAACCTGGAAGTCACACTTCTCTCATATCATTAAAAAGTCCAAACCAAGTTTATAACTCTGCAATGAGGTTCAACAAGCCAGCTGGGCACATCTGAAATGCACAGTCAACAATGTAACTCAGGTCTTCCAGCTGAGCATTGCACTCTACCGATCCTGGTCTGAAACTTGTTATATAACTAGGCCATTCAGGAGCAAAATCAGGAAGCCCTTTTCCCACAAAGTGTAGTAAAAATCTGGAACTGTCTGTCCCCTGCTGATTCCAGTGTTCATAAACAATACAGAGGTGGTTACTCATGTTCATATTGCAAAGTTTGCAGATGACACTAGCCTATGTGGCCAGATATCTTGTATAATGCAACTAGTATCGGCATTGGCCATTGCCTGGTTACGTATAGCCTGGATTGGAGACAGAGTAAAACATTCTCTATATTGCCCCAACAATGTAGCTTAACATCATCCTTAGAAAATCTCCCCCTGCTGAACCAGTGTTGGGTGAAAGTTGAAATCTAACCCCCCACCCTCTTCCCCCATCATCTATACCTTTGATATTCAAAGTATCTCATTTGATAGCATTTTAACCATTCTCTGTTATACATTTTAACACCACATCCACAGTATTCTCCTTTTGTGATACTTCCAGTTGCCACACAAGCCTTCTTTATTGGTCTGAGTAAGATTGGCAATTAGAGTCAAATTATATGCTATGCTGTTTTTCGCTATGATCCTATTCCCACTGCAAACTGTATTCAGGCTGTTCAAATTCATTTCATGCGGCAGAGAGGCTGGATTTCACACACAGCTCCACTGCACCAACCAACCCTGTGAAGCTATTAACAGGACCAGAACGATTGAAGTCAATGGAAAGGAAAACCCAGCAGGGTATATACCAGGTGGATGTCCTGCTACTGCCCGTTTCCACCCGAGGATGCAAGTTAAAATCTAACCCCCCCCCCCCCACACAACACCCCACCTCCCCCACCGCCGCCCTCCCCCCCCCGCCCCCCACCCCCCCCCCCCCGGTCGCCCATCCCCATCTTTTATGCCTTTGGTTCTCAAAGTATCTCGTTTGATACCATTTCAAGCAATCTCTGTTACAAGCTTTAATACAGGGATCTTCTTTTTTCATGGCAAACATCTTAGACAGGCACATGTCAAGCACTTATAATGAGCAAATTCTTAATTACTTGAAAAAGCCAGATTTTCCCATTAACTGCAAAACCTTTTTTCACTTTCTCCAGTTGTAAATAGCTATAGGGAGATAGGACAAGATAAGGGATAGTCTGATAATCACCCTGCTAGGTGCTTTATGTTATGAATGATACCATGACGTTTCATTCAAACTTGACAAGCCTGAAATAACAACAGAAAACGCTGGAAAAACTCAGCAGGCCAGGCAGCATCCGTAGAGAGAGAAAGAGAGTTGACGTTTCAGGTCGATGACCTTTCATCAGAACTGGGAAGAGCTGGAAATCAAATAGATTTAAGGCCAGGGTAAAGCTGGGAAAAGGGGGAGGGGATAAAGGAACAAAGGGGGAGATGAAGAGACATTAAGAGATATGCAAGGCTAGAGGTGGTGTTAATGTGACAGATTAAGGCTGAATGAAGTGTGAAATCCACTGGCAGAATGAAGGACAGCTGCCAGCTTCTAGGAGGAAAAAAAAAAGGTGGGGGGGACAAATAAAAGGGTGGATAAAATAAAATATAAATGTGATTGGAGCTGAGGTTATGATCTAAAATTGTTGAACTCGATATTGAGTCCAGAGGGCTGTAGCGTGCCTAAACGAAAGATGAGGTGCTGTTCCTCGAGCTTACGCTGAGCTTCCGTGGAACAGTGTAATAGGCCGAGGACGGTGAGGTCAGAGTGGGAGTGAAGCGGTGAATTAAAGTGACAGGCCACCGGGAGCTCGGGGTCCCCCTTACGGACTGAACGGAGGTGTTCCGCAAAGCGGTCACCCAATCTGCGTTTGGTCTCCCCAATGTAGAGGAGTCCACATCGTGAGCAGCGAATACAGTATACTAAATTGCAGGAAGTACAAGTAAATCGCTGTTTCACCTGGAAGGGTGACAAGCCTGAGTGTGTCTAACTCTGACTTGTTGAGTGGAACCATTGCTAACTGTCCAAAATCATTTTGTTCTCACAGTATGCAGTACTATCTTGAAGTACCCATGGCTTTTAGTATTAACTCTTTCTGTTTTCCTAGAGTTCAGCAGGAATCCTAAAACTCCATTTTAAGGACACCTCTGGGCATTTTAGGGCACTTTGCCTACAAGGTTATTGTGTTCCCATCATATTGTTGCTCTTGCCCGTGGTAAAAGTCACAGGTACTGTTGAAGTAAGCTTGGGCGAGTTGCTGCAGTGCATCCGGTAGATAGTACACACTGCAGTCACATTGCATTTGTGATGGAGGGGGTGGATACTGAGTCCAGTAGCAGAGGCACAAATCAAGCACACTGCTCTGTCCTAGATGGTGTTGAGCTTTTTGAGCATCATTGCCGCTGCACCCTTCCCGCTGAACGGTGAGTATTCCTTCACACTCCTGACTTGAGCCTTCTAGAAGGTGAAGAGGCTTTGAGGGGTCAGAAGGTGAACCACTTGTGACAGAAGACCTACCCTCTACATTGCTCTTGTAGCCGTGGTGTTGATATGACTGGTCCAGTTAAGCTTCTGGTCGGTAATGACCCCCCAAGATGTTGATGGTGGGAGACTCAGTGATGGTGGTGCCATTGAAAGTTTGGGAAGGTGGTTGTGGCACAACTGTTACCTACCACTTGTTAGCCCCAACCCAGATGTTGTCCAAATCCTGCTGTAGACTGGCATGGTTTGCTTCACTATCAGAAGACGTGAATATAGTTGGACACTGTGGAATCGTCAGCAAATAACCCCATTTCTGACTTTATGATGAAGGGAAGGTCGTTGATGAAGCAGCTGAAGATGGTTGGTCCAAGGACAGTGACCTTAGAAACACCTACAGTGACGTCCTGTGGCTATGATGATTGACCTCTGACAACCATGACCATCATCCTGTGCAACAGATATGACTCCAGCCACTGAAAATGTTTCTCTTTGACCCTTGTTGACCTCAGTTTTGCTAGGGCTACTTGGTATCATATTTGGGTGAATGTTGCCTTGATGTCGTGGGCCGTTACTCTCACCTCTGCTGTTGCTAATGACAGTAGAGATGTGCCTGAGGAGGCTTAGGTTTAGCAAGGGGGCTGTGACAGAGCTGCAGTTTCACCAAGACCTCTGCACAAAATGCAACACCAGTGTGGCACTGCCAGTGGCCGTCAAAGTCAGCATGGCATTCAATTGTTAAGCATCAGGTTCCATCCACGCTGGCACTGAAGAGATTGGCAGTGACACCAGTTGACTGCCCACAGATGTACCAAGGAGTCGCAGATGTGTTAATCAGCAGGACCAACAACTTAATCACTGACCAACAGCAGTAATGTAAGATGGCAAAACAATTCTGCCGAAACGCAGGCTTTCCCAGTGTACTGAGGGTCACTGCCTGCAGCTATGGTGCAGCAAGCAAATTTAAGCAGCAAGGAGCGGCACAGTGCAAACTCCAGGTGCTGATTAACGCATCTGTGACCTCCCTGATACAGCTGTGGGCAGCAAACATGTACGACACATAACCCACCACTCCGAAGTGGTTCCCTTATGAAATAAGAAAGTGTGCTGATTGACTGCGGGGTTTCACTGACAGCCTGCTGGGATTCTGTTGGCCATAGATCTTGTGGGGCTGTGCAGTGCGAGGATCCTGCATGTAAGTCAGCCACATCTGGGGCTGTGGTAGTTGACCAATATTAAGCTACATGTCTTCCCTTCACCCCCTGAGTTGATGAGACCACACCTGGAGTACTGTGTGCAGTTTTGGTCTCCTTACGTAAGAAAGGATATACTTGCCATGGGGGGAGTGCAGCGAAGGTTCACCAGACTGATTCCTGGGATGGCAGGACGGTCGTATGAGGAGAGATTGGGTCGACTAGGCCTGTATTCACTAGAGTTCAGAAGAATAAGACGGGATCTCATTGAAACATATAAAATTCTGACAGGGCTAGACAGACTGGATGCAGGGAGGATGTTTCCTCTGGCTGGGGGGGTCGAGAACGAGGGGTCACAGTCTCAGGATACTGGGTAGGACATTTAGGATTGAGATGAGGAGAAATTTCTTCACTCAGGGTGGTGAACCTGTGGAATTCTCTACCACAGAAGGCTGTGGAGGCCAATTCACTGAATATATTTAAGAAGGAGATAGATAGATTTCTAGACACAAAAGGCATCAAGGGGTATGGGGAGAGAGGGGTAATATGGTATTGAGATAGAGGATCAGCTATGATCATATTGAATGGCGGAGCAGGCTCAAAGGGCGGAACGGTCTACTCCTGCTCCTATTTTTCTATGTTTCTGTGTTTCGATGTGTCATAGACTCATAGATTTATACAGCACAGACAGAGACCCTTCGGCCCATCGTGTCCGCGCCGGCCATCAAGCCCTGTCTATTTTAATCCCATTTTCCAGCACTTGGTCCGTAGCCTTGTATGCTATGGCGTTTCAAGTGCTCATCTAAATGCTTCTTGAATGTTGTGAGGGTTCCTGCCTCTACCACCCTTTTAGGCAGTGAGTTCCAGATTCCAACCACCCTCTGGGTGAAAAAGTTTTTCCTCAAATCCCCTCTAAACCTCCTGCCCCTTACCTTGAAACTATGCCCCCTGGTTACTGACCCCTCTACTAAGGGGAAAAGTTCCTTTCTATCTACCCTATCTATGCCCCTCATAATTTTGTACACCTCAATCAGGTCCCCCCTCAGCCTTCTCTGCTCCAAGGAAAACAACCCCAGCCTGTCCAGTCTCTCTTCATAGCTGAAGCGCTGCAGCCCAGGTAACATCCTGGTGAATCTCCTCTGCACCCTCTCCAATGCATCACATTCTTCCTATAGTGTGGCGACCAGAACTGCACACAGTATTCCAGCTGTGGCCTAACTAGCGTTTTGTACAGCTCCATCATAACCTCCCTGCTCTTATATTCTATGCCTCGGCTAATGAAGGCAAGTATCCCATATGCCTTTTTAACCACCTTATCTACCTGTCCTGCTGCCTTTAGGGATCTATGTACATGCACACCAAGGTCCCTCTGATCCTCTGTCCTTCCTAGGGTCCTACCATTCATTGTATATTCCCTTGCCTTGTTAGTCCTCCCAAAATGCATCACCTCACACTTTTCAAGGTTAAATTCCATTTGCCACTGTTCTGCCCATCTGACCAACCCATCTATATCGTCCTGTAGCCTGAGGCTTCCCTCCTCGCTATTTACCACCCCACCAATTTTCGTGTCATCTGCGAACTTACTGATCATACCTCCTACATTCATATCAAAATCATTAATGTACACTACAAACAGCAAAGGACCCAGCACCGATCCCTGCGGTACACCACTGAACACAGGCTTCCAGTCACAAAAACAACCTTCGACCATCACCCTCTGCCTCCTGCCACTAAGCCAATTTTGGATCCAATGTGCCAAGTTGCCCTGGATCCCATGGGCTTTTACCTTCTTGACCAGTCTCCCATGCGGGACTTTGTCAAAAGCCTTACTGAAGTCCATGTAGACTACATCAACTGCACTAACCTCATCCACACACCTAGTCACCCCCTCGAAAAATTCAATCAAATTGGTCAGACATGATCTCCCCCTGACAAAGCCATGTTGACTATCCTTGATTAATCCTTGCCTCTCCAAGTGGAGACTAATTCTGTCCCTCAGAATTTTTTCCAATAATTTCCCTACCACTGATGTTAGGCTCACTGGCCTGTAATTCCCTGGTTTATCCCTACTACCCTTCTTGAATAATGGTACTATGTTAGCTGTTCGCCAGTGCTTGCAGTGCTTGCAATTTCTGGCTAATCAAACTGGCTTCTCCCAATCAATAATACCCAAACCTACAGCAATTTCCTGAGTAATTGGCCAGCTTTGCCTTCCCAGTATTACTTTGATCTGATTGATCTTTCTACAGTCTACCCGTACCACAGGCTACTTCAGTGCTGTGGAGCTCCAAGGGGAACAGTACTGAAGAACTTCTTGTAAATTCATCCCCTTGAGAAATGGACCTCCTGATGTTTTCCAGTGTAATGCCTTATGTTGCAATCCCTGCAATCTTTCTAAATGTTTCATGTGGAAGGTTGCCTTTATGTCTTAAGTGATTTTTGCTTTGTTTTGAAAGCATCTTCCAGATTAGGCGATTTACTGGGTAACCCAAAGATTTTGTTTTTCTTTCATGAAGACGTTCATTTGCGTGTGAAAGTTTTCCTCTTTTTTTATTTTGGTTTGCCCACTTGTGTATTTGCGAAGTCCATGAAGCATTTTCTTTACTTACCATGTACGTGAAGAGAATTCCTTTGTTTGGATGGGAAAACATTGGCCCAAAAATTCGGCCGAATACGGGAGAGTACCCGCTGCGTACTCACCCGTATTCGTTCCCGAAGTACCGGTTTCCTACATGCACTGCGCATGCGCGGGAAACCGGCACTTCCGGTATGGCGAAGGGGGCGGTTCCTAGGTGAACCGTGTGCGCACTACAGGCTGCGCGCACGCAGCACACTTAGGTTTTTTTTCAGGTTTCAACGCGAGGGTAAGTATGGAAGATTCTACACAAGTAAAACCCCTTTTGAACAAGGTAAGTAGTTAATTAAGTATAATTTTAAATTTTTTTCAACAGGTTTATCTTTTTTAGAGACTTTAAAGAAAGGTAAGTTTATTTTTATAACTTTTAAAAAGAATTTAAATTTTTTCAAAAGTTAAAATTTTTGTTTAAAGTGGTTAATTTATTTAACTATAGTTATTTTATTAACGTGATGTTTTTTTTAAAATTTATTTGAGGTTTAGCTGTTCTTTTGGGGCCAATTTCAATTCACAGATTTGACAGGTCTCCTGTCAAATCTATGAATGAAAGATGGTCTGCTGCCATTGGCTCTCCATGGCACACGTGATCCCAGAGGTCGCATCGCACTAACTGCGCCCCTGGGACACGCAAGCACTGCGCGCCGGCACTAGGGAGAGGCCCAGGACCCGAAGTTCCTGTGGGCCCGAAACACAACGGCAAGGCGCGGTAGGTAATAGCAGCGCGCGATCCTTACCCCCGCGGCAAGCCGGCCACCCGAATTTCTAGGCCATTGTCTGCACAAACCGCAAACACTCGGCCTACATAGGCATGCACATGTGTTCGCTAATGCCTATATCTGTGCAGGTCTGTGGTGCATGCAGCACTACAATTCACAGAATATCTCATTCGTCTTGCATCAGTGCTGGTGCTGTATGTCAGAATTGGCAAATGTATTCTGGGCAGCTGCAGATTTAAGATGGAGCCAAGATTCAATTTCAGATACAAGATTTAACTCAGAATTGTCTGGAGAGCATGTGGAACATTTCTCTCTCTGTGTATATATTGTATTATGTAGCACGTGGAACATATCTCTCTCTGTATATGAGATTCCCTTTCGTATTCTTTCGAAGTTGTTAACCTGTTTAGTTAAAATGTCAGACAGGGCAATTGCAACCCAACATAACTTAAAAACTTTAATGAGGTAAAACCTTCCTACCTATCCCCAGAGACAGCTGAATGACTCTCAGTGCATGGGTCTGTAAGCAAAACTAATTGAACTCAGCAGTCTTTGAATAATCAGCCTGGACTCATAAGCCAGGCAGACTGGTTTTTCACCGAGGGTAAGTAGAAATCTTGGCTGCGTATCTTCTTATCCTTTAATCTAAATCGTACTTACAAAAAAATGTATGTATGTGTCTAAGTCCTATGTCATAATATATCTATGAAGTAGACCTCAGTAACTCGTGTAAAATAACTCATTAGCGCAGCTTAATTTAGTAACAAAATCATAGCATTTTGTTGTATTAGGTCATCACAAGCAAGCATCAGCTGTCACTGTCTTGGATGTGACTGCAAAAGCTGTTTCACAACACCTGTCAAAAAACACAGTGTCAGCCTAAAGAAGAAGGAGAACGAGGAGAGCGCAAGGAGCAGGCTTTGGGGGAAGGGGCGAGAGAGAACCGGAAACGCGAGGTAGGAGGATCAAGGGAAATATCAAGGAGAGCAGAAGAACCAAGCTTTACAGGAGAGGATGGGGCAAGGGGGCTGGGGGAACGAGGGGAAAAGGAGGATGGGTGCTTACACAGCCGTATCTTTTTGTGTTTCAGGGGGGGTCTTGCTCTTTGCGTATGGGAATTTCATTCTTTTGTGCATAGAGGCTGAATCTTATTAAAATATCGTATGTGATCCACTCATTAGTTTTGCCTGCTGTAACCTTCACTTGGTCCAAACGGTTGGACATCCATGCAGTGGCATTCTTACACATGTGATATTGTTTTGGAATATAAACAAAGGCTGCAGTCCTGTACCTGTATTAATAACGAGTTCAAACACATCGTCAAAAACGCTTGCAGGTTTATTAGAGATTAAATGAACCAACATACTCATGGTAATGATCGAGATTACCTAAAGGCGTGGAAGATACACACGTAACAGCCAGTTGAGCTCAACTCTCCAGATGTCTCCCTCCTCCATCTCCCAACCTATGGCTATGATTTTACCCCATTCATACTGTTTCGAGCTGCACTACTCCATAGGCATCTGCATTCCATAGCCCGTACCCGCTCTCGGTACCAATCCCGATCAAGATGTCCCTAGGCCTGCTAAATATGTTTGTGTTAGCAAGGTAGAAAAAGAGAACTGAGTCTCCAGTTGGGATGTTCAAGCGAATCTAAATGTAAACAATCTGTGCCACGACTCAGAAGCAGACTGCACATGCCCTCGGTACAGGCGTAATTTCAGCTTTTTTTTAGGTTTTTATAACTGCAGAAATAAGCTAAAAATGAAATAGAATGTGAGTAATTATTTAGTGTAAAATGGTTTCCCTTACTATTTGTCAATCTTTTTTTTTTAAATAGCGTTCCTTCAAATCTTGTCATAGGACGCATCTTGTTGTAAGTGCCGCAGACTCCCATCGAAGTTATGGCGGGGGTAACCCAGAACAACCGTGGGTTTTCAGGGCCAATTTATTATACAACGAGGGAAACGTTTATATCTTCCTAGCCCTTTCCTAATTGGTGTGAAGGGACTGCCTTGAGGGAAGCTGTCTACTGCTAAGGTTGGGCTGTGCTTAACCTGGCCTGTCCCTTTAAGACCATAAATTCCTATTGCTGTAAATAGGTATGTGCTGAAGTCAATTAGAAGCTAATCACCGTTGCTGAGGGAAGTTTGTCTCTAAATTGGCAGTTGCTTGTGAATTCCTAGCTCCTCCCCTTTGGGAGAGGCAAGATTATGAAGATCAGAATAAACAGTAGGAAATAGCTGCCTGTCTTTTTGAAACAAAACTGCTAGCTACTTGTTTGTTCTTAACCTCCCTATCTGGGAAAAGTATGATTTATTCTTGTTTTATGAGTGATATTTGAGCCAATCGGGCAAAAGAATGACACATAGGGCTCGATTTTGCCATTGGGGGCAGGCTGGGGCGTGTCAGGCGGTTTTCGTGTCAGGACCCCGACTCCGATGTGAAGTGGGAAAAGAGTGCGATTTTGCCCTAATTGGGCACTTGATTTCCAGCGTGTGGAAACCCCTGGCCCAATGAGTCTTTTCATACAGAAAGTCGCCTCCGATGACGTCATCACTGCTGCTGGATTTAAGGCCTGCAAGCAGCCTTGCTCCTTCTGGAGACTTTAAACTTTATGCCCATTGTTGTGATCGCTTCATTCAGCAACTATGTCCAGCAGTAGGCCAAAGTGTGCTCCAAGGTTCGATGAGGCCTCCCTCCAAGCTCTGGTGGAGGGAGCAAGATCAAATAAGGAGGTGCTCGTCCCTTCCTCAGGGAGGAAAAAGCCTCCCCAGCAGACTAAAGCTGTGTGGATGCAAGTGGCCCAGGAGGTCAACTCAATCTCTGTGCTGCAGAACCTGGCTGCAGTGCAGGAAGAGGTTTCATGACCTTCTCCGCACAGGAAAAGTGAGAATGACTTTCCCATCACCCTCAATCTGATCCACATCGCCTCTCCTCACCAGCACTCTGCTTTGCCAACCTCTTCCTCCACAACCCACTTGACACTGACATCCCTGCACCCTGACCCATTGCCTCTCTCTCTATGGTCATATTCACTTAACTATTTGACCATGCAGCCCTCACACTCCCTATCACTGTGATGCAATGACAACAACTTACAACACACAGGGAAGGCCCTTTGTCTCCTTCTAAGCATCTATGCTATGAATTCTCTACACTCACTCCTTCATTCTCACTCAAACTCCACTTGTGTCCCTCATTGCAGGGAAAGAGAGCCCACGATAAGAGGGAAAGAGCGAGGACAGGAGGAGGGCAACCCTCAGTAGCCCAGCTCACCACCTCGGAGGAGGCAGCCCTGGAAATCGCCGGTGTCAAGGAAGATTCGCAAGTGGGGGACGGACAGACGGGCGCATCACAGCAAGCTGGTGACAGAATAGTTTGGCATCTCTCTCATTGACATTGCATGAGTGACTGATAATGATTGACTTATGATCATCTGCACAATTCAATGTGCATGCAACCTTTACCTCACATCTCTAATTCTTTCCTTTACTCCCCCACAGGACCATCGACAGCCCCCATCCCCACTGTCCAGGAGGAACAGCCTGAGCTTCAAGACTCCTCAGAGGAAGCTGCAACCTCTGAGGGCATAGCGACAGCAGAATTCAGCGCACCCAGCACCAGCGCAGACACTCACACCTCGGTGGGACCTTCGCGAGATAGAGTAGTGTTGTCACCTGGTGTATCACAGCTCACAAGTGAGCATCAGCAGATGGTGGAGACAGGGACAGCAGTGGAGAGCCCTCATTGGAGGGCGCAGGACTCTGCCAGCTTGGCTCAGCATGGCTCAGCTCGGCTCAGCTGCATGTCGACCCTGTGCCTCCGGGTCCATCCAGAAAGAGAGTGGTGCTGGAACTCCAGGAACAGGTGCAGGAGTCTCTGGCAGGTTTTGTCTCCAGGGTCGCTGTGAGTGTGGAGCGAATGGAGGAGTCCATCGCGAACATGAGCAGAGCCTTTGTGGAGGCATTGGCGCATGAACGCATCACCACGGAAAGGATGGCTACGGTAGAGGAGAGGATGGCTACGGCCATGGAGGAGCTAAGTCGCCAGAGTGTTGAAAACATGGTCATTGTTCAGAATAGACTGACATCTCTTGAGGAGCGATGGTCAGCTATTGAGCATAGAAACCAGACCTTCATGGAAGTCCTCTGGAGTAGGACTTCCAGTGCAGAAACGGATCCTCATTGCACCCCTGAAGTGCAGCAAGTGCTGTCAAGCCACTTGCTAGCTCTGAAGTGGGGCTGACCCATGAGAGGGATGTTGGTGGCAGACAACAAGGAAGTGGGGGCTCCTCTCCAAGCGCTCACACGACCATGCCACTGCAAAGCCCTCGGTCAGAGCCCCACCAGAGTCCTCACCCAACTGAGATGGGCGTCTCATCCCCTGCACAGCCGTAGGAGCAGCAGACTGTTGCCGAGCCCTCACAGGCTCGCAACCCCAGAGGACGCCCGCCAAATGTGTTGAGACAGGAGCAGCAAGAAAGTGAGCAAGGGGCCTCCACATCTGCTGACGCCACAGGGGAAGCACCACGTAGGAGCACGCGTAAGAGGAAGATAATGCACAAGTAGTCACAAGGGTAGTCTCTTGGGTGTTATGTTGTGTTTATTTTTGAAATGCCATCAGTTGCTTGTGATAAAAAATTCTGATGGCAAACTGTTGAAGTTGTGGCCTGTGTCATTTCACAAATGGGACTTCCACATTGAGGGCTTAGAGCGACTTGCAATTGTCAGTATGGTGGTCAGAGTGATAGGAATCCACAGGTTCTTGTCTATTATCGATGCTCTGGTAAGAAGGTGCGAGGCAAAAGTGTTTGATTGTGCAGGCTAAGCAAATCTGGCCAACATGAGTGCGTCCCTTGCATCCCGGGCAGCAATGTGGTCGCACTCTGGCACCTTCTGGCCTGTGTAGCTTCAGGTGGGTGAGCAGCAGCTTGGCGCTCCTGTTGTTGCTGCTGCTGTTGGTGCTACTGTTGTTTTTGGTTCTGCTGCTGCTGTGGCTGGTCTTCGTCCTGAATCTGATGTCCAGGAGGAAAGGAAATAAATGGTTCCCATGCTTCTGGTATAAGCCTCAGTTGAGGAAGCGCTCAGTCAAGGTGGGGAGAGGGGCTTCCCAGGAGGTCACACTGGAGATGGGTGTCAGGCTCCAAACTTCCACAACAATGAGTATGCCTGACAAAAGATACCCCAGACCTGAGACAACAAAGTTCTGCCACCTGCAAATGATCACTTGTGAGGTCGCCAGGATTAACTGACGTGTTCCAGAGGAGACATGCAGGATAGGGGAAAAGTGTTAAAATCAGAAAGGCCTCTCAAAATAGGATTATAGAGGCAATTAACTGGTTGTTAAGGGCCTTAAGGGTGTATCCCGCCTCTTGGAGGTGGGATGGAAATGGGGTCTGAAACCCTGATTCTGGGAAAATTGCTCGGAGGCGGGCTAGAGGCGGGATCAGAGCCGCACGCCATTTTTTTGCGATTTTAACACCTCACACGCCTCCAATCCCGCCTCCTCGGGCCTGGCAAAATCGAGCCCATACTTTCCATGTGTGACCCTTCCTGCAGCTCCTCCAGCCATCGCCTTCACCGAATAGTCCGTCTCTAACCAAAAACCCATTTAAAGAGCTGCTTCACTTCAAATTTACCTGCATTCAGATGACTCTGTGCTCACTTTGCACATTAAAAAAATGGAGTGACTGCTGCCAATGACCGGAAGCTGCACAGAACGGTTCTGAGCATGAATCTGGAAGCTGATATCGATGATGTTTCTGCTTTTTTTCACAGAGCCCTTGAGACCCGAAGACCCTGCTCCGTATTCCCGCTATTTTCCCCCCGACCCCGTGAGTCCCGAAGGCCCGGTCCATATTCCCGGCAATTTTTCCCCAGACCCCATGAGTCCCGAAGGCCCGCTCTGTATACCCGGCAATTTTTCCCGAGACCCCGTGAGGCCCGAAGGCCCGCTGCATATTCACAGCAATTTTTCCCGAGAACCCGTGAGTCCCGAAGGCCCGCTCCGTATTCCCGGCAATTTTTCCCCAGACCCCGTGAGTTCTGATGTAAACAACCAAAGAAACGCTGACTGTGCATGCGCAACTACTTCAACTTCATTGGCAGCAGTTGCGTCCTTAAAAAAAAAACTGCACAGGGAACCAAAACAAATTATTTAAATTGGCCAAACCACAGAATCTATCGGGGTCGCCCCACCTCACAGCCAGCGCAGGTACGCCTGCAAGCTCGCCGCATCTTTTGGCCCAATCGAAGGATGAGTCCGGTTGTGCTCAAGAAGCAAATGTTTGCCGGCGTGGATTTTATTTAAAAAGAAATCTTTGAAGTTATGGCATAAATCCTCCCACTCTGATCCAAGCTGCTTGAGGAGAAACTCCCAAGGAGATTTGGCAGGAAAAAGTCAAGCTGTCACTGTAAATTATAAAGCCTTTGGAAATGCAATAATTTAGTTTGGGGGATGAGAAGTCCCTGTAGCTGAATGACAGTTAAATAAGATTCTGGTTCACCACTATAGACTAAAATCTGGTGAGGCATGACTCTATCAAGGAGAGAAAGATGCTACAGATTAATGCAATAAAAGGTCATATACAACAGGCTTACTGGATTTCTATCAATGGTCCAAGACAGGTTTTAACAAGACAAATTTTTGTTGATCAAGTGATTTCTCTTCACGAGCCCAAATTCATACATAATTGAGCTGTTTTAAGGTCGGAACATTCAGGAAGCTGTTTCTACAATTTCTATATCATCAAGTTCCCTCTCCTCCTCATTAGGCAGTGATCAATACCAATGGCTATCTGTGCCACAGTGAAATGCACTGGAGTAAATTTTTCAGTCAGCATTACTGGTGGCACCAGAGGGATCAGTGCTGGGAGACTGGACCGTTGTGTGGAGATTGATTTTGCTGCCCATTCTGCACCATGCACAAACTTCCAGTCAGACCTCAGGCAGGTCAAAAATGGGCAAGAGTTTCATTTTAATATTTAAATCTATTGTAGTGGGATGCATATTGGTATTCACTGCAAACTCCTGTGATTCCCACTAGGAATGTGCTATGCATTAAGTTCACTGTATAGAACAGAAAATGAGAGCATTCTGGGCTGACAGAAGGTCAGAATTTAAATGAGACCCTCATGTGTTTTGAGAAGAAACTCAAAGTAGCTTTTTCTTGATTTATTAATTTGAATCCATTTTTTGAAGTATCTTGTCACAAATTTGGTAGCTGGATTGTTAGTTGCTGCAATAATAATTTTGAAAACAGGCATTCCATTGGGGATTCCTCTCTTTACTTTGTGCATTATTTAGAGGAGGAGGAGGAAGAAGACAAAGAAAAGGAGTATAACGCATGTCAATTTGCTTCAAAGGCAGACTCCCACACTCACTCTTTCCCACAAAGCAGTAATCAGAATCACCTTGGCATGACAGAGCAAAACTGCTTTCACGGGCTCCACTTCATTAAGAAGGCAGTGACAGCATAGTATAATAAGAACATAAGAATTAGGAGCAGGAGTAGGCCATACGGCCCCTCGAGCCTGCTCCGCCATTCAATAAGATCATGGCTGGTCTTCGACCTCAACTCCACTTTCCCGCCTGATCTCCATATGCCTTGATTCCCATAGAGTCCAAAAATCTATCGATCTCAGCCTTGAATATACTCAAAGACTTAGCATCCACAGCCCTTTGGGGTAGAGAATTCCAAAGATTCACAACCCTCCGAGTGAAGAAATTCCTCCTCTTCTCAGTCTTAAATGACCGACCCCTTATCCTGAGACTATGCCCCCTAGTTCTAGACTCTCCAGTCAGGGGAAACAACGTCTCACCATCTACCTTGTTAATCCCCCTCAGAATCTTATGTTTCAATGAGATCACCTCTCATTCTTCTAAACTCCAGAGAATAAAGGCCCAATCTCCTCCTAGAATCTGAGGTCCAGCCAATCTCCACCACAGGGACTGCTAGAAGTTGTCAAGGTCTTAAAAGAAGTGGCTGCAGAGATAGTGGATGCATTGGTTGCAATATACCAAAATTCCCTGGACTCTGGAGAGGTCCCAGCGGATTGGAAAACTGCAAATGTAACACCCCTATTTAAGAAAGGAGGGAGACAGAAAACAGGAAACTATGGACCAGTTAGCCTAACATCTGTCGTTGGGAAAATGCTGGAGTCCTTCATTAAAGAAGCAGTTGCAGGGCATTTGGAAAATCATAATGCAGTCAAGCAGAGTCAGCATGGTTTTATGAAAGGGAAATCATGTTTAACAAATTTGCTGGAGTTCTTTGAGGAGGTAACGAGCAGGGTGGACAAAGGTGAACCAGTGGATGTGGTGTATTTGGATTTCCAGAAGGCATTCGATAAGGTGCCACATAAAAGATTACTGCATAAGATAAGAGCTCACGGAATTGGGGGTAATATATTAGCATGGATAGAGGATTGGCTAAAAACAGAAAGCAGAGAGTCGGGATAAATGGGTAATTTTCCGGTTGGCATAATGTAACTAGTGGAGTGCCACAGGGATCGGTGCTTGGGCCTCAACTATTTACAATTTACATTAATGACTTGGATGAAGGGACCGAGTGTAATGTAGCCAAGTTTGCGGATGATACAAAGATGGGTAGGAAAGCAAGTTGTGCAGAGGACTGAAAGAACCTGCACAGGGGTGATGGGCGAATGGGACTTGGTGTGAGTTAGGACACGGCCAGCCGAGTTTTGGATGGCCTCAAGTTTACGTAGGATGGAATGTGGGAAGCCAGCCAGGAGTGCGTTGGAATAGTCAAGTCTAGAGGTAACAAAGGCATGGATGAGGGTTTCAGCAGCGGATGAGCTGAGGCAAGGGCGGAGACGGGCGATGTTACGGTGTTGGAAGTAGGCAGTCTTTGTTATGCTGCCGATATGTGGTCGGAAGCTCATTTCAGGGTCAAATGAGACACCAATGTTGCAAACAGTGTAGTTCAGCCTCAGACAGATGTTAGGGAGAGGGATGGAGTCAGTGGCTAGGGAATGGAGTTTGTGGCGGGGACCGAAAACAATGGCTTTGGTCTTCCCAATATTTAATTGGAGAAAACTTTTGCTCATCCAGAACTGTATGTCGGACAAGCAGTCTGACAATTTAGACACCGTGGAGGGGTCGAGAGAAGAAGTAGTGAGGTAGAGCTGGGTGTCATCAGCGTACATGTGGAAACTGATGCTGTGTTTTCAGGGCAACATGTAGATGAAAATAGGAGGGGGCCAAGGATAGATCCTTGGGGGACATGAGAGGTAACGATGCGGGAGCGGGAAGAGAAGCCATTGCAGGTGATTCTCTGGTTACGATTAGATAGATAAGAATGGAACCAGGCGAGTGCAGTCCCACCCAGCTGGACGACGGTGGAGAGGCGTTGCAGAAGGATTGAGTGGTCAACCGTGTCAAAGGCTGCAGACAAGTCAAGAAGGATGAGGAGGGATAGCTTACCTTTGCCACAGTCACAAAGGACGTCATTTGTGACTTTGATGAGAGCCGTTTCGGTACTGTGGCAAGGGCGGGAACCTGATTGGAGGGATTCAAACATGGAATTGCGGGACAGATGGGCAAGGATTTGGGAGGCAACAATACATTCAAGGACTTTGGAGAGGAAAGGGAGGATGGAGATTGGGCGGTAGTTTGCAAGGACGGAGGGATCAAGGGTTGTTTTTTTGAGGAGAGGGGTGATGGTGGCAGATTTGAGGGAGAGGGGGACAGTACCTGAGGAGAGAGAACCATTAACAATATCAGCTAACATGGGGGCCAGAAAAGGAAGTTGAGTGGTCAGCAGTTTGGTGGGAATAGGGTCGAGGGAGCAGGAAGTGGGTAACATAGACAAGATGAGCGCAGAGAGATCATGAGGGGAGATCGGAGAGAAACTGAAGAAAGATGTGAGTTCAGGGCTAGGGCAGGGGGGAACCTTAGAGGAAGTTTTGTCCAGTGGCTAGGGGAAGGAAGAGAAGTGGCAGAGGCAGCTGAACGGATGGTCTCAATCTTAGAGACAAAGAAGTCCATGAGCTCCTCACACTTGTTATCGGAGGTGAGGGTGGAGGAGACAGGGGAGAGGGTTTAAGAAGACGGTAGCAGTAGAGAATAGGAGTCGGTGTTTATCTTTGCATTTCAGATTGATTCTGGAATAGTGAGCAATTTTGGCAGACGAGAGCAGGGCTCAATAGTGCTTTATTTGGTCCAGCCAGATCTGGCAGTGAATGGCTAAACCAGTTGTCTGCCATTTTAATGCAATCCATCATTCCAGGATTATTTTATGGAGAAGGAAAAGTTTAAGGATGGCTCCAAAGAGACCTAGGCTATCCTCTTTGGTCCTAGCTCATGACACCTCTGATATAGCAGCGGAGAGGTGCACAATGAGACTCATGCAGCCAACAGGAACATTATCAAGCATAGTTTAATTGTCTTGAAGCAGCACTTGAGATACCTGGACAGGTCAGGGGTCTTTCCAATGTAAGCCCACTACATCTGCAAGGTCATTGTAATCTACTGCATATTCCATAGCTTTGCCCTCCAAATTGGCATAAGCATGGAACAAGTTGAGGAGCACAACAATCCACAGCCAAGAGCAGAGCAAGAGCCAGAAAGACTCCTGCTGAGCCAGAGGACACTGTCTAAGTCCTCAAGAGGGCTATAATAGTGCTACAATAGCCATGGGGCAGGAAATAAACAGTAAGTGTACCACTTAGATTTTAAGTTCTGTTCTGCCCAGTTTCCGCCGGATGGAGGGAGTTAAAATTCTCATAATTTTAACTCTTGGGATAAGGCCTGAATGTCTTAGGATCTCTTCAAACCAGCTGCTCTACAGTGCATTCTATTTACTGCAGATGACTGTTTTTATAAATTTCTTAAAATGTCGATTAACTTGTTTAATCAAAAAGGTTGTTCTGCGCAAAGACTTCTGTCAGTTTTGTGAAAAAATATTTTCGCTAGGCAATTTGCAGTTGCTGATAATCGATCCATCAAGTATTACAACAGTGCAAGCCAAATGGTAGTTTGAAGCAGATTCTGTTGTGTTTCTGCTGTTTGATGTTTTTCAATATTGCATTGTGACTGCATTGCATTCAGTGAACGAAGTATATAAGAAACCAATGCCATTCACAGGAAATCTTAACAAATTCAACAATTCTGTATTCAGTAAATTACATAAAAACAGCATTCAAAGCAAACCTCACAACAAATAGAACTTGGTGTCAATTTGACAGTAATTGCCTGTGTGACAGTCATGAAAAACTATGTGCAATTTACAGCTACCATCAATATTCCCTTTGATACCCTCCTCCAAGCTGTAACCTTAAATCACTAGAGCTCACTGCATAGATCACCTGGCAGTTGGTCAGCTCTAGACTCCCGATTAAGCCCCTTTAGCACATTTTAATTGAACATTGCAATTAGTGCCTTCTGACATTCAATGAGCAATCTTACTTCCAACAGCTCCTCGTGTTCCTATTTGCCTCAGCAGAAACTGCCGAGTTTGCCTTTGGATGCGGCAGTTGAATGTTGAATTTCATTTTTCTTCTGCTTAATTCCACTTTCATCAAACATTCGGCTAAAACATTCCTTAAATGTTAATATATTCCTCGGAGTTTAAAATTCAGCCTGATAAACCAAACAAATTGAAATCAAACAGAAGAAAAGACTCTGCATTCTATACTTTAAAATCCAGTTCTAAGTCATTGCTCCATTTGTAAAGAATGGACAGGTTAGATTTTTCACACCCCCCCCCCCCCCCCGCCCCCCCACTATTCCCCACTGCCGCCTGCCTCCCCTTCTAACAATTTCCCAGTGGGCAGACTCAGTGGCATAAAATGCCCCCCTCCTCCATTTATGGACGTGCAAAGGATGTTTAAATTAGGAAAGTGTAGCCTCTGCTGTATTTCCCATTTGCCCTGTTTGAACACTGGGTGCAAGACCACCTGCTAGACCCAAGCATCCAGCGTTCACCAGTCAGCATAAATGCCCTAAAGTGACTTTGATTGCTGGCGGGGCCTGTGTAAGCATTCACAGAGTCCTGCCCTACCTAGGACTGTACTTCAATGCACTGCTGGCTTCTCAGCTTTACTCTGCTGTTGTGTTGGGTTCCTGGACAGAAATTGGCTTTCTTCTGGGCTGAAGTCCATTTCTCAGCTTGCTCCTAGGCTATACTGTGACCTCCACCTTCGCAGCCGCTTTCTACTGAGAGTAGATTCTCTGCTGGACGGCCTCTATTCTGGTACCTCGTCTGCCTCTGCTGGTTCATTTTTTTGCTCCTCCACTCGACATTTTTCACTCTATGCAGGGCCAGCTCTTGTCTATTCCTGCTGGTTCCCATCCTTCTTTGGACTCTGCTCCCTTGTTGCTGAATGATCAAAGCTTTGCTGCTTTGCTGCTTGCCTCCCTTGGCTGAAGACTCCACTCATCCTTCAGAACTCCTCTGTCACCCTTCGCTGGACTGGGTTGGACCACCTCCTACTACTGCTTCTGATCTTTTGTGGCCCTCGCTTCCCTACAGCTGTTCCACGGACCAGCTCCCTCATCTACACTGATTTTGTGGATTTGCCTTTCATCCTCTCCTGGCTCCTGACTTCACTTCTCTTGGTCCTTGGGTTTCACTCTCACTCATCCTCACTCCTCTGTTGGTGTACTGGATCCGCTGGTGTGCACTGTTAACACCTGAGGTCCTCTGTTTCCCCTGTATAACCTCCAGCGGGTCACCCACTGATACTCTGCACCTTGAACAAACTCTGTGCCTTGAACAGCTCCTAATTCACTCCCACTCCACTAAGTGTCTGGATGTTAGTTTGTCAATGCTCCAAGCTGAATGCACTCTGTCAACAATTCAACTTCATTCCACCACGGGTCCTCAGACTTTAACTTTGAACTTTTTCATATCGTGCCCACCCTATCCTCTGTTTATGACCTGGACCTGTCTCTCTCAATCCTTGCCATACCGATGTAACCTGAATTCCATCTGTGTCCATTCACATGCATACTCTGCTCTGCATCTGAGTCCACCTGTTTCTATCTCTATTTTCTCCCCTTGGCCTCTTTCGGCCCTTTATCTCCTGTTTCCTCTTCTTTTGGCTACCCAGTCTTCTTCCTGGGGTCGTCATCCATTTTTTGTTGTCCAATTATGCCTCTGTGAAGCACCTTGGAACATTTTTCTATATAAATGCAAGTTCTTGTTGTTGTACTGAAGCCCAATCCTGCTGCCTGTGGAAGGTCAAGGATGACCACGGTAATCTCGCTCTCCAAGGCTCATTACAATAATAAGCATGGAGAAATGCTAGAAGTGTGATCGTCAAGCATTATATAGCATTTTTAAAAAAAAGCATAGATAATGTAATTCTATTTCTGCCACTATTGTGGTGACCCATCAGTTACTTTTTAGCATTTTAACAAGCTGAACATTACAATGACAGTGTCAAATGTGCACTGGTCCATTCGGCTTTGGGGAAAGTGCTATACGGCTTTCAGTTACTTGGCAGGTTTAAAAATCATATATTGCACCATTGCTGCCGCAAATTGAAGTGTTGCAGTGGGATTTGATGGTGCGAAATCTGTGGAGCCTGCCATGCGAGTAAGTGGCTGCATCTGGTAAAAAACATTATGCCGGCAGAAGTCATTGAGGCCTTTGTCTGTGGCCATTACTACCTGTTTTGGGCCTGACAGTTTTAGTACCTACACTACATTTTCTTTACAGCCCTTGTGTGTGAATGTTGTACCCTAAACACAGCTTAAGTTGTCACCTTAATATTCCATTAAAAAAAATTCTCCCTTTGAACAATATAAGTGCTACTTTATTTTTAGTAGTTCATTCCTTTTGAGCACTTGAGTTTGCATTGTCATTTTTAACCAGCTTCCTATAGATTTATGATGGACAGCACAAAAAAATTCAAATGCAGTGATTCCTGCATCCACCACTGTTTATTTTGAAGGAATGATGTGGAGATGCCGGTGTTGGACTGGGGTAGACAAATGTGAGAAGTCGCACAACACCAGGTTATAGTCGAACAGCTTTATTTGAAATCACAAGCTTTCGGAGCGCTTCACCTGACGAAGGAGCAGCGCTCCGAAAGCTTGTGATTTCAAATAAAGCTGTTGGACTATAACCTGGTGTTGTGCGACTTCTCACATTTATTTTGAAGGAGACAGCAAGGACAGTCTTCATTTCTTGATGTTTGAAAGAAGCCAACCTTTTCAGGCAGGTTTCAACAGTTGGGGATCTTTTGTTTCTTCTTGATAAACAGTTTTGTTCTGAATTTCTCATTTTTCGTGACTTTCACAACATAGGAACATATTTAAGTTTTAACTTCATTTCTTGAGCATTGTTCCGCTTTCTCGTAAAGCTTTTTTTTTCAAAGTGTGGAAGTTTTAGTAAAAGTGCTCTTTGGGACGATTACTTTTTTTCCACATGGTTTCATTAAGGTTCTCAGAGTTGAGAATCTATCATTGCAACCTGTGAATGAAGAATGCAAGAAGGTTTTTAAAAAAAAGAAGCAATTTGCCCGGTTGTCAAGAAGAAAATGGCTTCTGTCTGACTGTGCGTCTGGAAAGGCAGATGCACCTCGCCAAAGCTTTTATTTTTTATTGTTGAGTGAAAATTCCTTTGCACGGGAAAAAAATCAATGCAAACTTCCTGACTGACTCGGAACAAAGGAGAAAGCCAGATGGCAAGAGACAGGTGGCAACTTGGGTTCAATAGACTGAAAGGAAAAACATAACATTACAACAGACTGAATGATCGAAGTAGCACGTCCTCCTTGATCCTAGCCAGGACAGACTGCTCATTGTGTTGTTTAAATGTCCTGAAACATGCTTTTCATCTTTTTGATAGAGCACGTTTCTGATTCTCAGATATTAGATTGAGGTGCTAAACTGCACTTCTTTACAGTCAGGACTTGGAGTATGTTTGCCTATGAGAATATTTAGCCTTTGGAAGAAAAAATCTGTCAATAAATATGATGATAAAGTGCCCTGTTCTAAAGAAGCTATGAGGATAACCCAATGGGACAATGCATATAGAATGAGAAGACACGTATTTGGTTCCAGGTTTGTTCACATGATAAATTCCTGATTTTAGTCGGGTACAGAGGAGGTGTGTACCTGGAAGATGGAAAAATCAGACAGCAGATCACTCTGTTACATTTGCATATCCTTCAGCAACCAGCTAAATAGTATTATTGTTAAAGACCTGTAAATAGGCCATCTGCCTGTTTTTCTTGCTCAGAAATAATACATGCAGGGTACGGGAGGATCAAAATGAAGAAGGAAATAACTGGTGAGAAAAAACATGTTTTGCTTTTGCTTTACTATAAACAATTAAATTAATCATTTACTGTGATGTTTTGTCAGGCTGGAAACTTCAACTTAAATCTTCCCTTTCATACTGGCCTTGAAATTCCTTCAGAGAGATCACAGTGTTTTGTCTCTCCTACCAACAGACTACTCAATGAACCCAGATACAATTGTTTAAATTGTATCCTACGGGTCTGGCATTGCTGCCAGTTGATTCCCGGTGGAAGCACTAATTTACTGGAAGGTCCCAGCAGCCCTATTTATGGTCACGTAGGTTAAGGATAGAGAAATAGATGTAAGATAGCAGTCAATGGTCTTTAATATCCACATTGACTGATACCCCATTATAACGGGTACAGAAAGCCCATCAACAAAACGCATGTTGATGGGCCGCCCATTTTCTATAATATTTCTGTGAGAAGCATGTGAAAATCAATAGAAAAGAATGTAATATGAGAACTACTGTGCATTTCTCATTTCTCACTCTTCCAGTTAAAGGAAAGCATTAGGCTAGTCTGATGTTAATGCCGGTCTAGTAGACACATTCCAAGATAATTCATGTGGATTGCCAGCTACATAATACTTTAAAGACTAACTCAGATTTTAATCGCACAGAAAAATGCTTGTGGACAAATGGGAAGTTCTTTTATATCAAATTAAAAATGTAAAATGGCACACTGGCATTAATCTAGTGCTGTAAAACAACCTAATGGTTCGAGTTTACTTTTGCCGTGTACACTTGTCAAAAAGGCAATTTCCAGAAGTGGACTGAATCTGTTATGAACCGAAATCCAAGTAATTATGCATTCCTTGAATGGACGAGCAGACCCAGGGTTAACAATTGCCCTCTAACTGCAGTATCACAGACCACCGTGACCTCCTGACTGTTTTTGAAAGGTGGGAAATACCACGGTGCAAGACCAATTAGTACAGCTGAAAACTAATAGTCAGACTTATTTACAGGTGGTGTTAGAGGAGGGGCTCTTATTTGTAATTTATTATTCAATAAGGTTCTAAAGGTTGAAAATCAGGTGTCAGATTTCTTAAGTATACAGTACATGGACGTACACTTAAAAGGCCGTATACAACACAACCTTGCTGGTTTAATTGAGGGACTCAAATATGTTACATTTCTGAGATCAGTATCTTAGGCGTTATGACTCCAAATATTCATTACAAACAGCCAATTTTTATACATTTCTTCTTACTCCCTCCACGTGACAATCCACACAATTCTGTATTAGGTAATTAGATAATTGTTAACATACAACTCCATCTAAGGACATTTAATTAACTTATCCCTTATCAATAACTTTAGTTTTTACTTACTCAGCAAGTTATTTTTCTGTGTACTCCCTTTCTTTGTTATCTTATCGCTAGTTTCACTTTTATTACATAGAATTGCTATTCCACCAAGTGAAACTTTAATTATAAGTCTGTCTTTAACTCAGTACCATTCTGTACCAGTCAATCTCCTCCTCCTACAGAAACCCCAATTAAAAAGGATAATGTATACCCAGATGTATTCCTTGTTAGAGCTAACTGTTTTTCCTGCACTTGTTATCAACTGATTAAATATATGCATCAGTATGCACTGGCATGTCTTTTAATGAGGTTTACTGAAGTCACTAAACTGACCATTGTTTTAAGGTCAGCCCCAGCTCAATAGTCCAGTGGTACTTTAAATTGACTTAAACTTCCCTGCTTAACAGGCAAAGGCTAAAGGTCACTATTACTACAACATAAAGAGACATAAATACCAGGATAACATTAGCAGACTTCAGGACAGTCAGATTAACCCTTTCCTTACAATGGAATAATAACTAAAAGCCATGAGGCACAGCAAGATACTGGGAGTACAATGCTTAAAAGTAATAAAAATAGAAGCAGTCCACTGGGGTTAAAATACTTTTGGAACAAATTTCTTAAGTGTGATGAACAACCATATATTGGGTGAAGTGGTCTTTTCTAGTCCTTCCCCAGTGTTATGTTTTATATGAGTGATATGAATTTCCAGCACATCCATGGAGTTGAAATCTCCAACCGGAACCTCCTCTAGATTCGAAGGCTAGAGTTTTCCTTCCAGTTACTGCTTGTTTTTGGGTGGTCCCAGGATGTCCAACAAAGGAAGGTGGGGAGACCTACGACTGAATCCATGCTCCGAAATGGAAACTCTTTCTGCTCATAGAATTGAGGGGGTCTCGGGGGGAGATTTGAGTGGCATGAGTTCCAACAATTGCTCCGGCAGAAAGCCAGCCAGTCAATAGGACTGGGTGGCTCCCGCTGGTTCCATTTGGCAGGAAATGAATTGTGCAGCCTTCCTGAAGAGAGATCAGTGGGCTTCTGAATGCAGAGGTGAGCTACTTACTGCCTAATACAGTACCCGTCACCTGACGGTGTCTGGAATGATCTAGATGTAAATAATTTGAAGACAATGGTGACCTGAACTGGTAGAGAAATGCTTTTCTCCTATTGGAAATGGGCTGCCGTCCTCAGCCAGAGTTGACATATTTCCTCAATAGCCTCTGGACAGTGGGCAGGGGAAGGGAAGGGCAATCCTTCTGATACACAGCCAGCATAGAAGTCTAAGTACGACCTTCTTGCTCTGTAGACCCTGGTGAATGAGTGGCCACGTGTAGGGAAGAGATGCCTCCTCTGGTACCTAACTCTAAGGGCTAGACATTCGGTATCGCCCCGGTTGGGGCGCTAAATTTAAAAAAGTTCTGGAATTAGCGCCAGGCGCTAATCCTTCTGACCTCCCGCTAAATTGATTGTTAGCGCTCCAAGAAAGAACTGGAGCATTAAATCAAGCGCTAATCACCTCACTTAGGGTGCTACACACAGAGAGCGGGGCGCTACCCGCAGAGCGATAACCAATTTCAGGTGCACTCCAATCAGAACTCATCATTCACACGGGCTCCTTCCAGTTCTTAAAGGGGAGGTTCAATCATTCTGCACAACCTTATTCTCAACATTGCTGGCTCTGAAGGCGACCTCCAAGCAACTCAACAGCTACACCTCTTATCCTCATGGCTGATCCCAGTCCCAGGGAGAGAGCTCACCGTTTCAGCGACCAGGCATTGGAGGCACTGGTTGCGGCAGTCGAAAGAAGGAGGGCAGTGCTGTTCCCGGCCACTGGCAGGAGGCCATTGCCCCAGGTCTTCAGGGCAATATGGAGCGAAGTGGCCCAGGACGTCTCGGCCAGCAGTGTGGCCCTCAGGACCCACACACAGTGCCGTAAAAAATTCAACGATCTCACTCAGGTGGTCAGGGTGAGTAAGTCCTACATACCAGCATCTGAACCTCAGTCTGTACACACTGCACAAACCATCACACCCCCACCACTCACCCACCAAGCATCTCCACCTGCTCAAACTCACATACACATCTCACGCCTTGCCTACAATCACAACTATTCAACTATGGCAGGCACATCTCCCAAACACATAGCTGCACACTCACTCACACACTTTCCTTTCTCTTGCAGGCCAAGCTGGCCCACAATAGGAGGGAGCAGGAATGAACAGGCGGGGGGGGGGGGGGGGGGGGGGGTGAAGTGGACATCCAACAGCTTACAGACCTGGAAGAGCGAGTGCTGAGAGTCATTGGGCACCAGGTGGTGGGCGCTGTGGCCATCGGCGACGTAGACCATCTTGGGGACAACAACAGTATGTTCATCCCCTCTCCTTCTCTCATCCCACTTCCCTCTCACACCACAAGCCTTTCCCACTATGCAGCTCATTATATTGTCTGCATTCCTTGCTCCCTTCCTGCCCCCCTGCTCTCCCTTTAACGCGAGTCTTGTGCCTTTATGCTTTCAGGTAACCAGCAACCAGCTGACTAGCCTGTCCCTGAGCCTCCCAGTGAGAGTGTGGCGGGAGAAGAGGAGGAGGAGCAAAGCACCACATCACTGCATGTTTCACCCGCAGGTACCATCTCAGATACTGGCACTACGTGATCTTTAGAGGCAAGTTTAGTAGAGGGGTCTGCACTGGGTGATGCACCGGGGACAAGCGGGCTGCAGCAAGGCCAGGGGAAAGGGTAGCTCGGGAGCCAGCTCTCCGGAGGGCGAGTTCGCGCACGAGTTCTGCTGCACCGGACTGAGATGAGGACCTCGATGGGGAGGCGTTCACAGGAAGGGTGAGGGGCATGCACACTGAGATGATAGGTGCAATGGCAAGGGTGCCCGATAGCCTGTCGGAAATGGTAAGGAGCGTGGAGGAGTCCAATTGCACAGATCTCTGTGCACACCATGGAGCCCATCCTTGGCAGTCTGCAAAGGATGGTGGACTCCCTGAGAGAGCGTGGAGACCCAGACCTCATGACGCATATCATGGGCGATGTGGCAGCTTCCATTGCAGCACAAGCGGAAGCCACACAACATCTTAGTGCTGTAATGCAGTCAATGGTTGCTGCCATCAAGTCTCAGACTGCTCTCATGCAGTCTCAGCTTGATGCCACACAAGCTCTGACTGCTGCCACCATCGCTGGGTCCACCACAGTCCACTGGGGATCTCACGGTGTCGCAGCAGGCCAGCAATCCTTGCTCCAGCAGATTGGTAGGGATGCTGAGGTGCTGCCCTGGGGGAGTGGCAGTGGGTCAGTCAAGCAGGAACCTGCTGTCCTCTCTCAGGATGACAGCAATCCTGCTCCCACCATTGCCACTCTGCCATTGCCCTTGTCGCTGCCTGTCATCCAGTGCTGGGCAGGAGTATTGGGGTTGCGGAGGGGAGTCATGAGCCAGGTGGAGAGCGGATAGCCCTTGTTTCCGACCAGCCAGCTGCAAGCTTGCTGTGGTGGCTGGAAGAGTGCTGGAACACTGGTCTGGCGCAGGATGAAGGCATCGTGGATGCTGCTAGGATAGTGGGCATTGACGGTGAGGATTCACTGTCTGTGGTCACACACCAACTACACATTAAGTGAGTGGTAGCCTTTGCGTTACTGAAGACCTCAGGATTGTTACTGGGTGCCCGCAATGCGACGTGGGTGCAGTCAATGTCGCCCTGCACCATGGGGAATCCCGCTATCCTGGCCAAGCCACATGCACTCTTGTCCTGCTTCTCTCTGGTGATGGGGAAGGAAATGTAGTCCCTTCTCCTTCTGTAGAGAGCATCTGTGACCTCCCAGATGCAGCAATGGACGGCGAACTGCGAGATGTTAGATATGTCTCCTGCTGCAGACTGCAAGGATCCGCTGGCGTAGAAATTGATGGCGACGGTGACCTTGACTGCCACTGGGAGAGCCGTGGTGGTCCTGATCTGAGGCTCGAGGTCTGGCTGCAGGAGGTGGCAGAGCTCTGTGACCACCTCCTTGGTGAAGTGGAGCCTTCTAAGACACTGCTCCTCAGTGAAATTTATGTCGGAGAAGTGCTCCCGGAATACCCTGGGATGGTAAGGCCTCTTGTTGAGAGCCCTGTTGGCCCTCCTCCCTCTGGCCACATTTTCCAATATTTGTCTCTGCCTCCGCTGCCTGCGACGTTGATGCTGGAGGGCGAGGTCGAGTGCCAGTACAGCCCCCCCATTAACGTGACCAAGCGTAGGATTTCAAAATCTTAGCAGAATGAAGTGACAAATTTTTAGAAGGCAGAACACTCCTGAAAGTAAGCAACGTTTAACTTACTGAAAATGGCTGTTTCGCTATGTGAAACTGAAAAGGCAGCATCGATTGATGACTAAAATGAAACCTTTAAATACTGCTCCTACAGCAGCCATCCGAATGCATCACCCCTCCTCTTCCTGCCGTTATTCAGGCCAGGCGCTAAGGCAGGGGGACGACAGTGAATTTTGCAACTAGGCCGTTCACGGGGCGTTCCAAACTCATTGACATCACCATCTGGGAGCCACTAAAGGCCTAGGCGGTAAATGTTAGCGCCAGCGCTAAATCCTGGGTGAATTTCTCGTGCGGCGTTGGATTCGCCGCGCTGCGCCGCAAACCCGTTAGCGCCCCCCCTAGGCGCTAACGGGAGGCGCTAACATGCCGAATTTCTCCCCCTAAGAACCTTTAATCTGGCCTCTTGCATGTCCTTATCCTTCTCCACATAACAAAAAAATAAAGCTCTTCCCCTAGGGGAATCCATGTCTACAGTGCTAAGCTGTACTTTGAGCAGATCTGAGTAAAAATTTCCTGCAAAAGTCTTGACTCAACCCTTAAAATATTTTAAAGAAAGCTCCTTAGCATGAATTATTTGGGGGAAAAATGGAAAGGGTTGAGTCAGAGGTACCCTAAATGTGCCCCCAAAATGAGAAAAAACGCAGAGGAGAATCCCCTCCAGACTTCCTCCCCTTTCTAGGTTTCCTACCTTTCATTTTCAAATTTGGTAAGGGAAGTCATCTTCCATTTTAACTCCAGCTATTTTAAATTGCTGCAACCAGTATTCCTCCATTTCCACTGCTCACAGTTCAGCATCTTCCAAGTGATGTTGGAAAAAGCAGTCAGCAGACTTAATTCTTTGTCTAATACAATATGCCAAAACCCATTCTGTATATCCACAAAGGTGAATAGTTTCTTTTTCATAAGCTCAGGCAGAAAATCTATGGTTTGAAATGCATAGTGATTACATTTGAGGGCTTTATGTAGTAGCTTTGGATTGATGCACAGGCACATTTTATCATTCCCTTTCATCACAACCATGATTGAAGACACCCTATCAGTTGGAACACTGACTGGTGCAAGAACATTTCTATCAATAAGCTCATTAATGTGCTTCTTGACAAGTTCTTCTATAGCCAATGGTAATTTTATGGCTCACAATTATGTAGGTGAAAACTTGGAGTCAATTTTAAGATGGAGAGTATTTTCTAACTTCTCCTCTCCCTTAACGATATCCTGGTACTTGGTTACTACATCTTGTTTTGTGAGTTTTGATGTAGCCGCCATCATGTTCATCATGTTCTCATGATTCACTGTCACAAGTTGTAAATGTTGAATAACTCCAGCAACTAGAACAGGTCTACATCCACTTGGCGCTATCTGAAACCCAATGCTGCACATCTTGTTGTTCTTGGGGATTTTCAACATTGACCTTTCCTTTTCCAAATGGCTTCCTTTTAGCTTTGTTGAGCATGAATAGTGAAGCATCAGAATCCTGAAGTTTATCAAGTAGCCTATCATACTCATCCTCTGGTACAACATTAACAGTAGTACCACAGTCTAGCTGAACTCTGACTGGACTATTGCTTATGAGCACGTTGGCATATAAAGGCCAATAGCCTTGTGTTGCATTTGGAGAGAGGACTCCCTCCCTCCATGTGAGGCCCACAGATTCGGACTAGTAGGCCCGAGTGCACTCGACACTCAACTTCCAATTCTGAGGGAGAAGTTTTGATCCGTTTTGATTGCTCTACATGCATGTGCTGGCCTCGTTTACATTTCTGACCCCAAACAGGACAGATGTTTTTCTTTTTGACATGCCATTTTCCATAGTATTTACAGCTATTTGGGGGGCTTTGAAAAGTGTGATGTGATAAGGTGCTAAATAAATGCAAGTTTTTTCTTTCTATTGGGTTCAAATAATTTTGCAAGATTTTTAGGCTTGATATATCCTATGAACTAATCAGTAACTCTCAGACCTTAAAACTTTGCTGCATGTATATTTTTTAAGAATGCTTAACATATTTGTATCAAATTCTTTTATCCAGTGATGATAACCCTTTATTCAAAACAAGTAATGCCTTAATTAAAATAACAGACAGAAGAATTTCATCTGAAATATTTGTGTTGATGCACTAATATTTCCATATATTCTAGGCCTTACATTTCTGAACTCTTGATATCTCCTATCTGAAAATTGAACATTGCCAATTGAAATTTAAATTGGATTACGTTGTACACATCAGAAAGCTACTTTAAAGAATGACTGTGGCCAGGTGTTGTATTTTGGTTTAATGAGGATCAGAAGCTCGCCTCATATTAATACTTTCACAATGGACTTGCGTGTCTGAGCTCTGCCTGCCAGTAACAGACTGAGTTCACACGAGAGCTCGGTTAGAAATGGGCTTTGCCTTGAGCGACTCTACTCATGCAGCCCCAAGGTGAAGGTTGTTGAATCCGATCTAATGTAGCTCTGCCACAGCTCAGGGGTTTTATGAATGCAGCTAAAGGTTGTCCATGAGATGTCGGCATTGCCTCAAAGCCAGAAGAGGGAGATTCATTCATCTTATGTGATGTGTGAAGGTATAGCTGGTTGAAAACTAAAGCAAAAGTACAAATGAAATATTTACAGTGAAGTTTCAAGAAGGAGGTGCAATTTGAGGAATGGAACTGAAAAGATACGGGAAGCATAGGTTAGAGTGAGCGAATTTATGTTAAAACCGTGCAGAAGTCTGGTGAGTACCCAATTTGTAGTAATGTCCATTTTCAGATCTGCAGAATTACAAGAATCGCTATAATGAAGAGGAATCTGTTCAGACTTGTCTGACATATAATTGAAGAAAGCATTGGGATACTGGGAGATTAATTTGCTCTGCGTTAAGAAATAGTTACATACTAAATGTGTATTAAAGTTTATTAAGTGCTAGCTGGTGTTAATAGAGTGGATTACTAACTTTTGCCCATGCTCCTAAAATTGCTCTTAGCATCAAAGAAACATACATTAATGCACATCCTGGCATCTAACTTTATTTAAATTGTTATTTGCTTGTTAAAGTTGAGGAGTTTTTTGATGAACTGTGCAGAATAGGTGTTGCATAAAACTTCTTCATCCAAAACAAAGAGCACAACGATAAGTATGGATGAGCAAGGCCATTCGGCCCATCTGGCCATCCTCCCATAGAAACGTATAATCCACAAGCACACTCTCCAACTACCTCTTGAATGACTGCTGAGTTTTTCCTTTCATTACTCTTATTCAAAAGATTCCACTAACCACCCACCTGTACAGACTCAGATGATCCTGGTCCATGTGTTAGTAATAACCAATCCTGTCTTGGCTGTGTGCAAGGGACTGGAGACAATTTACGAGCCACTGGCCTGTTTATGTGATTTTACAAACATACTGCTACTGAAAAAAGAAGGAACTTACATTTATATAGTGTCTTTCTCGACCTTGGGACTATTCAGGCAAACGTGGTTGGCATCTGCTATCTCCTTCTGCAGACATTTCTACAAAGGTAAGATAATTGATGCTCGTACGCAAGGTAAACTAATCACTATTCATGCCATCTAGCAGTGCAGAACAGTTGACAGTGATTCTTATTGTTTACCGTGGCATTTTTCTTCAAATTGAACATTTTCTGTTCAAGCAGGTCATTGGCACCATGTTGACCTCCCATGGGATTCCTTATCCTGCCAGCTGGACTTTCTGTTTTGCCTGCCCTTCCAACCAATAAGAAGACACTTCTCAATTCCTTTATACCACCCACAACAACATGCATTGCGGCATCAATGCTCAATTTGCTCACTATCCTACTGGACTAATTCACTAAGCATTATTTATAGCATATATGTGCCTATTAAGGGAGGTAAGAGGTGATTTCACGATTTCAGGCTTATCTGATTGTCTACTTAGATGTGCTGGAATCAGAGCTTTGTTATGTGTAAAATAGGGAATATTTCTGTATTGTATCTTAGATAGACAAAGTAACATGAATTAAAGGTTGGTTTTGGATTAGCTGTATCTGTAAAACAGTTTCTTTGTCTCTGTGTCAGATGGTAGCCATCTGATGAAACTCTCAGGATTCAGACACATGACAATAAAGGTTCTCTGTCCCAGTTGCCAGTAGTGTGACAGTGATGCGCAATAAAAGGCTTCTTGCACTTAATTGATTTTTTTCCCTCTTGTTCATAGCCTTTTTCGATCTCCCTTCTGGTGTGAATCATAAACCTTTGTGGCAATCTCTGTCACAGGACGTCCAATTCTAGTCTAATTTCCAATGTTGTCCACAAATTGCTGTAGAACAGAAGTAACCTAGGTACAGCTGCTAGATCCGCTGTATAAGATTTTGTCTGCAGCACCTGGGATTTGCTAATCTCAGACTTCTTGCATGACTGCAAATGGATTTAAGTGAGGTTCTGATCGCAAGCATACATAGCCTTTAGCATTGCTGCACTTTCTATGACCAAGTGAACGTAAACTCAGTCAGTAAGATGGATAAATACAGAGCATCAAAGCAAGGTGTGTGGGATCTTCTGATGATTATGTAGTTGATCTAAAGCTCTGTTTAAACTTGGGCCTATGCAGAGATTAAAGTTGAGCTTCTCAACAAGACCAAAAAAGATTTCCAACAAGGACCATGGTTGTTTGGTTAGTGTTATGATGGTCCTTAAATTGTGATGGGGGATACTAGTGTATGAATAGCGTTTGGTTTAGATATGGCAATGCTCCATTAAAATAGTAGAAAAGTAATTTCAAACAAACACATTAAGCATTCGCACACTAGTGTCACACAGGGTAACCTCAAGAGTGCAAATTTTCCACTGCTTAAACTCAAAATATTTTTATAATAATTGAGTACTTTTTGACCGGCTGAATGTTATTCATTATCTACCATTAAATTCTAAGAGATAAATTACTGCATGAGAATCAGAAAATTGAACAATCTTCTGCAGCAGGAAGCTGCTGGCAAAATAATTTCTTCTGCCCTTTCCATTTCTGCCCTGATGGCTGAGTGAGCTTATGCAGCCATACTGGCCAGGAATGTTCCAAGTGTGATCCCTACTCTATGCTGAATTCACTGATCCATGTAATAGAGGCCCTACAATTGTCCTCAGTGCCATGTGTTAGGGAGGGGAAAGATCAGCCAGTGTCCCCACCATTGATAGCTTTCCAGTGATTCTCTCACACGTGTGCGCGTTGTTTGAGCACAGCGTCAGGGCTGGCTGTCACGCCCCTGGTCAGATAATCTGCTGACAGTTACTGTCAAAGGTTACAAGAAGAGAATCGCCACTTGAACGAGTTACTGGAGGAGTCATAGTGCCTGTTGAACTGTATCTCAGCAAGCAAAAGAGAAAATTGATGAGAAAAGGTAAAAGGCGGTACTGTAACTTTAAGCTCATGTATTAGTATATTCCATATTCCACACATAGGACATTATTATTTATGAAACATTAGCTACCTAAATCATGATAGCATTATCTATATTCAATGTTACACTCTCTGGAAACCGTTCTAAAAGCCAAAATATATTCCTGGAGCTCTCGGGAATGACATGATGTACTTGGGTTTGACAGACCTGCTGTAATGCATAGTGTGCACCATCAGCTTTCATGACCATTGTTAATAAAAGAATCAATATTAAATACTGTCTGCCGAGATTTTCCCAAGGCCACTTGCTTCCATCACTATCACAACCAGCTTTATGGCTGCATAATACCTGGCATTCTGCCCATTATGGTGTCATTACATTTTTTGTTCAGTTTTTAAGGTGAGGAATGAAAACCTTTCTTGCATCAGTGCTCTAAACTAACAGAGCAGCACATCAGAGAGTGTTCGGGAAAACTGCTGTGTTTTATTTTCTCTGTTATCGTAAAATTGATGATGCACTGACTTTAATAAGGGCACATTTGTTTTTGTAGTCTGCATCCAACACTACTCCGCCAAACTGTTATTGGAGAAACACACTTTTTTTTTAAACCAGAAGGATGAAATTGCCTGGTACGCAAATGCCACTGCTGCTCAAACTTCAAATAAAAAGAAAATCTTGCGTCTATATAGCTGCTTGTGTTTCTGAGAAACTTCGAAACCACTTCACATGCCATAAGCTACTCAAGTGCAGTGACTGTTGATATGCGTGTTGATTTTGTGCACAAGACCAACAGACAGCAAAGAGATGAAAAATGAATGAACCTGCTTTTGCTGGTTGAGGAAGGAATATCAGCCAGTAAACCGGGAAAATTCCCTGCTCTTCTTCGAATAGTGCCATGGGTTCTTTAACATTCACCAGAACTGGCAGACAGGGGCCGGAATTTTCTTGCATCCATGTGGGTGGGATTGGAGGCAGGTCGGGAGTGAAAGTTGAAATAACTTGAAGCGGGTCGGGAAACTACCGTCGTCCCACCTCCAACGCCTTTCCCTCGGGCGCGTTTGCCAGTGCGGCAGAGACCCAAACGGCAGAGGCGGCCGAGCTAATTGAGATGATTATGAGGTACTTGTCAGACCCTTAAGCGTCTTTTTAACCCTACCTTTCAAATTTCCCTGGATGACCACGGGAATCATGCAGCTCAGGAATTACGTCCGTGAACCTGAGGCGGATGTTCAGTGGCCATTGATCCAGCTCATTAGTGCACAGCATGGAAAGCACAATAAATACTCCCACCTGACAGCTGGTCACTTTGCTAAGGCAGATGCTGTTGCTGACCGCATTGTCAGCACAGATTTAGCTTCCGAGAGGTTGCAAGTTTTCAGCAAAGTCAGGATCCACTGTCACCTCATTGGTAGAACCTATCACACCATTGACAGATTGCTTCTCTCATATCTACCTGACCTGCCATCTATTACATCAGCATGGCTGCCATTTATACTCTCTCACCTTGGTCCTCAGAATCAGACCACAATGTGCCCCAACACCAGCAGCACCAGGCACACCTGCAGCATCAACAACAACAACACCAACCTTCTCCTCACCAACCCAATGCTGCACAGGACTCAGGGCATCAGCGCAGGGCTGTAACACACTGGAGGCGATACCCCCAACACAGAGTATACAGGCAGAGGATGAGCTTCCTCAATATGACTGAGCAGCAGTGCCAAAGGAGGCTCAGGCTATCATGCCAGGTCATCACAGACATTTGCACATTGCTGGAGCAAGATCTGCAGCCCAGTGGAGCGGTGGACACGCCTTACCAGTGGCTGTCAAAGTCACCAGTGCCCTCAACTTCTTCGCCCCAGGCTCCTTCCAGGGATCTGCAGCAGACATTTGCGGAATCTCGCAGTTGGTCTCCCACAGATGCATCACGCAGGTCACCGATGCCATGTTTGACAAGTCAGCCAATTATATCAACTTTGCCACTGATGAAGCCAGAGTTACTGAGCGGGCGCTGGGCTTTGCCGCTCTGGCTGGCTTCCTACGGGTGCAGGGCGCCATCCACTGCACACACGTGGCCATCAGGGAATCCCCATCATCACCCAGGAGTGTTTGTCAGCCGCAATGGCTTCCACTCCCTCAATGTGCAACTCGTCTGCAACCATCGGAAGATCATCATGCATGTGTGCGCCAAATTCCCTGGCAGCTTCCATGACTCATCCTTCGCCAGTCCACCCTCCCTCAGCTCTTTGCTCCTCCAAACAGACTCTCCAGCTGGCTGCTTGGAGACAAGGGCTATCCACTGAAGACGTGGCTCATGACACCCTTGAGGAGGCCAAATACTGAGGCCCAGGAGAGATATAATGAAAGCCACATTTCCACCAGATGTGTCATAGAGCAGACAATAGGCATGCTGAAAATGTGCTTCAGATGCCTAGACAGATCTGGAGGAGCCCTTCAGTACGCACCAGCCAGGGCCTTCAGAATCAGCGTGGTCTGCTGCACCCTGAACAACATAGCGCAGCAGCGAGGATTAGTGCTGCATGAGGAGCAGGGCTCTGAGCGCACAGCCTCTTCAGAGGAGGAGGAGGGGGAGCATCAGCTGGAAGACGAGGAGGAGGAGCAGGAGGAACTTGCGGTCCAGATTCCATCAGCACCCGAGCACATTGCTGTCCGGGAGGCCAGGAATGGCCTCACCATGGCCAGATTTGCTTTACTTTACGCAGTGCATCCATATGGCTGCCACATACTACTCCAGGTTCCCACCACCCCACAGCAACACCATAAAGCATCGCTACAATGATCAAGCCATTCCTTTCACACTGACCACCATTGCTGGAAGTAATGTTGTGTCTCACCATTCACTCCAACTCACTAAGCCACTTCCAAAGATGCAGACAGAATTGGCCATAAATAATAATAATTTTTATCTGTGACATCAGAGTAACGGGGGCTTAACACAATCAGTTATTAAAACACTCAAGTGGCTACCCTTGTGAATCTACTTGTGTTTCATCTCTCTCTTACGGGTGCTTCTACGAGGTGCTACCCCTGTGGCTTCAGCAGAGGTAGAGGCATCCTGCTCACTTCCCTGCTGCGACTGCTTAGACACTTTTGGCAGACGTCCTCTGGTCTTGGAGCCTGTGATGGCCCCACCAAAGTCTGCTCCTCCAGCGACTGTGCAGGGGCAGACTCGACCATCGTGATCCCAGGAAGCATGCGGGGCTATGACTGAGGGGGAGGCAACGGGGGAGAAGTGTGGGCGCTTTGAGAGGAGCCTCCACTTCCCTCTCCCCTCTCACCATCATCCCTCTCATGCACCACCCACACTTCCCTGCTAGCAAGGAGGTGGAGAGCACCTTGCTGCACAGCAGTGGGGCGATGAGGACCCAAGTCTACGTTGACATCCCTCCTAGGGAGGAGGTCTATAAGCCTCTGCCATCTATTCTCCATAGAGACCATGTGCTCCTGTGAGTGGCGTGTTAGCTGCTCTATGCAGGTGGCCATCCTTTCCACGGAAGAGCCTACAGTCGTCATCGCCTGCGACACGGTGGTGCTCATGTTGGAGATGGACTCCTCCATTTTCTGCACATTTGCAGACATCGCGGTCACAAAACCTCTTAAAGCCTCCTGCACTTCTTCCTGCACCTCCAGGATTGCCCTCTTTCTAGATGGCCCCCGAGGCTCAGCATCTGCATGCAGCTGAGCAGAGCTGGGAGCGTCCTGTGCTCTCCGGCAAGGACTCTCCACTGCTGTCCCTGTCTCCACCATCTCCTCTTGCTCACTAGTGACTTGTGACACACCAGGTGACAACACTACTCTATCTCACGTGGGACCCACCGAGGTGTGTGTATCTGCGCTGCTGCTGGGTGCGCTTATGTCTGGTGACAGTACACCCTCAGAGGCTGGAGGCTCCTCTGAGGAGTCGTCTTCCTCTTCCTCCTGGACAGTGGGGATGAGGGCTCTTGATGGACCTGTGGGAGAGTAAAGAGATGATTTAGAAATGTCATATCAAGAATGGGTAACGATATCATTATGCACATGACGAACATTCACTGGCTGCTGACATCAGTCCCCATATAAGTGGCTGCTGTATACCATGTGGTTGTATGAGATTTAGAAGAATGAGAGGTGATCTAATTGAAACATAAAATTCTTAAGGGGCTTGACAGGGTTAATGCTGAGAAAATGTTTCCTCTGGTTGGGGAATCTAGAACACGGGGTCACAGTCTCAGAATAAGGGGTCAGCCATTTAGGACTGAGATGAGGAGAAATTTCCTCACTCAAAGGGTTGTGAATCTTTTGAATTCTCTACCCCAGAGAGCTGTGGATGCTCAGTTGTTGTGTATATTCACGACAGAGGTCAATACATTTTGGGAACTAAGGGAATTAAGTGAGATGGGGATTCTGTGGGAAGGTGGAGTTGAGGTAAAAGATCAGCCATGATCTTGTTGAATGGCAGAGCAGGCTCGAAGGGCCAAATGGCCTACTCCAGCTCCTAGTTCTTATGTTTCTTATGTTCTAATTCTGTCACCAGGTTACTGAGATGTCCCCCTCTCTCCGTCTCCCACTTCCAGCTGCTCTGTGACTCCTGATACTTCCATGGTGACCTCCTCTGCTGCAGTTAATGTGGCCAATGATGGAAGGCCACCTCCGGTTCTCTCCCTCTCCCTCTTATTGTCGGCTCTCTTCTCCTACAAGGAGGGAAAGAAGAGAAGTTTGAGTGAGAGTGAAGGAATGAGTGTAAGGAATGGATGGGTTACATCTTTAGAGGGTAAACATGATGGAGTGGGGTGCCAAAGCCAAGTGGCCTCCTTGTGTGTTGTTAGATGGTATGAGTGCATTAGGATGAGGGTGAGTGTGAGGGGTGGTTAGTCAGATGGGGATGTGATAATGTAGATAGAGAGAGAGGGATGGGTGGACATGCAAGGTATGTTGGTGTGAGTAAGGATGTGCAGGAGTAGGCTTGGGAAGGCAGAGTGTTGGGGATGTGATGAGAGGCACAGCAGGATGAAGTTGAGTGTGGCTTTGCACTCACCTTTCCTGATCTAATGAGATCATTGAAACGTTTCCGGCACTGCACCCAGGTCCTCCTGACAACATCCCTGCTGTTCACCTCTGCAATCACCAACCTGGCTCCTTTGGTCTGCTGGGGAGATCTCTTCCGCCCATCGAAAGGGAAGAGGACCTCCCTGCGTGCTCTCACTCCCTCCACAAGCATATGAGTCATCTGAGAACCTGGGTGCAGCAGTCTGCCTCTGTGGAGTCATGTTTCCAAGTCTTTCCAACACTCCAATGCTCCAGTACAGTGCCTGCACACTCCTACATGAACCTTCAAACGCAATGTGGCCATGTCTCCTTTAAATATCCCGGCTGAAAATGCGTCATCGATGACGTCATCAGAGCCGCACCATTTAATAGGGCTGGGTTACGTGCAGGGCTGCCTTAACAGGTGCTATTAAGGGAAAGTCGATCTCAGGAGCGGAATGGAATGAGGAACAGGATCACAACCTGCCACAGCGACCTCCCGCAACCGACCCGCCCAGGTACAGAAAATTCTGGCCAGGGTCTCAATTTGACATTTCATCTAAGGAACAGCTCCTCTTATAATGCAGCACTCCCTCAGTACTGCGCTGAAGTGTCCGGCTAGATTACCTGCCCAAGTCTTGGGGTGGGGCTTGAGTTTACCAATTTCCCTCTTCAGAATGGAATAGCAAATCCAAAGTTACATAAGAAATAGGAGCAGGAGTAGGCCATTTGGCCCTTCGAGCCTGCTCCGCCATTCAATAA
This sequence comes from Squalus acanthias, assembly GCA_030390025.1. Classification (NCBI taxonomy): domain Eukaryota; kingdom Metazoa; phylum Chordata; class Chondrichthyes; order Squaliformes; family Squalidae; genus Squalus; species Squalus acanthias. Next base: position 18,627,703 of record CM059444.1, on the reverse strand, counting down.
GATCATGGTTGATCTTCTACCTCATCTCCACTTTCCTGCACTATCCCCATATCCCTTGAATCCCTTAATATTCAAAAATCTATTGATCTCTGATAGTTCATGAGTTCAAAGTGCAAATCCCACCTTGGAAAGTTGTCAAATTAAATTGAATAAACGAGTTAATTTGTGGGCCAGCACCAGAGAACATGAAAGTTGACTGATTATTGTAAAGACCCAATTGGTTCAATAATGTCCTTCAGGGAACCTTGTGCTACTAGCCGATCTGACCTACACATTAATCTAGTCTACACTAAATGGTTGTTTCTTAATGCCCTTTAAAGTAGCCTAGCAAGCCATTCAGTTGTGCAAACAATTGCTAAAGGGCTCACCAGCACCTTCTCAGGGCAACAAGGGATGGGTAATAAATGTGACCTTGCAAGTATTGCTCACATCCTGAGAACAATCTTTTTTAAAGTGCCTTTCTTTCATTCAGTTACTGTGAAAAGTAAAATTGAAGAGAGCTGAGTTGTAATTTCATCTGTGAGATGAATGAATAAGTAATTTTGTTTGTTTTATGCATTGCAAATTATTGCTTCCCTATTTTCTCCTTATTAAATTTCGCTGCACTTGCCTGGTGGCCAAGCACAGCTCTATGCCAATTCTGCTCCCTAACTAGTTGCTAGGTGATATGGAAGAGTGGCCTAGCCGATTGGAGCTGTGAATCGCCCTCCATCACTGTGGAGAAGTACTGCACCTGAGGATAAGACTGAGGCCTCGTATTCATTCACTGGTAACTTTTATTCACAATATTTATCACAGGATTGCATGTTGCCATTAAGGACCAAGAGATGTCTTTAAGGGAAAATCCACCAAGACTGTGTTCCCTGAGCAGAACCACACTAGATAGGAGTGCGAGTTGGAGAAAGGGCTATAACATTGCAGCTTTGATATCCAACACACCGTCTCCTCTAGTGAGATCTGTACTGGGATTGTAGCCTCATTGAATTTGTCCTTATGTGTCCTTTCCACTCGTGTAGAAGTGAAAAGGGCACCGTGTGGGCCAACTTTCCTGTTCTTTGTATTGGATGACCCGAGTGCAGCGCATAGAGGAAAATCGGGTCGGGAGGAGTGCATGCCTGTAATGGGTGCTGCCCAATTTACATTCCTTTAAATTAATGGACAGCAGATCAGGCAGGCTTCCTTGCAGATATGAAATCATCTCAACCAGATTTCCTCTATTCGCTGTGCTCCGATGATCCAATATGCCTAGACACAATAGCAGGAAAATCTATCCTCTTTCTTGATCTATTAGCCAAGAATTGGGAAAAAGTTCTTTGGTGGGGCAAACCGGTTTAGCCTGACAGCTGTTAGCCATCAGATATACAATTCATCAAGGGCAGTATATAGAAAAGGACACAGCCAGCAGATTGTAGGGGAAGATCTGCTGTTGCACCATTGAAGGAGATGATGGCACTAAAACCCTGAGGGGGAGAAATTCAGTATCGCCCCATTTGGGGCGCAATTATCGGCAGGGCGCAAAGATTAGCGCCTGGCGCTAATTATCGCCTCCGACTGCAAACTTGATTTTTATCGCCCCTGGAGGTCATTGGAGCGCTAAATCAGGCGCTTCACACCTGTCTTAAGGCGCAAAGGCCGAGGAGCGAGGCGCTACCTCAGAACGCTGGCGTAGCTCATGTGATGTCAGTCAGTAATGGAACACACACACAATGGCGCCGGCCAGTTCTTAAAGGGGAGGGTTGATCTTGCTTTCCATCCACATCCTGCTCATTGCAGTCTTGAATCTCGGCCTGGAGAGACCTGAACATCAAATTTGCTGGAAAGAACAATGGAGAGTACCAGGGAAAGAGCTCAGAGTGCAGCCCCCACAGTCTCTTCTAAATCGATACAAGGAAGGGCAAATCAAAATGAACCTGCAAAGTGCTGCTCAGTACTCAAAACTCCTTCACACAGCGTTGAATCTCTCCAGAAGTATCTCTCTCTCTCTCTCAGAATGCGTGGTTCAAAAATGTCACCAACAATAAAAGGCAGGAAGCGGTCGCCTTTAAATAGTGCTCCCCCAGTCCCTTCCTGACTGAAAAACGCTCCCCTCAACCTGTCGTTGCTAGCGGCAGGCGGTAAGGCAGGGGGCGCCACTCAATATCCGGTCCGGGGCGCTACCGGGGCGTTGCGCACTCGACTGACGTCACGATCTGCCGGCGCAGGAGATCGTGGCGGTACTGTTTAGTGCCGCCGCAAAATGTCTAGTTAATTTCGCGAGCGGCGCAAACATCGCCGCGCCCGGGCACTAGTTGCTTTGCGCCCCATTAGTGCCCTCTTAAGGCGCTAACGGGAGGCGCAACCAACTGAATTTTTCCCCCTGAGACTCTAACGATCTGTGTTAACCATTCCATGATGTCTCAACTCCCTCCCTACACCCTTTTTTTTTGTCTTAAAATACTCCTGTGCAGCGCCTTGGGACGTTTTACTACGCTAAAGGCGCTATATAAATACAAGTTGTTGTTGTTGTTGTTAAAGATCTTTGGATTCTGAGCAGCTTCTACTTTTTACCTCATGCCCTCATTAAAATGTTTGCTGCAGTCCTTGCGTCTTCTGTTTACTGGAGAGGTGACATTTAATTTAGCTGACACTTCATTCCCGTGCTTTCTCAGCTTTTAAGGGCTTGGAGGCTTGTTTGCAGATTTTGCTGATCGTTTTGGAAGACTGTTTCAATTTGGGGTTATATTTACCTGCATATCAAGCCAATGCAGCCATACTATTCTGCCTTTGCAGCTTGTAAAATAACATGGCCACTTTGCAATCTTATTTTACATATTTCTAAATATGTATTATCATGTAATGCCTTCAAACATAGTTCATTATTTCCCATCAACTTACTGCAGGTAGTGAACTTTCCTGTAATATACAGTTGAAAATTAAAGTGTCACATGCTTGTCCTGCATTGTTCTGTCATGTTATCCAGCGTACTCTTGGGTCTTACATCATAAAATTGGTAATATCTTCAGGTATGGATGTGACTCAAACTCAAATTTAAAAAAACACTTCAGCATCAAGCAAAAGACGCCAAAAATAATAAGGAAAATTGCTTGAAATCAAAATTCATTGTTTGAATGCATTACAGATCATAGAAGAATTATAAAATGGTGAGCTATAATACATCTAAGCAGTGTCTAGGCTCAGTGCATGAATATGTTGATTACATTAATGTTTCTAATCATACACGTTTGACAGTAAATTCATCGACCCGGCACCCCCATCAGCAATGTGCACTCAAAGGGAATGTGAGTCAGACAAGCAGAGCCAAAGTGTTGTGGCCCAATCTCCGACCCCCCGCTACCTTCGAGCACAGCTTCTCTGCTGGGAGCGCTAAATTTATCCCAACCTTTTTTTTCCTGTCACATGACTCTCTTTTCACAAGTGTTGCTATGGGTCGGAGGGATGCCCTCTGGTTAATCTGTGCCAGTGACACTGTAAACGTAACAGGAAGATTTCTTCTGACCACTATTTGTAGCAAAATCACAAAAGCGTTCTTAAAAAAAAAAATCCCCGCCCACCCCCCGATATTGAGAGTTTTTTTTTAAAAACAATTCATCCAGTAATATAGTTTGTAGGCAATAATGCACTAAGCTCAGCGACTGTGGCGGAGTTTGATGAGCTTTGCAATTAGCATTCATAATGTGCAAGCGTGGAATACTGCGTGTTTGAAAACTGTCAGCGACCCAGTAGGGCAGTGGGTTAGCACACTGACCTTTCACCCCGGGACCTGAGTTTGAATTCAGTTCAGTATATTTAAATTGTGCTGTGCTTTTGTTTATGTGCATAAAAGCTGTTGCCAACCTCAAGGAATATTATATTTTTTCTTCAATTCCCATCACGGTTGATATTTTTCACCCCATTTCATTGCTTAAAGTGATAATTGGACTGGGAGTAAAAACTAATTGAAAACCTGAAGTGGATGGTTTGTGAAATTTTGTTTTTTAGACTCAGTTTTCAACCAAATTGGGTAGTTTCAGGGTCACCTTTCTCATTTTAAAAAAATAGTAGCATGACAAACACACACATATACCACCATTTTATGTATGTCACCCATAATGATCCCAGGATAATGGTAGATGGCAAGAGAATGATTGCCATCCAGGTCTGGAGTCATAACAAGAGTAAGTCCTTCATGAAGAAATTGTTCAAAATGTAGATCTGCTGCTGTTGGTCTAGCAAGAGAAGAGAAAGGGTTGGTTCATGTGAAGCATGTGTTCAATCTCTGGTTCACTGGTGAAGGGTGGGCTATGGGATGAGTTTCTAATCTCAATCAGATCATCAAAGGGAGATACTGAGGGAACTTAAGCACTCCACCATGAGTACTGAAGGAGAGACAATCACACCCTCAGTGAAGCAGACCACTTTTATACAGTAATATAGGCAGAAACCGGGAACAGATTTCACAGTTTTTGAACAATATTATTCTTATTTTGAGCCTGCTTTAGCACTCTTTCTCATCTAAAATTGAACAAAAATGAAATAATTTTGTAAACATTCAAAGCAACATTATATACAGCATTATTCCACAGTTTAACCTCTGTAAATGATCTTTCAGGAAGGGAGGGGGGATGCTTGAATTTGCTCTGGCAGCATTAGACCTTGCCTAATGTGGTCCTATTGACTTGCGCAAAATAAGACATTTACTGAAGTAATGGACCATCTATAAATGCTTGTACTATGTCATTATACTGATCTTCTCATCCAAGTGTGAGTCACAGGGAGAACCAAAAATTAAAAATGAAGAAAAAGTCTAAAATATTTATAGTAAAAGACTATAGCTAGAGCAATGGGCAAAAATTAGGTTAGGTTAGAAATAAATAATTCTTAATGTGAAGTCTACTGAAAAGCTGATTTATTCCCCCATGCATTGCCATAAGACAAAAGTTCAATTCTATCATTAACCTTTACACACAGATGTTACACTCCCTGACATTAGCCATTAGCCATTTTGTTAAAGCATCAGGGGGTTTGGTGGGATACTGAAGAATGCTAGTTACATGTAAATGACATGTTAATATACCTCACTCCACTCTGTATGGCATCTGTTGCCATCTTTGTTTGAAACCAGAGGAAGAATAGCTCCAACAAGTGTTATTAAGGGTAGGTGCTATTCCTCTCCTTCTTTGCCTGAATGCATTTCACTTTTGTGAAAGAAAATTGATTATTTATTTGAATTCTTGTCTCTGCAGGATAGGAGTTCTACTTTAAACCAACTGTCTTAAAAATGGTGCAAGGAATTCAATACAAGCCATGCAATTTTCTTTTAGCAATATTGGCTTGACTCTTGGGTCCAGCTGTTCACTGTGGAAAGAGTCCTCGCACCATCCTGGGAAACATTCTTCCCTCAAAAAACACCACCAAGAATAGGTTAACTGGTTATTTGTCTCATTGATGTTTAGGGAGGGAGGTCTTGCTATGTGCAGAAGGCTGTCACATTTAAACTACGTAACAACCCTGATTGTATCTCAAAGTAATTCAAGATTGTGAAGCACTCGGGGACGAGTTGCTATATAAATGCAAGCTCATTCTTATGAATGTTAATACATTCGGATGGCATTCTTTTGTCTGCTATTTCCTTGAGCTGTTAGCCCATTTATTTTAAACAAGTTAAAACTGCAGACAAAGAAATGTCATATGTATGTATTATGCATTGATGTGCTAAAACTTTCACAGTGTAATGTCAAAGCCATAGTGTTAAATATATGGTTATTATATTAGTTTTAGACTTGGCAAAAGGTGGCAATCCTAAAGTTTCACAAGTATTTTACAGGAATAATATTGCTGGTGAATGCAGTTTCATGAAAAATTAATACTAATTCAGCTTTATCAAGGCTGATTAACAATGTAGGCTAGGCACCACTGTTCTGGAGGTGTCAGGGCAGGAATAGATTGCTTCTGATTTATCATTGTCTAGGCTCGTGTTTCCAGCCATAGGGCTGTATTCTGTAATAACTCTGTCAGTGTGAGTAACTCATGCACATTTGAGCAAGAGCAGGTTCTGTTTTTGATGCACGCTGTATTTTGAAACCAATAAGTGGATGCCATTGAAGAGCAAGTATGCCTAAGTGATGAATTTGTTTCTTTTGTTGCGTTGCTCAGTCATCACTGCAGTTGTTTGTAGCAAATATTTATTTATCGTTTCCTCTGATCAGCATGTGGCTGGTAGCCATTTGCCTAGATAACAACAGTTACTGCACTTGGAACTGTATTTTGGATTGTGAGAGAGTGACTAAAATGTGACTGTATATGATTCTACTGTCGAGACAAGGAAGCCTGTTTTAGCAATGTAAATGCATGTACCCTACCCATGGATGACACTTTCCCAGGATCCAAGCTACACAAGCAGGGGTAAGTGTTACGAACCACAGAAGTTTACAGCGCAAAGGAGGCCATTCGACCCTGAAGTCTGGAGTGTTTCAACACTCCAGGTACACAACCTCAATTAACAGGAGGTCATGTGTGGGGGTCAGAATGACAGTTCACCCAATTGTATAAGTGTAAACCAGGGATGCGAACTAACTAAGTTTACCCCTGAAAAGTACCTTGAAATGCTTTGACTTGCATGTGTTATTATGACAATAATTATATAATGGTCCAGATATTCCGATCGCAGGCCTCCCGCGGGCGGAGGACTGCGATCTGGAAAAATCTACGCCCTTACCTGAGGGCTCCCGGGAGGCGCACAGTTCCGATGCTGGGCCTCTCCAAACTGCCGGTGCGCAGGGCCCACGTATCCCAGAGGCGCAGGTAGTTCGCAGCGTCCCTGGGATCACGTGGGCCATGGGGAGCCAATCAAAGAAGGGAATCTCCCTTCATACATTTGACAGGAAGACCTGTCAAATACATGAATGGAGATTACCCCCCAAAACATAGTAAAACTTTAAATAAATTTTAAAAAACATCACATTTTTAAAATGACTTGAAAGTACAAATAAATTAACTATTTTAAACAAAACTTTAAATTTTTGAAAAAAATAATTAAAGTTTTTTACGGGGCTAAAAATTAACTTACCTTTAAATTACCTTTACTTTTTAAATGATAAATCAGTGGAATTTTTTTTTAAAACTTTTTTTCAACTCTTATCCTGGTAAAAGCAGGCCTTACGTCTGCTTTTACCAGGCGCAAGAATTGTTAGGGTTTTCTGCGGGCGGAGGGTCTCCAAAAAGCGGAACTGTCCGCCCGCAGAGGCCCTTCTCCTGGGCAGCTGGAGGATCTGTCAAGAGCTTTCTTGACAGATCGGAAATGCCGGTTTCCAGCGCATGCGCAGTGCATGCCTGAAACCGGCATTTCCGATGTCCCTACGGGTGGGTGCACAGCGCGTACACACCCGTAGGGATCGGAATATCTGGCCCAATATCTTTTTCACTTGGTGATAATTCTGAAGCTTAGTGACAACAATGTACACTCTAGTTATTTGACCAGCAGTGCGACCAAAACCAGCAGCATCGAACAGCAAGTGGTAAGATGTACCTTATTAATGCGAAGAATTACCCTGTAATTCTTTCACTGCCTACCACTAGTGATAGTAAGACAGTTAGTTCTATTTGATTTATAGATGTATAGAATTTTACAGCACAAGAGGCCTTTCAGCTCATCATTTATGTGCCAGCTCTTTTCTAGCAAACCAAAGCTAATCCCACTCCCCCACTCTCCCCATAGCCCTGTATCTTCCTCTGCTTCAAATATTTATCCAGTTTTCTCTCAAAGGTGCAATGGTCTCTGCCTCAGCTACTGCCTGTGGCAAAGCATTCCATGCTCCAACACTCCTGTGCGTGAAGAACTTTCTCCTAACCTATCTCTTCATCTCTTTAAATTGACTATTTTAAATTGAAGACCTCTTGTCATTGACTCCCTAATCAGAGGAGGCAGTCTTTCCCTATTTATTCAATAAACACTCTTCATAATTTTAAAAATCTCTATTAAATCTTCCCTTAGCCTTCTCTGCTTCAGTGGAAATACTCCCAGTATCGCAAGTCCCTCCTCAGGACTGTGGTTTCCTTGGCAATGTCCTGGTGAATCTATGCTGCATGCCCTCTGGTTTTAATTCCTGTCTATAATGCAGCGCCCAAAATTACACACATCTAACTACGGCCTAATCAACATGTTGCACAGATTTATCATTACTTCTTTATTCTTGTACTCTATACTTCTATTTATAAAACTCAAAATGGTGCTGGCCTTATTCACGGCCTTATCTGCCTGGACTCCTACTTCATGGGAATTATGTATTTGAAGCCCCAGCCCTCAACACCTCACATTTAACATTCTCATCCTTGGGTTTAAATCCTTCCATGGCCTCACCTTCCCTATTTCTGTAATCTCCTTCAGCACTACAGCCCCCTCTCAGAGCGTCCATTCCTCTGACCTCACCTCGTGCATCCTCCTTCCCTTCGAACACCATTTGGAGCTGTGCCTTCAGCTGTCTGGCACCACACTCTGGAATTATCTTCCTAAACCCCTTTACTTCTCCACTTCCGTCTCCTCCTATAAGACCCTTCTTAAAGCTTGCCTCTTTGATCAAAGTTTTGATCACCTCCCTCAATCGTTCCATCAGTGGCTCAGCATCCATTTTTTCCTTGCGCCTTGGGACAATTTTTTCTCTTAAAAGCTCCACATAAATGGAAGTTGTTTTGCACTTTAGGAAGCCTTTCTTTTTAAAGCTTCATTTTCTTTGTATTTTCATTAAAAGTTTTACCTTGTCCCTTGATTTTTTGTATTTCCTTTTTGTTTTATTATCTTCATTGCCTTGTTCTTGCATTTTTGAATGTTATTGCACTCTTCTCGTTTTACTTACAGATTTTTCTCCTGACTTCCTTATTCTTATTTGAATGTCTAACTGCTTATTTAAATAGATAAGCCTATCTAATCTAGCATCAACAAAGTGAATTAATTACCTGGAAGGTGGAGACTTAGGGGGGAATTTTGGGGGGTGTTCAGCAGGTGCATTCGGTGGCGGGTTGGGTGGGAATTTTTTTTTTCTCTGACGGCGGGTTGGGAACCCGCTGTCATCCCGCCGCCACGCTACTTTCCCAGATGTCGGGTCTGTCAGGGCTGACCAGCGGGGGAGACAATTTAGGTCATGATGACCTTGTTAAGAGCTCATTAAAAAGTATTTTGAGCTCACCTTAACATTTTACCAGGTCGCCCATGGGGTTCATGCTGCTCAGGGATCACGTCAGGTCAGCAGGTCAGGAGTTGAATCAACATGGAATCATCTGATTACTTGACGGCTGCAAATGTGGTATAAAGGCTCCCATCTCACAGCTGTTCACTTTCCAAGCACAGAAGCTGTTGCTTACTGCATTTGGAAGACAGATTGAGCTTTATGCAGGTTACAAGTGTTTGGAGAAAACTCTGTATCCAGTGTCACCTCATTGGAACAACTTCTCTCCCCATTGACAGATTGCTTCTGTCATCTCAACTTCACCTGCCATCTATTACATCAGAATGGGTACAGTTTATACTCTCTCACCTTGGTCCTCAGAATCTGACCACGATCAGCCCCAACATCAGCAGAACCAGGCATACTGGCAGAACCAACAACAAGAGCACCAACCTTCTCCTTAACCACCTGATGCTGCACAGGACAGAGGGCATCAGCACAGGGCTGGAGCACACCAGAGGCAATACCCCCAATACAGGGTGTACAGGCAGAGGATGAGCTTCCTCAACATGACTGAGCAGCAGTGCCAAAGGAGGCTCAGGCTATCGCGCCAGGTTGTCACAGACATTTGGAGATTACTGGAGCAAGACCTGCAGCCCAGAGGAATGGGTGGACACCCCTTACCAGTAGCTGTCAAAGTCACCCTTGCACTCAACTTCTTCGCCTCAGGCTCCTTCCAAGCATCTGCAGCAGACATTTGCGGCATCTCGCAGTCGGCCGCCCACAGATGCATCACACAGGCCTCCGATGCCCTCTTTGACAAGTCCGCCAATTATATCAACTTTGCCACTGATGAAGCCAGTGTTACTGAGCGGGCGCTCGGCTTTGCGGCTCTGGCTGGCTTCCACAGGTGCAGGGTGTCATCGACTGCACACGTGGCGATCAGGGCATCCCATCATCACCCAGGAGTCTATGTCAACCGCAAGAGCTTCCACTCCCTCAATGTGCAACTCGTCTGTAACCATAGGAAGATCATCATGCATGAAGATCATCATCACGCCTGGACAGATCTGGAGGAGCCCTTCAGTATGCACCAGCCAGGGTCTCCAGAATCGTCGTGGTCTGCTGCGCCCTGCACAACATAGTGCAGCAGCGAGGATTAGTGCTGCATGAGGAACAAGGCATAGAGTGCACAGCCTCTTCAGAGGAGGAGGAGCATCATGAGGGTGAAGACGAGGATGAGGAAGACCTGGAGGAGCCGTCGGTCGAAATGCCACCACATTGCTGCCCGTGAGGCTAGGGATGGCCTCATCATGGCCAGATTTAGCTAACTTTACGCAGCACAGCCATGTGGCTGGCACATGTGTAGGCAGGTTGGTATCACCCCACAGCAACACCATAAAGCATCCCTACAATGACCAGTCCATTCTTTTCACTGTCACCACCATTGCTGGAGCTTAAATTAGCCCCGACCATTCACTCTGCCATTTCCAATTATGCACACACATTTGGCAAGGACTGCAAAGTTTCCAAAATAAATGATTTAATACAAGAAATTAATTGAACATAAACTTCACAATAATATTTAAGAAAACACCCAAGTGACTACCCTTGTTACTCTATTTGTGTGGTATCTTTCTTTTCCGAGTGCTTCTACGTGGTGCTACCCCGGTGGCATCAGCAGAGGTAGAGGCAGCCTCCTCACTTACCTGCTGCACCCGCTTAGATGCCTTTGGTGGCTGTCCTCTGGGTTTTGGAGCCTGTGAGGGCCCCACCAAAGTCTGCTCTTCCTGTAACTGTGCAGGGGCAGACTCGGCCATCGCTGTCCGGGGTGGCATCTGGGGCTCTGACCGAGGGGTTGGCAAGGGGGTAGAAGTGTGAGCGCTTGGAGAGGAGCCCCCACTTCCATGTCCCCTCCCACCATCATCCCTCTCATGGCCCACTCGCACTTCTCTGCTAGCAAGTAGCTGGAGAGCACCTTGCTACACATCAGTTAAGGGGAGATTCAATAGAGGTGTTCAAAATTTTGAGTGGTTTTGATAGGGTAAATCAGGAGAAACTGTTTCCACTGGCAGGAGAGTCAGTAACTAGTGGACACAGATTTAAGATAATTGGCAAAAAAACCAGGGGGGAGATGAGGATTTGTTTTTTTTTACTCAGCGTGTTGTTATGTTCTGGAATGCACTGCCTGAAAGGGCAGTGGAAGCAGATTCAATAGTAGCTTCAAAAGGGAATTGGATTTATACTTAAAAAGGAAAATCTGCGGGGCTATGGGGAAAGAGCAGGGGAGTGGGACTAATTGATAGCTCTTTTAGAGAATTGGTACAGGCAAGATGGGTCGAATGGCCTCCTTCTGTGCTGTATCATTCTATGAAGCTATGAAAGAACTTAACATGTTCTCATCGGGATGATACCAGGATGAGAATCTACAGTTATGAGGAGAGACTTGAGATACTGGGACTATTTCCACTTGAGCAGAGAATTATGACATTTTACGAAGGGTTTTGATAGTGTGAATAGGATAAAACTATATCCGCTGATTGGGCAGTTGGTGATGAGTGGTCATCAATTTAACTTTGTCACTAAGAGTGAGGGGAGAGGTTAGGAGAAATTTCTTTTAGAACGTGGAATTCTTTGCCACAGGAAATAGTTGAGGTCTCTTTTATTGCCTCTTTTAAGGGATGAGTATGTAAACATTTGAAGCAGACGAAGGTACAGAGTTATACCTGGACATTGTGATTCATTCTGTATTGCTCTAGCAAAGAGCTGAAAGGCCTCTTTCTGTACTACAGTTAAGTTTAGAAAAGGACCTGTGTGTAATCTCGGGTTGTGATGTGCAACTTTGATCGATACTCACCATTACATTTCACCAAATCCTGCTGGTAAATGATGGGTCTTCAGCAAGTCACTGTTTGGAATTATTGTCCGCTCCCAGAATTCAGTGAGCGATGCTGGGTTATGGGTGGATGAGGTACTAAAGTGTTCATAGTTCCTATCATATAACTAAATTGGGGTTTGTCTTGGTTTTTAAACCGATTTATTGACAAGAAGAAACTAAACGACATTTAATTTTACTTCTGCAACAGAATCATAGAAGGATTAATTTTTTTTTGTCTTTTAATACTCCTGTGAAACGCCTTGGGACGTTTTACTACGTTAAAGGCGCTATATAAATATACGTTGTTGTTGTTGTATCCAGCAACTGTTTGAATAAACAATAAACATTCCAGCCTTAGTCACGGGACCTTTTAACAAACTCTCTTAAAATGCAGTTCCCCATGAGATTGGTTTTGTTACATGAATGAGAATTACATCTTGAGCCTAGGCTTCCTCGTTCCATCCCTCTAGTTTTCCGGTACATCTGAGGTGAACAGAGCCAGAGATTATCTCCTGTATGCCCATCTCCCTCCCTTTTCCAGAGGGTGGGCTCAGCAACAGAGATGCCCCTGCCCATACATGAAATACCTGTGTTTCCTGCCACTTGTCCAACTTGAGCAGTAGACCCACGAGCCACCCGTTAGGCCCCGGCGTCCAGCATTCAGTAGTTGGCAGAGGGGGCCTTGGTGAGATCATTGTGAAAGGCACCTGTGCAAGTGCTCTCAGACTGCGATCGTGCACAGACCTCAGCAGCAGGAGAAATGTCATTTTCTTCAATCCACTCAGCAGCTGCTTCCCCTGATGCCCGTCACAGAAAGTTACCTGCCCTCCCCACCCCGCACTGTCTGGCGTGACTCCACACCTCCAGCATGCAAATGACCCCAAGGCTGGAAGTTGGCCAGTTTCAGGGATGGAGGTCCTGCTGGGGATGCCCCTCCACTCAAAAAGCCTAAGCCTCTGTGTCTTGCAGGGACATTATTTACTGATCATTTTGGAAGAAACAAGGTTGTCATGAAAACTCAAGTGAAAAAGAAATCTGGACAAATATCACATCACTGGGTTTAATTCCCTTCAAAATTGTGCTTTTTGAAAATGCTATAATGTTTACTAACACAAGGAGTAGCAGTAATGCTTCTCATCTTCCAGGCCAAGCATTGAGGAGCTGCAGGAGTTAATTCCACAACAATGTAATCAGTAGGAACCCCCAGTCCCAAGCAGCCTGAACCTGGTTTCGCACTGATTGAAGTTCAACCTTCACAAATCTCTGGTTAGGCTTCAGCTGGAGTATTGCGTACAATTCTGGGCACCACACTTTAGGAAGGATGTCAAGGTCCTGGAGAGGGTACAGAGGTTTACCAGGATGATACCAGGGACGAGGGAGTTTAGTTATGTGGAGAGATTGGAGAAGCTGGGATTGTTCTCCTTAGAGCAGAGAAGGTCGCCTAACAGAGGTATTGAAAATCATGAAGGGGTTTTGATAAAGCAAGTAAGGAGAAACTATTTCCACTGGCAAGTGGGTCGGGTAACCAGAGGTCATAGATTTAAAATAAATGGCCAAAGAACTAGAGGGGGAATGAGGAGAAATGTCTTCACCGTGAGGGTTGTTAAGATCTGGGATGCACTATCTGAAAGGGTGGTGAAATCAGATTCCATAGGAACTTTTAAAAGGCAATGGGACATGTACTTGAAGAGGACTAATTTGCAGGGTTATGGGGGAAAAGCTGGGATGTGGGACTAAATTGGACAGCTCTTTCAAAGAGCTGGCACAAGTATGATGGGCCGAATGGCCTCCTTCTGTGCTGTAAGATTCTATGAAATGCATCAAGAACCCTGATCAGGTCTGATACTGAACTTCAGATGACCTCCCATCCTAGCTACTTTCTTCTTTAAAATAAGGCATGGCTGCAATGGAAGGTGCCATTTTAAACTAGGTACCAGTAATTGAATGTTCCACTTGTTCATGTGTGGGGGAAAGAAAGAAACGGTAACTTACTTCCATTGCTGTAAGTCTAAACATAGGTGAGAACCTGGAGCACATCATGACAGTAGGAAAGTCTATGGTAAGATGGGGCAAATGACAGTGTTCATGAGCAGTGAGACATATTGTGCTGGAATTTCTTTAAAAAAATAATGGACCAATATGGATCACAAAAAGTAAACTTTTCTTCAATTTAAATTTAAAAAAAAAATCCATATACTGTATAGAAATTTTAGCTTTTTCAGTACTGAGTTCCCCAGGGCCAAGGAACCAGATTGAGAAGAGGAGATACAGACAAGTTCTCAGTGGAGACAATGAGTTATTATTAATCTGTCATGAGTGCGAATTCCCACAAATCATAAGTGTCACAGGTATGAGTTATGTCTGATGTTTTTTCATGAATGTAAGAACACTGGGAATTCACCAGATGAAATACAGTGTTTTCTTTATTTCTTCCAATACACATAATTCAATGGTGAATTGCTGGGTGAGTTGCAATCAAAAACTGCACAATTTATCACACTGCTAAGCTCTTCTTCGGGGCACTGTATTTATTGTCTTATTTTTAAGAAATTTAATGTTACTTTACCTATTTATTATCAGATATAAGCTATTTACGGCTGTTGTTTTGAAAAACCTGCCACCTGGATTTGGCTGGGCCTAATGATGAGGGATTAATTCTCTTTTGAACTTGGTGTTTGAAGTCCAAAGTATGGTGCAAGATCAGATCCTACCCCTGCTCCTGTTTACTGGTGTATGAGTCTCACTGTAGTAGGAGGAAATATGGAAAGCCCTCATTTCTTCCCCAGTCAGCTATATCACAGGGAGACACGAACCTCTACATCTTAGGGATTTGGGTGTCAACACTTCCACCACACTCATCTATGAGCCCACCATTAGAGCCAACAGGAATCAACCCTCTTCCTCTGCTTCACACACACACACACTTAACTGTCACAGAAAATAGATACACACTAGGCCTCAAGAATTGAGTGCCTCCTTCCATTAAAACATGTAAATTAGAATAGAAACCATTGATGAAAGCCTGGATCACATCATGACTGCACAAAGCATATCCTAAGATGGGGAAAATAACAGCATTCATAACAGTGGGACATTTTTTGCTAACATTTTTCTAAATAAAGAACTTACATTTATATAGCACCTTGGGACGTCACAAAGCTCTTCACAGCCAATGAAGTACATTGGAATTGTAGTCACCATTGTAATGTTGGAAAGGCAGCAGTCAATTTGCACACAGCAAGGTCCCACTAACAGCAATGAGATAAGTGACCAGATGATTGATTTTAATATTGTTGGTTGAGGGATAAATATTGGCCAGGAAACTATGCTCATCTTTTACTGGTGCCATGGAATCCACCTGAGAGAGTAGATGGGGACCCTGTTTAACATCTTACCTGAAAGACTGTACCCTTGACAGTGCGGCGTTCCCTCAGTACTGTACTGAAATATTAACCTGGAGGCGCAAGTCAATCCATGCTTGAAGTTATCGTCAAATTAGGGATTCACAAATGATCCAAAATTGTCCAATTCAGTCCACCCTAAAGCTGAAAGTCAGTTTGGATCTCAGTCTTAGTTGGGATGCAGTGTGGCCGGAAAACAGTTGCAGGCCTGGGTTTTCTACACCCACCATCCTGTGATTTTGCTGTTCATTAGAAGGAATGGGGGAAAATCACAGGCTGTCAAGCAAACAAGTGGAACAGCCCCAGCCATATCCTCTATGCTGTAATACAGTTGTGAAATTTGCCCATTCTGTGGTGTATGTGTTGGTCTGGTCAGATTTCCTGATTTCTTGGGCTGGATTTTGCCAGCTCTGGGGAGGTGGGTTTGGAGGTGGGACTGCCGGGAAAATGGCAGAATTTGGGGGTGGGTGCCCAACTCGCCCCCAACCCACCTCCGTGCCATCATGCCAGGAGGCGGGTAGCTGTCTCGCGCCAGGTCCCATCTCCTTGGAGGCGGGAAGGGATTACAGCCACTTAACTGCCTGTTAACAGGTAGTTAACAGGCAGATAAGAGGATTATCCCCATTTTGCCCACACAAGTGCGGGCTTCCCGAAGGCTCCGAAACCCGCCAGGTCAGCGAGGCGAGTAGTGGGTCTGCGGGGGTCGGAGATGTGCAAAAGTGCGCTGTGAAGGTAAGTGATGGGTGCAAGTGTGGAGAGGTGAGTATCTGAGGTAAGTGGCAAAGTGTTAGAAAAAGTGTACTTACCTTTGTTTCTTCCTGCAGGCTTCAAGAGTTGGGTATGCGGAGAGTCTCGCACCTCCGCGGCAGCGATGACAGGTGGCCGTTGCATTCTCCAATGCAACAACCATCTAATTTCTGCAAAAGAAAGAGGTTTGATGAGGTCTTGAATTCAAGAACTCATCAAACTACAGAGAATGACTGTGTTTGACAGCTTCACAGAGCTGTCAAACGATGACAATTCATCTGTCAAAAATTTTTGACAGATGAAACGTCATACGCTGACGTTCTCTGCAACCGGCTTTCCCTTGATTGGCCTGCTAAACCCGCTGGGCGGGCTTAGCAAGATCAATCAAGGGAAAATAGCGTGGGTTGGCCAGAAGTTGATGGAGGCGGGACTGAAACCCGACAAGTGGGAGTTCCGCCTCCAAAAGCTCCCCATTGGCAAAATTCAGCCCCAAGTTTGCAAAGGGAGGAGTCCCAGGGCCAGTTAAGATATGCTAGAAAACACCTTGAGGTATCCTCGGGTAGTCAAAGTAAAGCTTATTGGAAAAACCCAGACAGTTTATTGGGGAATCACTCGTCTTATTTTCCTTGTTATATTGAATGCAGTTTAGGAAGTATTAAGTTGAGAAAAGGGTGAAGCTTTCCACGTGCAAGCCCGTGTTATACAGTAGGCATATTATTCATTTAAAATGTTTGCTCCTATTCTCTATTATTTAATGTTTGCCAGCTTTCCCGATTAAACTTGTAATTTATTTTGCAGTTAGGAACACATTCGTTTTAAAGTGATAGCTAAATTATAATCGATTGGAGTGTGATGGCAAGTCATTTACTAGTTATGTTTTTGTACCGTGTTGCAGGAGGCAACCATTGCCCTTCTATCCCAGGATCCAGTTCTTGTTTGTACCTATCATTTTCCTACATGTTCCTATTCCCTATTATTTAATGTTTGCCAGCTTACCGTATTCTACTTGTAATTTGTTTGTAATATTAGTTTTTGTGTGAATAAAAAACTTTAAATTCAAATAATATATATTTTTTCACAAACCATTTTACTATGTTTAAGGTGCTATATAAATGCAAGTTGTTGTTGCTGTTGCATGTTTCAGGCCTAGATACCCTGTGGAGTCGTATTCAAGTGAAAGCCAGCATATGAGGGCTGCAGCAACATAGAACTGTTGGCGTGTGACCCCTGCTCAATGACCAGCTTCATGTCCCAGTCTATTCATTCAGAGTAGCCCAGTTTTTCATGAGACAGCCATGATCACAGAATCACAGAATCCCCCAGTACAGATAGAGGCCATTTCGGCCCATCGAGCCTGCACCGACACATATCCCACCCTATCCCCGTAACCCCACGTATTTAATCCCCCCTAACATATCCCACCCTATCCCCGTAACCCCACGTATTTAATCCCCCCTTACACTAAGGGTCAATTTATCATAGCCAAATCAACCTAACCCGCACATCTTTTGGACTGTGGGAGGAAACCGGAGCACCCGGAGGAAACCCACACAGACACGGGGAGAATGTGCAAACTCCACACAGACAGTCACCCGGGGCCGGATTCGAACCCGGGTCCCTGGCGCTGTGAGGCAACAGTGCTAACCACTATGATGATACTGTGTTTGAGGAATGTTCCCTTGTATTCCAATGCTGTAGATACTGAATATGGCCGCCAACATGAAATGGCAATTCGTATTTTTTCATATGTTATCATTTTTTTATTTTTCGCTTGTGACTAATCATATCATTGAACAGTAAGAAGGTTGGATTTCTACCAAGTACAATATCCTTGCTCTTTTGTGTATTTCTGGGTGATACAGCAAAGAGAAAAGACAAGCCAAGGGAGGAAGTGTCAAAATTAAGAGTACAGATGTAAATCAGCCGTGCAAAATTTCTAATGCTGCGGCCAAGAATGTAATTAATGTTGTGTTTTATAGAAAACAATCCATGAGTTGTGTTGTAACCTTCGGATTCAATAATCTGTCTGGATAATTAGTTCTCCAGGGAAGAATTTGTTCCATTATTTCTGTTTTCGTTAAACTGCTGACACCTATTGCAACTGTAGAGCTGTACCTGATAGAGGATTGAGGACAGGATCAACATCTCAGGCTTCACGCTTGCCTCCTCTCCTACTCCCACTCAAGGAATAGTGACACTTGGTCTGTCTGCATTCGAAATATTTAATGTTTTTGCCGTGCAATGTAAATTTCTGATCATCTGAATGATTGTAACAGTAGCACACCTGCATTCAGCATTTCCCAGTAAATGTTTTCAGTACTCAGATGTCTGCTGATGTCAGATATTTTAAATCCATCCCGAGATGTTAAAGAAAGGAATTTTCATTTCTATAGCTCATTTCATGACTTCAGGACATACCAAAGCACTGTGCAGCCAATGAAATACTTTATGAAAAGTGTAGTCACTGTTGTATTGTAGGAAACGCAACAGCCAATTTGCACACAGCAAGCGCCCACAAACAGCAATGAGATAGTGACCAGATAATCTGAATGAGATTATTTCAGTTTAAATGCTAAGGCCCCGCATTTACACACCATTTCCAGCACATCATTGGGGAGATCCTGTTTCTGCCCTCGTGCTAGTTAGCCATGAGCTGTAACTGGAAGGGGCAGAATATGTACTTTACTGAACCAGTTCTCATCATGAGCATACAATAGCAAAATACTACGGATGCTGGAAATCCGAAATAACAACAGAAAACGCTGGAAAAACTCAGCAGGCCAGGCAGCATCCATGGAGAGAGAAACAGAGTTAACGTTTCAGGTCGAAGACCTTTCGTCAGAACTGGAAAAAAGCAGGAAATGGAATAGATTTTAAAGCAGGTTTAGGGGCGGGGATATGGGGGAGGGGATGAAAGAACAAAAGGGAAGGTCAGTGATAGGATAGAAAGCAGAAGAGATTGAGAGACATTGAGAGACATTAAGAGATATTCAAGACAAGAGGAGGTGGTAATGTGACAGGTTAAGGAACTAAGGATGGCTCTAGATGAAGTGTGAAATGCGCTGGCAGAATGAAGGACAGCTGCCATGTGGGAGGGAAGAAAAAAAGGCCAAACAAAAAGTGTGGATAAAAAAATATATATATGTGATAGGGGCCGAGGTTATGATCTGAAATTGTTGAACTCTATGTTGAGTCAGAGGGCTGTAGAGTGCCTAATTGAAAGATGAGGTGCTGTTCCTCGAGCTTACGCTGAGCTTCCGTGGAACAATGCAAGAGGCCGAGGACGGTGAGGTCAGAGTGGGAGTGAAGCGGTGAATTAAAGTGACAGGACACCGGGAGCTCGGGGTCCCCCTTACGGACTGAACGGAGGTGTTCCGCAAAGCGGTCACCCAATCTGCATTTGGTCTCCCCAATGTAGAGGAGACCACATCGTGAGCAGCGAATACAGTATACTAAATTGCAAGAAGTACAAGTAAATCGCTGTTTCACCTGGAAGGGGTGTTTGGGGCCCTGGACAGTGGGAAGGGGGGAGGTATAAGGGCATGTGTTGCATCTCCTGCGCTTGCACAGGAAGGTGCCGGGCGAAGGGGAAGGGGTGCTGGGGGTGATAGAGGAGTGGACTAGGGTGTCGCGGAGGGAGCGGTCCCTACGGAATGCTGAAAGGGGAGGTGAGGGGAAGATGCGTTTGGTGGTGGGATCACGCTGGAGGTAGCAGAAATGGCGGAGGATGATGCGAGCATCATCTCTGTCAGTCTTTTTAAATTCTCAGCCTAATGCCATTCATGAAATAAAACAATTAGCGGCTGCAGAGTAAACAAAGATAAAACTGATTTTAACATCCCTCAACTTTATGACCAGTATGCAATTTTTGAATTTAGAAGTTAGCATCTCAGCAGTTGTTAATGATGACAAACACCTTTTTGTTTTCCATTAGTTGTACGAGTGTCTGAATCATTCTCCCAGTATACATCCTGAGGTACTAGGGTCATTGGACTCAATCCAATATTTTACCTTGTCAGCATAATCTCTTCTTTCTCGCACTAGACTATGTCCTTTGTTATTTCCAGTAGCAGCAACAGAGAATCAGAAGCAGTTCACAACAAGCTTCCATTACAAAGCTCTTCTGTGTAACGAGACCTCTGTATATTAATGCATTTTTTACATCTCCTCAATAATTGAGAGCCTGTATAAAAGGAAATTCGCTTTTCACACCATTTGTGTCATTCCAGCGTCCAGCCCCAAAAAACCACGGGGCCATTTACGACATTGTTGCTCTCCAGAGGTGGTTCTTGTGCCTGCTGATGCATTGCCGCTCTGGCCCCACTGTAAATACCCACTGAGGTCGATGCAGCACAACTGCTGTGTAAAGTGGGCACACTATACTGGTAAGGGGCAGAAATCTGTTCCAGCTGCCTTTTAAAAGCTGACAGCAACCGAGATGAGAAGCAGCAGATTAGGGGAGCAGCGGGTAAGTATTGATCACACTTAGCAGCTTGGATTTAATGTCAGCATGTGTGCATCAATGCTCCACCAGAGAATCTCTGTGATTTTATAAGAATGACTTTAACTGCAGCAGCAGCCAAAGGGACCTATCGAAGGGACCTGTGTACTACGAGGAGGCAGGAACTTCAACGAGTCTGACTTTCAGACCCTTATAGAGGAACTTCAGCAAATGAGCGAAAGACTGCTGAGTACTCAGTAAGAACAAACCGCCAATAAAGTATCTCCCAAGGGAGGTGGCAGTGCTTCTTTCACCCCCAGAACAGCAGAGCAGTGCAGCAAAAAGTTCAATGACCCGACAAGGGCAGGCATGGTAAAACTGATCCTTTTCTTTCTAAGCTAGAATGGGGACCAATAAATGATCACCCTCTATTATTACCTGGAACATCAGCCTGTAAGGGGTTCGCGTGGCTCTGTGCTTAGCCTGGGTGCTAGTGCGGGGTTAGGCCTTGTTGCCTGTTCTGGTCTCCAGCCAGCTTGGTAGCACTAGACACCTGTGAGTGGTTCGACCCACTCGCCCTTACGGTTCTGACACTGGACTTAGGTGCGAGAGCAATAATGCAGAGAAAACTCAGGTAGACCCGGTTGAATAGTACGAAATGGAAAATCTTTATTGCATATTATTCAAGATTACGAAATACATGTCATAAGCACAGATTAATGACAGTACAAACTTACATACATTTATGCAACTAGGTTTAGGGAAACGAGGAGCGCACGACACATCGTAAAAGGGGACACACATTATAATTATCCTTAAAACATAAACCCTCCCCTATCAATACCTGTCCTAATCTAGATCTGTAGGATCGAGACTCATGCTCACCACTCGTGATAACTCGGAGAATTCCGAAACGCTGCTCGGCTGTTTTCACCACAGCACCTGACTATTCACATGTTGATCAGGGGTCCCTGTACCCCACTTGTTTACTCGCTTTGCTCCGGCTAGCAGGCTGGACCGTCTGCTGTCATGAAGATCTGTGTTGACCTCGGAACTCTGATAAAACTCAAAGAAGAGTCTTCCTGTGCTCGACACCAGTTAGCCGGTAAAATTCAAAGAAGAGTCTTTCTGGACCGACACCAGTTGTCGGTAGAACTCGAAGAAAAGTCTTCCAGGGCCAGTTGTGGAGTATCCGATAGAATTCGAAGAAGTGGTTAATTGATTTTCGGGCACGGTCGGGGTTTACTGACCGCGGCGGCACGTGTAGTCGTCTTCTTCTCTTCTCATCTCATCTCATCTCATCTCCTCTCGGGCCTTCGGTTCCAACACCGTTTACCGACTTCTCGGGATGGTGCGCCCGCTTACCGGCCTTCGCAGACCAGCTCTCCACAGATCTTCGCGGCAAGCCACGAGGTTGACTCCCGGAAAATCAGCGGATCAGAGAATAAGAGTCAAGAGTTCTCTAGCGAGTCAAAGGAATAAGAGAAAGATGGACGTTTGGACACTACAGTTATAGTACTGTAATTCCTTATCTCCCGCCCAATCTTAATGTCCATCTTTTGTCATGTTTTGGCGCTCAAACTTCTTGTATGGGGTGGTACTTGTCGTTAATGGGTTTCGGTGATACTTGTAACTGTCTGAGTACCCGTTAATATTTCTCCCATTGTGGAACCGGCTAGGAGTCTCCCTGGAGGGGTTTTGGGGGCCTCCGATTCTTGTTGTGAGTACCCGCGAACGGCTCTCTCATCGTAGAGCCGTGGGGAATTTGCGTATCAATGTCTTTTGGATGGGCCCCTTGATTGCCCAGTACAATAGCTCTCATTTGTGCATGGAAAAACCCGATTCCAGCACTTATATTCCTGGCTTGGGTGTTAAAATGCAAAACGATCTCGTCTTGTCTTATCTCAATATGCTGAGTCCAGTCCGATCTTGCTGAAATGTTTATTGAAACGCCATCTTGTCTGCCTGCTGAAAGTCTAGAACCTTCTGCCACGAGGCGTGGCGGCCATTTTACAGGCTGCTTGTGTCCGTTTTGAAACCTGACAGCATTTTGCTGAAATAAAACTGTGTTTACGAAACTGTATGTCTCTTTCTCATTATTTTTAAATCGCGATAATTTGCGAATTCTACAAGCCTTCCTTCACACTGCACTGTTGTTTAGGGGAATATGTATTGCAAGCTCCCTTTACAAGCCTTGCATGCAGTAGCTTAAAAAACGTTCATCTACTTTAACAGTGTTCTACCAGTAGATCTATAACAGCCGTTGTCGAATGCCACTTGGGAGATATCCTTCACCTGATGCTCTCAATCTTGGCTCAGGAAAAATTTGCACTTAATGTCCGTGAAAAGCAGAAGCAGGTGACAAGAGGAGGCATTCTAACCCTAAGAGAGAGCTAACTCCCCTATAAAGAGCAGGCCATCAAGCTGTAGGGGAGACATTCAACTCTAGTGGTGGGACTAAGCAGGATGCTGGTTAGTGGGTGTAGACCTAACGTTCACCAGTTTCAGGCTGCAGGAATAGCCTCACCTTTCACTGTCTCTTCAGCCTCTTTGGATTCTGCACACACAGTCACCCATTCTTAGCTCATGGCTTATTTTCTGGCAGATCTATCACAGTAACTGGAGGCACAAGTACTTGAGCAGGAGGATGAGGAGGAGGAGGAGAAGGAAGGAAGACATTTCTTCCTTATTGATTATGATGATGAGGATGACAACCAGGAAACCGCTGGATCAAGATACTCCCCTGTGTTCATCTGCCCCAACCCCCTCAATGTCACCCCCTGCATCACCTGCTTTCTCACTCCCAAGCACCAGTTCAGATACTGTTCATCTGGGGGATGCAGAGAGTGTAAGTGAGGATGTGGCACCAGTTGATTGATTGATCATGAGGAAGCCGGAGGTGAAGGAAGTGGGTGAGGATGTGCCAGTTGCCATGGGGAGGCTGCAGGGACCACTGCTCCTACAATGGAATCATATGACTCGGCTTTCGTAGGATTTCTGAAAAGAAGGATGTTCAAAGAGCATCGTGCCCATGTGCAGGCTCTGAGGTTACTCTCTCAGGATGTGCAGCACCTGACTGCGGTGACTCTGGAGCCTACAAGCCTCATTTGTGGTAATATCAGGGAAACTTCATCCTCATTGTAGACATCAGTGGCGTGTCTGGCAGCTTCAGGAGAGGAAATTTCCAGATTTTTTTCCTCCTTAATTGGCCAAGGTTTTATCTGGTTTTTCGCCTCTCCCAAGAGATCACATAGCTTTCGGGTGGCGTGGGGTGTGTATATATTGTGATATACAGTTGGGTGATACAGGCTAGATTGACCAGTAGGTCTTTCCTGTCCATCATTATGCATATGTTCATTGGAATTTGCAACAACCCCCACCTCAATTTCCAACTAGATTGCATATAAAAACTGTTCCATGGAAAGCAACATTATTTCCCCCAAATCAATGATTGGTACTCTACACAATCATGTCTGGACATAATTTTAAAAACCTCGCCCCTGAAAAGAAATCAGCAATATTTGAAAATAAAAATCAATGGCTCAAATTGACTGTCACTGTCTCATGATTGTGCACCAGTCAATGATTTATCCAGCTGTACTTCTTGTAGGACTGTTTCAATTACAGATCACACGTGAGTTAAATGCTGAACACAAAGATAGATACATATTTTTGTTCTTGTAAAAGAAATAAAAGGGAAAGAAAATACAAGTTCTAATGGTCGCAAAGAGATCCAATCCCATATCAGTTAGATTTCCTTATCTTATTCTCAGAGTCCATTTAATATACCATGACTACCATTATTGATGTAACCTCAGATCACTGAAAGAATTTGCATCATCACATCAACCAATCCCTTCAATAATCTCCCACTGCTGTTGATCTTAAGCATAGTAATAGTAAACAACCTCAGAGATGAAAATTCACTGCTAACATTGATCTGTCTCCTGCCACAACTACTCAGTGCCTGTGAGGTCATTATCTCCTGATGTCTCTATTAAAATCTCTGTAGGTGGACAGACCCAGTGTCAATCCTACCGCAGCTTCCTGTGCCTTAAGCCAATTATAAGAGGTGAAGTGAGAGTGACTGCCTTTGACATCAAGGCAGTATTTGACTGAGTGTGACATCAAAGGGCTTTAGTAAAACTCAAGTCAATGGGAATCAGGGGGAAAACTCACCACTGGTTAGAGTCATACCTAGCACAAAGGAAGAGGTTGTGGTAGTTGGAGGTGAATCATCACAGCCCCAGGACATCGCTGCAGGAGTTCCTCAGGGCAGTGTCCTAGGCCCAACCATCTTCAGCTACTTCATCAATGACCTTCCCTCCATCATAAGGTCAGAAATGGGGATGTTCGCTGATGATTGCACAGTATTCAGTTCCATTCACAACTCCTCAGATAATGAAGCAGTCCATGCCCGAATGCAGCGAGACCTGGATGGCATTCAGGCTTGGGCTGATAAGTGGCAAGTAGCATTCGTGCCACAGAAGTGCCAGGCAATAACTATCTCCAACAAGTGAGAGTCTAATCACCGCCCCTTGACATTCAACGGCATTACCATTGCCGAATCCCCCACCATCAACATCCTGGGGGGTCACCATTGACCAGAAACTTAATTGGGCCAGCCACATAAATACTATGGCTACAAGAGCAGGTCAGAGGCTGGGTATTCTGCGGCGCGTGTCTCACCTCCTGACTTCCCAAAGCCTTTCCACCATCTACAAGGCACAAGTCAGGAGTGTGATGGAATATTCTCCACTTGCCTGGATGAGTGCAGCTCCAACAACACTCAAGAAGCTCGACACCATCCAGGACAAAGCAGTTTGTTTGGCACCCCATCCATCACCTTAAACGATATACTAAAATTTTTTTACCGTTACCTCTACTATGTTCACTCCTGCTAATCCCACCACACAAACTACGTGCCAAGAGCTCGTAAAGGTATTAAATTGGTTAAAAAAAATCCCATCCCACTTCTGCTGGTAGTTGTCAGGATTGCCTACTATCCCTTGCCTTGCCTATCAAATCTCCAGTTCATCGACATACACATATGTTTGTGATATTGTTTTGGGAGCATACAGCTATCAATATTCATTTTCAATCATTATGTTTAATAAGTGGATTCATCTCAGTAATGTGTCACTTAGAATGACAATTGCAGTTAACATTATCAAAACTGTGCAGGAAACTGTTTATCACTCCTCTGCATGGACACCAAACTGTACTGCGTGTAATGAATGCAAGAGCCAAAAAACAGTAATCGGGCCACATTATTTTCTTAACTGTTAGCGTAATTGTTATTTAACATTTTTTATGCTCATTGAGGTGAGGAATCAGGAATCAAATTCCCATTTAGGCATCCAGTGTCTGTATCAAGCACTCCCAGGTTAGAAATAAGACCGATGTTCCCTCTATTCTTCCCCAACACCATGCTTTGCGCTAAACTAAGGTGCAAATGACAGATTTGCTTGGTATTACAACATGTCCGCCCATACGTCCCCCATCACTTCTGACAGGAAATACAGGAAATGGTGGGGGCCAGTGGAGTGGCTCCCAAAGATGTTTCTGCCTCTATCCACCGCAACCAGTGTAACTTGAACAGAAATTTAGACTTTTACTGTCTAGGCTTCGGCATGAAGGATGGGCATTGGTGGCTGGCAGCCTGGGAACTGTACCCTCAAATGAATCGACACCTGCAGGAGATGAGGGGAGAAAACTGGAAGTAAAAATAGAAACTTCTTATCTGTATTTGTATTCACTATTGATATTCACAAGGTTCTTACGAAGTAAAATTAAACATAGAATGATACAGCACAGAAGGAAGCCATTCAGCCCATTGTTCCTATGAAAGAGCTATCCAATTATTACCATTCCCCTGCTCCTTCCCCATTACCCTGTAATTATTTCTTTTTCAAATATTTATCCAATTACCTTTTGAAAGTTAATATTGAATCTGCTTCCACCACCCTTTCTAATAGATTTGTCAAACACGATTTCCCTTTCATAAAACCGTGTTGACTCTGCCTAATCATATCGTGTTGACGGGAATGGTAGTATAGTGGTAATGTTACTGGACTAGTAATCCAGAGACGTGAATTGAAATCCCACCACGGCAGCTGGGGAATTTTAATTCAGTTAATTAAATAAATCAGGAATAAAAAGCTAGTATCAGTAACAGTAACCATGAAACTATCAGATTGTCGTAAAAAACAATCTGGTTTACTAATGTCCTTTATGGAAGGAAATCTGCCGTCCTTACCTGGTCTGGCCTATGTGTGACTCCAGACCAACAGCAATGTGGTTGACTCTTAACTACCCTCTGAAATGGCCTAGCAAGCCACTCAGTTGTAACAAACCGCTAAAACAATAATGGGGCAGAAATTAGGCTCGCCACAGGTGAGTACGCGCTGTGTACTCACCCGTGGACGGAACGAAAGTGCCGGTTTCTTGCATGCACTGCGCATGTGCGGGAAACCGGCACTTCCGTTCCTCTGAAGGAAGGGGGTCAGAGGTCGAACGCGCACGCCGGAGGGCCAGCACGTTCGCCTTGCACTTTGTTTTTTTTTACAAGTTCCTCCGTGAGGGTAAGCACGGAGAAGATACACATTGAAAAAGGAGGCGCAAGGCCTTCTTTTAACAAGGTAAGTGTTGATTTTATTAAAATGTAAACATTTTTTTCACAGATTTATCTTTTTTAATTACTTTAAAGAAAGGTAAGTTTAGTTTTAACCCCGTTAAAAACTTTAATTAATTTTTTCAAAAATTTAAATTTTTGTTTAAAATAGTTAATTAATGTAATTTATAGTTATTTTAAAAATGTGATGTTTTAAAAAAAAAATTATTTGTAGTTTTAGGGATGTTTTGGGGCCGATCTGTATTCATAGATTTGACAGGTCTTCCTGTCAAATCTATGAATGAAAGATGGTCTGCTGCCATTGGCTCTCCATGGCCCACGTGATCCCAGGGGACGCATCGCACTAACTACGCCCCTGGGATACACAAGCACTGCGCGCCGGCAGTTGGAGGAGGCCCAGGACCCAAATTCCTCGTGGGCCCAGGGGTCAACGGCAGGCGCGGTAGGTAGGTGCGCGCGTGATCCTTGCACCCGCGGGAAGCCAGGGAGCCGAATTTCTGGCCCAATAAGAATAAAACCGGATGGACAACCCAGCATCGACCTCGACATCGGCTTCGGACACGACAATGGCACACCCAGTCGACCCTGTAAAGTCCTCCTCACTAACATCTGGGGACTTGTGTCAAAATTGGGAGAGCTGTCACACAGACTAGTCAAGCAACAGCCTGTCATAGTCATACTCACAGAATCATACCTTTCAGCCAATGTCCCAGTTTCTTCCATCATCATCCCTGGGTATGTCCTGTCCCACCAACAGGACAGGCCCACCAGAGGAGGCGGCACAGAGGTATACAGTCAGGAGGGGGTGGCCCTGGGACTCCTCAACATTGACTCTGGACCCCATGAATCCTCATGGCTTCAGGTCAAGCATGGGCAAGGAAACCTCTTGCTGATTACAACCTACCACCATCCCTCAGCTGATGGATCAGTACTCCTTCATGTCGGACACCACTTGGAAGAAACACTGAGGGTAGCAAGGGCATTGGTGGCAGTGACCACCGCACAGTCCTTGTGGAGACAAAGACCCGTCTTCACACTGAGGACAGCCTCCATCGTGTTGTGTGGCACCACCACCGTGCTAAATGGGATAGATTAAGAACAGATCTGGTAGCGCAAAACTGGGTATCCTTGAGGTGCTGTGGGCCACCAGCAGCAGCAGAATTGTATTCCACCACAATCTGTAACCTCATGGCCCAGCATATCCCTCACTCTACCATTACCATCAAGCCAGGGGACCAAACCTGGTTCAATGAGGAGTGCAGAAGAGCATACCAGGAGCAGCACCAGGCGTACCTAACAATGAGGTGCCAACCTGGGGAAGCTGCAACACAGCAGGCTAAACAGTGAAAGCAGCATGCTATAGACAGAGCTAAGCGATCCCACACTCAATGGATCAGATCAAAGCTCTGCAGTCCTGCCACATCCAGTCGTGAATGGTGGTGGACAATTGAAGGGGTTAAAAGTTAGATTAGCAGCTTAACTGACTAGTTGGCTGATGTAATAAAGCAGAAGTCTGGCAGAACAAAGACAGTTGCTGACAGTTGGAAAAAGCATATTATACGATGATTGGGGGAGTGAAAGAAGGCGAGGAGGCCATGCATTGAACAATGGGCCGCCAATCAAGGACGTGAGGTCAATACTTGGAATGGAAGGAGAATAAATGAGATAAACAAGATGTGATTTGCGAACATTTGGTTAAGTGTACGTAAATTGGATAAGAGCTAAATAGTAGAACAATGGCAGATGTGGAAACAGGGCAAATGAGATAAACAAGATGTGTTTTGTGGAGATGTGATTAAGTGTACGTGACTTGGACAATTAATTGGCCAAGTTCCGAAGATGTGAAGGAAACAAGATGTAAGATTGTATATAAGCCAACTGCTCGAATGTGAAAATTAGACTCTCGTCTGAGCTGCGGCTGAGAGGGCCTCTCCCAGCATGTGCTTGAATAAAGATCGCTTGAAACCAGTACACGCTCGTCTCCATCTGCTTTGGGGCAGAGAGAAAACCCCCAACAATTAAACAACTAACGGGAAGAGGAGGCCCCATGAACATCCCCATCCTCAATGATGGCAGAGCCCAGCACGCGAGTGCAAAAGACAAGGCTGAAGCATTTACAACTATCTTCAGCCAGAAGTGCTGAGTGGATGATCCATATCGGCCTCCTCCTGACATCCCCACCATCACAGAAGCCAGTCTTCAGCCAATTCGATTCACTCTAGGTGATATCAAGAAACGGCTGAGCGCACTGGATACAGCAAAGGCTATGGGCCCTGACAACATCCCGGCTGTCGTGCTGAAGACTTGCACTCGAGAACTAGCCGCGCCTCTAGCCAAGCTGTTCCAGTACAGCTACAACACTGGTATCTACCTGACAATGTGGAAAACTGCCCAAGTATGTCCTGTCCACAAAAAGCAGGACAAATCCAATCCGGCCAATTACCGCCCCATCAGTCTACTCTCAATCATCAGCAAAATGATGGAAGGTGTCATCGACAGTGCTATCAAGCAGCACTTACTCACCAATAACCTGCTCACCGATGCTCAGTTTGGGTTCCACCAGGACCACTTGGCTCCCGACCTCATTATAGCTTTGGTCCAAACATGGACAAAGGAGCTGAATTCCAGAGGTGAGGTGAGAATGACCGCCCTTGACATCAAGGCAGCATTGGAGCGAGTGTGGCATCAAGGAGCTCTAGTAAAATTGAAGTCAATGGGAATCAGGGAAAAATGCTCCACTGGCTGGAGTCATACCTAGCACAAAGGAAGATGGTTGTGGTTTTTGGAGGCCAATCATCACAGCTCCAGGACATTGCTGCAGGAGTTCCTCAGGGCCGTGTCCTAGGCCCAACCATCTTCAGCTGCTCCATCAATGTCCTTCCCGCCATCATAATGTCAGACATGGAGATGTACACTGATGATTGCACAGTATACAGTTCCATTTGCAACTCCTCAGATAATGAAGCAGTCCATGCCCGCATGCAGCAAGACCTGACAACAGGCTTGGGCTGATAAGTGGCAAGTAACATTCACGCCACACAAGTGCCAGGTAATGACTATCTCCAACAAGAGAGAGTCTAACCACCGCCCCTTGACATTCAACAGCATTACCATCACCGAATTCCCCACCATCAACATCCTGGGGGTCACCATTGACCAGAAACTTAACTGGTCCAGCCACATAAATACTGTGACCACAAGAGCAGGTCAGAGGCTAGGTATTCTGCGACGAGTGTCTAACCTCCTGACTCCCCAAAGCCTTTCCACTATCTACAAGGCACAATTCAGGAGTGTGATGGAATACTCTCCACTTGCCTGGATGAGTGCAGCTCCAACAACACTCAGGAAGCTCGACACCATCCAAGACAAAGCAGCCCGCTTGATCGGCACCCCATCCACCACCTTAAGGATTCACTCCCTCGACCACCGGTGCACCGTAGCTGCAGTGTATACCATCTACAAGATGCACTGCAGCAACTCACCAAGGCTTCTTCGACAGCACCTCCGAAACTTGTAACATCTACCACCTGGAAGGACAAGGGCAGCAGGCGCATCAGAACACCATTACCTGCAGGTTCCCATCCAAGTTACACACCATCCTGACTTGGACATACATCACCATTCCTTCATCGTCGCTGGGTCAAAATCCTGGTATTCCCTCCCTAGCAGTACTGTTGGAGTACCTTCACCACACGGACTGCAGCGGTTCAAGAAGGTGGCTCACCACCACCTTCTCAAGGGCAATTATGGATGGGCAATAAGTGCTGGCCTTGCCAGTGATGCTCACATCCCAAGAATGAATAAAAAAATGATTTTCTAAGTGCCATGTTACCATGTCCCTAATAATAGATTCTAGCATTTTCGCTACTGTTGATGTCAGTCTAACTGTCCTATCGTTCCCTGTTTTCTCTCTCCCTCCTTTCTTGAATAGCGGGGTTACATTTGCTGCTTTCTAATCCATGATGACAGTTCTAGAGTCTAGGGAATTCTGGAAGATCAAAACCAATGCATCCATTAACTCTGCAGCCGCCTCTTTTAAAGCCCAAGGATGTAGGCCACCAGGTCGCGGGGATTTGTTGGCTTTTAGTCCCATTATTTTCACCAATACCTTTTCTTTACTAATATTAATTACTTTAAGTTTCTCACTCTCATTAGACCCTTGATTCTCCACTATTTTTGGAATGTGGTTTGTGTCTTCTACTGTGAAGAAAGATATAAAACATTTGTTTAATGTCTCTGCCATTTCCTTATTTCCCATTATAATTTCTCTTGTCTGTGCCTCTAAGGGACCCATGTTTTCTTTTGCTAATCTCTTCCTTTTTACATACTTGTAGAAACTCTTACAATCTGTTTTTATATTTCTTGCTTATTTTCTCTCCTATTCTATTCTCTCCCTCTTGATCAATTCCATGGTCATCCTTTGCTGATTTCTAAACCCCTCCCAATCCTTAGGTTTACTACTCTTTTTGGCAACATTGTCAGCCTCTTCTTTTAATCTAATACTATCCTTAACTTCTCTAGTTAGCCATGGTTGGACCACTTTTACCGTGGTGTTTTTATTCCTCAAGGGAATGTATGTTTGTTCAGAATTCTGAATTATTTCTTTAAATGTTTACCATTGCTTATCTACTGTCATACATTTTAATCTAATTTTCCAATCTACCTTAGCCAACTCACCCCTCATACCTATGTAATTGGCTTTGTTTAAATTTAAGACCCTAGTTTTGGCCTTAACCACATCACTCTCAAACTCAATATGAAATTCTATCATATTATGATCCCTCTTCCCCAAAGGATCCTTTACTGTAATATTACAAATGAACCCTGTCTCATTACACACTACTACATCTAAAATAGTCTGTTCCCTATTTGGTTCATCGACACATTGTTCTCGAAAACTCTTTCCATGAACTCGTCCTCCAAACTACTTTTGCCAAATTGGTTTACCCAGTCTATATGAAGGGTACCTTACCCTTTTTGCATGCTCCCCTAATTTGCTGATTTATACTCTGTCCAACACTGTAACTATTGTTAGGGGGCCTATAAACTACTCTATCCAATGTTTTCTGTCCTTTGCTATTTCTTAGCTTCACTCATACTGATTCTATCATTCTGGAAAAATCTCCTCTGCATCCTCTCTAAGGCGTTGACATCCTTCCTAAAGTGTGGTGCCCAGAATTGGACACAATACTCCAGCTGGGGCCTAAACATGTTCAATATCGAGTATGTCATTCATCTTCATCAATTGCTGCTGAAAATAAAATGTACTTTATAATATAGAGCAAAAGGTACTTTTGTTAATTTTTTTGTTGCCATTGCTACAGCAGCAGTCACATACCTTTTATGCTCCATTTATCTTAATTACTCTTTCCTCTGTGCCAGTATTACTTCACTTATCTGGGAATGGGAAGAAAAGTCAAAGACAAATTTAATTTTAAAAGTCTCATGCTGGATATTGTGAAGAATGAGTTTAAGGCCAAATTCAGTTCTTGTATTTATATTCAGATACTGCTTTGAGTTTTCCTCACAGACTGTGACATCAACGGTACTGCTCGACTGAATGAAATTCATTGCCAACCTTACTGAATGCAGACAAGGGCACCCTACCGAAGAAGGCAATCTTATATATTGAGCGAGATAGCTGCTACTTGCTGTTGGTGCGCATCATTATTTGCAACTAAGAGAGAGGTTCACCTATCATAATGACCCAGTAGTGAAATAATCACGTCGGAAACCATGGTTTATTGCTATTTATAACCTTCACATTTATCACAGGACTATAATTCCAGTATATTATTCATTTTGCACATTATACCACATAGTGCAAAATTATGACAGGTCCTATATGCTATAGAAAGCATCGGGCTCTGCTTTGTGAAACTATATTAAAAATTGTACATCTACATTCAATTCTTGTCTGCACACCTTGACTTCCTGGTGTTCAGTTTCTGTCACACATTCTGTGTCAACTTTTACCTATTATAAACTCCTGTGTCCACATTTAGGATGGGTTTTGTGCATTGAAGAGATCGCAAAGTCTCTGTTTGAAGAATGGACTCAGTCGAGAATATTTTGTGGACTTTATGGGATTTTTCTGAGGGTATTTTCCCTGTGATGGGATCACCCTGTGCAGATATGTGAAAAACTGGTTTGTTAAAATTCCAGAGAACGCATGGCAGTTGGCTGTGACAAAAGAACTGTTAGTCATCCCGAATTGACAAAGGGGCTGAGGACCCTGAGGCACCCGTTGAACTTGAACCTATTAGAAGGCCACTCTAATATGCAAAAGCACTTCTCACCTCCATCTCAGAAGAGAAGCAGAACAATGAACCCACTAGCCTAGCCAGCCGAAGAGGAGCCAGTTTTTCCCAACACAAAGACCGAAATAAGTCCCAGACTTAGGGCCATTAGTCCAATCACGGAATACTCATGGGTCTGAGGATGACCCATCACTGATTAAGCACCGGAGTGCTTAGAAACAAAAGGATTTTAAAGATTGGCGGGAAAGATAGGGGTAGCAAGACTCCTATAAAGATAGATCCTTTCCCACCATTCTCTCTCTCTCTCGCTCTCATTCTAACAAGATCGACCTAACAAGAAGTACCAGAGGAGCCGCCGAGCGGAGCGATCGAAACCGACTGCGTGTGGGGGTAAGCATGGTCTCGAGTGTCCCAAGCCGGTAACCAGAGGGCTCAGAGTTTTTCTCAGAAGTGAAGCTTTTGGGCTATTCCGGGGTGGGAGCTTCATTTGGTTCAGCCAGGCGAAGGGGCTTATGCGACTGGGTAATTCGTTGGTAGGGGTGGAATTAGAGTCCACCATAGCAACAAGGGAATTACTGCTTGTCATAGTCCCCAGTTGGGTATTGTATGTATGTTGTTTGTAACCTGGATTTTTATTCTCCACAGAGACAGTGATTTCGTTTAGTAGTGCATGTTTTAGCCAGTGTATGTTAGACCAAATAAATATAAGTACGATTTTTCACCGAAGCATTCCTGTCCGTGACTTATTTCATTTACACTCTGAATAATAATTCCCGGGTATAGAACTTTCGTAAGGCGGGGGCGATTCGAACCGTCCGTCTAGCAATTGGGCTAGGATCAAAAACCGCTTACAGCATTACCCTGTGATTATAGAACCTGGCTACCAAGTTTCCACAAATTGCTCAAAATACTTCCTGAAATTTTCTTTTCATCAGCCATTTTTTTTCTCAGTAACCAAAATTTCAAATGTCCAAAATAAAAGTTTAAACAAAATATAAAACTCAAAATATTACCCCTTTCACAATAACATGATGAAATGTATTGGTTAAATTGTCTTTTATGTCTTTTAATGACTTCATGAAACTTTTTACTTGAAGGCCCCCGCTTGACTTGATATTTTTGCCCAGAGCTGTGACTCTGAGCTGAATTTGGATTGTGCACCCTGAGCATATGCATTAAAACTAATATGTCAAAATACAGCAGTGCTGCTCAGTCAGCTGTAATGATGGAAACTTTTCATTAGTTTCTAGCAGTACCGGCACATTTTTTTTCAAAATTATTTGAAGAAAATCTAAATTTCAATATATGTACAGTTTACTAATTTATAGGTTTCACAGAATAATGGACAACTTTGTGAAATTTAATCCCCAAAGCACCAGAAAAAAAATCCTAGGATACATTTTAAAAATTGGAATTGGGACTTTTTCAGTCACTGTTAATTAGTGACAGTGATTTTATCCGCTACATGGCATAAACACCATTATTGTTATAAAACAGCAAATCCTCTGACGCGTCATGAGCAATGCCATGGGTGATCTCTAATAATACATTACAAATCTCACATCGGCACACACCCTGTCAACTTTCCATCATAAATTCCTATGTCCATGATTGATAAGAAATCTGGCTATGTAAACTTGTCACGCTGTAATTACACTCTACTTCCTTCCCTGGAGGTGCTTCAGTGCCACCATAAGACAGAGTGTAATTACAACATGACCTAGGCAGTTTCCATTATAAATGTGGACAGAGGAATTTATAATGGAAATATAAAAATAAGGACAGAGCGTATGACTTTAAACATCTGCATGCCCTGGTCCAAATATCCCAATCCTCTAAACCCCATTTCTCCTGGAGACTGCACTTGGCCTTGACTCCCTGGGA